>JARWLC010000049.1:1200000-1800000 GCA_033318265.1 Phyllotis vaccarum
GTTTAAACCCCAACGCCAGTAAAAAGACTTTGTAGAATCACTCTGTGAATGTCTTTGAAAACACTTCTTAAGAAGGAAAGCATACGTCTTTCATCTGAGTGAAAACAGCATTCTATTCAGTTTTTAGTACTGTGTTGAATGGTTAGGCGATTCACTTGTAGGGAAGCATTTGTTCGCATTCTGCATACTCAATTCTTTAAAAGCAAATCTCATGTCTTGGGTTTGACAGAAATTCGAGGGAAATCAGGTTTACAAGCCAATGTCAGTAAAAAGGCTTTGTAGAATCACTCTGTGAATGTCTTTGGAAACACTTCTTAAGAAGGAAAGCGTACGTCTTTCATCTGAGTGAAAACTGCATTCTATTCAGTTTTTAGAACTGTGTTGAATGGTTAGACAATTCATTGTAGGGAAGCGTTTGTTTGCATTCTGTATACTCAATTCTTTAACAGCAAACTTCGTGTCTTGCGTTTGACAGAAATTCCAGTGAAATCATGTTTAAAAGTCAACATCAGTAAAAAGGCTTTGTAGAATCACTTTGTGAATGTCTTTGAAAACACTTCTTAAGAAGGAAGGCATACGTCTTTCATCTGAGTGAAAACTGCATTCTATTCAGTTTTTAGAACTGTGTTGAATGGTTAGGCGATTCCTTGTAGGGAAGCATTTGTTCGCATTCTGCATACTCAATTCTTTAACAGCAAATCTCGTGTCTTGGGTTTGACAGAAATTCGAGTGAAATCAGGTTTACAAGCCAATGTCAGTAAAAAGGCTTTGTAGAATCACTCTGTGAATGTCTTTGGAAACACTTCTTAAGAAGGAAAGCATACGTCTTTCATCTGAGTGAAAACTGCATTCTATTCAGTTTTTAGAACTGTGTTGAATGCTTAGGCGATTTACTTGTAGGGAAGCGTTTATTTGCATTCTGTATACTCATTTCATTAACAGCAAATCTCGTGTTTTGGGTTTGATAGAAATTCCAGTGAAATCACGTTTAAAAGCCAACGTCAGTAAAAAGGCTTTGTAGAATCACTCTGTGAATGTCTTTGAAAACACTTCTTAAGAAGAAAAGCATACGTCTTTCATCTGATTGAAAACTGCATTCTATTCAGTTTTTAGAACTGTGCTGAATGGTTAGGTGATTCACTTGTAGGGAAGCGTTTGTTTGCATTCTGTATACTCAATTCTTTAACAGCAAACCTCATGTCTTGCGTTTGACAGAAATTCCAGTGAAATCATGTTTAAAAGTCAACGTCAGTAAAAAGGCTTTGTAGAATCACTCTGTGTATGTCTTTGAAAACACTTCTTAAGAAGGAAAGCATACGTCTTTCATCTGAGTGAAAACTGCATTCTATTCAGTTTTTAGAACTGTGTTGAATGGTTAGGCGATTCACTTGTAGGGAAGCATTTGCTCGCATTCTGTGTACTCAATTCGTTAACAGCAAATCTCGTGTCTTTGGTTTGACAGAAATTCCACTGAAATCAGGTTTAAAAGCCAATGTCAGTAAAAAGGCTTTGTAGAATCCCTCTGTGAATGTCTTTGGAAACACTTCTTAAGAAGGAAAGCATACGTCTTTCATCTGAGTGAAAACTGCATTATATTCAGTTTTTAGAACTGTGTTGAATGGTTAGGTGATTCACTTGTAGGGAAGCGTTTGTTTGCATTCTGTATACTCAATTCTTTAACAGCAAATCTCGTGTCTTGTGTTTTACAGAAATTCCAGGAAATCATGTTTAAACCCCAAGGCCAGTAAAAAGGCTTTGTAGAATCACTCTGTGAATGTCTTTGAAAACACTTCTTAAGAAGGAAAGCATACGTCTTTCATCTGAGTGAAAACTGCATTCTATTCAGTTTTTAGAACTGTGTTGAATGGTTAGGCGATTTACTTGTAGGGAAGCGTTTATTTGCATTCTGTATACTCAATTCTTTAACAGCAAATCTCGTGTCTTGCATTTGACAGATATTCCAGTGAAATCACGTTTAAAAGCCAACGTCAGTAAAAAGGCTTTGTAGAATCACTCTGTGAATGTGTTTGAAAACACTTCTTAAGAAGGAAAGCATACGTCTTTCATCTGAGTGAAAACTGCATTCTATTCAGTTTTTAAAACTGTGTTGAATGGTTAGGTCATTCACTTGTAGGGAAGCGTTTATTTGCATTCTGTATACTCATTTCTTTAACAGCAAATCTCTTGTCTTGGGTTTGATAGAAATTCCAGTGAAATCACGTTTAAAAGCCAACGTCAGTAAAAAGGCTTTGTAGAATCACTCTGTGAATGTCTTTGAAAACACTTCTTAAGAAGAAAAGCATACGTCTTTCATCTGATTGAAAACTGCATTCTATTCAGTTTTTAGAACTGTGCTGAATGGTTAGGTGATTCACTTGTAGGGAAGCGTTTGTTTGCATTCTGTATACTCAATTCTTTAACAGCAAACCTCATGTCTTGCGTTTGACAGAAATTCCAGTGAAATCATGTTTAAAAGTCAACGTCAGTAAAAAGGCTTTGTAGAATCACTCTGTGTATGTCTTTGAAAACACTTCTTAAGAAGGAAAGCATACGTCTTTCATCTGAGTGAAAACTGCATTCTATTCAGTTTTTAGAACTGTGTTGAATGGTGAGGCGATTCACTTGTAGGGAAGCATTTGCTCGCATTCTGTGTACTCAATTCTTTAACAGCAAATCTCGTGTCTTGGGTTTGACAGAAATTCCAGTGAAATCAGGTTTAAAAGCCAATGTCAGTAAAAAGGCTTTGTAGAATCCCTCTGTGAATGTCTTTGGAAACACTTCTTAAGAAGGAAAGCATACGTCTTTCATCTGAGTGAAAACTGCATTATATTCAGTTTTTAGAACTGTGTTGAATGGTTAGGTGATTCACTTGTAGGGAAGCGTTTGTTTGCATTCTGTATACTCAATTCTTTAACAGCAAATCTCGTGTCTTGCATTTGACAGAAATTCCAGGAAATCATGTTTAAACCCCAAGGCCAGTAAAAAGGCTTTGTAGAATCACTCTGTGAATGTCTTTGAAAACACTTCTTAAGAAGGAAAGCATACGTCTTTCATCTGAGTGAAAACTGCATTCTATTCAGTTTTTAGAACTGTGTTGAATGGTTAGGCGATTTACTTGTAGGGAAGCGTTTATTTGCATTCTGTATACTCAATTCTTTAACAGCAAATCTCGTGTCTTGCATTTGACAGAAATTCCAGTGAAATCACGTTTAAAAGCCAACGTCAGTAAAAAGGCTTTGTAGAATCACTCTGTGAATGTGTTTGAAAACACTTCTTAAGAAGGAAAGCATACGTCTTTCATCTGAGTGAAAACTGCATTCTATTCAGTTTTTAAAACTGTGTTGAATGGTTAGGTCATTTACTTGTAGGGAAGCGTTTGTTTGCATTCTGTATACTCAATTCTTTAACAGCAAATCTCGTGTCTTGGGTTTGACAGAAATTCCAGTGAAATCAGGTTTAAACCCCAATGCCAGTAAAAAGGCTTTGTAGAATCACGCTGTGAATGTCTTTGAAAACACTTCTTAAGAAGGAAAGCATACGTCTTTCATCTGAGTGAAAACTGCATTCTATTCAGTTTTTAGAACTGTGTTGAATGGTTAGGCGATTCACTTGTAGGGAAGCATTTGTTTGCATTCTGTATACTCAATTCTTTAACAGCAAACTTCGTGTCTTGCGTTTGACAGAAATTCCAGTGAAATCATGTTTAAAAGTCAACATCAGTAAAAAGGCTTTGTAGAATCACTTTGTGAATGTCTTTGAAAACATTTCTTAAGAAGGAAGGCATACGTCTTTCATCTGAGTGAAAACTGCATTCTATTCAGTTTTTAGAACTGTGTTGAATGGTTAGGCAATTCACTTGTAGGGAAGCATTTGTTCGCATTCTGCATACTCAATTCTTTAACAGCAAACTTCGTGTCTTGGGTTTGACAGAAATTCGAGTGAAATCAGGTTTACAAGCCAATGTCAGTAAAAAGGCTTTGTAGAATCACTCTGTGAATGTCTTTGGAAACACTTCTTAAGAAGGAAAGCATACGTCTTTCATCTGAGTGAAACTGCATTCTATTCAGTTTTTAGAACTGTGTTGAATGGTTAGGCGATTCACTTGTAGGGAAGCGTTTGTTTGCATTCTGTATACTCAATTCTTTAACAGCAAATCTCGTGTCTTTTGTTTGACAGAAATTCTAGTGAAATCACGTTTAAACCCCAACGCCAGTAAAAAGGCTTTGTAGAATCACTCTGTGAATGTCTTTGAAAACACTTCTTAAGAAGGAAAGCATACGTCTTTCATCTGAGTGAAAACTGCATTCTATTCAGTTTTTAGAACTGTGTTGAATGGTTAGGTGATTCACTTGTAGGTTAGCGTTTGTTTGCTTTCTGTATACTCAATTCTTTAACAGCAATACTCGTGTCTTGGGTTTGACAGAAATTCCAGTGAAATCACGTTTAAACCCCAACGCCAGTAAAAAGGCTTTGTAGAATCACGCTGTGAATGTCTTTGAAAACACTTCTTAAGAAGGAAAGCATACCTCTTTCATCTGAGTGAAAACTGCATTCTATTCAGTTTTTAGAACTGTGTTGAATGGTTAGGCGATTCACTTGTAGGGAAGCGTTTGTTTGCATTCTGTATACTCAATTCTTTAACAGCAAACTTCGTGTCTTGCATTTGACAGAAATTCCAGTGAAATCATGTTTAAAAGTCAACATCAGTAAAAAGGCTTTGTAGAATCACTTTGTGAATGTCTTTGAAAACACTTCTTAAGAAGGAAGGCATACGTCTTTCATCTGAGTGAAAACTGCATTCTACTCAGTTTTTAGAACTGTGTTGAATGGTTAGGCAATTCACTTGTAGGGAAGCGTTTGTTCGCATTCTGCATACTCAATTCTTTAACAGCAAATATCGTGTCTTGGGTTTGACAGAAATTCGAGTGAAATCAGGTTTACAAGTCAACGTCAGTAAAAAGGCTTTGTAGAATCACTCTGTGAATGTCTTTGGAAACACTTCTTAAGAAGGAAAGCATACGTCTTTCATCTGAGTGAAAACTGCATTCTATTCAGTTTTTAGAACTGTGTTGAATGCTTAGGCGATTCACTTGTAGGGAAGCGTTTGTTTGCATTCTGTATACTCAATTCTTTAACAGCAAATCTCGTGTCTTTTGTTTGACAGAAATTCCAGTGAAATCACGTTTAAACCCCAACGCCACTAAAAAGGCTTTGTAGAATCACTCTGTGAATGTCTTTGAAAACTCTTCTTAAGAAGGAAAGCATACGTCTTTCATCTGAGTGAAAACTGCATTCTATTCAGTTTTTAGAACTGTGTTGAATGGTTAGGCGATTCACTTGTAGGGAAGCATTTGTTCGCATTCTGCATACTCAATTCTTTAACAGCAAATCTTGTGTCTTGGGTTTGACAGAAATTCGAGTGAAATCAGGTTTACAAGCCAATGTCAGTAAAAAAGCTTTGTAGAATCACTCTGTGAATGTCTTTGGAAACACTTCTTAAGAAGGAAAGCATACGTCTTTCATCTGAGTGAAAACTGCATTCTATTCAGTTTTTAGAACTGTGTTGAATGGTTAGGTGATTCACTTGTAGGGAAGCGTTTGTTTGCATTCTGTATACTCAATTCTTTAACAGCAAATCTCGTGTCTTTTGTTTGACAGAAATTCCAGTGAAATCACGTTTAAACCCCCACGCCAGTAAAAAGGCTTTGTAGAATCAATCTGTGAATGTCTTTGAAAACACTTCTTAAGAAGGAAAGCATACGTCTTTCATCTGAGTGAAAACTGCATTCTATTCAGTTTTTAGAACTGTGTTGAATGGTTAGGTGATTCACTTGCAGGGAAGCGTTTGTTTGCGTTCTGTATACTCAATTCTTTAACAGCAATACTCGTGTCTTGGGTTTGACAGAAATTCCAGTGAAATCACGTTTAAACCCCAACGCCAGTAAAAAGGCTTTGTAGAATCACTCTGTGAATGTCTTTGAAAACACTTCTTAAGAAGGAAAGCATACGTCTTTCATCTAAGTGAAAACAGCATTCTATTCAGTTTTTAGTACTGTGTTGAATGGTTAGGCGATTCACTTGTGGGGAAGCATTTGTTCGCATTCTGCATACTCAATTCTTTAAAAGCAAATCTCATGTCTTGGGTTTGACAGAAATTCGAGTGAAATCAGGTTTACAAGCCAATGTCAGTAAAAAGGCTTTGTAGAATCACTCTGTGAATGTCTTTGGAAACACTTCTTAAGAAGGAAAGCGTACGTCTTTCATCTGAGTGAAAACTGCATTCTATTCAGTTTTTAGAACTGTGTTGAATGGTTAGGCGATTCACTTGTAGGGAAGCGTTTTTTTGCATTCTGTATACTCAATTCTTTAACAGCAAACTTCGTGTCTTGCGTTTGACAGAAATTCCAGTGAAATCATGTTTAAAAGTCAACATCAGTAAAAAGGCTTTGTAGAATCACTTTGTGAATGTCTTTGAAACACTTCTTAAGAAGGAAGGTATACGTCTTTCATCTGAGTGAAAACTGCATTCTATTCAGTTTTTAGAACTGTGTTGAATGGTTAGGCGATTCACTTGTAGGGAAGCATTTGTTTGCATTCTGCATACTCAATTCTTTAACAGCAAATCTCGTGTCTTGGGTTTGACAGAAATTCGAGTGAAATCAGGTTTACAAGCCAATGTCAGTAAAAAGGCATTGTAGAATCACTCTGTGAATGTCTTTGGAAACACTTCTTAAGAAGGAAAGCATACGTCTTTCATCTGAGTGAAAACTGCATTCTATTCAGTTTTTAGAACTGTATTGAATGGTTAGGTGATTCACTTGTAGGGAAGCGTTTGTTTGCATTCTGTATACTCAATTCTTTAACAGCAAATCTCGTGTCTTTTGTTTGACAGAAATTCCAGTGAAATCACGTTTAAACCCCAACGCCAGTAAAAAGGCTTTGTAGAATCACTCTGTGAATGTCTTTGAAAACACTTCTTAAGAAGGAAAGCATACGTCTTTCATCTGAGTGAAAACAGCATTCTATTCAGTTTTTAGTACTGTGTTGAATGGTTAGGTGATTCACTTGTAGGGAAGCATTTGTTCGCATTCTGCATACTCAATTCTTTAAAAGCAAATCTCATGTCTTGGGTTTGACAGAAATTCGAGTGAAATCAGGTTTACAAGCCAATGTCAGTAAAAAGGCTTTGTAGAATCACTCTGTGAATGTCTTTGGAAACACTTATTAAGAAGGAAAGCATACGTCTTTCATCTGAGTGAAAACTGCATTCTATTCAGTTTTTAGAACTGTGTTGAATGGTTAGGCGGTTCACTTGTAGGGAAGCGTTTGTTTGCATTCTGTATACTCAATTCTTTAACAGCAAATCTCGTGTCTTTTGTTTGACAGAAATTCCAGGGAAATCACGTTTAAACCCCAACGCCAGTAAAAAGGCTTTGTAGAATCAATCTGTGAATGTCTTTGAAAACACTTCTTAAGAAGGAAAGCATACGTCTTTCATCTGAGTGAAAACTGCATTCTATTCAGTTTTTAAAACTGTGTTGAATGGTTAGGTCATTCACTTGTAGGGAAGCGTTTGTTTGCATTCTGTATACTCAATTCTTTAACAGCAATACTCGTGTCTTGGGTTTGACAGAAATTCCAGTGAAATCACGTTTAAACCCCAACGCCAGTAAAAAGGCTTTGTAGAATCACTCTGTGAATGTCTTTGAAAACACTTCTTAAGAAGGAAAGCATACGTCTTTCATCTGAGTGAAAACAGCATTCTATTCAGTTTTTAGTACTGTGTTGAATGGTTAGGCGATTCACTTGTAGGGAAGCATTTGTTCGCATTCTGCATACTCAATTCTTTAAAAGCAAATCTCATTTCTTGGGTTTGACAGAAATTCGAGTGAAATCAGGTTTAAAAGTCAACGTCAGTAAAAAGGCTTTGTAGAATCACTCTGTGTATGTCTTTGAAAACACTTCTTAAGAAGGAAAGCATACGTCTTTCATCTGAGTGAAAACTGCATTCTATTCAGTTTTTAGAACTGTGTTGAATGGTTAGGCGATTCACTTGTAGGGAAGCATTTGCTCGCATTCTGTGTACTCAATTCTTTAACAGCAATACTCGTGTCTTGGGTTTGACAGAAATTCCAGTGAAATCACGTTTAAACCCCAACGCCAGTAAAAAGGCTTTGTAGAATCACTCTGTGAATGTCTTTGAAAACACTTTTTAAGAAGGAAAGCATATGTCTTTCATCTGAGTGAAAACAGCATTCTATTCAGTTTTTAGTACTGTGTTGAATGGTTAGGCGATTCACTTGTAGGGAAGCATTTGTTTGCATTCTGCATACTCAATTCTTTAAAAGCAAATCTCATGTCTTGGGTTTGACAGAAATTCCAGTGAAATCACGTTTAAACCCCAACGCCAGTAAAAAGGCTTTGTAGAATCACTCTGTGAATGTCTTTGAAAACACTTCTTAAGAAGGAAAGCATACGTCTTTCATCTGAGTGAAAACTGCATTCTATTCAGTTTTTAGAACTGTGTTGAATGGTTAGGTGATTCACTTGCAGGGAAGCGTTTGTTTGCATTCTGTATACTCAATTCTTTAACAGCAATACTCGTGTCTTGGGTTTGACAGAAATTCCAGTGAAATCACGTTTAAACCCCAACGCCAGTAAAAAGGCTTTGTAGAATCACTCTGTGAATGTCTTTGAAAACACTTCTTAAGAAGGAAAGCATACGTCTTTCATCTGAGTGAAAACAGCATTCTATTCAGTTTTTAGTACTGTGTTGAATGGTTAGGCGATTCACTTGTAGGGAAGCATTTGTTCGCATTCTGCATACTCAATTCTTTAAAAGCAAATCTCATGTCTTGGGTTTGACAGAAATTCGAGTGAAATCAGGTTTACAAGCCAATGTCAGTAAAAAGGCTTTGTAGAATCACTCTGTGAATGTCTTTGGAAACACTTATTAAGAAGGAAAGCATACGTCTTTCATCTGAGTGAAAACTGCATTCTATTCAGTTTTTAGAACTGTGTTGAATGGTTAGGCGGTTCACTTGTAGGGAAGCGTTTGTTTGCATTCTGTATACTCAATTCTTTAACAGCAAATCTCGTGTCTTTTGTTTGACAGAAATTCCAGGGAAATCACGTTTAAACCCCAACGCCAGTAAAAAGGCTTTGTAGAATCAATCTGTGAATGTCTTTGAAAACACTTCTTAAGAAGGAAAGCATACGTCTTTCATCTGAGTGAAAACTGCATTCTATTCAGTTTTTAAAAGTGTGTTGAATGGTTAGGTCATTCACTTGTAGGGAAGCGTTTGTTTGCATTCTGTATACTCAATTCTTTAACAGCAATACTCGTGTCTTGGGTTTGACAGAAATTCCAGTGAAATCACGTTTAAACCCCAACGCCAGTAAAAAGGCTTTGTAGAATCACTCTGTGAATGTCTTTGAAAACACTTCTTAAGAAGGAAAGCATACGTCTTTCATCTGAGTGAAAACAGCATTCTATTCAGTTTTTAGTACTGTGTTGAATGGTTAGGCGATTCACTTGTAGGGAAGCATTTGTTCGCATTCTGCATACTCAATTCTTTAAAAGCAAATCTCATTTCTTGGGTTTGACAGAAATTCGAGTGAAATCAGGTTTAAAAGTCAACGTCAGTAAAAAGGCTTTGTAGAATCACTCTGTGTATGTCTTTGAAAACACTTCTTAAGAAGGAAAGCATACGTCTTTCATCTGAGTGAAAACTGCATTCTATTCAGTTTTTAGAACTGTGTTGAATGGTTAGGCGATTCACTTGTAGGGAAGCATTTGCTCGCATTCTGTGTACTCAATTCTTTAACAGCAATACTCGTGTCTTGGGTTTGACAGAAATTCCAGTGAAATCACGTTTAAACCCCAACGCCAGTAAAAAGGCTTTGTAGAATCACTCTGTGAATGTCTTTGAAAACACTTCTTAAGAAGGAAAGCATATGTCTTTCATCTGAGTGAAAACAGCATTCTATTCAGTTTTTAGTACTGTGTTGAATGGTTAGGCGATTCACTTGTAGGGAAGCATTTGTTTGCATTCTGCATACTCAATTCTTTAAAAGCAAATCTCATGTCTTGGGTTTGACAGAAATTCGAGTGAAATCAGGTTTACAAGCCAATGTCAGTAAAAAGGCTTTGTAGAATCACTCTGTGAATGTCTTTGGAAACACTTCTTAAGAAGGAAAGCGTACGTCTTTCATCTGAGTGAAAACTGCATTCTATTCAGTTTTTAGAACTGTGTTGAATGGTTAGGCGATTCACTTGTAGGGAAGCGTTTGTTTGCATTCTGTATACTCAATTCTTTAACAGCAAACTTCGTGTCTTGCGTTTGACAGAAATTCCAGTGAAATCATGTTTAAAAGTCAACATCAGTAAAAAGGCTTTGTAGAATCACTTTGTGAATGTCTTTGAAAACACTTCTTAAGAAGGAAAGCATACGTCTTTCATCTGAGTGAAAACTGCATTCTATTCAGTTTTTAGAACTGTGTTGAATGGTTAGGTGATTCACTTGCAGGGAAGCGTTTGTTTGCATTCTGCATACTCAATTCTTTAACAGCAATACTCGTGTCTTGGGTTTGACAGAAATTCCAGTGAAATCACGTTTAAACCCCAACGCCAGTAAAAAGGCTTTGTAGAATCCCTCTGTGAATGTCTTTGGAAACACTTCTTAAGAAGGAAAGCGTACGTCTTTCATCTGAGTGAAAACTGCACTATATTCAGTTTTTAGAACTGTGTTGAATGGTTAGGTAATTCACTTGCAGGGAAGCGTTTGTTTGCATTCTGCATACTCAATTCTTTAACAGCAAACCTCATGTCTTGCGTTTGACAGAAATTCCAGTGAAATCATGTTTAAAAGTCAACGTCAGTAAAAAGGCTTTGTAGAATCACTCTGTGTATGTCTTTGAAAACACTTCTTAAGAAGGAAAGCATACGTCTTTCATCTGAGTGAAAACTGCATTCTATTCAGTTTTTAGAACTGTGTTGAATGGTTAGGCGATTCACTTGTAGGGAAGCATTTGCTCGCATTCTGTGTACTCAATTCTTTAACAGCAAATCTTGTGTCTTGTGTTTGACAGAAATTCCAGTGAAATCAGGTTTAAAAGCAAATGTCAGTAAAAAGGCTTTGTAGAATCCCTCTGTGAATATCTTTGGAAACACTTCTTAAGAAGAAAAGCATACGTCTTTCATCTGAGTGAAAACTGCATTATATTCAGTTTTTAGAACTGTGTTGAATGGTTAGGTGATTCACTTGTAGGGAAGCGTTTGTTTGCATTCTGTATACTCAATTCTTTAACAGCAAATCTCGTGTCTTGCGTTTGACAGAAATTCCAGGAAATCATGTTTAAACCCCAAGGCCAGTAAAAAGGCTTTGTAGAATCACTCTCTGAATGTCTTTGAAAACACTAATTAAGAAGGAAAGCATACGTCTTTCATCTGAGTGAAAACTGCATTCTATTCAGTTTTTAGAGCTGTGTTGAATGGTTAGGCGATTTACTTGTAGGGAAGCGTTTATTTGCATTCTGTATACTCAATTCTTTAACAGCAAATCTCGTGTCTTGCATTTGACAGAAATTCCAGTGAAATCACGTTTAAAAGCCAACGTCAGTAAAAAGGCTTTGTAGAATCACTCTGTGAAAGTGTTTGAAAACACTTCTTAAGAAGGAAAGCATACGTCTTTCATCTGAGTGAAAACTGCATTCTATTCAGTTTTTAGAACTGTGTTGAATGGTTAGGTCATTCACTTGTAGGGAAGCGTTTGTTTGCATTCTGTATACTCAATTCTTTAACAGCAAATCTCGTGTCTTGGGTTTGACAGAAATTCCAGTGAAATCACGTTTAAACCCCAATGCCAGTAAAAAGGCTTTGTAGAATCACGCTGTGAATGTCTTTGAAAACACTTCTTAAGAAGGAAAGCATACGTCTTTCATCTGAGTGAAAACTGCATTCTATTCAGTTTTTAGAACTGTGTTGAATGGTTAGGCGATTCACTTGTAGGGAAGCATTTGTTTGCATTCTGTATACTCAATTCTTTAGCAGCAAACTTCGTGTCTTGGGTTTGACAGAAATTCCAGTGAAATCATGTTTAAAAGTCAACATCAGTAAAAAGGCTTTGTAGAATCACTTTGTGAATGTCTTTGAAAACACTTCTTAAGAAGGAAGGCATACGTCTTTCATCTGAGTGAAAACTGCATTCTATTCAGTTTTTAGAACTGTGTTGAATGGTTAGGCGATTCACTTGTAGGGAAGCGTTTGTTTGCATTCTGTATACTCAATTCTTTAACAGCAATACTCGTGTCTTGGGTTTGACAGAAATTCCAGTGAAATCACGTTTAAACACCAACGCCAGTAAAAAGGCTTTGTAGAATCACGCTGTGAATGTCTTTGAAAACACTTCTTAAGAAGGAAAGCATACGTCTTTCATCTGAGTGAAAACTGCATTCTATTCAGTTTTTAGAACTGTGTTGAATGGTTAGGCGATTCACTTGTAGGGAAGAGTTTGTTTGCATTCTGTATACTCAATTCTTTAACAGCAAACTTCGTGTCTTGCATTTGACAGAAATTCCAGTGAAATCATGTTTAAAAGTCAACATCAGTAAAAAGGCTTTGTAGAATCACTTTGTGAATGTCTTTGAAAACACTTCTTAAGAAGGAAGGCATACGTCTTTCATCTGAATGAAAACTGCATTCTACTCAGTTTTTAGAACTGTGTTGAATGGTTAGGCGATTCACTTGTAGGGAAGCGTTTGTTCGCATTCTGCATACTCAATTCTTTAACAGCAAATCTCGTGTCTTGTGTTTGACAGAAATTCCAGTGAAATCAGGTTTAAAAGCAAATGTCAGTAAAAAGGCTTTGTAGAATCCCTCTGTGAATGTCTTTGGAAACACTTCTTAAGAAGGAAAGCATATGTCTTTCATCTGAGTGAAAACTGCATTATATTCAGTTTTTAGAACTGTGTTGAATGGTTAGGTGATTCACTTGTAGGGAAGCGTTTGTTTGCATTCTGTATACTCAATTCTTTAACAGCAAATCTCGTGTCTTGCGTTTGACAGAAATTCCAGGAAATCATGTTTAAACCCCAAGGCCAGTAAAAAGGCTTTGTAGAATCACTCTGTGAATGTCTTTGAAAACACTTCTTAAGAAGGAAAGCATACGTCTTTCATCTGAGTGAAAACTGCATTCTATTCAGTTTTTAGAACTGTGTTGAATGGTTAGGCGATTTACTTGTAGGGAAGCGTTTATTTGCATTCTGTATACTCAATTCTTTAACAGCAAATCTCGTGTCTTGCATTTGACAGATATTCCAGTGAAATCACGTTTGAAAGCCAACGTCAGTAAAAAGGCTTTGTAGAATCACTCTGTGAAAGTGTTTGAAAACACTTCTTAAGAAGGAAAGCATACGTCTTTCATCTGAGTGAAAACTGCATTCTATTCAGTTTTTAGAACTGTGTTGAATGGTTAGGTCATTCACTTGTAGGGAAGCGTTTGTTTGCATTCTGTATACTCAATTCTTTAACAGCAAATCTCGTGTCTTGGGTTTGACAGAAATTCAAGTGAAATCACGTTTAAACCCCAATGCCAGTAAAAAGGCTTTGTAGAATCACGCTGTGAATGTCTTTGAAAACACTTCTTAAGAAGGAAAGCATACGTCTTTCATCTGAGTGAAAACTGCATTCTATTCAGTTTTTAGAACTGTGTTGAATGGTTAGGCAATTCACTTGTAGGGAAGCATTTGTTTGCATTCTGTATACTCAATTCTTTAGCAGCAAACTTCGTGTCTTGGGTTTGACAGAAATTCCAGTGAAATCATGTTTAAAAGTCAACATCAGTAAAAAGGCTTTGTAGAATCACTTTGTGAATGTCTTTGAAAACACTTCTTAAGAAGGAAGGCATACGTCTTTCATCTGAGTGAAAACTGCATTCTACTCAGTTTTTAGAACTGTGTTGAATGGTTAGGCGATTCACTTGTAGGGAAGCGTTTATTCGCATTCTGCATACTCAATTCTTTAACAGCAAATCTCGTGTCTTGGGTTTGACAGAAATTCGAGTGAAATCAGGTTTACAAGTCAACGTCAGTAAAAAGGTTTTGTAGAATCACTCTGTGAATGTCTTTGGAAACACTTCTTAAGAAGGAAAGCATACGTCTTTCATCTGAGTGAAAACTGCATTCTATTCAGTTTTTAGAACTGTGTTGAATGGTTAGGCGATTCACTTGTAGGGAAGCGTTTGTTTGCATTCTGTATACACAATTCTTTAACAGCAAATCTCGTGTCTTGCGTTTGACAGAAATTCCAGGAAATCACGTTTAGACGCCAACACCAGTAAAAAGGCTTTGTAGAATCACTCTGTGAATGTCTTTGAAAACACTTCTTAAGAAGGAAAGCATAAGTCTTTCATCTGAGTGAAAACTGCATTGTAGTCAGTGTTTAGAACTGTGTTGAATGGTTAGGCGATTCACTTGTAGGGAAGCATTTGTTCGCATTCTGCATACTCAATTCTTTAACAGCAAATCTCGTGTCTTGGGTTTGACAGAAATTCGAGTGAAATCAGGTTTACAAGCCAATGTCAGTAAAAAGGCTTTGTAGAATCACTCTGTGAATGTCTTTGGAAACACTTCTTAAGAAGGAAAGCATACGTATTTCATCTAGTGAAAACTGCATTCTATTCAGTTTTTAGAACTGTGTTGAATGGTTAGGCGATTCACTTGTAGGGAAGCGTTTGTTTGCACTCTGTATACTCAATTCTTTAACAGCAAATCTCGTGTCTTTTGTTTGACAGAAATTCCAGTGAAATCACGTTTAAACCCCAACGCCAGTAAAAGGCTTTGTAGAATCACTCTGTGAATGTCTTTGAAAACACTTCTTAAGGAGGAAAGCATACGTCTTTCATCTGAGTGAAAACTGTATTCTATTCAGTTTTTAGAACTGTGTTGAATGGTTAGGTGATTCACTTGTCGGGAAGCGTTTGTTTGCATTCTGTATACTCAATTCTTTAACAGCAATACTCGTGTCTTGGGTTTGACAGAAATTCCAGTGAAATCACGTTTAAACACCAACGCCAGTAAAAAGGCTTTGTAGAATCATGCTGTGAATGTCTTTGAAAACACTTCTTAAGAAGGAAAGCATAAGTCTTTCATCTAAGTGAAAACTGCATTCTATTCAGTTTTTAGAACTGTGTTGAATGGTTAGGCGACTTACTTGTAGGGAAGCGTTTATTTGCATTCTGTATACTCAATTCTTTAGCAGCAAACTTCGTGTCTTGGGTTTGACAGAAATTCCAGTGAAATCATGTTTAAAAGTCAACATCAGTAAAAAGGCTTTGTAGAATCACTTTGTGAATGTCTTTGAAAACACTTCTTAAGAAGGAAGGCATACGTCTTTCATCTGAGTGAAAACTGCATTCTATTCAGTTTTTAGAACTGTGTTGAATGGTTAGGCGATTCCCTTGTAGGGAAGCGTTTGTTTGCATTCTGTATACTCAATTCTTTAACAGCAATACTCGTGTCTTTGGTTTGACAGAAATTCCAGTGAAATCACGTTTAAACACCAACGCCAGTAAAAAGGCTTTGCAGAATCACGCTGTGAATGTCTTTGAAAACACTTCTTAAGAAGGAAAGCATACGTCTTTCATCTGAGTGAAAACTGCATTCTATTCAGTTTTTAGAACTGTGTTGAATGGTTAGGCGATTCACTTGTAGGGAAGAGTTTGTTTGCATTCTGTATACTCAATTCTTTAACAGCAAACTTCGTGTCTTGCATTTGACAGAAATTCCAGTGAAATCATGTTTAAAAGTCAACATCAGTAAAAAGGCTTTGTAGAATCACTTTGTGAATGTCTTTGAAAACACTTCTTAAGAAGGAAGGCATACGTCTTTCATCTGAGTGAAAACTGCATTCTATTCAGTTTTTAGAACTGTGTTGAATGGTTAGGCGATTTACTTGTAGGGAAGCGTTTATTTGCATTCTGTATACTCAATTCTTTAACAGCAAATCTCGTGTCTTGCATTTGACAGAAATTCCAGTGAAATCACGTTTGAAAGCCAACGTCAGTAAAAAGGCTTTGTAGAATCACTCTGTGAAAGTGTTTGAAAACACTTCTTAAGAAGGAAAGCATACGTCTTTCATCTGAGTGAAAACTGCATTCTATTCAGTTTTTAGAACTGTGTTGAATGGTTAGGTCATTCACTTGTAGGGAAGCGTTTGTTTGCATTCTGTATACTCAATTCTTTAACAGCAAATCTCGTGTCTTGGGTTTGACAGAAATTCAAGTGAAATCACGTTTAAACCCCAATGCCAGTAAAAAGGCTTTGTAGAATCACGCTGTGAATGTCTTTGAAAACACTTCTTAAGAAGGAAAGCATACGTCTTTCATCTGAGTGAAAACTGCATTCTATTCAGTTTTTAGAACTGTGTTGAATGGTTAGGTGATTCACTTGTAGGGAAGCATTTGTTTGCATTCTGTATACTCAATTCTTTAGCAGCAAACTTCGTGTCTTGGGTTTGACAGAAATTCCAGTGAAATCATGTTTAAAAGTCAACATCAGTAAAAAGGCTTTGTAGAATCACTTTGTGAATGTCTTTGAAAACACTTCTTAAGAAGGAAGGCATACGTCTTTCATCTGAGTGAAAACTGCATTCTATTCAGTTTTTAGAACTGTGTTGAATGGTTAGGCGATTCACTTGTAGGGAAGCGTTTGTTTGCATTCTGTATACTCAATTCTTTAACAGCAATACTCGTGTCTTTGGTTTGACAGAAATTCCAGTGAAATCACGTTTAAACACCAACGCCAGTAAAAAGGCTTTGCAGAATCACGCTGTGAATGTCTTTGAAAACACTTCTTAAGAAGGAAAGCATACGTCTTTCATCTGAGTGAAAACTGCATTCTATTCAGTTTTTAGAACTGTGTTGAATGGTTAGGCGATTCACTTGTAGGGAAGAGTTTGTTTGCATTCTGTATACTCAATTCTTTAACAGCAAACTTCGTGTCTTGCATTTGACAGAAATTCCAGTGAAATCATGTTTAAAAGTCAACATCAGTAAAAAGGCTTTGTAGAATCACTTTGTGAATGTCTTTGAAAACACTTCTTAAGAAGGAAGGCATACGTCTTTCATCTGAGTGAAAACTGCATTCTACTCAGTTTTTAGAACTGTGTTGAATGGTTAGGCGATTCACTTGTAGGGAAGCGTTTGTTCGCATTCTGCATACTCAATTCTTTAACAGCAAATCTCGTGTCTTGGGTTTGACAGAAATTCGAGTGAAATCAGGTTTACAAGTCAACGTCAGTAAAAAGGCTTTGTAGAATCACTCTGTGAATGTCTTTGGAAACACTTCTTAAGAAGGAAAGCATATGTCTTTCATCTGAGTGAAAACTGCATTCTATTCAGTTTTTAGAACTGTGTTGAATGGTTAGGCGATTCACTTGTAGGGAAGCGTTTGTCTGCATTCTGTATACTCAATTCTTTAACAGCAAATCTCGTGTCTTGCGTTTGACAGAAATTCCAGGAAATCACGTTTAGACGCCAACACCAGTAAAAAGGCTTTGTAGAATCACTCTGTGAATGTCTTTGAAAACACTTCTTAAGAAGGAAAGCATATGTCTTTCATCTGAGTGAAAACTGCATTGTATTCAGTTTTTAGAACTGTGTTGAATGGTTAGGCGATTCACTTGTAGGGAAGCATTTGTTCGCATTCTGCATACTCAATTCTTTAACAGCAAATCTCGTGTCTTGGGTTTGACAGAAATTCGAGTGAAATCAGGTTTACAAGCCAATGTCAGTAAAAAGGCTTTGTAGAATCACTCTGTGAATGTCTTTGGAAACACTTCTTAAGAAGGAAAGCATACGTATTTCATCTAGTTAAAACTGCATTCTATTCAGTTTTTAGAACTGTGTTGAATGGTTAGGCGATTCACTTGTAGGGAAGCGTTTGTTTGCATTCTGTATACTCAATTCTTTAACAGCAAATCTCGTGTCTTTTGTTTGACAGAAATTCCAGTGAAATCACGTTTAAACCCCAACGCCAGTAATAAGGCTTTGTAGAATCACTCTGTGAATGTCTTTGAAAACACTTCTTAAGGAGGAAAGCATACGTCTTTCATCTGAGTGAAAACTGTATTCTATTCAGTTTTTAGAACTGTGTTGAATGGTTAGGTGATTCACTTGTCGGGAAGCGTTTGTTTGCATTCTGTATACTCAATTCTTTAACAGCAATACTCGTGTCTTGGGTTTGACAGAAATTCCAGTGAAATCACGTTTAAACACCAACGCCAGTAAAAAGGCTTTGTAGAATCACGCTGTGAATGTCTTTGAAAACACTTCTTAAGAAGGAAAGCATAAGTCTTTCATCTAAGTGAAAACTGCATTCTATTCAGTTTTTAGAACTGTGTTGAATGGTTAGGCGACTTACTTGTAGGGAAGCGTTTATTTGCATTCTGTATACTCAATTCTTTAGCAGCAAACTTCGTGTCTTGGGTTTGACAGAAATTCCAGTGAAATCATGTTTAAAAGTCAACATCAGTAAAAAGGCTTTGTAGAATCACTTTGTGAATGTCTTTGAAAACACTTCTTAAGAAGGAAGGCATACGTCTTTCATCTGAGTGAAAACTGCATTCTATTCAGTTTTTAGAACTGTGTTGAATGGTTAGGCGATTCACTTGTAGGGAAGCGTTTGTTTGCATTCTGTATACTCAATTCTTTAACAGCAATACTCGTGTCTTTGGTTTGACAGAAATTCCAGTGAAATCACGTTTAAACACCAACGCCAGTAAAAAGGCTTTGCAGAATCACGCTGTGAATGTCTTTGAAAACACTTCTTAAGAAGGAAAGCATACGTCTTTCATCTGAGTGAAAACTGCATTCTATTCAGTTTTTAGAACTGTGTTGAATGGTTAGGCGATTCACTTGTAGGGAAGAGTTTGTTTGCATTCTGTATACTCAATTCTTTAACAGCAAACTTCGTGTCTTGCATTTGACAGAAATTCCAGTGAAATCATGTTTAAAAGTCAACATCAGTAAAAAGGCTTTGTAGAATCACTTTGTGAATGTCTTTGAAAACACTTCTTAAGAAGGAAGGCATACGTCTTTCATCTGAGTGAAAACTGCATTCTACTCAGTTTTTAGAACTGTGTTGAATGGTTGGGCGATTCACTTGTAGGGAAGCGTTTGTTTGCATTCTGCATACTCAATTCTTTAACAGCAAATCTCGTGTCTTGGGTTTGACAGAAATTCGAGTGAAATCAGGTTTCCCAGTCAACGTCAGTAAAAAGGCTTTGTAGAATCACTCTGTGAATGTCTTTGGAAACACTTCTTAAGAAGGAAAGCATACGTCTTTCATCTGAGTGAAAACTGCATTCTATTCAGTTTTTAGAACTGTGTTGAATGGTTAGGCGATTCACTTGTAGGGAAGCGTTTGTTTGCATTCTGTATACTCAATTCTTTAACAGCAAATCTCGTGTCTTGCGTTTGACAGAAATTCCAGGAAATCACGTTTAGACGCCAACACCAGTAAAAAGGCTTTGTAGAATCACTCTGTGCATGTCTTTGAAAACACTTCTTAAGAAGGAAAGCATAAGTCTTTCATCTGAGTGAAAACTGCATTGTATTCAGTTTTTAGAACTGTGTTGAATGGTTAGGCGATTCACTTGTAGGGAAGCATTTGTTCGCATTCTGCATACTCAATTCTTTAACAGCAAATCTCGTGTCTTGGGTTTGACAGAAATTCGAGTGAAATCAGGTTTACAAGCCAATGTCAGTAAAAAGGCTTTGTAGAATCACCCTGTGAATGTCTTTGGAAACACTTCTTAAGAAGGAAAGCATAAGTATTTCATCTGAGTGAAAACTGCATTCTATTCAGTTTTTAGAACTGTGTTGAATGGTTAGGCGATTCACTTGTAGGGAAGCGTTTGTTTGCATTCTGTATACTCAATTCTTTAACAGCAAATCTCGTGTCTTTTGTTTGACAGAAATTCCAGTGAAATCACGTTTAAACCCCAACGCCAGTAAAAAGGCTTTGTAGAATCACTCTGTGAAAACACTTCTTAAGAAGGAAAGCATACGTCTTTCATCTGAGTGAAAACTGCATTCTATTCAGTTTTTAGAACTGTGTTGAATGGTTAGGCGATACACTTGTAGGGAAGCGTTTGTTTGCATTCCGTATACTCAATTCTTTAACAGCAAACTTCATGTCTTGCGTTTGACAGAAATTCCAGTGAAATCATGTTTAAAAGTCAACATCAGTAAAAAGGCTTTGTAGAATCACTTTGTGAATGTCTTTGAAAACTCTTCTTAAGAAGGAAGGCATACGTCTTTCATCTGAGTGAAAACTGCATTCTATTCAGTTTTTAGAACTGTGTTGAATGGTTAGGCGATTCACATGTAGGGAAGCTTTTGTTCGCATTCTGTATACTCAATTCTTTAACAGCAAACTTCGTGTCTTGCGTTTGACAGAAATTCCAGTGAAATCATGTTTAAAAGTCAACATCAGTAAAAAGGCTTTGTAGAATCACTTTGTGAATGTCTTTGAAAACACTTCTTAAGAAGGAAGGCATACGTCTTTCATCTGAGTGAAAACTGCATTCTATTCAGTTTTTAGAACTGTGTTGAATGGTTAGGCGATTCACTTGTAGGGAAGCATTTGTTTGCATTCTGTATACTCAATTCTTTAACAGCAAACCTCGTGTCTTGCGTTTAACAGAAATTCCAGGAAATCACGTTTAAACGCCAACACCAGTAAAAAGGCTTTTTAGAATCACTCTGTGAATGTCTTTGAAAACACTTCTTAAGAAGGAAAGCATACGTCTTTCATCTGAGTGAAAACTGCATTCTATTCAGTTTTTAGAACTGTGTTGAATGGTTAGGCGATTCACTTGTAGGGAAGCATTTGTTCGCATTCTGTATACTCAATTCTTTAACAGTAAATCTCGTGTTTTGGGTTTGACAGAAATTCCAGTGAAATCAGGTTTAAAAGCCAATGTCAGTAAAAAGGCTTTGTAGAATCACTCTGTGAATGTCTTTGAAAACACTTCTTAGGAAGGAAAGCATACGTCTTTCATCTGAGTGAAAACTGCATTCTATTCTGTTTTTAGAACTGTGTTGAATGGTTAGGCGATTCACTTGTAGGGAAGCGTTTGTTTGCATTCTGTATACTCAATTCTTTAGCAGCAAACCTCATGTCTTGCTTTTGACAGAAATTCCAGTGAAATCATGTTTAAAAGTCAACATCAGTAAAAAGGCTTTGTAGAATCACTTTGTGAATGTCTTTGAAAACACTTCTTAAGAAGGAAAGCATACATCTTTCATCTGAGTGAAAACTGCATTCTATTCAGTTTTTAGAACTGTGTTGAATGGTTAGGCGATTCACTTGTAGGGAAGCCTTTGTTCACATTCTGTATACTCAATTCTTTAACAGCAAACCTCGTGTCTCGGGTTTGACAGAAATTCCAGTGAAATCACGTTTAAAAGCCAACGCCAGGAAAAAGGCTTTGTAGAATCACTCTGTGAATGTCTTTGAAAACACTTCTTAAGAAGGAAAGCATACGTCTTTCATCTGAGTGAAAACTGCATTCTATTCTGTTTTTAGAACTGTGTTGAATGGTTAGGCGATTCACTTGTAGGGAAGCATTTGTTCGCATTCTGTATACTCAATTCTTTAACAGCAAATCTCGTGTCTTGGGTTTGACAGAAATTCGAGTGAAATCAGGTTTACAAGCCATTGTCAGTAAAAAGGTTTTGTAGAATCACTCTGTGAATGTCTTTTGAAACACTTCTTAAGAAGGAAAGCATACGTCTTTCATCTGAGTGAAAACTGCATTCTATTCAGTTTTTAGAACTGTGTTGAATGGTTAGGCGATTTACTTGTAGGGAAGGGTTTATTTGCATTCTGTATACTCAATTCATTAACAGCAAATCTCGTGTCTTGCCTTTGACAGATATTCCAGTGAAATCACGTTCAAAAGCCAACGTCAGTAAAAAGGTTTTGTAGAATCACTCTGTGAATGTCTTTGAAAACACTTTTTAAGAAGGAAAGCATACGTCTTTCAACTGAGTGAAAACTGCATTCTATTCAGTTTTTAGAACTGTGTTGAATGGTTAGGTGATTCACTTGTAGGGAAGCGTTTGTTTGCATTCTGTATACTCAATTCTTTAACAGCAAACCTCGTGTCTTGCATTTGACAGAAATTCCAGTGAAATCACGTTTAAACCCCAACGCCAGTAAAAAGGCTTTGTAGAATCACTCTGTGCATGTCTTTGAAAACACTTCTTAAGAAGGAAAGCATACGTCTTTCATCTGAGTGAAAACTGCATTCTATTCAGTTTTTAGAACTGTGTTGAATGGTTAGGCGATTCACTTGTAGGGAAGCGTTTGTTCGGATTCTGTATACTCAATTCTTTAACAGCAAATCTCGTGTCTTGGGTTTGACAGAAATTCCAGTGAAATCAGGTTTAAAAGTCAACATCAGTAAAAAGGCTTTGTTGAATCACTTTGTGAATGTGTTTGGAAACACTTCTTAAGAAGGAAAGCATACGTATTTCATCTGAGTGAAAACTGCATTCTATTCAGTTTTTAGAACTGTGTTGAATGGTTAGGCGATTCACTTGTAGGGAAGCATTTGTTTGCATTCTGTATACTCAATTCTTTAACAGCAAATCTCGTGTCTTCTGTTTCAGAGAAATTCCAGTGAAATCACGTTTAAACCCCAACGATAGTAAAAAGGCTTTGTAGAATCACTCTGTGAATGTCTTTGGAAACACTTCTTAAAAAGGAAAGCATACGTCTTTCATCTGAGTGAAAACTGCATTCTATTCTGTTTTTAGAACTGTGTTGAATGGTTAGGTGATTCACTTGTAGGGAAGCGTTTGTTTGCATTCTGTATACTCAATTCTTTAACAGCAAACCTCGTGTCTTGCGTTTGACAGAAATTCCAGTGAAATCATGTTTAAAAGTCAATGTCAGTAAAAAGGCTTTGTAGAATCACTCTGTGTATGTCTTTGAAAACACTTCTTAAGAAGGAAAGCATACGTCTTTCATCTGAGTGAAAACTGCATTCAATTCAGTTTTTAGAACTGTGTTGAATGGTTAGGCGATTCACTTGTAAGGAAACGTTTGTTCGCATTCTGTATACTCAATTCTTTAACAGCAAATCTCGTGTCTTGGGTTTGACAGAAATTCCAGTGAAATCAGGTTTAAAAGCCAATGTCAGTAAAAAGGCTTTGTAGAATCCCTCAGTGAATGTCTTTGGAAACACTTCTTAATAAGGAAAGCATACGTCATTCATCTGAGTGAAAACTGCATTCTATTCAGTTTTCAGAACTGTGTTGAATGGTTAGGCCATTCACTTGTAGGGAAGCGTTTGTTTGCATTCTGTATACTCAATTGTTTAACAGCAAACTTCGTGTCTTGCGTTTGAGAGAAATTCCAGTGAAATCATGTTTAAAAGTCAACATCAGTAAAAAGGCTTTGTAGAATCACTTTGTGAATGTCTTTGAAAACACTTCTTAAGAAGGAAGGCATACGTCTTTCATCTGAGTGAAAACTGCATTCTATTCAGTTTTTAGAACTGTGTTGAATGGTTAGGCGATTCACATGTAGGGAAGCGTTTGTTCGCATTCTATATACTCAATTCTTTAACAGCAAATCTCATGTCTCGGGTTTGACAGAAATTCCAGTGAAATCACGTTTAAAAGCCAACGCCAGGAAAAAGGCTTTGTAGAATCACTCTGTGAATGTCTTTGGAAACACTTCTTAAGAAGGAAAGCATACGTCTTTCATCTGAGTGAAAACTGCATTCTATTCAGTTTTTAGAACTGTGTTGAATGGTTAGGCGATTCACTTGTAGGGAAGCATTTGTTCGCATTCTGCATACTCAATTCTTTAACAGCAAATCTCATGTCTTGCTTTTGACAGAAATTCAAGTGAAATCAGGTTTACAAGCCATTGTCAGTAAAAAGGCTTTGTAGAATCACTCTGTGAATGTCTTTGGAAACACTTCTTTAGAAGGAAAGCATACGTCTTTCATCTGAGTGAAAACTGCATTCTATTCAGTTTTTAGAACTGTGTTGAATGGTTAGGCGATTCACTTGTAGGGAAGCCTTTGTTTGCATTCTGTATACTCAATTCTTTACAGCAAATCTCGTGTCTTGCGTTTGACAGAAATTCCAGTGAAATCACGTTTAAACCCCAACGCCAGTAAAAAGGCTTTGTAGAATCACTTTGTGAATGTCTTTGGAAACACTTCTTAAGAAGGAAGGCATACGTCTTTCATCTGAGTGAAAACTGCATTCTATTCAGTTTTTAGAACTGTGTTGAATGGTTAGGCGATTCACTTGTAGGGAAGCGTTTGTTCGCATTCTGTATACTCAATTCTTTAATGGCAAATCTCGTGTCTTGCCTTTGACAGAAATTCCAGTGAAATCACGTTCAAAAGCCAACATCAGAAAAAGGTTTTGTAGAATCACTCTGTGAATGTCTTTGGAAACACTTCTGAAGAAGGAAAGCATACGTCTTTCATCTGAGTGAAAACTGCATTCTATTCAGTTTTTAGAACTGTGTTGAATGGTTAGGCGATTCACTTGTAGGGAAGCGTTTGTTTGCATTCTGTATACTCAATTCTTTAACAGCAAATCTCGTGTCTTTTGTTTGACAGAAATTCCAGTGAAATCACGTTTAAAAGCCAACGTCAGTAAAAAGGCTTTGTAGAATCACTCTGTGAATGTCTTTGGAAACACTTCTTAAGAAGAAAAGCATACGTCTTTCATCTGAGTGAAAACTGCATTCTATTCAGTTTTTAGAACTGTGTTGAATGGTTAGGCGATTTACTTGTAGGGAAGCTTTTATTTGCATTCTGCATACTCAATTCTTTAACAGCAAACCTCGTGTCTCGGGTTTGACAGAAATTCCAGTGAAATCATGTTTAAAAGCCAATGCCAGGAAAAAGGATTTGTAGAATCACTCTGTGAATATCTTTGGAAACACTTCTTAAGAAGGAAAGCATACGTCTTTCATCTGAGTGAAAACTGCATTCTATTCAGTTTTTAGAACTGTGTTGAATGGTTAGGCGATTCACTTTTAGGGAAGCGTTTGTTTGCATTCTTTATACTCAATTCTTTAACAGCAAATCTCCTGTCTTGCGTTTGACAGAAATTCCAGTGATATCACGTTTAAACGCCAACGCCAGTAAAAAGGCTTTGTAGAATCACTCTGTGAATGTCTTTGAAAACACTTCTTAAGAAGGAAAGCATACGTCTTTCATCTGAGTGAAAACTGCATTCTATTCAGTTTTTAGAACTGTGTTGAAGTGTTAGGCGATTCACTTGTAGGGAAGCGTTTGTTTGCATTCTGTATACTCAATTCTTTAACAGCAAATCTTGTGTCTTGGGTTTGACAGAAATTCCAGTGAAATAACGTTTAAAGGCCAACGCCAGTAAAAAGGCTTTGTAGAATCACTCTGTGAATGTGTTTGAAAACACTTCTTAAGAAGGAAAGCATATATCTTTCATCTGAGTCAAAACTGCATTCTATTCAGTTTTTAGAACTGTGTTGAATGGTTAGGCGATTCACTTGTAGGGAAGCCTTTGTTTGAATTCTGTATACTCAATTCTTTAACGGCAAATCTCGTGTCATGCATATGACAGAAATTCCAGTGAAATCACATTTAAAAGCCCACATCAGTAAAAAGGCATTGTAGAATCACTCTGTGAATGTCTTTGAAAACATTTCTTAAGAAGGAAAGCCTACGTCTTTCATCTGAGTGAAAATTGCATTCTATTCAGTTTTTAGTACTGTGTTGAATGGTTAGGAGATTCACTTGTAGGGAAGCATTTATTTGCATTCTGCATACTCAATTCTTTAACAGCAAATCTCATGTCTTGGGTTTGGCAGAAATTCCAGTGAAATCAGGTTTACAAGCCAATGTCAGTAAAAAGGCTTTGTAGAATCACTCTGTGAATGTCTTTGGAAACACTTCTTAAGAAGGAAAGCATACGTCTTTCATCTGAGTGAAAAGTGCATTCTATTCAGTTTTTAGAACTGTGTTGAATGGTTAGGCGATTCACTTCTAGGGAAGCGTTTGTTTGCATTCTGTATACTCAATTCTTTAACAGCAAACCTTGTGTCTTGGGTTTGACAGAAATTCCAGTGAAATCATGTTTAAAGGCCAACGCCAGTAAAAAGGCTTTGTAGAATCACTCTGTGAATGTGTTTGAAAACACTTCTTAAGAAGGAAA
The DNA here is from genome assembly GCA_033318265.1 of Phyllotis vaccarum. Lineage (NCBI taxonomy): Eukaryota > Metazoa > Chordata > Mammalia > Rodentia > Cricetidae > Phyllotis > Phyllotis vaccarum. The sequence continues at coordinate 1,226,235 of JARWLC010000049.1, forward strand.
GCATATATCTTTCACATGAGTGAAAACTACATTCTATTCACTTTTTAGAACTGTGTTGAATGGTTAGGCGATTCACTTGTAGGGAAGCCTTTGTTTGAATTCTGTATACTCAATTCTTTAACAGCAAATCTTGTGTCATGCGTATGACAGAAATTCCAGTGAAATCACATTTAAAAGCCAACGTCAGTAAAAAGGCTTTGTAGAATCACTCTGTGAATGTCTTTGAAAACATTTCTTAAGAAGGAAAGCCTACGTCTTTCATCTGAGTGAAAATTGCATTCTATTCAGTTTTTAGTACTGTGTTGAATGGTTAGGAGATTCACTTGTAGTTAAGCATTTATTTGCATTCTGCATACTCAATTCTTTAACAGCAAATCTCGTGTCTTGGGTTTGACAGAAATTCCAGTGAAATCAGGTTTACAAGCCAATGTCAGTAAAAAGGCTTTGTAGAATCACTCTGTGAATGTGTTTGAAAACACTTCTTAAGAAGGAAAGCATATATCTTTCACATGAGTGAAAACTGCATTCTATTCACTTTTTAGAACTGTGTTGAATGGTTAGGTGATTCACTTGTAGGGAAGCCTTTGTTTGAATTCTGTATACTCAATTCTTTAACAGCAAATCTCGTGTCTTGCGTATGACAGAAAATCCAGTGAAATCACGTTTAAAAGCCAATGTCAGTAAAAGGCTTTATAGAATCACTCTGTGAATTTCTTTGAAAACACTTCTTAAGAAGGAAAGCATACGTCTTTCATCTGAGTGAAAACTGCATTCTATCAGTTTTTAGTACTGTGTTGAATGGTTAGGCAATTCACTTGCAGGGAAGCGTTTGTTTGCATTCTGTATACTCAATTCTTTTACAGCAAATCTCGTGTCTTGCATTTGACAGAAATTCCAGTGAAATCACGTTTAAAAGCCAACTTCAGTAAAAGGTTTGTAGAATCACTCTGTGAATGTCTTTGAAAACTCTTCTTAAGAAGGAAAGCATACGTCCTTCATATGAGTGAAAACTGCATTCTATTCAGTTTTTAGAACTGTGTTGAAGGGTTAGATGATTCACTTGTAGGGACGCGTCTGTTTGCATTCTGTATACTCAATTCTTTAACAGCAAATCTCGTGTCTTGCCTATGACAGAAATTCCAGTGAAATCACGTTATAAATCCAATGTCAGTTAAAAGGATTTGTAGAATCACTCTGTGAATGTCTTTGAAAACACTTCTTAAGAAGGAAAGCATACGTCTTTCATCAGAATGAAAACTGCATTCTATTCAGTTTTTAGAACTGTGTTGAATGGTTAGGAGATTAACTTGTAGGGAAGCATTTATTTGCATTCTGCATACTCAATTCTTTAACAGCAAATCTCGTGTCTTGGGTTTGACAGACATTCCAGTGAAATCAGGTTTACAAGCCTATGTCAGTAAAAAGGCTTTGTAGAATCACTCTGTGAATGTCTTTGGAAACACTTCTTAAGAAGGAAAGCATACGTCTTTCATCTGAGTGAAAACTGCATTCTATTCAGTTTTTAGAACTGTGTTGAATGGTTAGGCGATTCACTTCTAGGGAAGCGTTTGTTTGCATTCTGTATACTCAATTCTTTAACAGCAAATCTCGTGTCTTGCAGTTGATTGAAATTCCAGTGAAATCATGTTTAAAAGTCAACATCAGTATAAAGGCTTTTTAGAATCACTCTGTGAATGTCTTTGGAAACACGTCTTAAGAAGGAAAGCATACGTCTTTCATCTGAGTGAAAACTGCATTCTATTTAGTTTTTAGATCTGTGTTGAATGGTTTAGCGATTCACTTGTAGGGAAGCCTTTGTTTGAATTCTGTATACTCAATTCTTTAACAGCAAATCTCGTGTCTTGCATATGACAGAAATTCGAGTGAAATCATGTTTAAAAGCCAATGTCAGTAAAAAGGCTTTGTAGAATCACTCTGTGAATGTCTTTGGAAACACTTCTTAAGAAGGAAAGCATACGTATTTCATCTGAGTGAAAACTGCATTCTTTTCCGTTTTTAGAACTGTGTTGAATGGTTAGACGATTCACTTGTAGGGAAGCGTCTGTTTGCATTCTGTATCCTCAATTCTTTACCAGCAAATCTCATTTCTTGCTTTTGACAGAAATTACAGTGAAATCAGGTTTAAAAGCCAACGTCAGTAAAAAGGCTTTGTACAATCACTCTGTGAATGTCTTTTTAAACACTTCTTAAGAAGGAAAGCATACGTCTTTCATCTGAGTTAAAACTGCATTCTATTCAGTTTTTAGAACTGTGTTGAATGGTTAGGCGATTCACTTGTAGGGAAGCATTTGTTCGCATTCTGCATACTTAAATCTTTAACAGCAAATCTCGTGTCTTGGGTTTGACAGAAATTCCAGTGAAATTAGGTTTAAAAGCCAATGTCAGTAAAAAGGCTTTGTAGAATCACTCTGTGAATGTCTTTGGAAACACTTCTTAAGAAGGAAAGCATACGTCTTTCATCTGAGTGAAAAGTGCATTCCATTCAGTTTTTAGAACTGTGTTGAAGGATTAGGCGATTCACTTGTAGTGAATCGTTTGTTTGCATTCTGTATACTCAATTCTTTAACAGCAAATCTTGTGTCTTGGGTTTGACAGAAATTCCAGTGAAATCACGTTTAAAAGCCAACGTCAGTAAAAAGGCTTTGTAGAATCACTCTGTGAATGTGTTTGAAAACACTTCTTAAGAAGGAAAGCATATATCTTTCACATGAGTGAAAACTGCATTCTATTCACTTTTTAGAACTGTGTTGAATGGTTAGGCGATTCACTTGTAGGGAAGCCTTTGTTTGAATTCTGTATACTCAATTCTTTAACAGCAAATCTCGTGTCTTGCGTATGACAGAAAATCCAGTGAAATCACGTTTAAAAGCCAATGTCAGTAAAAGGCTTTATAGAATCACTCTGTGAATTTCTTTGAAAACACTTCTTAAGAAGGAAAGCATACGTCTTTCATCTGAGTGAAAACTGCATTCTATCAGTTTTTAGTACTGTGTTGAATGGTTAGGCAATTCACTTGCAGGGAAGCGTTTGTTTGCATTCTGTATACTCAATTCTTTTACAGCAAATCTCGGGTCTTGCATTTGACAGAAATTCCAGTGAAATCACGTTTAAAAGCCAACTTCAGTAAAAGGTTTGTAGAATCACTCTGTGAATGTCTTTGAAAACTCTTCTTAAGAAGGAAAGCATACGTCCTTCATATGAGTGAAAACTGCATTCTATTCAGTTTTTAGAACTGTGTTGAAGGGTTAGATGATTCACTTGTAGGGACGCGTTTGTTTGCATTCTGTATACTCAATTCTTTAACAGCAAATCTCGTGTCTTGCCTATGACAGAAATTCCAGTGAAATCACGTTATAAATCCAATGTCAGTTAAAAGGATTTGTAGAATCACTCTGTGAATGTCTTTGAAAACACTTCTTAAGAAGGAAAGCATACGTCTTTCATCAGAATGAAAACTGCATTCTATTCAGTTTTTAGAACTGTGTTGAATGGTTAGGAGATTAACTTGTAGGGAAGCATTTATTTGCATTCTGCATACTCAATTCTTTAACAGCAAATCTCGTGTCTTGGGTTTGACAGACATTCCAGTGAAATCAGGTTTACAAGCCTATGTCAGTAAAAAGGCTTTGTAGAATCACTCTGTGAATGTCTTTGGAAACACTTCTTAAGAAGGAAAGCATACGTCTTTCATCTGAGTGAAAACTGCATTCTATTCAGTTTTTAGAACTGTGTTGAATGGTTAGGCGATTCACTTGTAGGGAAGCATTTGTTCGCATTCTGCATACTTAAATCTTTAACAGCAAATCTCGTGTCTTGGGTTTGACAGAAATTCCAGTGAAATTAGGTTTAAAAGCCAATGTCAGTAAAAAGGCTTTGTAGAATCACTCTGTGAATGTCTTTGGAAACACTTCTTAAGAAGGAAAGCATACGTCTTTCATCTGAGTGAAAAGTGCATTCCATTCAGTTTTTAGAACTGTGTTGAAGGATTAGGCGATTCACTTGTAGTGAATCGTTTGTTTGCATTCTGTATACTCAATTCTTTAACAGCAAATCTTGTGTCTTGGGTTTGACAGAAATTCCAGTGAAATCACGTTTAAAAGCCAACGTCAGTAAAAAGGCTTTGTAGAATCACTCTGTGAATGTGTTTGAAAACACTTCTTAAGAAGGAAAGCATATATCTTTCATCTGAGTGAAAACTGCATTCTATTCAGACTTTAGAACTGTGTTGAATGGTTAGGCGATTCACTTGTAGGGAAGCCTTTGTTTGAAATCTGTATACTCAATTCTTTAACAGCAAATCTCGTGTCTTGCGTATGACAGAAATTCCAGTGAAATCACGTTTAAAATCCAATGTCAGTAAAAGGCTTTGTAGAATCACTCTGTGAATGTCTTTGAAAACACTTCTTAAGAAGGAAAGCATACGTCCTTCATCTGAGTGAAAACGGCATTCTATTCAGTTTTTAGAACTGTGTTGAAGGGTTAGATGATTCACTTGTAGGGAAGCCTTTGTTTGCATTCTGTATACTCAATTCTTTAACAGCAAATCTCATGTCTTTCGTTTGACAGATATTTAAGTGAAATCAGGTTTAAAATCCAACGTCAGTAAAACGGCTTTATAGAATCACTCTGTGAATGTCTTTTTAAACACTTCTTAAGAAGGAAAGCATACGTCTTTCATCTGAGTGAAAATTGCATTCTATTCAGTTTTTAGAACTGTGTTGAATGGTTAGGCGATTCACCTGTCGGGAAGCTTTTGTTTGCATTCTGTATACTCAATTCTTTAACAGCAAATCTCGTGTCTTGCATATGACAGAAATTCCAGTGAAATCACGTTTATTAGCCAATTTCAGTAAAAAGGCTTTGTAGAATCACTCTGTGAATGTCTTTGGAAACATTTCTTAAGAAGGAAAGCATACGTCTTTCATCTGAGTGAAAACTGCATTCTATTCAGTTTTTAGAAGTGTGCTGAAGGGTTAGGCGATTCACTTGTAGGGAAGCATTTATTTGCATTCTGTATTCTCAATTCTTTAACAGCAAAACTCGTGTCTTGCATTTGACAGAAATTCCAGTGAAATCACATTTAAAAGCCAACATCAGTAAAAAGGCTTTGTTGAATCACTCTGTGAATGTCTTTGAAAACACTTCTTAAGAAGGAAAGCATACGTCTTTCATCTAAGTGAAAATTGCATTCTATTCAGTTTTTTGTACTGTGTTGAATGGTTCGGCGATTCACTTGTAGGGAAGCGTTTGTTTGCATTCTGTATACTCAATTCTTTAACAGCAAATCTCGAGTCTTGCATTTGATACAAATTCCAGTGAAATCACGTTTAAAAGCCAACGTCAGTAAAAAGGCTTTGTAGAATCACTCTGTGAATGGCTTTGAAAACACTTCTTAAGAAGGAAAGCATATGTCCTTCATCTGAGTGAAAACTGCGTTCTATTCAGTTTTTAGAAGTGTGTTGAAGGGTTAGGCGATTCACTGGTAAGGAAGCATTTATTTGCATTCTGTATTCTCAATTCTTTAACAGCAAAACTCGTGTCTTGCGTTTGACAGAAATTCCAGTGAAATCACATTTAAAAGCCAACGTCAGTAAAAAGGCTTTGTAGAATCACTCTGTGAATGTCTTTGAAAACACTTCTTAAGAAGAAAAACATAAGTCTTTCATCTGAGTGAAAACTGCATTCTATTCAGTTTTTAGAACTGTTTAGAATGGTTAGGCGATTCACTTGTAGGGAAGCATTTGTTCGCATTCTGCATACTCAATTCTTTAACAGCAAATCTCGTGTCTTGCGTTTGACAGAAATTCCAGAGAAATCACGTTTAAAAGCCAACGCCAGGAAAAAGGCTTTGTAGAATCACTCTGTGAATGTCTTTGGAAACACTTCTTAAGAAGGAAAGCACACGTCTTTCATCTGAGTGAAAACTGCATTATATTCAGTTTTTAGAACTGTGTTGAATGGTTAGGCAATTCACTTGTAGGGAAGCGTTTGTTTGCATTCTGTATACTCAATTCTTTAACAGCAAACTTCGTGTCTTGCATTTGACAGAAATTCCAATGAAATCATGTTTAAAAGTCAACATCAGTAAAAAGGCTTTGTAGAATCACTTTGTGAATGTCTTTGAAAACACTTCTTAAGAAGGAAAGCATACGTCTTTCATCTGAGTGAAAACTGCATTCTATTCAGTTTTTAGAACTGTGTTGAATGGTTAGGCGATTCACTTGCAGGGAAGCGTTTGTTCGCATTCTATATACTCAATTCTTTAACAGCAAACCTCGTGTCTTGCGTTTGACAGAAATTCCAGTGCAATCATGTTTAAAAGTCAACATCAGTAAAAAGGATTTGTAGAATCACTTTGTGAATGTCTTTGAAAACACTTCTTAAGAAGGAAAGCATACGTCTTTCATCTGAGTGAAAACTGCATTCTATTCAGTTTTTAGAACTGTGTTGAATGGTTAGGCGATTCACTTGTAGGGAAGCGTTTGTTCACATTCTGTATATTCAATTCTTTAACAGCAAACCTCCTGTCTCGGGTTTGACAGAAATTGGAGTGAAATCACGTTTAAAAGCCAACGCCAGGAAAAAGGCTTTGTAGAATCACTCTGTGAATATCTTTGGAAACAGTTCTTAAGAAGGGAAGCGTATGTCTTTCATCTGAGTGAAAACTGCATTCTATTCAGTTTTTAGAACTGTGTTGAATGGTTAGGCGATTCACTTGTAGGGAAGCGTTTGTTTGCATTCTTTATACTCAATTCTTTAACAGCAAATCTCGTGTCTTGCGTTTGACAGAAATTCCAGTGATATCACGTTTAAACGCCAACGCCAGTAAAAAGGTTTTGTAGAATCACTCTGTGAATGTCTTTGAAAACACTTCTTAAGAAGGAAAGCATACGTCTTTCATCTGAGTGAAAACTGCATTCTATTCAGTTTTTAGAACTGTGTTGAATGGTTAGGCGATTCACTTGTAGGGAAGCATTTGTTCGCATTCTGCATACTCAATTCTTTAACAGCAAATCTCGTGTCTTGGGTTTGACAGAAATTCGAGTGAAATCAGGTTTACAAGCCAATGTCAGTAAAAAGGCTTTGTAGAATCACTGTGTGAATGTCTTTGGAAACACTTCTTAAGAAGGAAAGCATACGTCTTTCATATGAGTGAAAACTGCATTCTATTCAGTTTTTAGAACTGTGTTGAATGGTTAGGCGATTCACTTGTAGGGAAGCGTTTGTTTGCACTCTGTATACTCAATTCTTTAACAGCATATCTCGTGTCTTTTGTTTGACAGAAAGTCCAGTGAAATCACGTTTAAACCCCAACGCCAGTAAAAAGGCTTTGTAGAATCACTCTGTGAATGTCTTTGAAAACACTTCTTAAGAAGGAAAGCATACGTCGTTCATCTGAGTGAAAACTGCATTCTATTCAGTTTTTAGAACTGTGTTGAATGGTTAGACGATTTACTTGTAGGGAAGCGTTTATTTGCATTCTGTATACTCAATTCTGTAACAGCAAATCTCGTGTCTTGCCTTTGAAAGAAATTCCAGTGAAATCACCTTCAAAAGCCAACGCCAGTAAAAAGGCTTTGTAGAATCACTCTGTGAATGTCTTTGAAAACACTTCTTAAGAAGAAAAGCATACGTCTTCATCTGAGTGAAAACTGCATTCTATTCAGTTTTTAGAAGTGTGCTGAATGGTTAGGTGATTCACTTGTAGGGAAGCGTTTGTTTGCATTCTGTATACTCAATTCTTTAACAGCAAACCTCGTGTCTTGAGTTTGACATAATTTCCAGTGAAATCATGTTTAAAAGTCAACATCTGTAAAAATGCTTGTAGAATCACTTTGTGAATGTCTTTGAAAACACTTCTTAAGAAGGAAAGCATACGTCTTTCATCTGAGTGAAAACTGCATTCTATTCAGTTTTTAGAACTGTGTTGAATGGTTAGGCGATTCACTTGTAGGGAAGCGTTTGTTCGCATTCTGTATACTCAATTCTTTAACAGCAAACCTCGTGTCTCGGGTTTGACAGAAATTCCAGTGAAATCACGTTTAAAAGAAAACACCAGGAAAAAGGCTTTGTAGAATCACTCTGTGAATGTCTTTGGAAACACTTCTTAAGAATGGAAGCGTACGTCTTTCATCTGAGTGAAAACTGCATTCTATTCAGTTTTTAGAAGTATGCTGAATGGTTAGGTGATTCACTTGTAGGGAAGCGTTTGTTTGCATTCTGTATACTCAATTCTTTAACAGCAAACCTCGTGTCTTGAGTTTGACATAATTTCCAGTGAAATCATGTTTAAAAGTCAACATCAGTAAAAAGGCTTGTAGAATCACTTTGTGAATGTCTTTGAAAACACTTCTTAAGAAGGAAAGCATACGTCTTTCATCTGAGTGAAAACTGCATTCTATTCAGTTTTTAGAACTGTGTTGAATGGTTAGGCGATTCACTTGTAGGGAAGCGTTTGTTCGCATTCTGTATACTCAATTCTTTAACAGCAAACCTCGTGTCTCGGGTTAATACAGAAATTCCAGTGAAATCACGTTTAAAAGCCAACACCAGGAAAAAGGCTTTGTAGAATCACTCTGTGAATGTCTTTGGAAACACTTCTTAAGAAGGGAAGGGTACGTCTTTCATCTGAGTGATAACTGCATTCTATTCAGTTTTTAGAAGTGTGCTGAATGGTTAGGTGATTCACTTGTAGGGAAGCGTTTGTTTGCATTCTGTATACTCAATTCTTTAACAGCAAACCTCGTGTCTTGAGTTTGACATAATTTCCAGTGAAATCATGTTTAAAAGTCAACATCAGTAAAAAGGCTTGTAGAATCACTTTGTGAATGTCTTTGAAAACACTTCTTAAGAAGGAAAGCATACGTCTTTCATCTGAGTGAAAACTGCATTCTATTCAGTTTTTAGAACTGTGTTGAATGGTTAGGCGATTCACTTGTAGGGAAGCGTTTGTTTGCATTCTGTATACTCAATTCTTTAACAGCAAACCTCGTGTCTCGGGTTTGACAGAAATTCCAGTGAAATCACGTTTAAACCCCAACGCCAGTAAAAAGGCTTTGTAGAATCACTCCGTGAATGTCTTTGAAAACACTTCTTAAGAAGGGAAGCATACGTCTTTCATCTGAGTGAAAACTGAATTCTATTCAGTTTTTAGAACTGTGTTGAATGGTTAGGCGATTCACTTGTAGGGAAGCGTTTGTTTGCATTCTTTATACTCAATTCTTTAACAGCAAATCTCGTGTCTTGCGTTTGACAGAAATTCCAGTGATATCACGGTTAAACGCCAACGCCAGTAAAAAGGTTTTGTAGAATCACTCTGTAATGTCTTTGAAAACACTTCTTAAGAAGGAAAGCATACGTCTTTCATCTGAGTGAAAACTGCATTCTATTCAGTTTTTAGAACTGTGTTGAATGGTTAGGCGATTCACTTGTAGGGAAGCATTTGTTCGCATTCTGCATACTCAATTCTTTAACAGCAAATCTCGTGTCTTGGGTTTGACAGAAATTCGAGTGAAATCAGGTTTACAAGCCAATGTCAGTAAAAAGGCTTTGTAGAATCACTCTGTGAATGTCTTTGGAAACACTTCTTAAGAAGGAAAGCATACGTCTTTCATCTGAGTGAAAACTGCGTTCTATTCAGTTTTTAGAACTGTGTTGAATGGTTAGGTGATTCACTTGTAGGGAAGCATTTGTTTGCACTCTGTATACTCAATTCTTTAACAGCATATCTCGTGTCTTTTGTTTGACAGAAATTCCAGTGAAATCACCTTCAAAAGCCAACGTCAGTAAAAAGGCTTTGTAGAATCACTCTGTGAATGTCTTTGAAAACACTTCTTAAGAAGAAAAGCATACGTTTTCATCTGAGTGAAAACTGCATTCTATTCAGTTTTTAGAAGTGTGCTGAATGGTTAGGTGATTCACTTGTAGGGAAGCGTTTGTTTGCATTCTGTATACTCAATTCTTTAACAGCAAACCTCGTATCTCGGGTTTGACAGAAATTCCAGTGAAATCACGTTTAAAAGCCAACACCAGGAAAAAGGCTTTGTAGAATCACTCTGTGAATGTCTTTGGAAACACTTCTTAAGAAGGAAAGCATACGTCTTTCATCTGAGTGAAAACTGCATTCTATTCAGTTTTTAGAACTGTGTTGAATGGTTAGGCGAATCACTTGTAGGGAAGCATTTGTTGGCATTCTGCATACTTAATTCTTTAACAGCAAATCTCGTGTCTTGGGTTTGACAGAAATTCGAGTGAAATCAGGTTTACAAGCCAATGTCAGTAAAAAGGCTTTGTAGAATCAATCTGTGAATGTCTTTGGAAACACTTCTTAAGAAGGAAAGCATACGTCTTTCATCTGAGTGAAAACTGCATTCTATTCAGTTTTTAGAACTGTGTTGAATGGTTAGGCGATTCACTTGCAGGTAAGCGTTTGTTTCCATTTTGTATACTCAATTCTTTAAGAGCAAATCTCGTGTCTTTTTTTTTACAGAAATTCCAGTGAAATCACTTTTAAACGCCAAAGCCAGTAAAAAGGCTTTGTAGAATCACTCTGTGAATGTCTTTGAAAACACTTCTTTAGAAGGAAAGCATACGTCTTTCATCTGAGTGAAAACTGCATTCTATTCAGTTTTTAGAACTGTGTTGAATGGTTAGGCGATTCACTTGTAGGGAAGCATTTGTTCGCATTCTGCATACTCAATTCTTTAACAGCAAATCTCGTGTCTTGGGTTTGACAGAAATTCGAGTGAAATCAGGTTTATAACCCAATGTCAGTAAAAAGGCTTTGTAGAATCACTCTGTGAATGTCTTTGGAAACACTTCTTAAGAAGGAAAGCATACGTCTTTCATCTGAGTGAAAACTGCATTCTATTCAGTTTTTAGAACTGTGTTGAATGGTTAGGCGATTCACTTGTAGGGAAGCGTTTGTTCGCATTCTGTATACTCAATTCTTTAACAGCAAACCTCTTGTCTCGGGTTTGACAGAAATTCCAGTGAAATCACGTTTAAAAGCCAACGCCAGGAAAAAGGCTTTGTTGAATCACTCTGTGAATGTCTTTGGAAACACTTCTTAAGAAGGAAAACATACGTCTTTCATCTGAGTGAAAACTGCATTCTATTCAGTTTTTAGAACTGTGTTGAATGGTTAGGCGATTCACTTGTAGGGAAGCGTTTGTTTGCATTCTTTATACTCAATTCTTTAACAGCAAATCCCGTGTCTTGCGTTTGACAGAAATTCCAGTGATATCACGTTTAAACGCCAACGCCAGTAAAAAGGCTTGGTAGAATCACTCTGTGAATGTCTCTGAAAACACTTCTTAAGAAGAAAGCATACGTCTTTCATCGGAGTGAAAACTGCATTCTATTCAGTTTTTAGAACTGTGTTGAATGGTTAGGCGATTCACTTGTAGGGAAGCATTTGTTGGCATTCTGCATACTCAGTTCTTTAACAGCAAATCTCGTGTCTTGGGTTTGACAGAAATTCGAGTGAAATCAGCTTTACAAGCCAATGTCAGTAAAAAGGCTTTGTAGAAATACTCTGTGAATGTCTTTGGAAACACTTCTTAAGATGGAAAGCATACGTCTTTCATCTGAGTGAAAACTGCATTCTATTCAGTTTTTAGAACTGTGTTGAATGGTTAGGCGAATCACTTGTAGGGAAGCGTTTGTTTGCATTCTGTATACTCAATTCTTTAACAGCAAATCTTGTGTCTTTTGTTTGACAGAAATTCCAGTGAAATCACGTTTAAACCCCAACGCCAGTAAAAAGGCTTTGTAGAATCACTCTGTGAATGTCTTTGGAAACACTTCTTAAGAAGGAAAGCATACGTCTTTCATCTGAGTGAAAACTGCATTCTATTCAGTTTTTAGAACTGTGTTGAATGGTTAGGCGATTCACTTGCAGGGAAGCGTTTGTTTGCATTTTGTATACTCAATTCTTTAAGAGCAAATCTCGTGTCTTTTTTTTGACAGAAATTCCAGTGAAATCACTTTTAAACGCCAAAGCCAGTAAAAAGGCTTTGTAGAATCACTCTGTGAATGTCTTTGAAAACACTTCTTAAGAAGGAAAGCATACGTCTTTCATCTGAGTGAAAACTGCATTCTATTCAGTTTTTAGAGCTGTGTTGAATGGTTAGGTGATTCACTTGTAGGGAAGCGTTTGTTTGCATTCTGGATACTCAATTCTTTAACAGCAAATATCTTGTCTTGTATTTGACAGAAATTCCAGTGAAATCATGTTTAAAAGCCAATGTCAGTAAAAAGGCTTTGTAGAATCACTCTGTGAATGTCTTTGAAAACACTTCTTAAGAAGAAAAGCATACGTCTTTCATCTGAGTGAAAACTGCATTCTATTCAGTTTTTAGAACTGTGCTGAATTGTTAGGTGATTCACTTGTAGGGAAGCGTTTGTTTGCATTCTGTATACTCAATTCTTTAACAGCAAACCTCGTGTCTTGCATTTGACAGAAATTCCAGTGAAATCATGTTTAAAAGTCAACATCAGTAAAAAGGCTTTGTAGAATCACTTTGTGAATGTCTTTGAAAACACTACTTAAGAAGGAAAGCATATGTCTTTCATCTGAGTGAAAACTGCATTCTATTCAGTTTTTAGAACTGTGTTGAATGGTTAGGTGATTCACTTGTAATGAAGCGTTTGTTTGCATTCTGTATACTCAATTCTTTAACAGCAATACTCCTGTCTTGGGTTTGACAGAAATTGCAGTGAAATCACGTTTAAACCCCAACGCCAGTAAAAAGGCTTTGTAGAATCACGCTGTGAATGTCTTTGAAAACACTTCTTAAGAAGGAAAGCATACGTCTTTCATCTGAGTGAAAACTGCATTCTATTCAGTTTTTAGAACTGTGTTGAATGGTTAGGCGATTCACTTGTAGGGAAGCGTTTGTTTGCATTCTTTATACTCAATTCTTTAACAGCAAATCTCGTGTCTTGCATTTGACAGAAATTCCAGTGATATCACGTTTAAACGCCAACGCCAGTAAAAAGGCTTTGTAGAATCACTCTGTGAATGTCTTTGAAAACACTTCTTAAGAAGGAAAGCATACGTCTTTCATCTGAGTGAAAACTGCATTCTATTCAGTTTTTAGAACTGTGTTGAATGGTTAGGTGATTCACTTGTAGGGAAGCATTTGTTCGCATTCTGCATACTCAATTCTTTAACAGCAAATCTCGTGTCTTGGGTTTGACAGAAATTCGAGTGAAATCAGGTTTACAAGCCAATGTCAGTAAAAAGGCTTTGTAGAATCACTCTGTGAATGTCTTTTTAAACACTTCTTAAGAAGGAAAGCATACGTCTTTCATCTGAGTGAAAACTGCATTCTATTCAGTTTTTAGAACTGTGTTGAATGGTTAGGCGAATCACTTGTAGGGAAGCGTTTGTTTGCATTCTGTATACTCAATTCTTTAACAGCAAACCTCGTGTCTCGGGTTTGACAGAAATTCCAGTGAAATCACGTTTAAAAGCCAACGCCAGGAAAAAGGCTTTGTAGAATCACTCTGTGAATGTCTTTGGAAACACTTCTTAAGAAGGAAAACATACGTCTTTCATCTGAGTGAAAACTGCATTCTATTCAGTTTTTAGAACTGTGTTGAATGGTTAGGCGAATCACTTGTAGGGAAGCGTTTGTTTGCATTCTGTATACTCAATTCTTTACCAGCAATACCCGAGTCTTGGGTTTGACAGAAATTCCAGTGAAATCACGTTTAAACCCCAATGCCAGTAAAAAGGCTTTGTAGAATCACACTGTGAATGTCTTTGAAAACACTTCTTAAGAAGGAAAGCATACGTCTTTCATCTGAGTGAAAACTGCATTATATTCAGTTTTTAGAACTGTGTTGAATGGTTAGGAGATTCACTTGTAGGGAAGCGTTTGTTTGCATTCTGTATACTCAATTCTTTAACAGCAAATCTCGTGTCTTTTGTTTGACAGAAATTCCAGTGAAATCACGTTTAAAAGAAAACGCCAGGAAAAAGGCTTTGTAGAATCACTCTGTGAATGTCTTTGAAAACACTTCTTAAGAAGGAAAGCATACGTCTTTCATCTGAGTGAAAACTGCATTCTATTCAGTTTTTAGAACTGTGTTGAATGGTTAGGCGATTCACTTGTAGGGAAGCGTTTATTTGCATTCTGTATACTCATTTCTTTAACAGCAAATCTCGCGTCTTGGGTTTGACAGAAATTCCAGTGAAATCACGTTTAAAAGCCAACGTCAGTAAAAAGGCTTTGTAGAATCACACTGTGAATGTCTTTGAAAACACTTCTTAAGAAGAAAAGCATACGTCTTTCATCTGAGTGAAAACTGCATTCTATTCAGTTTTTAGAACTGTGTTGAATGGTTAGGCGATTCACTTGTAGGGAAGCGTTTGTTTGCATTCTTTATACTCAATTCTTTAACAGCAAATCTCGTGTCTTGCGTTTGACAGAAATTCCAGTGATATCACGTTTAAACGCCAACGCCAGTAAAAAGGCTTTGTAGAATCACTCTGTGAATGTCTTTGAAAACACTTCTTAAGAAGGAAAGCATACGTCTTTCATCTGAGTGAAAACTGCATTCTATTCAGTTTTTAGAACTGTGTTGAATGGTTAGGTGATTCACTTGTAGGGAAGCATTTGTTCGCATTCTGCATACTCAATTCTTTAACAGCAAATCTCGTGTCTTGGGTTTGACAGAAATTCGAGTGAAATCAGGTTTACAAGCCAATGTCAGTAAAAAGGCTTTGTAGAATCACTCTGTGAATGTCTTTTTAAACACTTCTTAAGAAGGAAAGCATACGTCTTTCATCTGAGTGAAAACTGCATTCTATTCAGTTTTTAGAACTGTGTTGAATGGTTAGGAAATTCACTTGTAGGGAAGCGTTTGTTTGCATTCTGTATATTCAATTCTTTAACAGCAAAGCTCCTGTCTTGCCTTTGACAGAAATTCCAGTGAAATCACCTTTAAACGCCAACGCCAGTAAAAAGGCTTTGTAGAATCACTCTGTGAATGTCTTTGAAAACACTTCTTAAGAAGGAAAGCATACGTCTTTCATCTGAGTGAAAACTGCATTCTATTCAGTTTTTAGAACTGTGTTGAATGGTTAGGCGATTCGCTTGTAGGGAAGCATTGGTTGGCATTCTGCATACTTAATTCTTTAAGAGCAAATCTCGTGTCTTGGGTTTGACAGAAATTCGAGTGAAATCAGGTTTACAAGCCAATGTCAGTAAAAAGGCTTTGTAGAATCACTCTGTGAATGTCTTTGGAACCACTTCTTAAGAAGGAAAGCATACGTCTTTCATCTGAGTGAAAACTGCATTCTATTCAGTTTTTAGAGCTGTGTTGAATGGTTAGGTGATTCACTTGTAGGGAAGCGTTTGTTTGCATTCTGTATACTCAATTCTTTAACAGCAATACCCGAGTCTTGGGTTTGACAGAAATTCCAGTGAAATCACGTTTAAACCCCAATGCCAGTAAAAAGGCTTTGTAGAATCACGCTGTGAATGTCTTTGAAAACACTTCTTAAGAAGGAAAGCATACGTCTTTCATCTGAGTGAAAACTGCATTATATTCAGTTTTTAGAACTGTGTTGAATGGTGAGGCGATTCACTTGTAGGGAAGCGTTTGTTCGCATTCTGTATACTCAATTCTTTAACAGCAAATCTGGTGTCTCGGGTTTGACAGAAATTCCTGTGAAATCACGTTTAAAAGCCAACGCCAGTAAAAAGGCTTTGTAGAATCACTCTGTGAATGTCTTTGAAAACACTTCTTAAGAAGAAAAGCATACGTCTTTCATCTGAGTGAAAACTGCATTATATTCAGTTTTTAGAACTGTGTTGAATGGTTAGGAGATTCACTTGTAGGGAAGCGTTTGTTTGCATTCTGTATACTCAATTCTTTAACAGCAAATCTCGTGTCTTTTGTTTGACAGAAATTCCAGTGAAATCACGTTTAAAAGAAAACGCCAGGAAAAAGGCTTTGTAGAATCACTCTGTGAATGTCTTTGAAAACACTTCTTAAGAAGGAAAGCATACGTCTTTCATCTGAGTGAAAACTGCATTCTATTCAGTTTTTAGAACTGTGTTGAATGGTTAGGCGATTCACTTGTAGGGAAGCGTTTATTTGCATTCTGTATACTCATTTCTTTAACAGCAAATCTCGCGTCTTGGGTTTGACAGAAATTCCAGTGAAATCACGTTTAAAAGCCAACGTCAGTAAAACGGCTTTGTAGAATCACACTGTGAATGTCTTTGAAAACACTTCTTAAGAAGAAAAGCATACGTCTTTCATCTGAGTTAAAACTGCATTCTATTCAGTTTTTAGAACTGTGTTGAATGGTTAGGCGATTCACTTGTAGGGAAGCGTTTGTTTGCATTTTGTATACTCAATTCTTTAACAGCAAATCTCGTGTCTTTTGTTTCACAGAAATTCCAGTGAAATTACGTTTAAAAGAAAACGCCAGGAAAAAGGCTTTGTAGAATCACTCTGTGAATGTCTTTGAAAACACTTCTTAAGAAGAAAAGCATACGTCTTTCATCTGAGTGAAAACTGCATTCTATTCAGTTTTTAGAACTGTGTTGAATGGTTAGGCGATTCACTTGTAGGGAAGCGTTTGTTTGCATTCTGTATACTCAATTCTTTAACAGCAAATCTCGTGTCTTTTGTTTGACAGAAATTCCAGTGAAATCACGTTTAAAATAAAACGCCAGGAAAAAGGCTTTGTAGAATCACTCTGTGAATGTCTTTGAAAACACTTCTTAAGAAGGAAAGCATATGTCTTTCATCTGAGTGAAAACTGCATTCTATTCAGTTTTGAGAACTGTGTTGAATGGTTAGGCGATTCACTTGTAGGGAAGCATTTGTTCGCATTCTGTATACTCAATTCTATAACAGCAAATCTGGTGTCTCGGGTTTGACAGAAATTCCAGTGAAATCGCGTTTAAAAGCCAACGCCAGGTAAAAGGCTTTTTAGAATCACTCTGTGAATGTCTTTGGAAACACTTCTTAAGAAGGAAAGCATACGTCTTTCATCTGAGTGAAAACTGCATTCTATTCAGTTTTTAGAACTGTGTTGCATGGTTAGGCGATTCACTTGTAGGGAAGCGTTTTATTGCATTCTGTATACTCAATTCTTTAACAGCAAATCTCGTGTCATGCGCTTGACAGAAATTCCAGGAAATCACGTTTAAACGCCAACACCAGTAAAAAGGCTTTGTAGAATCACTCTGTGAATGTCTTTGAAAACACTTCTTAAGAAGAAAAGCATACGTCTTTCATCTGAGTGAAAACTGCATTCTATTCAGTTTTTAGAACTGTGTTGAATGGTTAGGCGATTCACTTGTAGGGAAGCGTTTGTTTGCATTCTGTATACTCAATTCTTTAACAGCAAATCTCGTGTCTTTTGTTTGACAGAAATTCCAGTGAAATCACGTTTAAAATAAAACGCCAGGAAAAAGGCTTTGTAGAATCACTCTGTGAATGTCTTTGAAAACACTTCTTAAGAAGGAAAGCATATGTCTTTCATCTGAGTGAAAACTGCATTCTATTCAGTTTTGAGAACTGTGTTGAATGGTTAGGCGATTCACTTGTAGGGAAGCATTTGTAAGCATTCTGTATACTCAATTCTATAACAGCAAATCTGGTGTCTCGGGTTTGACAGAAATTCCAGTGAAATCGCGTTTAAAAGCCAACGCCAGGAAAAAGGCTTTTTAGAATCACTCTGTGAATGTCTTTGGAAACACTTCTTAAGAAGGAAAGCATACGTCTTTCATCTGAGTGAAAACTGCATTCTATTCAGTTTTTAGAACTGTGTTGCATGGTTAGGCGATTCACTTGTAGGGAAGCGTTTTTTTGCATTCTGTATACTCAATTCTTTAACAGCAAATCTCGTGTCTTGCGTTTGACAGAAATTCCAGGAAATCACGTTTAAACGCCAACACCAGTAAAAAGGCTTTGTAGAATCACTCTGTGAATGTCTTTGAAAACACTTCTTAAGAAGGAAAACATACGTCTTTCATCTGAGTGAAAACAGCATTCTATTCAGTTTTTAGAACTGTGTTGAATGGTTAGGCGATTCACTTGTAGGGAAGCATTTGTTCGCATTCTGCATACTCAATTCTTTAAAAGCAAATCTCATGTCTTGGGTTTGACAGAAATTCGAGTGAAATCAGGTTTACAAGCCAATGTCAGTAAAAACGCTTTGTAGAATCACTCTGTGAATGTCTTTGGAAACACTTCTTAAGAAGGAAAGCATACGTCTTTCATCTGAGTGAAAACTGCATTCTATTCAGTTTTTAGAACTGTGTTGAATGGTTAGGCTATTCACTTGTAGGGAAGCGTTTGTTTGCATTCTGTATACTCAATTCTTTAACAGCAAATCTCGTGTCTTTTGTTTGACAGAAATTCCAGTGAAATCACGTTTAAACCCCAACGCCAGTAAAAAGGCTTTGTAGAATCCCTCTGTGAATGTCTTTGGAAACACTTCTTAAGAAGGAAAGCATACGTCTTTCATCTGAGTGAAAACTGCACTATATTCAGTTTTTAGAACTGTGTTGAATGGTTAGGCGATTCACTTGTAGGGAAGCGTTTGTTTGCATTCTGTATACTCAATTCTTTAACAGCAAATCTCGTGTCTCGCGTTTGACAGAAATTCAGGAAATCATGTTTAAACCCCAAGGCCAGTAAAAAGGCTTTGTAGAATCACTCTGTGAATGTCTTTGAAAACACTTCTTAAGAAGGAAAGCATACGTCTTTCATCTGAGTGAAAACTGCATTCTATTCAGTTTTGAGAACTGTGTTGAATGGTTAGGCGATTCACTTGTAGGGAAGCATTTGTTCGCATTCTGCATACTCAATTCTTTAACAGCAAATCTCGTGTCTTGGGTTTCACAGAAATTCGAGTGAAATCAGGTTTACAAGCCAA
Source organism: Phyllotis vaccarum (assembly GCA_033318265.1). Classification (NCBI taxonomy): domain Eukaryota; kingdom Metazoa; phylum Chordata; class Mammalia; order Rodentia; family Cricetidae; genus Phyllotis; species Phyllotis vaccarum. Next base: position 1,245,169 of record JARWLC010000049.1, read on the forward strand.
TGTCAGTAAAAAGGCTTTGTAGAATCACTCTGTGAATGTCTTTGGAAACACTTCTTAAGAAGGAAAGCATACGTTTTTCATCTGAGTGAAAACTGCATTCTATTCAGTTTTTAGAACTGTGTTGAATGGTTAGGCGATTCACTTGTAGGGAAGCGTTTGTTTGCATTCTGTATACTCAATTCTTTAACAGCAAAGCTCGTGTCTTTTGTTTGACAGAAATTCCAGTGAAATCACGTTTAAACCCCAACGCCAGTAAAAAGGCTTTGTAGAATCACTCTGTGAATGTCTTTGAAAACACTTCTTAAGAAGGAAAGCATATGTCTTTCATCTGAGTGAAAACTGCATTCTATTCAGTTTTTAGAACTGTGTTGAATGGTTAGGTGATTCACTTGCAGGGAAGCGTTTGTTTGCAATCTGTATACTCAATTCTTTAACAGCAATACTCGTGTCTTGGGTTTGACAGAAATTCCAGTGAAATCACGTTTAAACCCCAACGCCAGTAAAAAGGCTTTGTAGAATCACTCTGTGAATGTCTTTGAAAACACTTCTTAAGAAGGAAAGCATACGTCTTTCATCTGAGTGAAAACAGCATTCTATTCAGTTTTTAGTACTGTGTTGAATGGTTAGGCGATTCACTTGTAGGGAAGCATTTGTTCGCATTCTGCATACTCAATTCTTTAAAAGCAAATCTCATGTCTTGGGTTTGACAGAAATTCGAGTGAAATCATGTTTAAAAGCCAATGTCAGTAAAAAGGCTTTGTAGATTCACTCTGTGAATGTCTTTGGAAACACTTCTTAAGAAGGAAAGCATACGTCTTTCATCTGAGTGAAAACTGCATTCTACTCAGTTATTAGAACTGTGTTGAATGGTTAGGCGATTCCTTTGTAGGGAAGCGTTTCTTTGCATTCTGTATACTCAATTCTTTAACAGCAAACCTCGTGTCTGACATTTGACAGAAATTCCAGTGAAATCACGTTTAAAACCAACACCAGTAAAAAGGCTTTGTAGAATCACTCTGTGTGTTCCCCGCCTATTTCTCGCCCGCAAGAAAAGGCACGGTACACACTTAGGATCCTTCTGCAATATAGCTTTAATGTATCTTAGGGGAGAGCATTTAGCTTACGGAAAATGGAGAGGAGGGCAGAGAGAGGAGAGAGAGCTAGGCCCCGGCATGGCCCGGGCCGAGCCGCCGCCACGTGGCCTAGAGCCCGCGCCCCAGGAGCCGGGCCAGCGTCCGTGCGCACGGCGGGGCGGAGAAGGAGAAAGCAAGAGAAGGGACCACGAGGTAGGAAGACCCGGTTTTAAGACGACCAAACGGCTCTTGCTTTAGACGAAACATTTCCCTATTGGTCGCAGTTCAGAATCCCATATGACGCCACGGGAAAGGCGGAGAAACCAGACCAGTCTCGCGAGAATACCAAGCGCATGCGTACTCTGACTCACGCGGGTTGGCCAGCGCCAGATAATGGCACCACCTAGCGGAGCTGGAACCAGTGGCCTCCAACATCTCACCCTTCCTAAATATTAAGCAACGAGGAAGTCCTATAAGAGGGTGGAGATAGTGATCATCTCCCAGAACACATTGTGGACTTGCGTGGGGGTCATCCCTAATCCCTCGACAGATCGAGATGCCCCTAGCCTGTCCTCTGCCTTTTGCTGGGAAGGGGATTGAGGCAGGTACCCTTATGCAAGATGATGTGTCTCTCGGGACATAGGTATGTCCTGTGCGATGCCCTTGGCTCAGCATATCTCTTAGGACACGGGCTGAACGCTCCACCCAGTGTAATAGACAAGGCAGTCTAGGTGTGTAGGAGCTGTCTAAGCCACAATATCTCTATTGCTTTAGCATAATTAGTCATACCTCTATCGAGGTTTCTGAGTCTAGAGCCATTAAGGCTTGAGCCGAAACTGTCTTGTTTCTCTGACTTTGGATTTTGAACTTGCAAACCGTCTAGAGAAGAATGACTAGTCCTCCGCAAAAGGCTAGGTCAGACATATCCACCCCCACCCACTTTTTGGAGTAGGGGAAGAGGGGATTTATGGAGTGAGCTCTCTGGTCAGCGACAGGTCTAGCCGAGTGGAATTGGCCTGGACGATCGCCACTTGCAGGTCACGAAGGGTCTGTTCAAACTTAGACGACCAATTCTGTAAGAAAATTGAGAGAGGCTTTTCGAAAGATTAGTTGTCTTTGTAAAGTTTTTATATTGAATAGAGGTTATGTATAAGCCAGCAAGTTATTGTTCACACCTCAACTGTGCCAATTATTGGGGTGGACAATTTGTTAACCGCCTGTGCAGTCTGCACTATTTTTGAAAGAGCACTAGCTGAGGCAGTCACTGAGGCCCCTATGGCAGCTGTGACAATGATTTTTACAATACCAGCAGAGATTCTAAAATCTCTTTTTTGTCTAAATGGCTGTGAGTTACTGGGGAACCACGGTGGTGTGGGCACAAATCGTGGCATGTGGGCCGCTGCTGCAAAGAAATAAAGCTGAGCATCTCAGCATAAGGCATAAAGGCAATTATCAAATTTGTATCTTAATTTATCTATAATTTTTGAGGCATTGCTAACAATCTAAATAAATGGTGGCCAAATTGGGAGGAAATGAAAATATTTTGGGCGCGGCCCAGCCTATATTCTTGGGTTGGCAACTGTTATATGGTAAAATTGAATTTTTATCTGGCCTGCCTGAGCAAAAGGAAGCCAATTTTGGTTTTATTAAACTCTGTTTCCTTTGTCAGGCTGCCGAGAAATTTTTTAGTAATATATCTGAACTATTTTTAACTAAAACATAAACTTCTCTCTAACCCCAAACTTCTATTTTCTTTAAAGCTATGTCTAAATCTTTATACATCACCGGCATTGGCAGAGAGAAAAGGTGGGCATTATCTTCTACTGCTGTCACCAAACACATCAACTGGAGAAGGCGAAGGTTCTTTTTCTTGTAATATTTTTCTGGTGAGGCGCTCTGGGATCCAAACTGGATTTTTTTCATCCTGTGGAAAAACACAGACAGCTCCCCGGGATCTTATTAAAATAGGATCCGGGCCTTTCCATTTATTTTCTAAAATATCTTTCCATTTTACTAGCTCTTTTGGCCGTTGTGGTTCTGAGCAATGTCGCTCAGCAGCATTTTGATATTTATCATCAATATTTAAAAAATTTATGGTAAACAACGCCAAGGCAATTGACACTCTTGGTGTTGAGGGCAGTTCTACTCCCCCTCTCTGTTTTAATAAATAGGATTTTAAGGTCCGATGTGCACGTTCAATAATGCCTTGTCCTTGAGGGTTGTATGGTAACCCGGTAAGGTGTGTTACTTGCATCTGTGCACAAAATTGGGCGAATTTTTGGGAGCTGTAAGCTGGCCCATTATCAGTCTTGAGGTAGGCTGGTTTGTCTCAGGCGCTCTATGCCTCTAAGCAATGTTGAATAACATGTATGGTCTCAATAGAAACATGTATAAATTGAAGCTTTTTGCAGCTTACAACGGATTAGCAAAGGCAGCAGCGACCAGGCGTGTAGCTTGGTCAGCCAAATTATTTTCTTTGTTCATAGGGCCCGGGAGTCCCGAATGTGCCCGTATATGGGTAATGTAGAAGGGCTATGGTACAAAACAGAGCAGACACTGTATTGGAAGGATTAATAACACTGGCCGTTTTAAGTAACTGAAAGGCATTTACCACATAATGGGAATCAGACACAATATTAAGCGGACAATCAAACTTTTGTAAAACTTCTAACACAATTAGACATTTAACAATCTGGGGTGATTTTTGACCAGACACAATATTAAGCAGACAATCAAACTTTTGTAAAACTTCTAACACAATTAGACATTTAACAATCTGGGGTGATTTTTGACCAGACACAATATTAAGCAGACAATCAAACTTTTGTAAAACTTCTAACACAATTAGACATTTAACAATCTGGGGTGATTTTTGACCAAAATCTTTGAAAAATGTCTGTGAATTTATAATATAAGCACCCCTTCCATTTCCTGAGCCATCTGTATATACAGTTAAGCCATCTTTTAAAGGCACTGAGGAAGTAACACGTGGATATACCACAGGGTGATAAGCCAAACTGTAACAAAGGATATTTAGGATAATGATTATCAATTTTTCCAGGAAACATCAAACAAAGGCTTTAAATCTGTAGTGGGAATTTTCAAAAAAGGTCTAAGCCAATTAATATATTTTATGGAAAAGTGGAGGGCTTAAAAATATGTTTTCTAGCAAGCTGTTCCGCAACAGGCTCAATCACTGCCTTAAGCTTATCAGAGGTCAGTGGCCACTGAGGAACCCATACCGGCACCTCTGTTTTTCAAGGTATGAGTCGTGCTGTCTCAGTGGCACCTAAGAAAAACCTAGGCCCTGTCTTTGCCTATGAATCTTGGGCGTGGTTTGTCTTTGTCTTAACCGCCCCAGGCCCTGTCTTTCCTCATACCACGAGGAGCCAAACTTTAAACTTAAATTTTTAAGTTTCCGTACCTTTAGTTTCTGGTTCCCTATCTCCCCCAAATCTTTTATTTTTCTGGGGGGTCCTTTTTTACTTATCGAGTATTCCTATTTTCAAGTTTCCGTACCTTTAGTTTCTGGTTCCCTATCTCCCCCAAATCTTTTATTTTTCTGGGGGGTCCTTTTTTACTTATCGAGTATTCCTAACTCCCCCATATCTTTTATTTTTCCGGGGGTCTTTTTTCACTTTTTCTGGCGCGCGCCTAACCTCACACGGCTCCCGGTTTCTGACAAGTTGCCCCGAACTTTCTTTATGATATCTTGCCCTCTAGCTACCAGATCTTTACAGGCTTTATCTTCTAAAATCAACAGCACTACCAAGACAAGCCTCAAGGCCTCAAAAAATCCTTTCAAAAGTCCCAAACCAAAGTTCAGTTCAGACATACCTCTCCGAGTAACCTGTCCGCAGTTCTGAATCCTGTCTGGCGGTGCAAACAATGTAAATTCCCGGGTTCCGGCACCACTTGTTCCGCGCCTATTTCTCGCCCGCAAGAAAAGGCACGGTACACACTTAGGATCCTTCTGCAATATAGCTTTAATGTATCTTAGGGGAGAGCATTTAGCTTACGGAAAATGGAGAGGAGGGCAGAGAGAGGAGAGAGAGCTAGGCCCCGGCGTGGCCCGGGCTGAGCCGCCGCCACGTGGCCTAGAGCCCGCGCCCCAGGAGCCGGGCCTGCGTCCCTGCGCACAGCGGGGCGGAGAGGGAGAAAGCAAGAGAAGGGACCACGAGGTAGGAAGACCCGGTTTTAAGACGACCAAACGGCTCTTGCTTTAGACAAAACATTTCCCTATTGGTCGCAGTTCAGAATCCCATATGACACAACGGGAAAGGCGGAGAAACCAGACCAGTCTCGCGAGAATACCAAGCGCATGCGTACTCTGACTCAGGCGGGTTGGCCAGCGCCAGATAATGGCGCCACCTAGCGGAGCTGGAGCCAGTGGCCTCCAACATCTGTGAATGTCTTTGAAAACACTTCTTAAGAAGGAAAGCTCACGTCTTTCATCTGACTGAAAACTGCATTCTATTCAGTTTTTAGTACTGTGTTGAATGGTTAGGCGATTCACTTGTAGGGAAGCGTTTGTTTGCATTCTGTATACTCAATTCTTTAACAGCAAATCGAATGTCTTGCATTTGACAGAAATTCCAGTGAAATCACGTTTAAAAGCCAATGTCAGTAAAAAGGCTTTGTAGAATCACTCTGTGAATATCTTTGAAAACACTTCTTAAGAAGGAAAGCATTCGGCTTCCATCTGAGTGAAAACTGCATTGTATTCAGTTTTTAGTACTGTGTTGAAAGGTTAGGCGATTCACTTGTAGGGAAGCGTTTGTTTGCATTCTGTATACTCAATTCTTTAACAACAAATCTCACATCTTGCATTTGACAGAAATTCCATTGAAATCATGTTTAAAAACCAACGTCAGTAAAAAGGCTTTGTAGAATCACTCTGTGAATGTCTTTGAAAACACTTCTTAAGAAGGAAAGCATTCGGCTTTCATCTGACTGAAAACTGCATTCTATTCAGTTTTTAGTACTGTGTTGAATTGTTAGGCGATTCACTTGTAGGGAAGCGTTTGTTTGCATTCTTTATACTCAATTCTTTAACAGCAAATCGTGAGTCTTGCATTTGACAGAAATTCCAGTGAAATCACGTTTAAAAGCCAATGATAGTAAAAAGGATTTGTAGAATCACTCTGTGAATGTCTTTGAAAACACTTCTTAAGAAGGAAAGCATAGGTCTTTCATTTGAGTGAAAACTGCATTCTATTCAGTTTTTAGAACTGTGTTGAATGGTTAGGCGATTCCCTTGTAGGGAAGCGTTTATTTGCATTCTGTATACTCAATTCTTTAACAGCAAACCTTGTGTCTGGCGTTTGACAGAAATTCCAGTGAAATCACGTTTAAAAGCCTACTCCAGTAAAAAGGCTTTGTAGAATCACTCTGTGAATGTCTTTGAAAAAACTTCTTAATAATTAAAGCATACGTCTTTCATCTGAGTGAAAACTGCATTCTATTCAGTTTTTAGTACTGTGTTGAATGGTTAGGCCATTCACTTGTAGGGAAGCGTTTGTTACCATTCTGTATACTCAATTCTTTAACAGCAAATCTCTCCTCTTGCGTTTGATAGAAATTCCAGTGAAATCACGTGTAAAAGCCAATGCCATTAAAAAGGCTTTGTAGAATCACTCTGTGAATGTCTTTGGAAACACTTCTTAAGAAGGAAAGCATACATTTTTCATCTGAGTGAAAACTGCATTGTATTCAGTTTTTAGTACTGTGTTGAAAGGTTAGGCGATTAACTTGTAGGGAAGCGTTTGTTTGCATTCTGTATACTCAATTCTTTGACAGCAAGTCACGCGTCTTGCATTTGACAGAAATTCCAGTGAAATCACGTATAAAAGCCAACGTCAGTAAAAAGGATTTGTATAATCACTCTGTGAATTTCTTTGAAAACACTTCTTAAGAAGGAAAGCATTCGTCTTTCATCTGAGTGAAAACTGCATTCCATTCAGTTTTTAGTACTGTGTTGAATTGTTAGGCGATTCACTTGTAGGGAAGCGTTTGTTTGCATTCTTTACACTCAATTCTTTTACAGCAAATCGTGAGTCTTACATTTGACAGAAATTCCAGTGAAATCACGTTTGAAAGCCAATGATAGTAAAAATGATTTGTAGAATCACTCTGTGAATGTCTTTGAAAACACTTCTTAAGAAGGAAAGCATACGTCTTTCATCTGAGTGAAAACTGCATTCTATTCAGTTTTTAGAACTGTGTTGAATGGTTAGGCCATTCACTTGTAGGGAAGGGTTTTCTTACCATTCTGTATACTCAATTCTTTAACAGCAAACCTCGTGTCTGGCGTTTGACAGAAATTCCAGTGAAATCACGTGTAAAAGCCAACGCCAGTAAAAAGGCTTTGTAGATTCACTCTGTGAATGTGTTTGGAAACACTTCTTAAGAAGGAAAGCATACGTCTTTCATCTGAGTGAAAACTGCATTCTACTCAGTTATTAGAACTGTGTTGAATGGTTAGGCGATTCCTTTGTAGGGAAGCGTTTCTTTGCATTCTGTATACTCAATTCTTTAACAGCAAACCTGGTGTCTGACATTTAACAGAAATTCCAGTGAAATCACGTTTAAAACCAATACCAGGAAAAAGGCTTTGTAGAATCACTCTGTGAATGTCTTTGAAAACACTTCTTAAGAAGGAAAGCACACGTCTTTCATCTGAGTGAAAACTGCATTCTATTCAGTTTTTAGTACTATGTTGAATGGTTAGGCCATTCACTTGTAGGGAAGCGTTTGTTACCATTCTGTATACTCAATTCTTTAACAGCAAACCTCGTGTGTTGCCTTTGACAGAAATTCCAGTGAAATCACGTTTAAAAGCCAAGGTCCGTAAAAAGGCTTTGTAGAATCACTCTGTGAATGTCTTTGAAAACACTTCTCAAGAAGGAAAGCATAGGTCTTTCATCTGCGTGAAAACCGCATTCTATTCAGTTTTTAGAACTGTGTTGAATGGTTAGGCGATTCACTTGTAGGGAAGCGTTTGTTTGCATTCTGTATACTCATTCTTTAACAGCAAGTCACGCGTCTTGCATTTGACAGAAATTCCAGTGAAATCACGTTTAAAAGCCAATGTCAGTAAAAAGGCTTTGTAGATTCACTCTGTGAATGTGTTTGGAAACACTTCTTAAGAAGGAAAGCACACGTCTTTCATCTGACTGAAAACTGCATTCTATTCAGTTTTTAGTACTGTGTTGAATGGTTAGGCGATTCACTTGTAGGGAAGCGTTTGTTTGCGTTGTGTATACTCAATTCTTTAACAGCAAATCGCGTGTCTTGCATTTGACAGAAATTCCAGTGAAATCAGGTTTAAAACCAAAACCAGTAAAAAGGCTTTGTAGAATCACTCTGTGAATATCTTTGAAAACACTTCTTAAGAAGGAAAGCATAGGTCTTTCATCTGAGTGAAAACTGCATTGTATTCAGTTTTTAGTACTGTGTTGAAAGGTTAGGCGATTCAATTGTAGGGAAGCGTTTGGTTGCATTCTGTATACTCAATTCTTTGACAACAAATCTCACATCTTGCATTTGACAGAAATTCCATTGAACTCATGTTTAAAAGCCAACGTCAGTAAAAAGGCTTTGTAGAATCACTCTGTGAATGTCTTTGAAAACACTTCTTAAGAAGGAAAGCATACGTCTTTCATCTGCATGAAAACCGCATTCTATTCAGTTTTTAGAACTGTGTTGAATGGTTAGGCGATTCACTTGTAGGGAAGCGTTTGTTTGCATTCTGTATACTCAATTCTTTAACAGCAAATCGTGAGTCTTGCATTTGACAGAAATTCCAGTGAAATCACATTTAAAAGCCAACGTCAGTAAAAAGGCTTTGTAGAATTACTCTGTGAATGTCTTTGAAAACACTTCTTAAGAAGGAAAGCATACGTCTTTCATCTGAGTGAAAACTGCATTCTATTCAGTTTTAAGAACTGTGTTGAATGGTTGGGCGATTCCCTTGTAGGGAAGCGTTTATTTGCATTCTGTATAGTCAATTCTTTAACAGCAAACCTCGTGTCTGGCGTTTGACAGAAATTCCAGTGAAATCACGTTTAAAAGCCAACGCCAGTAAAAAGGCTTTGTAGAATCACTCTGTGAATGTCTTTGAAAACACTTCTTATGAAGGAAAGCATACGTCTTTCATCTGAGTGAAAACTGCATTCTATTCAGTTTTTAGAACTGTGTTGAATGGTTAGGCGATTCACTTGTAGGGAAGCGTTTGTTTGCATTCTGTATACTCAATTCTTTAACAGCAAATCTCTCCTCTTGCATTTGATAGAAATTCCAGTGAAATCACGTTTAAAAGCCAATGTCAGTAATTAGGCTTTGTAGAATCACTCTGTGAATTTCTTTGAAAACACTTCTTAAGAAGGAAAGCATACGTCTTTCATCTGAGTGAAAACTGCATTCTATTCAGTTTTTAGTACTGTGTTGAATGGTTAGGCAATTCACTTGTAGGGAAGCGTCTGTTTGCATTCTGTATACTCAATTCTTTAACAACAAATCTCACATCTTGCGTTTGAGAGAAAATCCAGTGAAATCATGTTTAAAAGCCAACGTCAGTAAAAAGGCTTTGTAGAATCACTCTGTGAATGTCTTTGAAAACACTTCTTAAGAAGGAAAGCATAAGTCTTTCATCTGAGAGAAAACTGCATTCTATTCAGTTTTTAGTACTGTGTTGAATGGTTAGGCGATTCACTTGTAGGGAAGCGTTTGTTACCATTCTGTATACTCAATTCTTTAACAGCAAATCTCGCTTCTTGCTTTTGACAGAAATTCCATTGAAATCATGTTTAAAAGCCAACCTCAGTAAAAAGGCTTTATAAAATCACTCTGTGAATGTTTTTCGAAATAGTTCTTAAGAAGGAAAGCATATGTCTTTCTTCTGAATGAAAACTGCATTCTATTCAGTTTTTAGTACTGTGTTGAATGGTTAGGCGATTCATTTGTAGGGAAGCATTTATTCGCACTCTGTATACTCAATTCTTTAACAGCAAATCGCGCGTCTTGCTTTTTACAGATATTCCAGTGAAATCATGTTTAAAAGCCAACGTCAGTAAAAAGGCTTTGTAGAATCACTCTGTGAATGTCTTTGAAAACACTTCATAAGAAGGAAAGCATAAGTCTTTCATCTGAGAGAAAACTACATTCTATTCAGTTTTTAGTACTGTGTTGAATGGTTAGGCGATTCACTTGTGTGGAAGCGTTTGTTACCATTCTGTATACTCAATTCTTTAACAGCAAATCTCGCCTCTTGCGTTTGACAGAAATTCCAGAGAAATCATGTTTAAAAGCCAACGTCAGTAAAAAGGCTTTGTAGAATCACTCTGTGAATGTCTTTGAAAACACTTCTTAAGAAGGAAAGCATACGTCTTTCAACTGAGTGAAAACTGCATTATATGCAGTTTTTAGAACTGTGTTGAATGGTTAGGCTATTCACTTGTTGGGAAGCATTTGTTTGCATTCTGTATACTCAATTCTTTAACAGCAAATCTCGTGTGTTGCCTTTGACAGAAATTCCAGTGAAATCACGTTTAAAAGCCAACGCCAGTAAAAAGGCTTTGTAGAATCACTCTGTGAGTGTCTTTGAAAACACTTCTTAAGAAGGAAAGCATAAGTCTTTCATCTGAGTGAAAATTGCATTCTATTCAGTTTTTAGTACTGTGTTGAATGGTTAGGCGATTCACTTGTAGGGAAGCGTTTGTTTGCATTCTGTATACTCAATTCTTTAACAGCAAATCGTGCGTCTTGCATTTGACAGAAATTCCAGTGAAATCATGTTTAGAAGACAGTGTCAGTAAAAAGGCTTTGTAGAATCACTCTGTAAATGCTTTGAAAACACTTCTTAAGAAGCAAAGCAAACGTCTTTCATCTGAGTGAAAACTGCATTCTATTCAGTTTTTAGTACTGTGTTGAATGGTTAGGCGATTCACTTGTAGGGAAGCGTTTGTTTGCATTCTGTATACTCAATTCTTTAACAGCAAATCGTGCGTCTTGCATTTGACAGAAATTCCAGTGAAATCACGTTTTAAAAGCCAATACCAGTAAAAAGGCTTTGTAGAATCACTCTGGGAATGTCTTTGAAAACACTTCTTAAGAAGGAAAGCATACGTCTTTCAACTGAGTGAAAACTGCATTTTATGAAGTTTTTAGAACTGTGTTGAATGGTTAGGCGATTCACTTGTAGGGAAGCGTTTGTTGGCATTCTGTATACTCAATTCTTTAACAGCAAATCTCTTGTGTTGTCTTTTACAGAAATTCCAGTGAAATAACGTTTAAAAGCCAACGCCAGTAAAAAGGCTTTGTAGAATCACTCTGTGAATGTCTTTGAAAACACTTCTTAAGAAGGAAAGCACACGTCTTTCATCTGTGTGAATACTGATTTTTATTCAGTTTTTAGAACTTTGTTGAATGGTTAGGCGATTCACTTGTAGGGAAGCTTTTGTTTGTATTCTGTATACTCAATTCTTTAACAGCAAATCGCGTGTCTTGCATTTGACGAAATTCCAGTGAAATCACGTTTAAAAACCAATGTCAGTAAAAAGGCTTTGTAGAATCACTCTGTGAATGTCTTTGAAAACACTTCTTAAGAAACAAAGCATACGTCTTTCTTCTGAGTGAAAACTGCATTCTATTCAATTTTTAGAACTGTGTTGAAAGTTAGGCGATTCACTTATTGGGAAGCATTTGTTTGCATTCTGTATACTCAATTCTTTAACAGCAAATCGCGTGTCTTGCATTTGACAGAAATTCCATGAAATCATGTTTAAAAGCCAATGTCAGTAAAAAGGCTTTGTAGAATCACTCTGTGAATGTCTTTGAAAACACTTCTTAAGAAGGAAAGCATAAGTCTTTCATCTGAGAGAAAACTGCATTCTCTTCAATTTTTAGTACTGTGTTGAATGGTTAGGCGATTCACTTGTAGGGAAGCGTTTGTTACAAATCTGTATACTCAATTCTTTAACAGCAAATCTCGCCTCTTGCGTTTGACAGAAATTCCAGTGAAATCATGTTTAAAAGCCAACGTCAGTAAAAAGGCTTTGTAGAATCACTCTTTGAATGTCTTTGAAAACACTTCTTAAGAAGCAAAGCATACGTCTTTCATCTGAGTGAAAACTGCATTCTATTCAGTTTTTAGAACTGTGTTGAATGGTTAGGCGATTCACTTATAGGGAAGCTTTTGGTTGCATTCTGTATACTCAATTCTTTAACAGCAAATCGCGTGTCTTGCATTTGACAGAAATTCCAGTGAAATCACCTTTAAAAGACTATGTCAGTAAAAAGGCTTTGTAGAATCACTCTGTGAATATCTTTGAAAACACTTCTTAAGAAGGAAAGCATACGTTCTTCTTCTGAGTGAAAACTGCATTCTATTCAGTTTTTAGTACTGTCTTGTATGGTTAGGCCATTCACTTGTAGGGATGCGTTTGTTACCATTCTGTTTACTCAATTCTTTAACAGCAAATCTTGCCTCTTGCGTTTGACAGAAATTCCAGTGAAATCACGTTTAAAAGCCAATACCAGTAAAAAGGCTTTGTAGAATCACTCTGGGAATGTCTTTGAAAACACTTCTTAAGAAGGAAAGCATTCGTCTTTCATCGGAGTCAAAACTGCATTCTGTTCAGTTTTTAGAACTGTGTTGATTGGTTAGGCGATTCATTTGTAGGGAAACATTTATTTGCACTCTGTATACTCAATTCTTTAACAGCAAATCGCGCGTCTTGCATTTGACAGAAATTCCAGTTAAATCATGTTTAAAAGCCAATGTCAGTAAAAAGGCTTTGTAGAATCACTCTGTTAATGTCTTTGAAAACACTTCTTAAGAAGGATAGCATAAGTCTTTCATCTGAGAGAAAACTGCATTCTATTCAATTTTTAGTACTGTGTTGAATGGTTAGGCGATTCACTGTAGGGAAGCGTTTGTTACCATTCTGTATACTCAATTCTTTAACAGCAAATCTCGCCTCTTGCGTTTAATAGAAATTCCAGTGAAATCATGTTTAAAAGCCAACGTCAGTAAAAAGGCTTTGTAGAATCACTCTGTGAATGACTTTGAAAACACTTCTTAAGAAGGAAAGCATTTGTCTTTCATCTGAGAGAAAACTGCATTCTATTCAGTTTTTAGTACTGTGTTGAATGTTTAGGCGATTCACTTGTAGGGAAGCGTTTGTTTGCATTCTGTATACTCAATTCTTTAACAGCAAATCGCGCATCTTGCATTTGACAGAAATTCCAGTGAAATCACGTTTAAAAGCCAATGTCAGTAAAAAGGATTTGTAGAATCACTCTGTGAATGTCTTTGAAAACACTTCTTAAGAAGCAAAGCATACGTCTTTCATCTGAGTGAAAACTGCATTGTATTCAGTTTTTAGAACTGTGTTGATTGGTTCGGCGATTCACTTATAGGGAAGCTTTTGTTTGCATTCTGTATACTCAATTCTTTAACAGCAAATCTCGTGTCTTGCATTTGACAGAAATTCCAGTGAAATCACCTTTAAAAGCCAATGTCAGTAAAAAGTCTTTGTAGAATCACTCTGTGAATATCTTTGAAAACACTTCTTAAGAAGGAAAGCATACGTCCTTCTTCTGAGTGAAAACTGCATTCTATTCAGTTTTTAGTACTGTCTTGAATGGTTAGGCCATTCACTTGTAGGGATGCGTTTGTTACCATTCTGTATACTCAATTCTTTAACAGCAAATCTTGCCTCTTGCGTTTGACAGAAATTCCAGTGAAATCACGTTTAAAAGCCAATACCAGTAAAAAGGCTTTGTAGAATCACTCTGGGAATGTCTTTGAAAACACTTCTTAAGAAGGAAAGCATTCATCTTTCATCGGAGTCAAAACTGCATTCTATTCAGTTTTTAGAACTGTGTTGAATGGTTAGGCGATTCATTTGTAGGGAAGTGTTTGTTTGCTTTCTGTATACTCAATTCTTTAACAGCAAATCTCTTGTGTTGCCTTTGACAGAAATTCCAGTGAAATCACGTTTAAAAGCCAACGCCAGTAAAAAGGCTTTGTAGAATCACTCTGTGAATGTCTTTGAAAACACTTCTTAAGAAGGAAAGCATACGTCTTTCATCTGTGTGAAAACTGATTTTTATTCAGTTTTTAGAACTGTGTTGAATTGTTAGGCGATTCACTTGTAGGGAAGCTTTGGTTTGCATTCTGTATACTCAATTCTTTAACAGCAAGTCGCGTGTCTTGCATTTGACAGAAATTCCAGTGAAATCATGTTTAAAAGCCAATGTCAGTAAAAAGGCTTTGTAGAATCACTCTGTGAATATCTTTGAAAACACTTCTTAAGAAGGAAAGCATACGTCCTTCTTCTGAGTGAAAACTGCATTCTATTCAGTTTTTAGTACTGTCTTGAATGGTTAGGCCATTCACTTGTAGGGATGCGTTTGTTACCATTCTGTATACTCAATTCTTTAACAGCAAATCTTGCCTCTTGCGTTTGACTGAAATTCAAGTGAAATCACCTTTAAAAGCCAATACCAGTAAAAAGGCTTTGTAGAATCACTCTGGGAATGTCTTTGAAAACACTTCTTAAGAAGGAAAGCATTCGTCTTTCATCGGAGTCAAAACTGCATTCTATTCAGTTTTTAGAACTGTGTTGATTGGTTAGGCGATTCATTTGTAGGGAAGCATTTATTCGCACTCTGTATACTCAATTCTTTAACAGCAAATCGCGCGTCTTGCATTTGACAGAAATTCCAGTTAAATCATGTTTAAAAGCCAATGTCAGTAAAAAGGCTTTGTAGAATCACTCTGTGAATGTCTTTGAAAACATTTCTTAAGAAGGAAAGCATAAGTCTTTCATCTGAGAGAAAACTGCATTCTATTCAATTTTTAGTACTGTGTTGAATGGTTAGGCGATTCACTTGTAGGGAAGCGTTTGTTACCATTCTGTATACTTAATTCTTTAACAGCAAATCTTGCCTCTTGCGTTTGACAGAAATTCTAGTGAAATCACGTTTAAAAGCCAATACCAGTAAAAAGGCTTTGTAGAATCACTCTGGGAATGTCTTTGAAAACACTTCTTAAGAAGGAAAGCATTCGTCTTTCATCTGAGAGAAAACTGCATTCTATTCATTTTTTAGTACTGTGTTGAATGGTTAGGCGATTCACTTGTAGGGAAGCGATTGTTCGCATTCTGTATACTCAATTCTTTAACAGCAAATCGCGCGTCTTGCATTTGACAGAAATTCCAGTGAAATCACGTTTAAAAGCCAATGTCAGTAAAAGGATTTGTAGAATCACTCTGTGAATGTCTTTGAAAACACTTCTTAAGAAGGAAAGCATACGTCTTTCATCTGAGTGAAAACTGCATTCTATTCAGTTTTTAGAACTGTGTTGAATGGTTAGGCGATTCACTTATAGGGAAGCTTTTGGTTGCATTCTGTATACTCAATTCTTTAACAGCAAATCGCGTGTCTTGCATTTGACAGAAATTCCAGTGAAATCACCTTTAAAAGCCTATGTCAGTATAAAGGCTTTGTAGAATCACTCTGTGAATATCTTTGAAAACACTTCTTAAGAAGGAAATCATACGTCCTTCTTCTGAGTGAAAACTGCATTCTATTCAGTTTTTAGTACTGTGTTGAATGGTTAGGCGATTCACTTGTAGGGAAGCGTGTGTTTGCTTTCTGTATACTCAATTCTTTAACAGCAAATAGGGTGTCTTGCATTTGACAGAAATTCCAGTGAAATCACGTTTAAAAACCAATGTCAGTAAAAAGGATTTGTAGAATCACTCTGTGAATGTCTTTGAAAACACTTCTTAAGAAGCAAAGCATACGTCTTTCATCTGAGTGAAAACTGCATTATATTCAGTTTTTAGAACTGTGTTGAATGGTTAGGCGATTCACTTGTAGGGAAGCGTTTGTTCGCATTCTGTATACTCAATTCTTTTACAGCAAATCTCGTGTCTTGCATTTGACAGAAATTCCAGTGAAATCACCTTTAAAAGCCAATGTCAGTAAAAAGTCTTTGTAGAATCACTCTGTGAATGTCTTTGGAAAAAGTTCTTAAGAAGGAAAGCATACGTCCTTCTTCTGAGTGAAAACTGCATTCTATTCAGTTTTTAGTACTGTCTTGAATGGTTAGGCCATTCACTTGTAGGGATGCGTTTGTTACCATTCTGTACACTCAATTCTTTAACAGCAAATCTTGCCTCTTGCGTTTGACAGAAATTTCAGTGAAATCACGTTTAAAAGCCAATACCAGTAAAAAGGCTTTGTATAATCACTCTGGGAATGTCTTTGAAAACACTTCTTAAGAAGGAAAGCATTCATCTTTCATCGGAGTCAAAACTGCATTCTATTCAGTTTTTAGAACTGTGTTGAATGGTTAGGCGATTCATTTGTAGGGAAGTGTTTGTTTGCTTTCTGTATACTCAATTCTTTAACAGCAAATCTCTTGTGTTGCCTTTGACAGAAATTCCAGTGAAATCACGTTTAAAAGCCAATGTCAGTAAAAAGGCTTTGTAGAATCACTCTGTGAATGTCTTTGAAAACATTTCTTAAGAAGGAAAGCATAAGTCTTTCATCTGAGAGAAAACTGCATTCTATTCAATTTTTAGTACTGTGTTGAATGGTTAGGCGATTCACTTGTAGGGAAGCGTTTGTTACCATTCTGTATACTTAATTCTTTAACAGCAAATCTTGCCTCTTGCGTTTGACAGAAATTCTAGTGAAATCACGTTTAAAAGCCAATACCAGTAAAAAGGCTTTGTAGAATCACTCTGGGA
This sequence comes from Phyllotis vaccarum, assembly GCA_033318265.1. Classification (NCBI taxonomy): domain Eukaryota; kingdom Metazoa; phylum Chordata; class Mammalia; order Rodentia; family Cricetidae; genus Phyllotis; species Phyllotis vaccarum. The sequence continues at coordinate 1,262,006 of JARWLC010000049.1, forward strand.
ATGTCTTTGAAAACACTTCTTAAGAAGGAAAGCATTCATCTTTCATCTGAGAGAAAACTGCATTCTATTCAGTTTTTAGTACTGTGTTGAATGGTTAGGCGATTCACTTGTAGGGAAGCGATTGTTTGCATTCTGTATACTCAATTCTTTAACAGCAAATCGCGCGTCTTGCATTTGACAGAAATTCCAGTGAAATCACGTTTAAAAGCCAATGTCAGTAAAAGGATTTGTAGAATCACTCTGTGAATGTCTTTGAAAACACTTCTTAAGAAGGAAAGCATACGTCTTTCATCTGAGTGAAAACTGCATTCTATTCAGTTTTTAGAACTGTGTTGAATGGTTAGGCGATTCACTTATAGGGAAGCTTTTGGTTGCATTCTGTATACTCAATTCTTTAACAGCAAATCGCGTGTCTTGCATTTGACAGAAATTCCAGTGAAATCACCTTTAAAAGCCTATGTCAGTATAAAGGCTTTGTAGAATCACTCTGTGAATATCTTTGAAAACACTTCTTAAGAAGGAAATCATACGTCCTTCTTCTGAGTGAAAACTGCATTCTATTCAGTTTTTAGTACTGTGTTGAATGGTTAGGCGATTCACTTGTAGGGAAGCGTGTGTTTGCTTTCTGTATACTCAATTCTTTAACAGCAAATAGGGTGTCTTGCATTTGACAGAAATTCCAGTGAAATCACGTTTAAAAGCCAATGTCAGTAAAAAGGATTTGTAGAATCACTCTGTGAATGTCTTTGAAAACACTTCTTAAGAAGCAAAGCATACGTCTTTCATCTGAGTGAAAACTGCATTATATTCAGTTTTTAGAACTGTGTTGAATGGTTAGGCGATTCACTTGTAGGGAAGCGTTTGTTCGCATTCTGTATACTCAATTCTTTTACAGCAAATCTCGTGTCTTGCATTTGACAGAAATTCCAGTGAAATCACCTTTAAAAGCCAATGTCAGTAAAAAGTCTTTGTAGAATCACTCTGTGAATGTCTTTGGAAAAAGTTCTTAAGAAGGAAAGCATACGTCCTTCTTCTGAGTGAAAACTGCATTCTATTCAGTTTTTAGTACTGTCTTGAATGGTTAGGCCATTCACTTGTAGGGATGCGTTTGTTACCATTCTGTACACTCAATTCTTTAACAGCAAATCTTGCCTCTTGCGTTTGACAGAAATTTCAGTGAAATCACGTTTAAAAGCCAATACCAGTAAAAAGGCTTTGTATAATCACTCTGGGAATGTCTTTGAAAACACTTCTTAAGAAGGAAAGCATTCATCTTTCATCGGAGTCAAAACTGCATTCTATTCAGTTTTTAGAACTGTGTTGAATGGTTAGGCGATTCATTTGTAGGGAAGTGTTTGTTTGCTTTCTGTATACTCAATTCTTTAACAGCAAATCTCTTGTGTTGCCTTTGACAGAAATTCCAGTGAAATCACGTTTAAAAGCCAACGTCAGTAAAAATGCTTTGTCGAATCACTCTGTGAATGTCTTTGAAAACACTTCTTAAGAAGGAAAGCATACGTCTTTCATCTGTGTGAAAACTGATTTTTATTCAGTTTTTAGAACTGTGTTGAATGGTTAGGCGATTCACTTGTAGGGAAGCTTTTGTTTGCATTCTGTATACTGAATTCTTTAACAGCAAGTCGCGTGTCTTGCATTTGACAGAAATTCCAGTGAAATCACGTTTAAAAGCCAATGTCAGTAAAAAGGCTTTGTAGAATCACTCTGGGAATGTCTTTGAAAACACTTCTTAAGAAGGAAAGCATACGTCTTTCATCTGAGTGAAAACTGCATTCTATTCAGTTTTTAGTACTGTGTTGAATGGTTAGCCGATTCACTTGTAGGGAAGCGTTTCTTTGCATTCTGTATACTCAATTTTTTAACAGCAAATCTCGCGTCTTGCCTTTGACAGAAATTCCATTGAAATCATGTTTAAAAGCCAACGTCAGTAAAAAGGCTTTGTAGAATCACTCTGTGAATGTCTTTGAAAACACTTCTTAAGAAGGAAAGCATTCGTCTTTCATCTGAGAGAAAACTGCATTCTATTCAGTTTTTAGTACTGTGTTGAATGGTTAGGCGATTCACTTGTAGGGAAGCGTTTGTTTGCATTCTGTATACTCAATTCTTTAACAGCAAATCGCGCGTCTTGCATTTGACAGAAATTCCAGTGAAATCACGTTTAAAAGCCAATGTCAATAAAAAGGATTTGTAGAATCACTCTGTTAATGTCTTTCGAAGCACTTATTAAAAAGGAAAGCATATGTCTTTCATCTGAGTCAAAACTGCATTCTATTCAGTTTTTAGTACTGTGTTGAATGGTTAGGCGATTCATTTATATTGAAGCGTTTGTTTGCATTCTGTATACTCAAATTTTTAACAGTAAATCTCGTGTCTTGGTTTGACAGAAATTCCAGTGAAATCACATATAAAGCCAACGTCAGTAAAAAGGCTTTCTAGAATCTCTCTGTGAATGTCTTTGGAAACACTTCTTAAGAAGGAAAGCATATGTCTTTCATCTGAGTAAAAACTGCATTCTATTCAGTTTTTAGAATTGTGTTGAATGGTTAGGCAATTCACTTGTAGATAAGCATTTGTTTGCATTCTCTATACTCAATTCTTTAACAGCAAATCTCGTTTATTGGTTTGACAGAAATTCCAGTGAAATCACATATAAAGCCAACGTCAGTAAAAAGGCTTTGTAGAATCACTCTGTGAATGTCTTTGGAAGCACTTATTAAGAAGGAAAGCATACGTCTTTCATCTGAGTGAAAACTGCATTCTATTCAGTTTTTAGAACTGTGTTGAATGGTTAGGCGATTCACTTATATGGAAGCATTTTTTCGCATTCTGTGTATTCAATTCTATAATAACAGCAAATCTCGTGTCTTGCGTTTGACAGAAATTTCAGTGAAATCACGTTTAAAAGCCAAAGTCAGTAAAAAGGCTTCATAGAATCATTCTGTGAATGTTTTTGGAAAAACTTCTAAAGAAGGAAAGCATACGTCTTTCATCTCAGTGAAAACTGCATTCTATTCAGTTTTTAGAACTGTGTGGAATGGTTAGGCGATTCACTTATAGGGAAGCATTTTTTCGCATTCTGTGTATTCAATTCTTTAACAGCAAATCTCGTGTCTTGCGTTTGACAGAAATTTCAGTGAAATCACATTTAAAAGCCAACTTCAGTAAAAAGGCTTTGTAGAATCACTCTGTGAATGTCTTTGGAAAAAGTTCTTAAGAAGGAAAGCATTCGTCTTTCATCTGAGTGAAAACTGCATTCTATTCAGTTTTTAGAACTGTGTTGAATGGTTAGGCGATTCACTTATAGGGAAGCTTTTGGTTGCATTCTGTATACTCAATTCTTTAACAGCAAATCGCGTGTCTTGCATTTGACAGAAATTCCAGTGAAATCACCTTTAAAAGCCTATGTCAGTATAAAGGCTTTGTAGAATCACTCTGTGAATATCTTTGAAAACACTTCTTAAGAAGGAAATCATACGTCCTTCTTCTGAGTGAAAACTGCATTCTATTCAGTTTTTAGTACTGTGTTGAATGGTTAGGCGATTCACTTGTAGGGAAGCGTGTGTTTGCTTTCTGTATACTCAATTCTTTAACAGCAAATAGGGTGTCTTGCATTTGACAGAAATTCCAGTGAAATCACGTTTAAAAGCCAATGTCAGTAAAAAGGATTTGTAGAATCACTCTGTGAATGTCTTTGAAAACACTACTTAAGAAGCAAAGCATACGTCTTTCATCTGAGTGAAAACTGCATTATATTCAGTTTTTAGAACTGTGTTGAATGGTTAGGCGATTCACTTGTAGGGAAGCGTTTGTTCGCATTCTGTATACTCAATTCTTTTACAGCAAATCTCGTGTCTTGCATTTGACAGAAATTCCAGTGAAATCACCTTTAAAAGCCAATGTCAGTAAAAAGTCTTTGTAGAATCACTCTGTGAATGTCTTTGGAAAAAGTTCTTAAGAAGGAAAGCATACGTCCTTCTTCTGAGTGAAAACTGCATTCTATTCAGTTTTTAGTACTGTCTTGAATGGTTAGGCCATTCACTTGTAGGGATGCGTTTGTTACCATTCTGTACACTCAATTCTTTAACAGCAAATCTTGCCTCTTGCGTTTGACAGAAATTTCAGTGAAATCACGTTTAAAAGCCAATACCAGTAAAAAGGCTTTGTATAATCACTCTGGGAATGTCTTTGAAAACACTTCTTAAGAAGGAAGGCATTCATCTTTCATCGGAGTCAAAACTGCATTCTATTCAGTTTTTAGAACTGTGTTGAATGGTTAGGCGATTCATTTGTAGGGAAGTGTTTGTTTGCTTTCTGTATACTCAATTCTTTAACAGCAAATCTCTTGTGTTGCCTTTGACAGAAATTCCAGTGAAATCACGTTTAAAAGCCAATGTCAGTAAAAAGGCTTTGTAGAATCACTCTGTGAATGTCTTTGAAAACATTTCTTAAGAAGGAAAGCATAAGTCTTTCATCTGAGAGAAAACTGCATTCTATTCAATTTTTAGTACTGTGTTGAATGGTTATGCGATTCACTTGTAGGGAAGCGTTTGTTACCATTCTGTATACTTAATTCTTTAACAGCAAATCTTGCCTCTTGCGTTTGACAGAAATTCTAGTGAAATCACGTTTAAAAGCCAATACCAGTAAAAAGGCTTTGTAGAATCACTCTGGGAATGTCTTTGAAAACACTTCTTAAGAAGGAAAGCATTCATCTTTCATCTGAGAGAAAACTGCATTCTATTCAGTTTTTAGTACTGTGTTGAATGGTTAGGCGATTCACTTGTAGGGAAGCGATTGTTCGCATTCTGTATACTCAATTCTTTAACAGCAAATCGCGCGTCTTGCATTTGACAGAAATTCCAGTGAAATCACGTTTAAAAGCCAATGTCAGTAAAAGGATTTGTAGAATCACTCTGTGAATGTCTTTGAAAACACTTCTTAAGAAGGAAAGCATACGTCTTTCATCTGAGTGAAAACTGCATTCTATTCAGTTTTTAGAACTGTGTTGAATGGTTAGGCGATTCACTTATAGGGAAGCTTTTGGTTGCATTCTGTATACTCAATTCTTTAACAGCAAATCGCGTGTCTTGCATTTGACAGAAATTCCAGTGAAATCACCTTTAAAAGCCTATGTCAGTATAAAGGCTTTGTAGAATCACTCTGTGAATATCTTTGAAAACACTTCTTAAGAAGGAAATCATACGTCCTTCTTCTGAGTGAAAACTGCATTCTATTCAGTTTTTAGTACTGTGTTGAATGGTTAGGCGATTCACTTGTAGGGAAGCGTGTGTTTGCTTTCTGTATACTCAATTCTTTAACAGCAAATAGGGTGTCTTGCATTTGACAGAAATTCCAGTGAAATCACGTTTAAAAGCCAATGTCAGTAAAAAGGATTTGTAGAATCACTCTGTGAATGTCTTTGAAAACACTTCTTAAGAAGCAAAGCATACGTCTTTCATCTGAGTGAAAACTGCATTATATTCAGTTTTTAGAACTGTGTTGAATGGTTAGGCGATTCACTTGTAGGGAAGCGTTTGTTCGCATTCTGTATACTCAATTCTTTTACAGCAAATCTCGTGTCTTGCATTTGACAGAAATTCCAGTGAAATCACCTTTAAAAGCCAATGTCAGTAAAAAGTCTTTGTAGAATCACTCTGTGAATGTCTTTGGAAAAAGTTCTTAAGAAGGAAAGCATACGTCCTTCTTCTGAGTGAAAACTGCATTCTATTCAGTTTTTAGTACTGTCTTGAATGGTTAGGCCATTCACTTGTAGGGATGCGTTTGTTACCATTCTGTACACTCAATTCTTTAACAGCAAATCTTGCCTCTTGCGTTTGACAGAAATTTCAGTGAAATCACGTTTAAAAGCCAATACCAGTAAAAAGGCTTTGTATAATCACTCTGGGAATGTCTTTGAAAACACTTCTTAAGAAGGAAAGCATTCATCTTTCATCGGAGTCAAAACTGCATTCTATTCAGTTTTTAGAACTGTGTTGAATGGTTAGGCGATTCATTTGTAGGGAAGTGTTTGTTTGCTTTCTGTATACTCAATTCTTTAACAGCAAATCTCTTGTGTTGCCTTTGACAGAAATTCCAGTGAAATCACGTTTAAAAGCCAACGTCAGTAAAAATGCTTTGTCGAATCACTCTGTGAATGTCTTTGAAAACACTTCTTAAGAAGGAAAGCATACGTCTTTCATCTGTGTGAAAACTGATTTTTATTCAGTTTTTAGAACTGTGTTGAATGGTTAGGCGATTCACTTGTAGGGAAGCTTTTGTTTGCATTCTGTATACTCAATTCTTTAACAGCAAGTCGCGTGTCTTGCATTTGACAGAAATTCCAGTGAAATCACGTTTAAAAGCCAATGTCAGTAAAAAGGCTTTGTAGAATCACTCTGTGAATGTCTTTAAAAACACTTCTTAAGAAGGAAAGCATACGTCTTTCATCTGAGTGAAAACTGCATTCTATTCAGTTTTTAGTACTGTGTTGAATGGTTAGCCGATTCACTTGTAGGGAAGCGTTTCTTTGCATTCTGTATACTCAATTTTTTAACAGCAAATCTCGCGTCTTGCCTTTGACAGAAATTCCATTGAAATCATGTTTAAAAGCCAACGTCAGTAAAAAGGCTTTGTAGAATCACTCTGTGAATGTCTTTGAAAACACTTCTTAAGAAGGAAAGCATTCATCTTTCATCTGAGAGAAAACTGCATTCTATTCAGTTTTTAGTACTGTGTTGAATGGTTAGGCGATTCACTTGTAGGGAAGCGTTTGTTTGCATTCTGTATACTCAATTCTTTAACAGCAAATCGCGCGTCTTGCATTTGACAGAAATTCCAGTGAAATCACGTTTAAAAGCCAATGTCAATAAAAAGGATTTGTAGAATCACTCTGTTAATGTCTTTCGAAGCACTTATTAAAAAGGAAAGCATATGTCTTTCATCTGAGTCAAAACTGCATTCTATTCAGTTTTTAGTACTGTGTTGAATGGTTAGGCGATTCATTTATATTGAAGCGTTTGTTTGCATTCTGTATACTCAAATTTTTAACAGTAAATCTCGTGTCTTGGTTTGACAGAAATTCCAGTGAAATCACATATAAAGCCAACGTCAGTAAAAAGGCTTTCTAGAATCTCTCTGTGAATGTCTTTGGAAACACTTCTTAAGAAGGAAAGCATATGTCTTTCATCTGAGTAAAAACTGCATTCTATTCAGTTTTTAGAATTGTGTTGAATGGTTAGGCAATTCACTTGTAGATAAGCATTTGTTTGCATTCTCTATACTCAATTCTTTAACAGCAAATCTCGTTTATTGGTTTGACAGACATTCCAGTGAAATCACATATAAAGCCAACGTCAGTAAAAAGGCTTTGTAGAATCACTCTGTGAATGTCTTTGGAAGCACTTATTAAGAAGGAAAGCATACGTCTTTCATCTGAGTGAAAACTGCATTCTATTCAGTTTTTAGAACTGTGTTGAATGGTTAGGCGATTCACTTATATGGAAGCATTTTTTCGCATTCTGTGTATTCAATTCTATAATAACAGCAAATCTCGTGTCTTGCGTTTGACAGAAATTTCAGTGAAATCACGTTTAAAAGCCAAAGTCAGTAAAAAGGCTTCATAGAATCATTCTGTGAATGTTTTTGGAAAAACTTTTAAAGAAGGAAAGCATACGTCTTTCATCTCAGTGAAAACTGCATTCTATTCAGTTTTTAGAACTGTGTCGAATGGTTAGGCGATTCACTTATAGGGAAGCATTTTTTCGCATTCTGTGTATTCAATTCTTTAACAGCAAATCTCGTGTCTTGCGTTTGACAGAAATTTCAGTGAAATCACATTTAAAAGCCAACTTCAGTAAAAAGGCTTTGTAGAATCACTCTGTGAATGTCTTTGGAAAAAGTTCTTAAGAAGGAAAGCATACGTCTTTCATCTGAGTGAAAACTGCATTCTATTCAGTTTTTAGTTCTGTGTTGAATGGTTAGGCCATTCACTTGTAGGGAAGCGTTTGTTTGAATTCTGTATACTTAATTCTTTAACAGCAAATCTCGTGTCTTGGTCTGACAGAAATTCGAGTGAAATCACGTTTAAAAGCCAACTTCAGTAAAAAGGCTTTGTAGAATCACTCTGTGAATGTCTTTGGAAAAACTTCTTAAGAAGGAAAGCATACGTCTTTCATCTGAGTGAAAACTGCATTCTATTCAGTTTTTTGAATTGTGTTGAATGGTTAGGCAATTCACTTGTAGATAAGCATTTGTTTGCATTCTCTATACTCAATTTTTAACAGCAAATCTCGTGTCTTGCTTTGGATAGAAATTCCAGTGAAATCACGTTTAAAAGCCAAAGTCAGTAAAAAGGCTTCGTAAAATCACTCTGTGAATGTCTTTGGACACACTTCTTAAGAAGGAAAGCATACGTCTTTCATCTGAGTGAAAACTGCATTCTATTCAGTTTTTAGAACTGTGTTGAATGGGTAGGTGATTCACTTATATTGAAGCGTTTGTTTGCATTCTGTATACTCAATTCTTTAAAAGCAAATCTCATGTCTTGGTCTGAAAAATTCTAGTGAAATCACATATAAAGCCAACGTCAGTAAAAAGGATTTGTAGAATCACTCTGTGAATGTCTTTGGAAGCACTTATTAAGAAGGAAAGCATATGTATTTCATCTGAGTCAAAACTGCTGTCTATTCAGTTTTTAGTACTGTGTTGAATGGTTAGGCGATTCATTTATATTGAAGCGTTTGTTTGCATTCTGTATACTCAATTTTTTAACAGTAAATCTCGTGTCTTGGTTTGACAGAAATTCCAGTGAAATCACATATAAAGCCAACGTCAGTAAAAAGGCTTTCTAGAATCTCTCTGTGAATGTCTTTGGAAACACTTCTTAAGAAGGAAAGCATACGTCTTTCATCTGAGTGAAAACTGCATTCTATTCAGTTTTTAGTACTGTGTCGAATGGTTAGGCGATTCACTTATAGGGAAGCATTTTTTCGCATTCTGTGTATTCAATTCTTTAACAGCAAATCTCGTGTCTTGCGTTTGACAGAAATTTCATTGAAATCACGTTTAAAAGCCAAAGTCAGTAAAAAGGCTTCATAGAATCACTCTGTGAATGTTTTTGGAAACACTTCTTAAGAAGGAAAGCATACGTCTTTCATCTCAGTGAGAACTGCATTCTATTCAGTTTTTAGTACTGTGTTGAATGGTTAGGCCATTCACTTGTAGGGAAGCGTTTGTTTGCATTCTGTATACTTAATTCTTTAACAGCAAATCTCGTGTCTTGGTCTGACAGAAATTCCAGTGAAATCACGTTTAAAAGCCAACTTCAGTAAAAAGGCTTTGTAGAATCACTCTGTGAATGTCTTTGGAAAAACTTCTTAAGAAGGAAAGCATAAGTCCTTCTTCTGAGTGAAAACTGCATTCTATTCAGTTTTTAGTACTGTGTTGAATGGTTAGGCGATTCACTTTTAGGGAAGCGTTTGTTCGCATTCTGTATACTCAATTCTTTAACAGCAAATCTCTTGTGTTGCCTTTGTTAGAAATTCCAGTGAAATCACGTTTAAAAGCCAACGCCAGTAAAAAGGCTTTGTAGAATCACTCTGTGAATGTCTTTGAAAACACTTCTTAAGAAGGAAAGCATACGTCTTTCATCTGTGTGAAAACTGATTTTTATTCAGTTTTTAGAACTGTGTTGAATGGTTAGGCGATTCACTTGTAGGGAAGCCTGTGTTTGCTTTCTGTATACTCAATTCTTTAACAGCAAATCTCATGTCTTGCATTTGACAGAAATTCCAGTGAAATCACGTTTAAAAACCAATGTCAGTAAAAAGGCTTTGTAGAATCACTCTGTGAATGTCTTTGAAAACACTTCTTAAGAAGGAAAGCATACGTCTTTCAACTGAGTGAAAACTGCATTCTATTCAGTTTTTAGTACTGTGTTGAATGGTTAGGCGATTCACTTGTAGGGAAGCGTTTCTTTGCATTCTGTATACTCAATTCTTTAACAGCAAATCTCGCGTCTTGCCTTTGACAGAAATTCCATTGAAATCATGTTTAAAAGCCAACGTCAGTAAAAAGGCTTTGTAGAATCACTCTGTGAATGTCTTTGAAAACACTTCTTAAGAAGGAAAGCATTCGTCTTTCATCTGAGAGAAAACTGCATTCTATTCAGTTTTTAGTACTGTGTTGAATGGTTAGGCGATTCACTTGTAGGGAAGCGTTTGTTTGCATTCTGTATACTCAATTCTTTAACAGCAAATCGAGCGTCTTGCATTTGACAGAAATTCCAGTGAAATCACGTTTAAAAGCCAATGTCAGTAAAAAGGATTTGTAGAATCACTCTGTGAATGTCTTTCGAAGCACTTATTAAAAAGGAAAGCATATGTCTTTCATCTGAGTCAAAACTGCATTCTATTCAGTTTTTAGAATTGTGTTGAATGGTTAGGCAATTCACTTGTAGATAAGCATTTGTTTGCATTCTCTATACTCAATTCTTTAACAGCAAATCTCATTTATTGGTTTGACAGAAATTCCAGTGAAATCACATATAAAGCCAACGTCAGTAAAAAGGCTTTGTAGAATCACTCTGTGAATGTCTTTGGAAGCACTTATTAAGAAGGAAAGCATACGTCTTTCATCTGAGTGAAAACTGCATTCTATTCAGTTTTTAGAACTGTGTTGAATGGTTAGGCGATTCACTTATAGGGAAGCATTTTTTCCCATTCTGTGTATTCAATTCTATAATAACAGCAAATCTCGTGTCTTGCGTTTGACGGAAATTTCAGTGAAATCACGTTTAAAAGCCAAAGTCAGTAAAAAGGCTTCATAGAATCACTCTGTGAATGTTTTTGGAAACACGTCTTAAGAAGGAAAGCATACGTCTTTCATCTGAGTGAAAACTGCATTCTATTCAGTTTTTAGAACTGTGTCGAATGGTTAGGCGATTCACTTATAGGGAAGCTATTTTTCGCATTCTGTGTATTCAATTCTTTAACAGCAAATCTCGTGTCTTGCCTTTGACAGAAATTTCAGTGAAATCACGTTTAAAAGCCAAAGTCAGTAAAAAGGCTTCATAGAATCACTCTGTGAATGTTTGTGGAAACACTTCTTAAGAAGGAAAGCATAAGTCTTTCATCTCAGTGAGAACTGCATTCTATTCAGTTTTTAGAAGTGTGTTGAATGGTTAAGCGATTCTCTTGTAGGGAAGTGTTTGTTTGCATTCTGTATACTCAATTCTTTAACAGCAAATCGCGCGTCTTGCATTTGACAGAAATTCCAGTGAAATCACGTTTAAAAGCCAATACCAGTAAAAAGGCTTTGTAGAATCACTCTGGGAATGTCTTTGAAAACACTTCTTAAGAAGGAAAGCATTCATCTTTCATCTGAGAGAAAACTGCATTCTATTCAGTTTTTAGTACTGTGTTGAATGGTTAGGCGATTCACTTGTAGGGAAGCGATTGTTCGCATTCTGTATACTCAATTCTTTAACAGCAAATCGCGCGTCTTGCATTTGACAGAAATTCCAGTGAAATCACGTTTAAAAGCCAATGTCAGTAAAAGGATTTGTAGAATCACTCTGTGAATGTCTTTGAAAACACTTCTTAAGAAGGAAAGCATACGTCTTTCATCTGAGTGAAAACTGCATTCTATTCAGTTTTTAGAACTGTGTTGAATGGTTAGGCGATTCACTTATAGGGAAGCTTTTGGTTGCATTCTGTATACTCAATTCTTTAACAGCAAATCGCGTGTCTTGCATTTGACAGAAATTCCAGTGAAATCACCTTTAAAAGCCTATGTCAGTATAAAGGCTTTGTAGAATCACTCTGTGAATATCTTTGAAAACACTTCTTAAGAAGGAAATCATACGTCCTTCTTCTGAGTGAAAACTGCATTCTATTCAGTTTTTAGTACTGTGTTGAATGGTTAGGCGATTCACTTGTAGGGAAGCGTGTGTTTGCTTTCTGTATACTCAATTCTTTAACAGCAAATAGGGTTTCTTGCATTTGACAGAAATTCCAGTGAAATCACGTTTAAAAGCCAATGTCAGTAAAAAGGATTTGTAGAATCACTCTGTGAATGTCTTTGAAAACACTTCTTAAGAAGCAAAGCATACGTCTTTCATCTGAGTGAAAACTGCATTATATTCAGTTTTTAGAACTGTGTTGAATGGTTAGGCGATTCACTTGTAGGGAAGCGTTTGTTCGCATTCTGTATACTCAATTCTTTTACAGCAAATCTCGTGTCTTGCATTTGACAGAAATTCCAGTGAAATCACCTTTAAAAGCCAATGTCAGTAAAAAGTCTTTGTAGAATCACTCTGTGAATGTCTTTGGAAAAAGTTCTTAAGAAGGAAAGCATACGTCCTTCTTCTGAGTGAAAACTGCATTCTATTCAGTTTTTAGTACTGTCTTGAATGGTTAGGCCATTCACTTGTAGGGATGCGTTTGTTACCATTCTGTACACTCAATTCTTTAACAGCAAATCTTGCCTCTTGCGTTTGACAGAAATTTCAGTGAAATCACGTTTAAAAGCCAATACCAGTAAAAAGGCTTTGTATAATCACTCTGGGAATGTCTTTGAAAACACTTCTTAAGAAGGAAAGCATTCATCTTTCATCGGAGTCAAAACTGCATTCTATTCAGTTTTTAGAACTGTGTTGAATGGTTAGGCGATTCATTTGTAGGGAAGTGTTTGTTTGCTTTCTGTATACTCAATTCTTTAACAGCAAATCTCTTGTGTTGCCTTTGACAGAAATTCCAGTGAAATCACGTTTAAAAGCCAACGTCAGTAAAAATGCTTTGTCGAATCACTCTGTGAATGTCTTTGAAAACACTTCTTAAGAAGGAAAGCATACGTCTTTCATCTGTGTGAAAACTGATTTTTATTCAGTTTTTAGAACTGTGTTGAATGGTTAGGCGATTCACTTGTAGGGAAGCTTTTGTTTGCATTCTGTATACTCAATTCTTTAACAGCAAGTCGCGTGTCTTGCATTTGACAGAAATTCCAGTGAAATCACGTTTAAAAGCCAATGTCAGTAAAAAGGCTTTGTAGAATCACTCTGTGAATGTCTTTAAAAACACTTCTTAAGAAGGAAAGCATACGTCTTTCATCTGAGTGAAAACTGCATTCTATTCAGTTTTTAGTACTGTGTTGAATGGTTAGCCGATTCACTTGTAGGGAAGCGTTTCTTTGCATTCTGTATACTCAATTTTTTAACAGCAAATCTCGCGTCTTGCCTTTGACAGAAATTCCATTGAAATCATGTTTAAAAGCCAACGTCAGTAAAAAGGCTTTGTAGAATCACTCTGTGAATGTCTTTGAAAACACTTCTTAAGAAGGAAAGCATTCATCTTTCATCTGAGAGAAAACTGCATTCTATTCAGTTTTTAGTACTGTGTTGAATGGTTAGGCGATTCACTTGTAGGGAAGCGTTTGTTTGCATTCTGTATACTCAATTCTTTAACAGCAAATCGCGCGTCTTGCATTTGACAGAAATTCCAGTGAAATCACGTTTAAAAGCCAATGTCAATAAAAAGGATTTGTAGAATCACTCTGTTAATGTCTTTCGAAGCACTTATTAAAAAGGAAAGCATATGTCTTTCATCTGAGTCAAAACTGCATTCTATTCAGTTTTTAGTACTGTGTTGAATGGTTAGGCGATTCATTTATATTGAAGCGTTTGTTTGCATTCTGTATACTCAAATTTTTAACAGTAAATCTCGTGTCTTGGTTTGACAGAAATTCCAGTGAAATCACATATAAAGCCAACGTCAGTAAAAAGGCTTTCTAGAATCTCTCTGTGAATGTCTTTGGAAACACTTCTTAAGAAGGAAAGCATATGTCTTTCATCTGAGTAAAAACTGCATTCTATTCAGTTTTTAGAATTGTGTTGAATGGTTAGGCAATTCACTTGTAGATAAGCATTTGTTTGCATTCTCTATACTCAATTCTTTAACAGCAAATCTCGTTTATTGGTTTGACAGAAATTCCAGTGAAATCACATATAAAGCCAACGTCAGTAAAAAGGCTTTGTAGAATCACTCTGTGAATGTCTTTGGAAGCACTTATTAAGAAGGAAAGCATACGTCTTTCATCTGAGTGAAAACTGCATTCTATTCAGTTTTTAGAACTGTGTTGAATGGTTAGGCGATTCACTTGTAGGGAAGTGTTTGTTTGCATTCTGTATACTCAATTTTTTAACAGCAAATCTCGTGTCTTGGTTTGAAAGAAATTCCAGTGAAATCACATATAAAGCCAACGTCAGTAAAAAGGCTTTGTAGAATCACTCTGTGAATGTCTTTGAAAACATTTCTTCAGAAGGAAAGCATATGTCTTTCATCTGAGTAAAAACTGCATTCTATTCAGTTTTTTGAATTGTGTTGAATGGTTAGGCAATTCACTTGTAGATAAGCATTTGTTTGCATTCTCTATACTCAATTTTTAACAGCAAATCTCGTGTCTTGCTTTGGATAGAAATTCCAGTGAAATCACGTTTAAAAGCCAAAGTCAGTAAAAAGGCTTCGTAAAATCACTCTGTGAATGTCTTTGGACACACTTCTTAAGAAGGAAAGCATACGTCTTTCATCTGAGTGAAAACTGCATTCTATTCAGTTTTTAGAACTGTGTTGAATGGGTAGGTGATTCACTTATATTGAAGCGTTTGTTTGCATTCTGTATACTCAATTCTTTAAAAGCAAATCTCATGTCTTGGTCTGAAAAATTCTAGTGAAATCACATATAAAGCCAACGTCAGTAAAAAGGATTTGTAGAATCACTCTGTGAATGTCTTTGGAAGCACTTATTAAGAAGGAAAGCATATGTATTTCATCTGAGTCAAAACTGCTGTCTATTCAGTTTTTAGTACTGTGTTGAATGGTTAGGCGATTCATTTATATTGAAGCGTTTGTTTGCATTCTGTATACTCAATTTTTTAACAGTAAATCTCGTGTCTTGGTTTGACAGAAATTCCAGTGAAATCACATATAAAGCCAACGTCAGTAAAAAGGCTTTCTAGAATCTCTCTGTGAATGTCTTTGGAAACACTTCTTAAGAAGGAAAGCATACGTCTTTCATCTGAGTGAAAACTGCATTCTATTCAGTTTTTAGTACTGTGTCGAATGGTTAGGCGATTCACTTATAGGGAAGCATTTTTTCGCATTCTGTGTATTCAATTCTTTAACAGCAAATCTCGTGTCTTGCGTTTGACAGAAATTTCATTGAAATCACGTTTAAAAGCCAAAGTCAGTAAAAAGGCTTCATAGAATCACTCTGTGAATGTTTTTGGAAACACTTCTTAAGAAGGAAAGCATACGTCTTTCATCTCAGTGAGAACTGCATTCTATTCAGTTTTTAGTACTGTGTTGAATGGTTAGGCCATTCACTTGTAGGGAAGCGTTTGTTTGCATTCTGTATACTTAATTCTTTAACAGCAAATCTCGTGTCTTGGTCTGACAGAAATTCCAGTGAAATCACGTTTAAAAGCCAACATCAGTAAAAAGGCTTTGTAGAATCACTCTGTGAATGTCTTTGGAAAAACTTCTTAAGAAGGAAAGCATAAGTCCTTCTTCTGAGTGAAAACTGCATTCTATTCAGTTTTTAGTACTGTGTTGAATGGTTAGGCGATTCACTTTTAGGGAAGCGTTTGTTCGCATTCTGTATACTCAATTCTTTAACAGCAAATCTCTTGTGTTGCCTTTGTTAGAAATTCCAGTGAAATCACGTTTAAAAGCCAACGCCAGTAAAAAGGCTTTGTAGAATCACTCTGTGAATGTCTTTGAAAACACTTCTTAAGAAGGAAAGCATACGTCTTTCATCTGTGTGAAAACTGATTTTTATTCAGTTTTTAGAACTGTGTTGAATGGTTAGGCGATTCACTTGTAGGGAAGCCTGTGTTTGCTTTCTGTATACTCAATTCTTTAACAGCAAATCTCATGTCTTGCATTTGACAGAAATTCCAGTGAAATCACGTTTAAAAACCAATGTCAGTAAAAAGGCTTTGTAGAATCACTCTGTGAATGTCTTTGAAAACACTTCTTAAGAAGGAAAGCATACGTCTTTCAACTGAGTGAAAACTGCATTCTATTCAGTTTTTAGTACTGTGTTGAATGGTTAGGCGATTCACTTGTAGGGAAGCGTTTCTTTGCATTCTGTATACTCAATTCTTTAACAGCAAATCTCGCGTCTTGCCTTTGACAGAAATTCCATTGAAATCATGTTTAAAAGCCAACGTCAGTAAAAAGGCTTTGTAGAATCACTCTGTGAATGTCTTTGAAAACACTTCTTAAGAAGGAAAGC
The DNA here is from genome assembly GCA_033318265.1 of Phyllotis vaccarum. Lineage (NCBI taxonomy): Eukaryota > Metazoa > Chordata > Mammalia > Rodentia > Cricetidae > Phyllotis > Phyllotis vaccarum. Next base: position 1,278,314 of record JARWLC010000049.1, read on the forward strand.
ATTCGTCTTTCATCTGAGAGAAAACTGCATTCTATTCAGTTTTTAGTACTGTGTTGAATGGTTAGGCAATTCACTTGTAGATAAGCATTTGTTTGCATTCTCTATACTCAATTTTTAACAGCAAATCTCGTGTCTTGCTTTGGATAGAAATTCCAGTGAAATCACGTTTAAAAGCCAAAGTCAGTAAAAAGGCTTCGTAAAATCACTCTGTGAATGTCTTTGGACACACTTCTTAAGAAGGAAAGCATACGTCTTTCATCTGAGTGAAAACTGCATTCTATTCAGTTTTTAGAACTGTGTTGAATGGGTAGGTGATTCACTTATATTGAAGCGTTTGTTTGCATTCTGTATACTCAATTCTTTAAAAGCAAATCTCATGTCTTGGTCTGAAAAATTCTAGTGAAATCACATATAAAGCCAACGTCAGTAAAAAGGATTTGTAGAATCACTCTGTGAATGTCTTTGGAAGCACTTATTAAGAAGGAAAGCATATGTATTTCATCTGAGTCAAAACTGCTGTCTATTCAGTTTTTAGTACTGTGTTGAATGGTTAGGCGATTCATTTATATTGAAGCGTTTGTTTGCATTCTGTATACTCAATTTTTTAACAGTAAATCTCGTGTCTTGGTTTGACAGAAATTCCAGTGAAATCACATATAAAGCCAACGTCAGTAAAAAGGCTTTCTAGAATCTCTCTGTGAATGTCTTTGGAAACACTTCTTAAGAAGGAAAGCATACGTCTTTCATCTGAGTGAAAACTGCATTCTATTCAGTTTTTAGTACTGTGTCGAATGGTTAGGCGATTCACTTATAGGGAAGCATTTTTTCGCATTCTGTGTATTCAATTCTTTAACAGCAAATCTCGTGTCTTGCGTTTGACAGAAATTTCATTGAAATCACGTTTAAAAGCCAAAGTCAGTAAAAAGGCTTCATAGAATCACTCTGTGAATGTTTTTGGAAACACTTCTTAAGAAGGAAAGCATACGTCTTTCATCTCAGTGAGAACTGCATTCTATTCAGTTTTTAGTACTGTGTTGAATGGTTAGGCCATTCACTTGTAGGGAAGCGTTTGTTTGCATTCTGTATACTTAATTCTTTAACAGCAAATCTCGTGTCTTGGTCTGACAGAAATTCCAGTGAAATCACGTTTAAAAGCCAACTTCAGTAAAAAGGCTTTGTAGAATCACTCTGTGAATGTCTTTGGAAAAACTTCTTAAGAAGGAAAGCATAAGTCCTTCTTCTGAGTGAAAACTGCATTCTATTTAGTTTTTAGTACTGTGTTGAATGGTTAGGCGATTCACTTTTAGGGAAGCGTTTGTTCGCATTCTGTATACTCAATTCTTTAACAGCAAATCTCTTGTGTTGCCTTTGTTAGAAATTCCAGTGAAATCACGTTTAAAAGCCAACGCCAGTAAAAAGGCTTTGTAGAATCACTCTGTGAATGTCTTTGAAAACACTTCTTAAGAAGGAAAGCATACGTCTTTCATCTGTGTGAAAACTGATTTTTATTCAGTTTTTAGAACTGTGTTGAATGGTTAGGCGATTCACTTGTAGGGAAGCCTGTGTTTGCTTTCTGTATACTCAATTCTTTAACAGCAAATCTCATGTCTTGCATTTGACAGAAATTCCAGTGAAATCACGTTTAAAAACCAATGTCAGTAAAAAGGCTTTGTAGAATCACTCTGTGAATGTCTTTGAAAACACTTCTTAAGAAGGAAAGCATACGTCTTTCAACTGAGTGAAAACTGCATTCTATTCAGTTTTTAGTACTGTGTTGAATGGTTAGGCGATTCACTTGTAGGGAAGCGTTTCTTTGCATTCTGTATACTCAATTCTTTAACAGCAAATCTCGCGTCTTGCCTTTGACAGAAATTCCATTGAAATCATGTTTAAAAGCCAACGTCAGTAAAAAGGCTTTGTAGAATCACTCTGTGAATGTCTTTGAAAACACTTCTTAAGAAGGAAAGCATTCGTCTTTCATCTGAGAGAAAACTGCATTCTATTCAGTTTTTAGTACTGTGTTGAATGGTTAGGCGATTCACTTGTAGGGAAGCGTTTGTTTGCATTCTGTATACTCAATTCTTTAACAGCAAATCGAGCGTCTTGCATTTGACAGAAATTCCAGTGAAATCACGTTTAAAAGCCAATGTCAGTAAAAAGGATTTGTAGAATCACTCTGTGAATGTCTTTCGAAGCACTTATTAAAAAGGAAAGCATATGTCTTTCATCTGAGTCAAAACTGCATTCTATTCAGTTTTTAGAATTGTGTTGAATGGTTAGGCAATTCACTTGTAGATAAGCATTTGTTTGCATTCTCTATACTCAATTCTTTAACAGCAAATCTCATTTATTGGTTTGACAGAAATTCCAGTGAAATCACATATAAAGCCAACGTCAGTAAAAAGGCTTTGTAGAATCACTCTGTGAATGTCTTTGGAAGCACTTATTAAGAAGGAAAGCATACGTCTTTCATCTGAGTGAAAACTGCATTCTATTCAGTTTTTAGAACTGTGTTGAATGGTTAGGCGATTCACTTATAGGGAAGCATTTTTTCCCATTCTGTGTATTCAATTCTATAATAACAGCAAATCTCGTGTCTTGCGTTTGACGGAAATTTCAGTGAAATCACGTTTAAAAGCCAAAGTCAGTAAAAAGGCTTCATAGAATCACTCTGTGAATGTTTTTGGAAACACTCCTTAAGAAGGAAAGCATACGTCTTTCATCTGAGTGAAAACTGCATTCTATTCAGTTTTTAGAACTGTGTCGAATGGTTAGGCGATTCACTTATAGGGAAGCATTTTTTCGCATTCTGTGTATTCAATTCTTTAACAGCAAATCTCGTGTCTTGCCTTTGACAGAAATTTCAGTGAAATCACGTTTAAAAGCCAAAGTCAGTAAAAAGGCTTCATAGAATCACTCTGTGAATGTTTGTGGAAACACTTCTTAAGAAGGAAAGCATACGTCTTTCATCTCAGTGAGAACTGCATTCTATTCAGTTTTTAGTACTGTGTTGAATGGTTAGGCCATTCACTTGTAGGGAAGCGTTTGTTTGCATTCTGTATACTTAATTCTTTAACAGCAAATCTCGTGTCTTGGTCTGACAGAAATTCCAGTGAAATCACGTTTAAAAGCCAATACCAGTAAAAAGGCTTTGTATAATCACTCTGGGAATGTCTTTGAAAACACTTCTTAAGAAGGAAAGCATTCATCTTTCATCGGAGTCAAAACTGCATTCTATTCATTTTTTAGAACTGTGTTGAATGGTTAGGCGATTCATTTGTAGGGAAGTGTTTGTTTGCTTTCTGTATACTCAATTCTTTAACAGCAAATCTCTTGTGTTGCCTTTGACAGAAATTCCAGTGAAATCACGTTTAAAAGCCAACGCCAGTAAAAAGGCTTTGTAGAATCACTCTGTGAATGTCTTTGAAAACACTTCTTAAGAAGGAAAGCATACGTCTTTCATCTGTGTGAAAACTGATTTTTATTCAGTTTTTAGAACTGTGTTGAATGGTTAGGCGATTCACTTGTAGGGAAGCTTTTGTTTGCATTCTGTATACTCAATTCTTTAACAGCAAGTCGCGTGTCTTGCATTTGACAGAAATTCCAGTGAAATCACGTTTAAAAACCAAGTCAGTAAAAAGGCTTTGTAGAATCACTCTGTGAATGTCTTTGAAAACACTTCTTAAGAAGGAAAGCATACGTCTTTCATCTGAGTGAAAACTGCATTCTATTCAGTTTTTAGTACTGTGTTGAATGGTTAGGCGATTCACTTGTAGAGAAGCGTTTCTTTGCATTCTGTATACTCAATTCTTTAACAGCAAATCTCGTGTCTTGCGTTTGACAGAAATTTCAGTGAAATCACGTTTAAAAGCCAAAGTAGGTAAAAAGGCTTCATAGAATCACTCTGTGAATGTTTTTGGAAACACTTCTAAAGAAGGAAAGCATACGTCTTTCATCTCAGTGAAAACTGCATTCTATTCAGTTTTTAGAACTGTGTCGAATGGTTAGGCGATTCACTTATAGGGAAGCATTTTTTCGCATTCTGTGTATTCAATTATTTAACAGCAAATCTCGTGTCTTGCGTTTGACAGAAATTTCATTGAAATCACGTTTAAAAGCCAAAGTCAGTAAAAAGGCTTCATAGAATCACTCTGTGAATGTTTTTGGAAACACTTCTTAAGAAGGAAAGCATACGTCTTTCATCTCAGTGAGAACTGCATTCTATTCAGTTTTTAGAACTGTGTTGAATGGTTAGGCGATTCATTTGTAGGGAAGTGTTTGTTTGCTTTCTGTATACTCAATTCTTTAACAGCAAATCTCTTGTGTTGCCTTTGATAGAAATTCCAGTGAAATCACGTTTAAAAGCCAACGCCAGTAAAAAGGCTTTGTAGAATCACTCTGTGAATGTCTTTGAAAACACTTCTTAAGAAGGAAAGCATACGTCTTTCATCTGTGTGAAAACTGATTTTTATTCAGTTTTTAGAACTGTGTTGAATGGTTAGGCGATTCACTTGTAGGGAAGCTTTTGTTTGCATTCTGTATACTCAATTCTTTAACAGCAAGTCGCGTGTCTTGCATTTGACAGAAATTCCAGTGAAATCACGTTTAAAAACCAATGTCAGTAAAAAGGCTTTGTAGAATCACTCTGTGAATGTCTTTGAAAACACTTCTTAAGAAGGAAAGCATACGTCTTTCAACTGAGTGAAAACTGCATTCTATTCAGTTTTTAGTACTGTGTTGAATGGTTAGGCGATTCACTTGTAGGGAAGCGTTTCTTTGCATTCTGTATACTCAATTCTTTAACAGCAAATCTCGCGTCTTGCCTTTGACAGAAATTCCATTGAAATCATGTTTAAAAGCCAACGTCAGTAAAAAGGCTTTGTAGAATCACTCTGTGAATGTCTTTGAAAACACTTCTTAAGAAGGAAAGCATTCGTCTTTCATCTGAGAGAAAACTGCATTCTATTCAGTTTTTAGTACTGTGTTGAATGGTTAGGCGATTCACTTGTAGGGAAGCGTTTGTTTGCATTCTGTATACTCAATTCTTTAACAGCAAATCGCGCGTCTTGCATTTGACAGAAATTCCAGTGAAATCACGTTTAAAAGCCAATGTCAGTAAAAAGGATTTGTAGAATCACTCTGTGAATGTCTTTCGAAGCACTTATTAAAAAGGAAAGCATATGTCTTTCACCTGAGTCAAAACTGCATTCTATTCAGTTTTTAGAATTGTGTTGAATGGTTAGGCAATTCACTTGTAGATAAGCATTTGTTTGCACTCTCTATACTCAATTCTTTAACAGCAAATCTCATTTATTGGTTTGACAGAAATTCCAGTGAAATCACATATAAAGCCAACATCAGTAAAAAGGCTTTGTAGAATCACTCTGTGAATGTCTTTGGAAGCACTTATTAAGAAGGAAAGCATACGTCTTTCATCTGAGTGAAAACTGCATTCTATTCAGTTTTTAGAACTGTGTTGAATGGTTAGGCGATTCACTTATAGGGAAGCATTTTTTCGCATTCTGTGTATTCAATTCTATAATAACAGCAAATCTCGTGTCTTGTGTTTGACGGAAATTTCAGTGAAATCACGTTTAAAAGCCAAAGTCAGTAAAAAGGCTTCATAGAATCACTCTGTGAATGTTTTTGGAAACACTTCTTAAGAAGGAAAGCATACGTCTTTCATCTCAGTGAAAACTGCATTCTATTCAGTTTTTAGAACTGTGTCGAATGGTTAGGCGATTCACTTATAGGGAAGCATTTTTTCGCATTCTGTGTATTCAATTCTTTAACAGCAAATCTCGTGTCTTGCCTTTGACAGAAATTTCAGTGAAATCACGTTTAAAAGCCAAAGTCAGTAAAAAGGCTTCATAGAATCACTCTGTGAATGTTTGTGGAAACACTTCTTAAGAAGGAAAGCATACGTCTTTCATCACAGTGAGAACTGCATTCTATTCAGTTTTTAGTACTGTGTTGAATGGTTAGGCCATTCACTTGTAGGGAAGCGTTTGTTTGCATTCTGTATACTTAATTCTTTAACAGCAAATCTCGTGTCTTGGTCTGACAGAAATTCCAGTGAAATCACGTTTAAAAGCCAACTTCAGTAAAAAGGCTTTTTAGAATCACTCTGTGAATGTCTTTGGAAAAACTTCTTAAGAAGGAAAGCATACGTCCTTCTTCTGAGTGAAAACTGCATTCTATTCAGTTTTTAGTACTGTCTAGAATGGTTAGGCCATTCACTTGTAGGGATGCGTTTGTTACCATTCTGTATACTCAATTCTTTAACAGCAAATCTTGCCTCTTGCGTTTGACAGAAATTCCAGTGAAATCACGTTTAAAAGCCAATACCAGTAAAAAGGCTTTGTATAATCACTCTGGGAATGTCTTTGAAAACACTTCTTAAGAAGGAAAGCATTCATCTTTCATCGGAGTCAAAACTGCATTCTATTCAGTTTTTAGAACTGTGTTGAATGGTTAGGCGATTCATTTGTAGGGAAGTGTTTGTTTGCTTTCTGTATACTCAATTCTTTAACAGCAAATCTCTTGTGTTGCCTTTGACAGAAATTCCAGTGAAATCACGTTTAAAAGCCAACGCCAGTAAAAAGGCTTTGTAGAATCACTCTGTGAATGTCTTTGAAAACACTTCTTAAGAAGGAAAGCATACGTCTTTCATCTGTGTGAAAACTGATTTTTATTCAGTTTTTAGAACTGTGTTGAATGGTTAGGCGATTCACTTGTAGGGAAGCTTTTGTTTGCATTCTGTATACTCAATTCTTTAACAGCAAGTCGCGTGTCTTGCATTTGACAGAAATTCCAGTGAAATCACGTTTAAAAACCAAGTCAGTAAAAAGGCTTTGTAGAATCACTCTGTGAATGTCTTTGAAAAAACTTCTTAAGAAGGAAAGCATACGTCTTTCATCTGAGTGAAAACTGCATTCTATTCAGTTTTTAGTACTGTGTTGAATGGTTAGGCGATTCACTTGTAGGGAAGCGTTTCTTTGCATTCTGTATACTCAATTCTTTAACAGCAAATCTCGTGTCTTGCGTTTGACAGAAATTTCAGTGAAATCACGTTTAAAAGCCAAAGTCAGTAAAAAGGCTTTGTAGAATCACTCTGTGAATGTCTTTGGAAACACTTCTTAAGAAGGAAAGCAAACGGATTTCATCTCAGTTAAAACTGCATTCTATTCAGTTTTTAGTACTGTGTTGAATGGTTAGGCGATTCACTTGTAGGGAAGTGTTTGTTTGAATTCTTTATACTCAATTCATTAAAAGCAAATCTCGTGTCTTGGTTTGACAGAAATTCCAGTGAAATCACATATAAAGCCAACATCAGTAAAAATGCTTTGTGGAATCACACTCTGAATGTCTTTAGAAACACTTCTTAAGAAGGAAAGCATTCGTCTTTCATCTGAGTGAAAACTGCATTCTATTCAGTTTTTAGTACTCTCTTGAATGGTTAGGCCATTCACATGTAGGGATGCGTTTGTTACCATTTTGTATACTCAATTCTTTAACAGCAAATCTTGCCTCTTGCGTTTGACAGAAATTCTAGTGAAATCACGTTTAAAAGCCAATACCAGTAAAAAGGCTTTGTAGAATCACTCTGGGAATGTCTTTGAAAACACTTCTTAAGAAGGAAAGCATTCGTCTTTCATCTGAGAGAAAACTGCATTCTATTCAGTTTTTAGTACTGTGTTGAATGGTTAGGGGATTCACTTGTAGGGAAGCGTTTGTTCGCATTCTGTATACTCAATTCTTTAACAGCAAATCGCGCGTCTTGCATTTGACAGAAATTCCAGTGAAATCACGTTTAAAAGCCAATGTCAGTAAAAGGATTTGTAGAATCACTCTGTGAATGTCTTTGAAAACACTTCTTAAGAAGCAAAGCATACGTCTTTCATCTGAGTGAAAACTGCATTCTATTCAGTTTTTAGAACTGTGTTGAATGGTTAGGCGATTCACTTATAGGGAAGCTTTTGGTTGCATTCTGTATACTCAATTCTTTAACAGCAAATCGCGTGTCTTGCATTTGACAGAAATTCCAGTGAAATCACCTTTAAAAGCCAATGTGAGTAAAAAGTCTTTGTAGAATCACTCTGTGAATGTCTTTGGAAAAAGTTCTTAAGAAGGAAAGCATACGTCCTTCTTCTGAGTGAAAACTGCATTCTATTCAGTTTTTAGTACTGTCTTGAATGGTTAGGCCATTCACTTGTAGGGATGCGTTTGTTACCATTCTGTATACTCAATTCTTTAACAGCAAATCTTGCCTCTTGTGTTTGTCAGAAATTCCAGTGAAATCACGTTTAAAAGCCAATACCAGTAAAAAGGCTTTGTAGAATCACTCTGGGAATATCTTTGAAAACACTTCTTAAGAAGGAAAGCATTCATCTTTCATCGGAGTCAAAACTGCATTCTATTCAGTTTTTAGAACTGTGTTGAATGGTTAGGCGATTCATTTATAGGGAAGTGTTTGTTTGCTTTATGTATACTCAATTCTTTAACAGCAAATTTCTTGTGTTGCCTTTGATAGAAATTCCAGTGAAGTCACGTTTAAAAGCCAACGCCAGTAAAAAGGCTTTGTAGAATCACTCTGTGAATGTCTTTGAAAACACTTCTTAAGAAGGAAAGCATACGTCTTTCATCTGTGTGAAAACTGATTTTTATTCAGTTTTTAGAACTGTGTTGAATGGTTAGGCGATTCACTTGTAGGGAAGCTTTTGTTTGCATTCTGTATACTCAATTCTTTAACAGCAAGTCGCGTGTCTTGCATTTGACAGAAATTCCAGTGAAATCACGTTTAAAAACCAATGTCAGTAAAAAGGCTTTGTAGAATCACTCTGTGAATGTCTTTGAAAACACTTCTTAAGAAGGAAAGCATTCGTCTTTCATCTGAGTAAAAACTGCATTCTATTCAGTTTTTAGAATTGTGTTGAATGGTTAGGCAATTCACTTGTAGGGAAGCATTTGTTTGCATTCTCTATACTCAATTCTTTAACAGCAAATCTCGTTTATTGGTTTGACAGAAATTCCAGTGAAATCACATATAAAGCCAACGTCAGTAAAAAGGCTTTGTAGAATCAATCTGTGAATGTCTTTGGAAGCACTTATTAAGAAGGAAAGCATACGTCTTTCATCTGAGTGAATACTGCATTCTATTCAGTTTTTAGAACTGTGTTGAATGGTTAGGCGATTCACTTATAGGGAAGCATTTTTTTGCATTCTGTGTATTCAATTCTATAATAACAGCAAATCTCGTGTCTTGCGTTTGACAGAAATTTCAGTGAAATCACGTTTAAAAGCCAAAGTCAGTAAAAAGGCTTCATAGAATCACTCTGTGAATGTTTTTGGAAACACTTCTTAAGAAGGAAAGCATAAGTCTTTCATCTCAGTGAAAACTGCATTCTATTCACTTTTTAGAACTGTGTCGAATGGTTAGGCGATTCACTTATAGGGAAGCATTTTTTCGCATTCTGTGTATTCAATTCTTTAACAGCAAATCTCGTGTCTTGCGTTTGACAGAAATTTCAGTGAAATCACGTTTAAAAGCCAACGTCAGTAAAAAGGCTTCATAGAATCACTCTGTGAATGTTTTTGGAAACACTTCTTAAGAAGGAAAGCATACGTCTTTCATCTCAGTGAAAACTGCATTCTATTCAGTTTTTAGTACTGTGTTGAATGGTTAGGCCATTCACTTGTAGGGAAGCGTTTGTTTGCATTCTGTATACTTAATTCTTTAACAGCAAATCTCGTGTCTTGGTCTGACAGAAATTAGAGTGAAATCACGTTTAAAAGCCAACTTCAGTAAAAAGGCTTTGTAGAATCACTCTGTGAATGTCTTTGGAAAAACTTCTTAAGAAGGAAAGCATACGTCTTTCATCTGAGTGAAAACTGCATTCTATTCAGTTTTTAGTACTGTGTTGAATGGTTAGGCGATTCACTTGTAGGGAAGTGTTTGTTTGCATTCTGTATACTCAATTTTTTAACAGCAAATCTCGTGTCTTGGTTTGAAAGAAATTCCAGTGAAATCACATATAAAGCCAACGTCAGTAAAAAGGCTTTGTAGAATCACTCTGTGAATGTCTTTGAAAACAGTTCTTAAGAAGGAAAGCATATGTCTTTCATCTGAGTAAAAACTGCATTCTATTCAGTTTTTAGAATTGTGTTGAATGGTTAGGCAATTCACTTGTAGATAAGCATTTGTTTGCATTCTCTATACTCAATTTTTAACAGCAAATCTCGTGTCTTGCGTTTGATAGAAATTCCAGTGAAATCACGTTTAAAAGCCAAAGTCAGTAAAAAGGCATCATAAAATCACTCTGTGAATGTCTTTGGACACACTTCTTAAGAAGGAAAGCATACGTCTTTCATCTGAGTGAAAACTGCATTCTATTCAGTTTTTAGAACTGTGTTGAGTGGGTAGGTGATTCACTTATATTGAAGCGTTTGTTTGCATTCTCTATACTCAATTCTTTAACATCAAATCTCGTGTCTTGGTCTGACAGAAATACCAGTGATATCACGTATAAAGACAACGTCAGTAAAAAGGCTTGTAGAATCACACTGTGAATGTCTTTGGAAACACTTCTTAAGAAGGAAAGCATATGTCTTTCATCTGAGTGAAAACTGCATTCTATTCAGTTTTTAGAACTATGTTGAATGCTTAGGCGATTCATTTATATTGAAGCGTTTGTTTGCATTCTGTATACTCAATTCTTTAACAGCAAATCTTGTGTCTTGGTTTGACAGAAATTCCAGTGAAATCACGTTTAAAAGCCAACTTCAGTAAAAAGCCTTTGTAGAATCACTCTGTGAATGTCTTTGGAAGCACTTATTAAGAAGGAAAGCATACGTCTTTCATCTGAGTGAAAACTGCATTCTAATCAGTTTTTAGAACTGTGTTGAATGGTTAGGCGATTCACTTGTAGGGAAGCGTTTGTTTGCATTCTGTATACTCAATTCTTTAAGAGCAAATCTCGTGTATTGGTTTGACAGAAATTCCAGTGAAATCACATATAAAGCCAACCTCAGTAAAAAGGCTTTGTAGAATCACACTGTGAATGTCTTTGGAAACACTTATTAAGAAGGAAAGCATACGTCTTTCATATGAGTTAAAACTGCATTCTATTCAGTTTTTAGAACTGTGTTGAATGGTTAGGCGATTCATTTATATTGAAGCGTTTGTTTGCATTCTGTATACTCAATTCTTTAACAGCAAATCTCGTGTCTTGCATTTGACAGAAATTCCAGTGTAATCACGTTTAAAAGCCAAAGTCAGTAAATAGGCTTCATAGAATCACTCTGTGAATGTCTGTGGAAACACTTCTTAAGGAGGAAAGCATACGTCTTTCATCTCAGTGAAAACTGCATTCTATTCAGTTTTTAGTATGGTGTTGAATGGTTAGGCGATTCACTTGTAGGGAAGCGTTTGTTTGCATTCTGTATACTCAATTCTTTAACAGCAAATCTCGTGTCTTGGTCTGACAGAAATTCCAGTGAAATCATGTATAAAGCCAATGTCAGTAAAAAGGCTGTGTAGAATCACTCTGTGAATGTCTTTGAAAACATTTATTAAGATTGAAAGCATAGGTCTTTCATCTGAGTGAAAACTGCATTCTATTCAGTTTTTAGAACTGTGTTGAATGGTTAGGCGATTCACTTGTAGGGAAGCGTTTGCATTCTGTATACTCAATTCTTCAACAGCAAATCTCGTGTCGTGGTTTGACAAAAATTCCAGTGAAATCACGTATAATGCCAACATCAGTAAAAAGGCTTTGTAGAATCACTCTGTGAATGTCTTTGGAAGAACTTATTAAGAAGGAAAGCATAAGTCTTTCATCTGAGTGAAAACTGCATTCTATTCATTTTTTAGAACTGTGTTGAATGGTTAGGCGATTCATTTATATTGAAGCGTTTGTTTGCATTCTGTATACTCAATTCTTTAACATCAAATCTTGTGTCTTGGTTTGACAGAAATTCCAGTGAAATCACGTTTAAAAGCCAACTTCAGTAAAAAGGCTTTGTAGAATCACTCTGTGAATGTCTTTGGAAGCACTTATTAAGAAGGAAAGCATACGTCTTTCATCTGAGTGAAAACTGCATTCCATTCAGTTTTTAGAACTTTGTTGAATGGTTAGGCGATTCACTTGTAGGGAAGCGTTTGTTTGCATTCTGTATACTCAATTCTTTAAGAGCAAATCTTGTGTATTGGTTTGACAGAAATTCCAGTGAAATCACATATAAAGCCAACCTCAGTAAAAAGGCTTTGGAGAATCACACTGTGAATGTCTTTGGAAACACTTCTTAAGAAGGAAAGCATACGTCTTTCATCTGAGTGAAAACTGCATTCTATTCAGTTTTTAGAAATGTGTGGAATGGTTAGGCGATTCATTTATATTGAAGCGTTTGTGTGCATTCTGTATACTCAATTTTTTAACAGTAAATCTTGTGTCTTGCGTTTGACAGAAATTTCAGTGAAATCACGTTTAAAAGCCAAAGTCAGTAAAAAGGCTTTGTAGAATCACTCTGTAATGTCTTTGTAAACACTTCTTAAGAAGGAAAGCATATGTCTTTCATCTGAGTAAAAACAGCATTCTATTCAGTTTTTAGAACTATGTTGAATGGTTAGGCGATTCACTTGTAGGGAAGCATTTGTTTGCATTCTCTATACTCAATTCTTTAACAGGAAATCTCGTGTCTTGGTCTGACAGAAATTCCAGTGAATTCACATATAAAGCCAACGTCAGTAAAAAGGCTTTGTAGAATCACTCTGTGAATGTCTTTGGAAACACTTATTAAGAAGGAAATCATACGTCTTTCATCTGAGTGAAAACTGCATTCTAATCAGTTTTTAGAACTGTGTTGAATGGTTAGGCGATTCACTTGTAGGGAAGCGTTTGTTTGCATTCTGTATACTCAATTCTTTAACAGCAAATCTCGTGTATTGGTTTGACAGAAATTCCAGTGAAATCACATATAAAGCCAACCTCAGTAAAAAGGCTTTGTAGAATCACACTGTGAATGTCTTTGGAAACACTTATTAAGAAGGAAAGCATACGTCTTTCATATGAGTTAAAACTGCATTCTATTCAGTTTTTAGAACTGTGTTGAATGGTTAGGCGATTCATTTATATTGAAGCGTTTGTTTGCATTCTGTATACTCAATTTTTTAACAGTAAATCTCGTGTCTTGGTTTGACAGAAATTCCAGTGAAATCACATATAAAGCCAAACGTCAGTAAAAAGGCTTTGTAGAATCACTCTGTGAATGTCTTTGGAAGAACTTATTAAAAAGGAAAGCATAAGTCTTTCATCTGAGTGAAAACTGCATTCTATTCAGTTTTTAGAACTGTGTTGAATGGTTAGGCGATTCACTTATTGGGAAGCATTTTTTTGCATTGTGTGTACTCAATTCTTTAACAGCTAATCTCTTGTCTTGCGTTTGTCAGAAATTTCAGTGAAATCACGTTTAAAAGCCAAAGTCAGTAAAAAGGCTTTGTAGAATCACTCTGTGAATGTTTTTGGAAACAATCCTTAAGAAGGAAAGCATACGTCTTTCATCTCAGTGAAAACTGCATTCTATTCAGTTTTCAGTACTGTGTTGAATGGTTAGGCGATTCACTTGTAGGGAAGCGTTTGTTTGCATTCTGTATACTCAATTCTTTAACAGCAAATCTTGTGTCTTGGTCTGACAGAAATTCCACTAAAATCACGTATAAAGCCAAAGTCAGTAAAAAGGCTTTGTAAAATCACTCTGTAATGTCTTTGTAAACACTTCTTAAGAAGGAAAGCATATGTCTTTCATATGAGTAAAAACTGCATTCTATTCAGTTTTTAGAACTATGTTGAATGGTTAGGCGATTCACTTGTAGGGAAGCGTTTGTTTGCATTCTCTATACTCAAATCTTTAACAGCAAATCTCGTGTCTTGGTCTGACAGATATTCCAGTGAATTCACATATAAAGCCAACGTCAGTAAAAAGGCTTTGTAGAATCACTCTGTGAATGTCTTTGGAAACACTTCTTAAGAAGGAAAGCATACGTCTTTCATCTCAGTGAAAACTGCATTCTATTCAGTTTTTAGAACTGTGTTGAATGGTTAGGTGATTCACTTGTAGGGAAGCGTTTGTTTGCATTCTCTATACTCAATTCTTTAACATCAAATCTCGTGTCTTGGTCTGACAGAAATTCCAGTGAAATCACGTATAAAGCCAACGTCAGTAAAAAGGCTTGTAGAATCACACTGTGAATGTCTTTTGAAACACTTCTTAAGAAGGAAAGCATATGTCTTTCATCTGAGTGAAAACTGCATTCTATTCAGTTTTTAGAACTGTGTTGAATGGTTAGGCGATTCATTTATATTGAAGCGTTTGTTTGCATTCTGTATACTCAATTCTTTAACAGCAAATCTCGTGTCTTGCATTTGACAGAAATTCCAGTGTAATCACGTTTAAAAGCCAAAGTCAGTAAATAGGCTTCATAGAATCACTCTGTGAATGTCTGTGGAAACACTTCTTAAGGAGGAAAGCATACGTCTTTCATCTCAGTGAAAACTGCATTCTATTCAGTTTTTAGTACTGTGTTGAATGGTTAGGCAATTCACTTGTAGGGAAGCGTTTGTTTGCATTCTGTATACTCAAATCTTTAACAGCAAATCTCGTGTCTTGGTCTGACAGAAATTCCAGGGAAATCACGTGTAAAAGCCAACGTCAGTAAAAAGGCTTTGTAGAATCACTCTGTAATGTCTTTGGAAACACTTCTTAAGAAGGAAAGCATACGTCTTTCATCTAGGTGAAAACTGCATTCTATTCAGTTTTTAGAACTGAGTTGAATGTTTAGGCGATTCAGTTGTAGGGAAGCGTTTGTTTGCATTCTGTATACTCAATTCTTTAACAGCAAATCTTGTGTCTTGGTTTGACAGAAATTCCAGTGAAATCACGTTTAAAAGCCAACTTCAGTAAAAAGGCTTTGTAGAATCACTCTGTGAATGTCTTTGAAAACTGTTCTTAAGAAGGAAAGCATACGTCTTTCATCTGAGTGAAAACTGCATTCTATTCAGTTTTTAGAACTGTGTTGAATGGTTAGGCGATTCACTTGTAGGGAAGCTTTTGCATTCTGTATACTCAATTCTTCAACAGCAAATCTCGTGTCTTGGTTTGACAAAAATTCCAGTGAAATCACGTATAATGCCAACATCAGTAAAAAGGCTTTGTAGAATCACTCTGTGAATGTCTTTGGAAGAACTTATTAAGAAGGAAAGCATAAGTCTTTCATCTGAGTGAAAACTGCATTCTATTCATTTTTTAGAACTGTGTTGAATGGTTAGGCGATTCATTTATATTGAAGCGTTTGTTTGCATTCTGTATACTCAATTCTTTAACATCAAATCTTGTGTCTTGGTTTGACAGAAATTCCAGTGAAATCACGTTTAAAAGCCAACTTCAGTAAAAAGGCTTTGTAGAATCACTCTGTGAATGTCTTTGGAAGCACTTATTAAGAAGGAAAGCATACGTCTTTCATCTGAGTGAAAACTGCATTCCATTCAGTTTTTAGAACTTTGTTGAATGGTTAGGCGATTCACTTGTAGGGAAGCGTTTGTTTGCATTCTGTATACTCAATTCTTTAAGAGCAAATCTTGTGTAATGGTTTGACAGAAATTCCAGTGAAATCACATATAAAGCCAACCTCAGTAAAAAGGCTTTGGAGAATCACACTGTGAATGTCTTTGGAAACACTTCTTAAGAAGGAAAGCATACGTCTTTCATCTGAGTTAAAACTGCATTCTATTCAGTTTTTAGAAATGTGTTGAATGGTTAGGCGATTCATTTATATTGAAGCATTTGTGTGCATTCTGTATACTCAATTTTTTAACAGTAAATCTTGTGTCTTGCGTTTGACAGAAATTTCAGTGAAATCACGTTTAAAAGCCAAAGTCAGTAAAAAGGCTTTGTAGAATCACTCTGTAATGTCTTTGTAAACACTTCTTAAGAAGGAAAGCATATGTCTTTCATCTGAGTAAAAACAGCATTCTATTCAGTTTTTAGAACTATGTTGAATGGTTAGGCGATTCACTTGTAGGGAAGCATTTGTTTGCATTCTCTATACTCAATTCTTTAACAGGAAATCTCGTGTCTTGGTCTGACAGAAATTCCAGTGAATTCACAAATAAAGCCAACGTCAGTAAAAAGGCTTTGTAGAATCACTCTGTGAATGTCTTTGGAAACACTTATTAAGAAGGAAAGCATACGTCTTTCATCTGACTGAAAACTGCATTCTAATCAGTTTTTAGAACTGTGTTGAATGGTTAGGCGATTCACTTGTAGGGAAGCGTTTGTTTGCATTCTGTATACTCAATTCTTTAACAGCAAATCTCGTGTATTGGTTTGACAGAAATTCCAGTGAAATCACATATAAAGCCAACCTCAGTAAAAAGGCTTTGTAGAATCACACTGTGAATGTCTTTGGAAACACTTATTAAGAAGGAAAGCATACGTCTTTCATATGAGTTAAAACTGCATTCTATTCAGTTTTTAGAACTGTGTTGAATGGTTAGGCGATTCATTTATATTGAAGCGTTTGTTTGCATTCTGTATACTCAATTTTTTAACAGTAAATCTCGTGTCTTGCTTTGACAGAAATTCCAGTGAAATCACATATAAAGCCAAACGTCAGTAAAAAGGCTTTGTAGAATCACTCTGTGAATGTCTTTGGAAGAACTTATTAAAAAGGAAAGCATAAGTCTTTCATCTGAGTGAAAACTGCATTCTATTCAGTTTTTAGAACTGAGTTGAATGGTTAGGCGATTCACTTATTGGGAAGCATTTTTTTGCATTGTGTGTACTCAATTCTTTAACAGCTAATCTCTTGTCTTGCGTTTGTCAGAAATTTCAGTGAAATCACGTTTAAAAGCCAAAGTCAGTAAAAAGGCTTTGTAGAATCACTCTGTGAATGTTTTTGGAAACAATCCTTAAGAAGGAAAGCATACGTCTTTCATCTCAGTGAAAACTGCATTCTATTCAGTTTTTAGTACTGTGTTGAATGGTTAGGCGATTCACTTGTAGGGAAGCGTTTGTTTGCATTCTGTATACTCAATTCTTTAACAGCAAATCTTGTGTCTTGGTCTGACAGAAATTCCACTAAAATCACGTATAAAGCCAACGTCAGTAAAAAGGCTTTGTAAAATCACTCTGTAATGTCTTTGTAAACACTTCTTAAGAAGGAAAGCATATGTCTTTCATATGAGTAAAAACTGCATTCTATTCAGTTTTTAGAACTATGTTGAATGGTTAGGCGATTCACTTGTAGGGAAGCGTTTGTTTGCATTCTCTATACTCAAATCTTTAACAGCAAATCTCGTGTCTTGGTCTGACAGATATTCCAGTGAATTCACATATAAAGCCAACGTCAGTAAAAAGGCTTTGTAGAATCACTCTGTGAATGTCTTTGGAAACACTTCTTAAGAAGGAAAGCATACGTCTTTCATCTCAGTGAAAACTGCATTCTATTCAGTTTTTAGAACTGTGTTGAATGGTTAGGTGATTCACTTGTAGGGAAGCGTTTGTTTGCATTCTCTATACTCAATTCTTTAACATCAAATCTCGTGTCTTGGTCTGACCGAAATTCCAATGAAATCACGTATAAAGCCAACGTCAGTAAAAAGGCTTGTAGAATCACACTGTGAATGTCTTTTGAAACACTTCTTAAGAAGGAAAGCATATGTCTTTCATCTGAGTGAAAACTGCATTCTATTCAGTTTTTAGAACTGTGTTGAATGGTTAGGCGATTCATTTATATTGAAGCATTTGTTTGCATTCTGTATACTCAATTCTTTAACAGCAAATCTCGTGTCTTGCATTTGACAGAAATTCCAGTGTAATCACGTTTAAAAGCCAAAGTCAGTAAATAGGCTTCATAGAATCACTCTGTGAATGTCTGTGGAAACACTTCTTAAGGAGGAAAGCATACGTCTTTCATCTCAGTGAAAACTGCATTCTATTCAGTTTTTAGTACTGTGTTGAATGGTTAGGCAATTCACTTGTAGGGAAGCGTTTGTTTGCATTCTGTATACTCAAATCTTTAACAGCAAATCTCGTGTCTTGGTCTGACAGAAATTCCAGGGAAATCACGTGTAAAAGCCAACGTCAGTAAAAAGGCTTTGTAGAATCACTCTGTAATGTCTTTGGAAACACTTCTTAAGAAGGAAAGCATACGTCTTTCATCTAGGTGAAAACTGCATTCTATTCAGTTTTTAGAACTGAGTTGAATGTTTAGGCGATTCAGTTGTAGGGAAGCGTTTGTTAGCATTCTGTATACTCAATTCTTTAACAGCAAATCTTGTGTCTTGGTTTGACAGAAATTCCAGTGAAATCACGTTTAAAAGCCAACTTCAGTAAAAAGGCTTCGTAGAATCACTCTGTGAATGTCTTTGAAAACAGTTCTTAAGAAGGAAAGCATACGTCTTTCATCTGAGTGAAAACTGCATTCTATTCAGTTTTTAGAACTGTGTTGAATGGTTAGGCAATTCACTTGTAGGGAAGCGTTTGTTTGCATTCTGTATACTCAATTCTTTAACAGCAAATCTCGTGTATTGGTTTGACAGAAATTCCAGTGAAATCACATATAAAGCCAACGTCAGTAAAAAGGCTTTGTAGAATCACTCTGTGAATGTCTTTGGAAGAACTTATTAAAAAGGAAAGCATAAGTCTTCCATCTGAGTGAAAACTGCATTCAATTCAGTTTTTAGAACTGTGTTGAATGGTTAGGCGATTCACTTATATTGAAGCGTTTGTTTGCATTCTCTATACTCAATTCTTTATCAGCAAATCACTTGTCTTGCATTTGATAGAAATTCCAGTGAAATCACGTTTAAAAGCCAAAGTCAGTAAAAAGGCTTCGTAAAAACACTCTGTGAATGTCTTTGGAAACACTTCTTAAGAAGGAAAGCATACGTCTTTCATCTGAGTGAAAACTGCATTCTATTCAGTTTTTAGAACTGTGTTGAATGGTTAGGTCATTCACTTGTAGGGAAGCGTTTGTTTTCATTCTCTATACTCAATTCTTTAACAGCAAATCTCGTGTCTTGGTCTGACAGAAATTCCAGTGAAATCACGTATAAAGCCAACGTCAGTAAAAAGGCTTTGTAGAATCACTCTGTGAATGTCTTTGGCAACACTTATTAAGAAGGAGAGCAAACGTCTTTCATCTGAGTGAGAACTGCATTCTATTCAATTTTTAGAACTGTGTTGAATGGTTAGGCGATTCACCTGTAGGGAAGCGTTTGTTTGCATTCTCTATACTCAATTCTTTAACAGCAAATCTCGTGTTTTGGTCTGACAGAAATTCCAGTGAAATCACATATAAAGCCAACGTCAGTAAAAAGGATTTGTAGAGTCACTCTGTGAATGTCTTTGGAAACACTTCTTAAGAAGGAAAGCATACGTCTTTCATCTGAGTGAAAACTGCATTCTATTCAGTTTTTAGAACTTTGTTTAATGGTTAGACAATTCACTTGTAGGGATGCGTTTGTTTGCATGCTGTTTATGCAATTCTTTAATAGGAAATCTCGTGTCTTGCATTTGACAGAAATTCCAGTGAAATCACTTTTAAAAGCCAAACTTAGTAAAAAGGCTTTGTAGAATCACTTTGTGAATGTCTTTGAAAACACTTGTTAAGAAGGAAAGGATATGTCTTTCATCTGAGTGAAAACTGCATGCTATTCAGTTTTTAGGACTTTGTTGAATAGTTAGGCGATTCACTTGTAGGGAAGCGTTTGTTTGCATTGTGTATTATGAATTCTTTAACAGCAAATTTATGTCTTGCGTTTGACAGAAATTCCAGTGAAATCACTTTTAAAAGCCAATGTCAATAGAAAGGCTTTGTAGAATCACTCTGTGAATGTCTTTGGAAACACTTCTTAAGAAGGAAAGCATACGTCTTTCATCTGATTAAAAATTGCATTCTATTCAGTTTTTAGAACTGTGTTGAATGGTTAGGCGATTCACTTGTATGGAAGCCTTTGTTTGCATTCTGTATATTCAATTCTTTAACAGTAAATCTCATGTCTTGCATTTGACAGAAATTCCAGTGAAATCACATTTAAAAGCCTATATCAGTAAAAAGGCTTTGTAGAATCACTCTGTGAATGTCTTTGGAAACACTACTTAAGAAGGAAAGCATACGTCATTCATCTGAGTGAAAACTGCATTCTATTCAGTTTTTATAACTCTGTTGAATGGTTAGGCGAATCACTTATACTGAAGCATTTGTTTGCATTCTGTATACTCAATTCTTTAACAGCAAATCTCATGTCTTGCGTTTGGCAGAAATTCCAGTGAAATCACATTTAAAAGCCAATGTCAATAGAAAGGCTTTGTAGAATCTCTCTGTGAATGTCTTTGGAAACACTTCTTAAGAAGGAAAGCATAAGTCTTTCATATGCGAGAAAACTGCATTCTATTCAGTTTTTAGTAATGTGTTGAATGGTTAGGCTATTCACTTGTAGGGAAGCGTTTGCATTCTGTATACTCAATTCTTTAACAGCAAATTTATGTCTTGCGTTTGACAGAAATTCCAGTGAAATCATTTTAAAAGCCAATGTCAATAGAAAGGCTTTGTAGAATCACTCTGTGAATGTCTTTGGAAACACTTCTTAAGAAGGAAAGCATACGTCTTTCATCTGAGTTAAAACTGCATTCTATTCAGTTTTTAGAACTGTGTTGAAGGGTTAGGCGATTCACTTGTGGGGAAGTGTTTGTTTGCATTCTGTATACTCAATATTTTAACAGCAAATCTCGTGTCTTACATTTGACAGAAATTCCAGTGAAATTACGTTTAAAAGCCAAAGTCAGTAAAATGGCTTCGTAGAATTACTCTGTGAATGTCTTTGGAAACACTTCTTAAGAATGAAAAAATATGTCTATCATCTGAGTGAAAACTGCATAATATTTAGTTTTTAGAACTTTCTTGAATGGTTAGGCGATTCACTTGTAGGGAAGCCTGTGTTTGCTTTCTGTATACTCAATTCTTTAACAGCAAATCTCGTGTCTTGCGTTTGACAGAAATTCCAGTGAAATCACGTTTAAAAGCCAACGTCAGTAAAAAGGCTTCGTAGAATCACACTGTGAATGTCTTTGGAAACAGTTCTTCAGAAGGAAAGCATATGTCTTTCATCTGAGTGAAAACTGCATTCTATTCAGTTTTTAGAATTGTGTTGAATGGTTAGGCAATTCACTTGTAGATAAGCATTTGTTTGCATTCTCTATACTCAATTTTTAACAGCAAATCTCGTGTCTTGCGTTTGATAGAAATTCCAGTGAAATCACGTTTAAAAGCCAAAGTCAGTAAAAAGGCTTCGTAAAATCACTCTGTGAATGTCTTTGGACACACTTCTTAAGAAGGAAAGCATACGTCTTTCATCTGAGTGAAAACTGCATTCTATTCAGTTTTTAGAACTGTGTTGAATGGTAGGTGATTCACTTATATTGAAGCGTTTGTTTGCATTCTGTATACTCAATTCTTTAACAGCAAATCTCATGTCTTGGTCTGAAAAATTCTAGTGAAATCACATATAAAGCCAACGTCAGTAAAAAGGATTTGTAGAATCACTCTGTGAATGTCTTTGGAAGCACTTATTAAGAAGGAAAGCATACGTCTTTCATCTGAGTGAAAACTGCATTCTATTCAGTTTTTAGAACTGTGTTGAATGGTTAGGCGATTCACTTATAGGGAAGCATTTTTTCGCATTCTGTGTATTCAATTCTATAATAACAGCAAATCTCGTGTCTTGCGTTTGACAGAAATTTCAGTGAAATCACGTTTAAAAGCCAAAGTCAGTGAAAAGGCTTCATAGAATCACTCTGTGAATGTTTTTGGAAACACTTCTAAAGAAGAAAAGCATACGTCTTTCATCTCAGTGAAAACTGCATTCTATTCAGTTTTTAGAACTGTGTCGAATGGTTAGGCGATTCACTTATAGGGAAGCATTTTTTCGCATTCTGTATATTCAATTCTTTAACAGCAAATCTCGTGTCTTGCGTTTGACAGAAATTTCAGTGAAATCACGTTTAAAAGCCAACGTCAGTAAAAAGGCTTTGTAGAATCACTCTGTGAATGTCTTTGGAAGCACTTATTAAGAAGGAAAGCATACGTCTTTCATCTGAGTGAAAACTGCATTCTATTCAGTTTTTAGAACTGTGTTGAATGGTTAGGCGATTCACTTATAGGGAAGCATTTTTTCGCATTCTGTGTATTCAATTCTATAATAACAGCAAATCTCGTGTCTTGCGTTTGACAGAAATTTCAGTGAAATCACGTTTCAAAGCCAAAGTCAGTAAAAAGGCTTCATAGAATCACTCTGTGAATGTTTTTGGAAACACTTCTTAAGAAGGAAAGCATACGTCTTTCATCTCAGTGAAAACTGCATTCTATTCAGTTTTTAGTACTGTGTTGAATGGTTAGGCCATTCACTTGTAGGGAAGCGTTTGTTTGCATTCTGTATACTTAATTCTTTAACAGCAAATCTCGTGTCTTGGTCTGACAGAAATTCCAGTGAAATCACGTTTCAAAGCCAACTTCAGTAAAAAGGCTTTGTAGAATCACTCTGTGAATGTCTTTGGAAAAACTTCTTAAGAAGGAAAGCATAAGTCTTTCATCTGAGTGAAAACTGCATTCTATTCAGTTTTTAGTACTGTGTTGAATGGTTAGGCGATTCACTTATAGGGAAGTGTTTGTTTGCATTCTGTATACTCAATTCTTTAACAGCAAATCTCGTGTCTTGGTTTGAAAGAAATTCCAGTGAAATCACATATAAAACCAACGTCAGTAAAAAGGCTTTGTAGAATCACTCTGTGAATGTCTTTGAAAACAGTTCTTAAGAAGGAAAGCATATGTCTTTCTCTGAGTAAAAACTGCATTCTATTCAGTTTTTAGAATTGTGTTGAATGGTTAGGCAATTCACTTGTAGATAAGCATTTGTTTGCATTCTCTATACTCAATTTTTAACAGCAAATCTCGTGTCTTGCGTTTGATAGAAATTCCAGTGAAATCACGTTTAAAAGCCAAAGTCAGTAAAAAGGCTTCTTAAAATCACTCTGTGAATGTCTTTGGACACACTTCTTAAGAAGGAAAGCATACGTCTTTCATGTGAGTGAAAACTGCATTCTATTCAGTTTTTAGAACTGTGTTGAATGGGTAGGTGATTCACTTATATTGAAGCGTTTGCTTGCATTTTGTATACTCAATTCTTTAACAGCAAATCTCATGTCGTGGTCTGAAAAATTCTAGTGAAATCACATATAAAGCCAACGTCAGTAAAAAGGATTTGTAGAATCACTCTGTGAATGTCTTTGGAAGCACTTATTAAGAAGGAAAGCATATGTCTTTCATCTGAGTCAAAACTGCATTCTATTCAGTTTTTAGAACTGTGTTGAATGGTTAGGCGATTCACTTATAGGGAAGCATTTGTTTGCATTCTGTATACTCAATTCTTTAACAGCAAATCTCGCGTCTTGCCTTTGACAGAAATTTCAGTGAAATCACGTTTAAAAGCCAAAGTCAGTAAAAAGGCTTTGTAGAATCACTCTGTGAATGTCTTTGGAAACACTTCTTAAGAAGGAAAGCAAACGGATTTCATCTCAGTGAAAACTGCATTCTATTCAGTTTTTAGTACTGTGTTGAATGGTTAGGCGATTCACTTGTAGGGAAGCGTTTGTTTGCATTCTGTATACTCAATTCATTAAAAGCAAATCTCGTGTCTTGGTTTGACAGAAATTCCAGTGAAATCACATATAAAGCCAACATCAGTAAAAATGCTTTGTGGAATCACTCTCTGAATGTCTTTAGAAACACTTCTTAAGAAGGAAAGCAAACGGATTTCATCTCAGTGAAAACTGCATTCTATTCAGTTTTTAGTACTGTGTTGAATGGTTAGGCGATTCACTTGTAGGGAAGCGTTTGTTTGCATTCTGTATACTCAATTCTTTAACAGCAAATCGCGTGTCTTGCATTTGACAGAAATTCCAGTGAAATCACGTTTAAAAGCCAATGTCAGTAAAAAGGATTTGTAGAATCACTCTGTGAATGTCTTTGGAAGCACTTATTAAGAAGGAAAGCATATGTCTTTCATCTGAGTCAAAACTGCATTCTATTCAGTTTTTAGTACTGTGTTGAATGGTTAGGCGATTCATTTATATTGAAGCGTTTGTTTGCATTCTGTATACTCAATTTTTTAACAGTAAATCTCGTGTCTTGGTTTGACAGAAATTCCAGTGAAGTCACATATAAAGCCAACGTCAGTAAAAAGGCTTTCTAGAATCTCTCTGTGAATGTCTTTGGAAACACTTCTTAAGAAGGAAGGCATATGTCTTTCATCTGAGTAAAAACTGCATTCTATTCAGTTTTTAGAATTGCGTTGAATGGTTAGGCAATTCACTTGTAGATAAGCATTTGTTTGCATTCTCTATACTCAATTCTTTAACAGCAAATCTCTTTTATTGGTTTGAAAGAAATTCCAGTGAAATCACATATAAAGCCAACGTCAGTAAAAAGGCTTTGTAGAATCACTCTGTGAATGTCTTTGGAAGCACTTATTAAGAAGGAAAGCATACGTCTTTAATCTGAGTGAAAACTGCATTCTATTCAGTTTTTAGAACTGTGTTGAATGGTTAGGCGATTCACTTATAGGGAAGCATTTTTTCGCATTCTGTGTATTCAATTTTTTAACAGCAAATCTCGTGTCTTGCGTTTGACAGAAATTTCAGTGAAATCACGTTTAAAAGCCAAAGTCAGTAAAAAGGCTTCATAGAATCACTCTGTGAATGTTTTTGGAAACACTTCTAAAGAAGGAAAGCATATGTCTTTCATCTCAGTGAAAACTGCTTTCTATTCAGTTTTTAGAACTGTGTCGAATGGTTAGGCGATTCACTTATAGGGAAGCATTTTTTCGCATTCTGTGTATTAAATTTTTTAACAGCAAATCTCGTGTCTTGCGTTTGACAGAAATTTCAGTGAAATCACATTTAAAAGCCAACTTCAGTAAAAAGGCTTTGTAGAATCACTCTGTGAATGTCTTTGGAAAAAGTTCTTAATAAGGAAAGCATACGTCTTTCATCTGAGTAAAAACTGCATTCTATTCAGTTTTTAGATTGTGTTGAATGGTTAGGCAATTCACTTGTAGATAAGCATTTGTTTGCATTCTCTATACTCAATTTTTAACAGCAAATCTCGTGTCTTGGTTTGAAAGAAATTCCAGTGAAATCACGTTGAAAAGCCAAAGTCAGTAAAAAGGCTTCGTAAAATCACTCTGTGAATGTCTATGGACACACTTCTTAAGAAGGAAAGCATACGTCTTTCATCTGAGTGAAAACTGCATTCTATTCAGTTTTTAGAACTGTGTTGAATGGGTAGGTGATTCACTTATATTGAAGCGTTTGTTTGCATTCTGTATACTCAATTCTTTAACAGCAAATCTCATGTCTTGGTCTGAAAAATTCTAGTGAAATCACTTATAAAGCCAACGTCAGTAAAAAGGATTTGTAGAATCACTCTGTGAATGTCTTTGGAAGCACTTATTAAGAAGGAAAACATATGTCTTTCATCTGAGTCAAAACTGCATTCTATTCAGTTTTTAGTACTGTGTTGAATGGTTAGGCGATTCATTTATATTGAAGCGTTTGTTTGCATTCTGTATACTCAATTTTTTAACAGTAAATCTCGTGTCTTGGTTTGACAGAAATTCCAGTGAAATCACATATAAAGCCAACGTCAGTAAAAAGGCTTTCTAGAATCTCTCTGTGAATGTCTTTGGAAACACTTCATAAGAAGGAAAGCATATGTCTTTCATCTGAGTAAAGACTGCATTCTATTCAGTTTTTAGAATTGTGTTGAATGGTTAGGCAATTCACTTGTAGATAAGCATTTGTTTGCATTCTCTATACTCAATTCTTTAACAGCAAATCTCGTTTATTGGTTTGACAGAAATTCCAGTGAAACCACATATAAAGCCAACGTCAGTAAAAAGGCTTTGTAGAATCACTCTGTGAATGTCTTTGGAAGCACTTATTAAGAAGGAAAGCATACGTCTTTCATCTGAGTGAAAACTGCATTCTATTCAGTTTTTAGAACTGTGTTGAATGGTTAGGCGATTCACTTATAGGGAAGCATTTTTTCGCATTCTGTGTATTCAATTCTATAATAACAGCAAATCTCGTGTCTTGGATTTGACAGAAATTTCAGTGAAATCACGTTTAAAAGCCAAAGTCAGTAAAAAGGCTTCATAGAATCACTCTGTGAATGTTTTTGGAAACACTTCTAAAGAAGGAAAGCATACGTCTTTCATCTCAGTGAAAACTGCATTCTATTCAGTTTTTAGAACTGTGTCGAATGGTTAGGGGATTCACTTATAGGGAAGCATTTTTTCGCATTCTGTGTATTCAATTCTTTAACAGCAAATCTCGTGTCTTGCGTTTGACAGAAATTTCAGTGAAATCACGTTTAAAATCCAAAGTCAGTAAAAAGGCTTCATAGAATCACTCTGTGAATGTTTTTGGAAACACTTCTTAAGAAGGAAAGCATACGTATTTCATCTCAGTGAAAACTGCATTCTATTCAGTTTTTAGTACTTTGTTGAATGGTTAGGCGATTCACTTGTAGGGAAGCGTTTATTTGCATTCTGTATACTCAATTCATTAAAAGCAAATCTAATGTCTTGTTTTGACCGAAATTTCAGTGAAATCACATATAAAGCCAACGTCAGTAAAAAGGCTTTGTAGAATCACTTTCTGAATGTCTTTAGAAACACTTCTTAAGAAGGAAAGCATACGTCTTTCATCTGAGTAAAAACTCATTCTATTCTGTTTTTAGAACTGTGTTGAATGGTGAAGCAATTCACTTGTAGGGAAGCGTTTGTTTGCATTCTCTATACTCAATTCTTTAACAGCAAATCTAATGTCTTGTTTTGACCGAAATTTCAGTGAAATCACATATAAAGCCAACGTCAGTAAAAAGGCTTTTAGATTCTCTCTGTGAATGTCTTTGGAAATACTTCTTAAGAAGGAAAGCATACATCATTCATCTGAGTGAAAACTGTTTTCTATTCAGTTTTGAGAACTTTGTTGGATGGTTAGGCGATTCTCTTGTAGAGAAGCGTTTGTTTGCATTCTGTATACTCAATTATTTAACAGCAAATCTCGTGTCTTGCATTTGACAGAAATTCCAGTGTAATCACTTTTAAAAGCCAAAGTCAGTAAATAGATTTCATGGAATCACTCTGTGAATGTCTTTGGAAACACTTCTAAAGGAGGAAAGCATACGTCTTTCATATCAATGAAAACTGCACTCTATTCAGTTTTTAGTACTGTGTTGAATGGTTAGGCAATTCACTTGTAGGGAAGCGTTTGTTTTCATTCTGTATACTCAAATCTTTAACAGCAAATCTCGTGTCTTGGTTTGACAGAAATTCCAGTAAAATCTCATATAAACCCAACATCAGTAAAAAGGCTTTGTAGAATCACTCTGTGAATGTCTTTAGAAACACTTCTTAAGAAGGAAAGCATACGTCTTTATTTGTGTGAAAACTGCATTCTATTCAGTTTTTAGAAGTGTGTTGAATGGTTAGGCAATTCACTTGTAGGGAAGCGTTTGTTTGCATTCTCTATACTCAATTCTTTAACAGCAAATATCATGTCTTGCATTTGATAGAAATTCCAGTGAAATCACGTTTAAAAGCCAAAGTTAGTAAAAAGGCTTCGTAAAATCACTCTGTGAATGTCTTTGGGAACACTTCTTAAGAAGGAAAGAACATGTCTTTCATATGAGTGAAAATGCATTCTATTCAGTTTTTAGAACTGTGTTGAATGGTTAGGTGATTCACTTATACTGAAGCGTTTGTTTGCATTCTGTATACTCAATTCTTTAACAGCAAATCTTGTGTCTTGGTCTGACAGAAATTCCAGTGAAATCACATGTAAAGCCAAGGTCAGTAAAAAGGCTTTGTAGAATCATTCTGTAATGTCTTTGGAAACACTTATTAAGAAGGAAAGCATACATCTTTCATCTGAGTGAAAACTGCATTCTATTCAGTTTTTAGTATGGTGGTGAATGGTTAGGCGATTCACTTGTAGGGAAGCGTTTGTTTGCATTCTGTATACTCAATTTTTTAACAGCAAATCTCCTGTCTTGGACTGACAGAAAATCCAGTGAAATCATGTATAAAGCCAACGTCAGTAAAAAGGCTTTGTAGAATCACTCTGTAATGTCTTTGGAAACAGTTATTAAGAAGGAAAGCATACGTCTTTCATCTGAGTGAAAACTGCATTCTATTCAGTTTTTAGTATGGTGTTGAATGGTTAGGCGATTCACTTGTAGGGAAGCGTTTGTTTGCATTCTGTATACTCAATTCTTTAACAGCAAATCTCGTGTCTTGGTCTGACAGAAATTCCAGTGAAATCATGTATAAAGCCAATGTCAGTAAAAAGGCTTTGTAGAATCACTCTGTGAATGTCTTTGAAAACATTTATTAAGATTGAAAGCATACGTCTTTCATCTGAGTGAAAACTGCATTCTATTCAGTTTTTAGAACTGTGTTGAATGGTTAGGCGATTCACTTGTAGGGAAGCGTTTGTTTGCATTCTGTATACTCAATTTTTTAACATCAAATCTTGTGTCTTGGTTTGACAGAAATTCCAGTGAAATCACGTTTAAAAGCCAACTTCAGTAAAAAGGCTTTGTAGAATCACTCTGTGAATGTCTTTGGAAGCACTTATTAAGAAGGAAAGCATACGTCTTTCATCTGAGTGAAAACTGCATTCCATTCAGTTTTTAGAACTTTGTTGAATGGTTAGGCGATTCACTTGTAGGGAAGCGTTTGTTTGCATTCTGTATACTCAATTCTTTAAGAGCAAATCTCGTGTATTGGTTTGACAGAAATTCCAGTGAAATCACATATAAAGCCAACCTCAGTAAAAAGGCTTTGTAGAATCACACTGTGAATGTCTTTGGAAACACTTCTTAAGAAGGAAAGCATACGTCTTTCATCTGAGTTAAAACTGCATTCTATTCAGTTTTTAGAACTGTGTTGAATGGTTAGGCGATTCATTTATATTGAAGCGTTTGTTTGCATTCTGTATACTCAATTTTTTAACAGTAAATCTTGTGTCTTGCGTTTGACAGAAATTTCAGTGAAATCACGTTTAAAAGCCAAAGTCAGTAAAAAGACTTTGTAGAATCACTCTGTAATATCTTTGTAAACACTTCTTAAGAATGAAAGCATATGTCTTTCATCTGAGTAAAAACTGCATTCTATTCAGTTTTTAGAACTGTGTTGAATGGTTAGGCGATTCACTTGTAGGGAAGCATTTGTTTGCATTCTCTATACTCAATTCTTTAACAGCAAATCTCGTGTCTTGGTCTGACAGAAATTCCAGTGAATTCACATATAAAGCCAACGTCAGTAAAAAGGCTTTGTAGAATCACTCTGTGAATGTCTTTGGAAACACTTCTTAAGAAGGAAAGCATACGTCTTTCATCTCTGTGAAAACTGCATTCTATTCAGTTTTTAGAACTGTGTTGAATGGTTAGGTGATTCACTTGTAGGGAAGCGTTTGTTTGCATTCTCTATACTCAATTCTTTAACATCAAATCTCATGTCTTGGTCTGACAGAAATTCCAGTGAAATCACGTATAAAAACAACGTCAGTAAAAAGGCTTGTAGAATCACACTGTGAATGTCTTTGGAAACACTTCTTAAGAAGGAAAGCATATGTCTTTCATCTGAGTGAAAACTGCATTCTATTCAGTTTTTAGAACTATGTTGAATGGTTAGGCGATTCATTTATATTGAAGCGTTTGTTTGCATTCTGTATACTCAATTCTTTAACAGCAAATCTTGTGTCTTGGTTTGACAGAAATTCCAGTGAAATCACGTTTAAAAGCCAACTTCAGTAAAAAGGCTTTGTAGAATCACTCTGTGAATGTCTTTGGAAGCACTTATTAAGAAGGAAAGCATACGTCTTTCATCTGAGTGAAAACTGCATTCTATTCAATTTTTAGAACTGTGTTGAATGGTTAGGCGATTCACTTGTAGGGAAGCGTTTGTTTGCATTCTGTATACTCAATTCTTTAACAGCAAATCTCGTGTATTGGTTTGACAGAAATTCCAGTGAAATCATATATAAAGCCAACCTCAGTAAAAAGGCTTTGTAGAATCACACTGTGAATGTCTTTGGAAACACTTATTAAGAAGGAAAGCATACGTCTTTCATCTGAGTTAAAACTGCATTTTATTCAGTTTTTAGAACTGTGTTGAAAGGTTAGGCGATTCATTTATATTGAAGCGTTTGTTTGCATTCTGTATACTCAATTTTTTAACAGTAAATCTCGTGTCTTGGTTTGACAGAAATTCCAGTGAAATCACATATAAAGCCAACGTCAGTAAAAAGACTTTGTAGAATCACTCTGTGAATGTCTTTGGAAGAACTTATTAAGAAGGAAAGCATAAGTCTTTCATCTGAGTTAAAACTGCATTCTATTCAGTTTTTAGAACTGTGTTGAATGGTTAGGCGATTCACTTATAGGGAAGCATTTTTTTGCATTCTGTGTACTCAATTCTTTAACAGCTAATCTCTTGTCTTGCGTTTGTCAGAAATTTCAGTGAAATCACGTTTAAAAGCCAAAGTCAGTAAAAAGGCTTTGTAGAATCACTCTGTGAATGTTTTTGGAAACAATTCTTAAGAAGGAAAGCATACGTCTTTCATCTGAGTTAAAACTGCATTCTATTCAGTTTTTAGAACTGTGTTGAATGGTTAGGCGATTCACTTATAGGGAAGCATTTTTTTGCATTCTGTGTACTCAATTCTTTAACAGCTAATCTCTTGTCTTGCGTTTGTCAGAAATTTCAGTGAAATCACGTTTAAAAGCCAAAGTCAGTAAAAAGGCTTTGTAGAATCACTCTGTGAATGTTTTTGGAAACAATTCTTAAGAAGGAAAGCATACGTCTTTCATCTCAGTGAAAACTGCATTCTATTCAGTTTTTAGTACTGTGTTGAATGGTTAGGCGATTCACTAGTAGGGAAGCGTTTGTTTGCATTCTGTATATTCAATTCTTTAACAGCAAATCTTGTGTCTTGGTCTGACAGAAATTCCACTAAAATCACGTATAAAGCCTACGTCAGTAAAAAGGCTTTGTAAAATCACTCTGTAATGTCTTTGTAAACACTTCTTAAGAAGGAAAGCATACGTCTTTCATCTGAGTAAAAACTGCTTTCTATTCAGTTTTTAGAACTGTGTTGAATGGTGAAGCAATTCACTTGTAGGGAAGCGTTTGTTTGCATTCTCTATACTCAATTCTTTAACAGCAAATCTCGTGTCTTGCATTTGATAGAAATTCCAGTGAAATCAGGTTTAAAAGCCAAAGTCAGTAAAAAGGCTTCGTAAAATGACTCTGTGAATGTCTTTGCAAACACTTATCAAGAAGGAAAAAATACATCTTTCATCTGAGTTAAAACTGCATACTATTCAGTTTTTAGAACTGTGTTGAATGGTTAGGCGATTCATTTAGATTGAAGCGTTTGTTTGCATTCTGTATACTCAATTTTTTCACAGTAAATCTCGTGTCTGGGTTTGACAGAAATTCCAGTGAAATCACATATAAAGCCAATGTCAGTAAAAAGGCTTTTAGATTCTCTCTGTGAATGTCTTTGGAAACACTTCTAAAGAAGGAAAGCATATGTCTTTCATCTGAGTGAAAACTGCATTCTATTCAGTTTTTAGAACTGTGTTGAATGGTTAGGCGATTCACTTATAGGGAAGCATTTGTTTGCATTCTGTATACTCAATTCTTTAACAGCAAATCTAATGTCTTGTTTTGACCGAAATTTCAGTGAAATCACATATAAAGCCAACGTCAGTAAAAAGGCTTTTTAGAATCACTCTGTGAATGTCTTTGAAAACACTTCTTTAGAAGGAAAGCATACATCATTCATCTGAGTGAAAACTGTTTTCTATTCAGTTTTTAGAACTTTGTTGGATGGTTAGGCGATTCTCTTGTAGAGAAGCGTTTGTTTGCATTCTGTATACTCAATTATTTAACAGCAAATCTCGTGTCTTGCATTTGACAGAAATTCCAGTGTAATCACTTTTAAAAGCCAAAGTCAGTAAATAGATTTCATGGAATCACTCTGTGAATGTCTTTGGAAACACTTCTAAAGGAGGAAAGCATACGTCTTTCATATCAATGAAAACTGCATTCTATTCAGTTTTTAGTACTGTGTTGAATGGTTAGGCAATTCACTTGTAGGGAAGCGTTTGTTTTCATTCTGTATACTCAAATCTTTAACAGCAAATCTCGTGTCTTGGTTTGACAGAAATTCCAGTAAAATCTCATATAAACCCAACATCAGTAAAAAGGCTTTGTAGAATCACTCTGTGAATGTCTTTAGAAACACTTCTTAAGAAGGAAAGCATACGTCTTTCTTTTGTGTGAAAACTGCATTCTATTCAGTTTTTAGAAGTGTGTTGAATGGTTAGGCAATTCACTTGTAGGGAAGCGTTTGTTTGCATTCTCTATACTCAATTCTTTAACAGCAAATATCATGTCTTGCATTTGATAGAAATTCCAGTGAAATCACGTTTAAAAGCCAACTTCAGTAAAAAGGCTTTGTAGAATCACTCTGTGAATGTCTTTGGAAGCACTTATTAAGAAGGAAAGCATACGTCTTTCATCTGAGTGAAAACTGCATTCTATTCAGATTTTAGAAATGTGTTGAATGGTTAGGCGATTCACTTATATTGAAGCGTTTGTTTGCATTCTGTATACTCAATTCTTCAACAGCAAATCTCGTGTCTTGGTCTCACAGAAATTCCAGTGAAATAAAGTGTAAAGCTAACGTCAGTAAAAAGGCTTTGTAGAATCACTCTGTGAATGTCTTTGGAAACACTTATCATGAAGTAAAAAATACATCTTTCATCTGAGTTAAAACTGCGTTCTATTCAGTTTTTAGAACTGTGTTGAATGGTTAGGCGATTCATTTATATTGAAGCGTTTGTTTGCATTCTGTATACTCAATTTTTTCACAGTAAATCTCGTGTCTTGGTTTGACAGAAATTCCAGTGAAATCACATATAAAGCCAACGTCAGTAAAAGTCTTTTAGATTCTCTCCGTGAATGTCTTTGGAAACACTTCTTAAGAAGGAAAGCATACATCTTTCATATGAGTGAAAACTGCATTCTTTTCAGTTTTTAGAACTGTGTTGAATGGTTAGGCGATTCACTTATAGCGAATCATTTGTTTGCATTCTGTATACTCAATTCTTTGACAGCAAATCTCGTGTCTTGGTCTGACAGAAATTCCAGTGAAATCACATGTAAAGCCAATGTCAGTAAAAAGGCTTTGTAGAATCACTCTGTAATGTCTTTGGAAACAGTTATTAAGAAGGAAAGCATACATCTTTCATCTGAGTGAAAACTGCATTCTATTCAGTTTTTAGTATGGTGGTGAATGGTTAGGCGATTCACTTGTAGGGAAGCGTTTGTTTGCATTCTGTATACTCAATTTTTTAACAGCAAATCTCCTGTCTTGGACTGACAGAAAATCCAGTGAAATCATGTATAAAGCCAACGTCAGTAAAAAGGCTTTGTAGAATGACTCTGTGAATGTCTTTAGAATCACTTATTAAGAAGGAAAGCATAAATCTTTCATCTGAGTTAAAACTGCATTCTATTCAGTCTTTAGAACTGTGTTGAATGGTTAGATGATTCATTTATATTGAAGCGTTTGTTTGCATTCTGTATACTCAATTTTTTAATAGTAAATCTTGTGTCTTTGTCTGACAGAAATTCCAGTGAAATCACATGTAAAGCCAATGTCAGTAAAAAGGCTTCTTGAATCACTCTGTAATGTCTTTGGAAACAGTTATTAAGAAGGAAAGCATACGTCTTTCATCTGAGTGAAAACTGCATTCTATTCAGTTTTTAGTATGGTGTTGAATGGTTAGGCGATTCACTTGTAGGGAAGCGTTTGTTTGCATTCTCTATACTCAATTCTTTAACAGCAAATCTCGTGTCTTGGTCTGACAGAAATTCCAGTGAAATCATGTATAAAGCCAATGTCACTAAAAAGGCTGTGTAGAATCACTCTGTGAATGTCTTTGAAAACATTTATTAAGATTGAAAGCATACGTCTTTCATCTGAGTGAAAACTGCATTCTATTCAGTTTTTAGAACTGTGTTGAATGGTTAGGCGATTCACTTGTAGGGAAGCGTTTGCATTCTGTATACTCAATTCTTCAACAGCAAATCTCGTGTCTTGGTTTGACAAAAATTCCAGTGAAATCACGTATAATGCCAACATCAGTAAAAAGGCTTTGTAGAATCACTCTGTGAATGTCTTTGGAAGAACTTACTAAGAAGGAAAGCATAAGTCTTTCATCTGAGTGAAAACTGCATTCTATTCATTTTTTAGAACTGTGTTGAATGGTTAGGCGATTCATTTATATTGAAGCGTTTGTTTGCATTCTGTATACTCAATTCTTTAACATCAAATCTTGTGTCTTGGTTTGACAGAAATTCCAGTGAAATCATGCTTAAAAGCCAACTTCAGTAAAAAGGCTTTGTAGAATCACTCTGTGAATGTCTTTGGAAGCACTTATTAAGAAGGAAAGCATACGTCTTTCATCTGAGTGAAAACTGCATTCCATTCAGTTTTTAGAACTTTGTTGAATGGTTAGGCGATTCACTTGTAGGGAAGCGTTTGTTTGCATTCTGTATACTCAATTCTTTAAGAGCAAATCTCGTGTATTGGTTTGACAGAAATTCCAGTGAAATCACATATAAAGCCAACCTCAGTAAAAAGGCTTTGTAGAATCACACTGTGAATGTCTTTGGAAACACTGCTTAAGAAGGAAAGCATATGTGTTACATCTGAGTGAAAACTGCATTCTATTCAGTTTTTAGAACTGTGTTGAATGGTTAGGCGATTCATTTATATTGAAGCGTTTGTTTGCATTCTGTATACTCAATTTTTTAACAGTAAATCTTGTGTCTTGCGTTTGACAGAAATTTCAGTGAAATCACGTTTAAAAGCCAAAGTCAGTAAAAAGGCTTTGTAGAATCACTCTGTAATGTCTTTGTAAACACTTCTTAAGAAGGAAAGCATATGTCTTTCATCTGAGTAAAAACTGCATTCTATTCAGTTTTTAGAACTGTGTTGAATGGTTAGGCGATTCACTTGTAGGGAAGCATTTGTTTGCATTCTCTATACTCAATTCTTTAACAGCAAATCTCGTGTCTTGGTCTGACAGAAATTCCAGTGAATTCACATATAAAGCCAACCTCAGTAAAAAGGCTTTGTAGAATCACACTGTGAATGTCTTTGGAAACACTTATTAAGAAGGAAAGCATACGTCTTTCATCTGAGTTAAAACTGCATTCTATTCAGTTTTTAGAACTGTGTTGAATGGTTAGGCGTTTCATTTATATTGAAGCGTTTGTTTGCATTCTGTATACTCAATTTTTTAACAGTAAATCTCGTGACTTGGTTTGACAGAAATTCCAGTGAAATCACATATAAAGCCAACGTCAGTAAAAAGGCTTTGTAGAATCACTCTGTGAATGTCTTTGGAAGAACTTATTAAGAAGGAAAGCATAAGTCTTTCATCTGAGTTAAAACTGCATTCTATTCAGTTTTTAGAACTGTGTTGAATGGTTAGGCGATTCACTTATAGGGAAGCATTTTTTTGCATTCTGTGTACTCAATTCTTTAACAGCTAATCTCTTGTCTTGCCTTTGTCAGAAATTTCAGTGAAATCACGTTTAAAAGCCAAAGTCAGTAAAAAGGCTTTGTAGAATCACTCTGTGAATGTTTTTGGAAACAATTCTTAAGAAGGAAAGCATACGTCTTTCATCTCAGTGAAAACTGCATTCTATTCAGTTTTTAGTACTGTGTTGAATGGTTAGGCGATTCACTTGTAGGGAAGCGTTTGTTTGCATTTTGTATACTCAATTCTTTAACAGCAAATCTTGTGTCTTGGTCTGACAGAAATTCCACTAAAATCACGTATAAAGCCAACGTCAGTAAAAAGGCTTTGTAAAATCACTCTGTAATGTCTTTGTAAACACTTCTTAAGAAGGAAAGCATATGTCTTTCATATGAGTAAAAACTGCATTCTATTCAATTTTTAGAACTGTGTTGAATGGTTAGACGATTCATTTATATTGAAGCGTTTGTTTGCATTCTGTATACTCAATTCTTTAACAGCAAATCTCGTGTCTTGCATTTGACAGAAATTCCAGTGTAATCACGTTTAAAAGCCAAAGTCAGTAAATAGGCTTCATAGAATCACTCTGTGAATGTCTGTAGAAACACTTCTTAAGGAGGAAAGCATAGGTCTTTCATCTGAGTTAAAACTGCAATCTATTCAGTTTTTACTACTGTGTTGAATGGTTAGGCAATTCACTTGTAGGGAAGCGTTTGTTTGCATTCTGTATACTCAAATCTTTAACAGCAAATCTCGTGTCTTGGTCTGACAGAAATTCCAGGGAAATCACGTGTAAAAGCCAACGTAGTAAAAAGGTTTTGTAGAATCACTCTGTAATGTCTTTGGAAACACTTCTTAAGAAGGAAAGCATACGTCTTTCATCTAGGTGAAAACTGCATTCTATTCAGTTTTTAGAACTGAGTTGAATGTTTAGGCGATTCAATTGTAGGGAAGCATTTGTTTGCATTCTCTATACTCAATTCTTTAAGAGCAAATCTCGTTTATTGGTTTGACAGAAATTCCAGTGAAATCACATATAAAGCCAACTTCAGTAAAAAGGCTTCGTAAAATCACTCTGTGAATGTCTTTGGAAACACTTCTTAAGAAGGAAAGCATACGTCTTTCATCTGAGTGAAAACTGCATTCTATTCAGTTTTCAGAACTATGTTGAATGGTTTGGCGATTCACTTGTAGGGAAGCGTTTGTTTGCATTCTGTATACTCAATTCTTTAACATCAAATCTCGTGTCTTGGTCTGACAGAAATTCCAGTGAATTCACTTATAAAGCCAACGTCAGTAATAATGCTTTGTAGAATCACTCTGTGAATGCCTTTGGAAACACTTCTTAAGAAGGAAAGCATACGTCTTTCATCTGAGTGAAAACTGCATTCTATTCAGTTTTTAGAACTGTGTTGAATGGTTAGGCGATTCACTTGTAGGGAAGCGTTTGTTTGCATTCTCTATACTCAATTCTTTAACAGCAAATCTTGTGTCTTGGTTTGACAGAAATTTCAGTGAAATCACGTATAAAGCCAATGTCAGTAAAAAGGCTTTGTAGAATCACTCTGTGAATGTCTTTGGAAACACTTATTAAGAAGGAATGCATACTTCTTTCATCTGAGGTAAAACTGCATTCTATTCAGTTTTTAGAACTGTGTTGAATGGTTAGGCGATTCACTTATATTGAAGCGTTTGTTTGCATTCTCTATACTCAATTCTTTATCAGCAAATCACTTGTCTTGCATTTGATAGAAATTCCAGTGAAATCACGTTTAAAAGCCAAAGTCAGTAAAAAGGCTTCGTAAAATCACTCTGTGAATGTCTTTCGAAACACTTCTTAAGAAGGAAAGCATACGTCTTTCCTCTGAGTGAAAACTGCATTCTATTCAGTTTTTAGAACTGTGTTGAATGGTTAGGTCATTCACTTGTAGGGAAGCGTTTGTTTTCATTCTCTATACTCAATTCTTTAACAGCAAATCTCTTGTCTTGGTCTGACAGAAATTCCAGTGAAATCACGTATAAAGCCAACGTCAGTAAAAAGGCTTTGTAGAATCACTCTGTGAATGTCTTTGGAAACACTTATTAAGAAGGAGAACAAACGTCCTTCATCTGAGTGAGAACTGCATTCTATTCAATTTTTAGAACTGTGTTGAATGGTTAGGCGATTCACTTGTAGGGAAGCGTTTGTTTGCATTCTCTATACTCAATTCTTTAACAGCAAATCTCGTGTCTTGGTCTGACAGAAATTCCAGTGAAATCACATATAAAGCCAACGTCAGTAAAAAGGATTTGTAGAGTCACTCTGTGAATGTCTTTGGAAACACTTCTTAAGAAGGAAAGCATACGTCTTTCATCTGAGTGAAAACTGCATTCTATTCAGTTTTTAGAACTTTGTTTAATGGTTAGACAATTCACTTGTAGGGATGCGTTTGTTTGCATGCTGTTTATGCAATTCTTTAATAGGAAATCTCGTGTCTTGCATTTGATAGAAATTCCAGTGAAATCACTTTTAAAAGCCAAAGTTAGTAAAAAGGCTTTGTAGAATCACTTTGTGAATGTCTTTGAAAACACTTGTTAAGAAGGAAAGGATATGTCTTTCATCTGAGTGAAAACTGCATGCTATTCAGTTTTTAGAACTGTGTTGAATGGTTAGGCGATTCACTTGTAGGGAAACGTTTTTTGCATTCTCTATACTCAATTCCTTAACAGCAAATCTCGTGTCTTGGTTTGACAGAAATTCCAGTGAAATCACGTATAAAGCCAACGTCAGTAAAAAGGCTTTGTACAATCACTCTGTGAATGTCTTTGGAAGCACTTATTAAGGAAAGCATACGTCTTTCATCTGAGTGAAAACTGCATTCTATTCAGTTTTTAGAACTGTGTTGAATGGTTAGGCGATTCACTTGTAGGGAAGCGTTTGTTTGCATTCTGTATACTCAATTCTTTAACAGCAAATCTTGTGTCTTGGTCTGACAGAAATTCCACTAAAATCACGTATAAAGCCAACGTCAGTAAAAAGGCTTTGTAAAATCACTCTGTAATGTCTTTGTAAACACTTCTTAAGAAGGAAAGCATATGTCTTTCATATGAGTAAAAACTGCATTCTATTCAGTTTTTAGAACTATGTTGAATGGTTAGGCGATTCATTTATATTGAAGCGTTTGTTTGCATTCTGTATACTCAATTCTTTAACAGCAAATCTCGTGTCTTGCATTTGACAGAAATTCCAGTGTAATCACGTTTAAAAGCCAAAGTCAGTAAATAGGCTTCATAGAATCACTCTGTGAATGTCTGTAGAAACACTTCTTAAGGAGGAAAGCATAGGTCTTTCATCTGAGTTAAAACTGCAATCTATTCAGTTTTTACTACTGTGTTGAATGGTTAGGCAATTCACTTGTAGGGAAGCGTTTGTTTGCATTCTGTATACTCAAATCTTTAACAGCAAATCTCGTGTCTTGGTCTGACAGAAATTCCAGGGAAATCACGTGTAAAAGCCAACGTAGTAAAAAGGTTTTGTAGAATCACTCTGTAATGTCTTTGGAAACACTTCTTAAGAAGGAAAGCATACGTCTTTCATCTAGGTGAAAACTGCATTCTATTCAGTTTTTAGAACTGAGTTGAATGTTTAGGCGATTCAATTGTAGGGAAGCATTTGTTTGCATTCTCTATACTCAATTCTTTAAGAGCAAATCTCGTTTATTGGTTTGACAGAAATTCCAGTGAAATCACATATAAAGCCAACTTCAGTAAAAAGGCTTCGTAAAATCACTCTGTGAATGTCTTTGGAAACACTTCTTAAGAAGGAAAGCATACGTCTTTCATCTGAGTGAAAACTGCATTCTATTCAGTTTTTAGAACTATGTTGAATGGTTTGGCGATTCACTTGTAGGGAAGCGTTTGTTTGCATTCTGTATACTCAATTCTTTAACATCAAATCTCGTGTCTTGGTCTGACAGAAATTCCAGTGAATTCACTTATAAAGCCAACGTCAGTAATAATGCTTTGTAGAATCACTCTGTGAATGCCTTTGGAAACACTTCTTAAGAAGGAAAGCATACGTCTTTCATCTGAGTGAAAACTGCATTCTATTCAGTTTTTAGAACTGTGTTGAATGGTTAGGCGATTCACTTGTAGGGAAGCGTTTGTTTGCATTCTCTATACTCAATTCTTTAACAGCAAATCTTGTGTCTTGGTTTGACAGAAATTTCAGTGAAATCACGTATAAAGCCAATGTCAGTAAAAAGGCTTTGTAGAATCACTCTGTGAATGTCTTTGGAAACACTTATTAAGAAGGAATGCATACTTCTTTCATCTGAGGTAAAACTGCATTCTATTCAGTTTTTAGAACTGTGTTGAATGGTTAGGCGATTCACTTATATTGAAGCGTTTGTTTGCATTCTCTATACTCAATTCTTTATCAGCAAATCACTTGTCTTGCATTTGATAGAAATTCCAGTGAAATCACGTTTAAAAGCCAAAGTCAGTAAAAAGGCTTCGTAAAATCACTCTGTGAATGTCTTTCGAAACACTTCTTAAGAAGGAAAGCATACGTCTTTCCTCTGAGTGAAAACTGCATTCTATTCAGTTTTTAGAACTGTGTTGAATGGTTAGGTCATTCACTTGTAGGGAAGCGTTTGTTTTCATTCTCTATACTCAATTCTTTAACAGCAAATCTCTTGTCTTGGTCTGACAGAAATTCCAGTGAAATCACGTATAAAGCCAACGTCAGTAAAAAGGCTTTGTAGAATCACTCTGTGAATGTCTTTGGAAACACTTATTAAGAAGGAGAACAAACGTCCTTCATCTGAGTGAGAACTGCATTCTATTCAATTTTTAGAACTGTGTTGAATGGTTAGGCGATTCACTTGTAGGGAAGCGTTTGTTTGCATTCTCTATACTCAATTCTTTAACAGCAAATCTCGTGTCTTGGTCTGACAGAAATTCCAGTGAAATCACATATAAAGCCAACGTCAGTAAAAAGGATTTGTAGAGTCACTCTGTGAATGTCTTTGGAAACACTTCTTAAGAAGGAAAGCATACGTCTTTCATCTGAGTGAAAACTGCATTCTATTCAGTTTTTAGAACTTTGTTTAATGGTTAGACAATTCACTTGTAGGGATGCGTTTGTTTGCATGCTGTTTATGCAATTCTTTAATAGGAAATCTCGTGTCTTGCATTTGATAGAAATTCCAGTGAAATCACTTTTAAAAGCCAAAGTTAGTAAAAAGGCTTTGTAGAATCACTTTGTGAATGTCTTTGAAAACACTTGTTAAGAAGGAAAGGATATGTCTTTCATCTGAGTGAAAACTGCATGCTATTCAGTTTTTAGAACTGTGTTGAATGGTTAGGCGATTCACTTGTAGGGAAACGTTTTTTGCATTCTCTATACTCAATTCCTTAACAGCAAATCTCGTGTCTTGGTTTGACAGAAATTCCACTGAAATCACGTATAAAGCCAACGTCAGTAAAAAGGCTTTGTACAATCACTCTGTGAATGTCTTTGGAAGCACTTATTAAGGAAAGCATACGTCTTTCATCTGAGTGAAAACTGCATTCTATTCAGTTTTTAGAACTGTGTTGAATGGTTAGGCGATTCACTTGTAGGGAAGCGTTTGTTTGCATTCTGTATACTCAATTCTTTAACAGCAAATCTTGTGTCTTGGTCTGACAGAAATTCCACTAAAATCACGTATAAAGCCAACGTCAGTAAAAAGGCTTTGTAAAATCACTCTGTAATGTCTTTGTAAACACTTCTTAAGAAGGAAAGCATATGTCTTTCATATGAGTAAAAACTGCATTCTATTCAGTTTTTAGAACTATGTTGAATGGTTAGGCGATTCATTTATATTGAAGCGTTTGTTTGCATTCTGTATACTCAATTCTTTAACAGCAAATCTCGTGTCTTGCATTTGACAGAAATTCCAGTGTAATCACGTTTAAAAGCCAAAGTCAGTAAATAGGCTTCATAGAATCACTCTGTGAATGTCTGTGGAAACACTTCTTAAGGAGGAAAGCATACGTCTTTCATCTGAGTTAAAACTGCATTCTATTCAGTTTTTACTACTGTGTTGAATGGTTAGGCAATTCACTTGTAGGGAAGCGTTTGTTTGCATTCTGTATACTCAAATCTTTAACAGCAAATCTCGTGTCTTGGTCTGACAGAAATTCCAGGGAAATCACGTGTAAAAGCCAACGTCAGTAAAAAGGTTTTGTAGAATCACTCTGTAATGTCTTTGGAAACACTTCTTAAGAAGGAAAGCATATGTCTTTCATCTAGGTGAAAACTTCATTCTATTCAGTTTTTAGAACTGAGTTGAATGTTTAGGCGATTCAATTGTAGGGAAGCATTTGTTTGCATTCTCTATACTCAATTCTTTAAGAGCAAATCTCGTTTATTGGTTTGACAGAAATTCCAGTGAAATCACATATAAAGCCAACTTCAGTAAAAAGGCTTCGTAAAATCACTCTGTGAATGTCTTTGGAAACACTTCTTAAGAAGGAAAGCATACGTCTTTCATCTGAGTGAAAACTGCATTCTATTCAGTTTTTAGAACTATGTTGAATGGTTTGGCGATTCACTTGTAGGGAAGCGTTTGTTTGCATTCTGTATACTCAATTCTTTAACAGCAAATCTCGTGTCGTGGTCTGACAGAAATTTCAGTGAAATCACGTATAAAGCCAATGTCAGTAAAAAGGCTTTGTAGAATCACTCTGTGAATGTCTTTGGAAACACTTATTAAGAAGGAATGCATACTTCTTTCATCTGAGGTAAAACTGCATTCTATTCAGTTTTTAGAACTGTGTTGAATGGTTAGGCGATTCACTTATATTGAAGCGTTTGTTTTCATTCTCTATACTCAATTCTTTATCAGCAAATCACTTGTCTTGCATTTGATAGAAATTCCAGTGAAATCACGTTTAAAAGCCAAAGTCAGTAAAAAGGCTTCGTAAAATCACTCTGTGAATGTCTTTCGAAACACTTCTTAAGAAGGAAAGCATACGTCTTTCATCTGAGTGAAAACTGCATTCTATTCAGTTTTTAGAACTGTGTTGAATGGTAAGGTCATTCACTTGTAGGGAAGCCTTTGTTTTCATTCTCTATACTTAATTCTTTAACAGCAAATCTCGTGTCTTGGTCTGACAGAAATTCCAGTGAAATCACGTATAAAGCCAACGTCAGTAAAAAGGCTTTGTAGAATCACTCTGTGAATGTCTTTGGAAACACTAATTAAGAAGGAGAACAAACGTCTTTCATCTGAGTGAGAACTGCATTCTATTCAATGTTTAGAACTGTGTTGAATGGTTAGGCGATTCACTTGTAGGGAAGCGTTTGTTTGCATTCTCTATACTCAATTATTTAACAGCAAATCTCGTGTCTTTGTCTGACAGAAATTCCAGTGAAATCACATATAAAGCCAACGTCAGTAAAAAGGATTTGTAGAGTCACTCTGTGAATGTCTTTGGAAACACTTCTTAAGAAGGAAAGCATACGTCTTTCATCTGAGTGAAAACTGCATTCTATTCAGTTTTTAGAACTTTGTTTAATGGTTAGACAATTCACTTGTAGGGATGCGTTTGTTTGCATGTTGTTTATGCAAATCTTTAATAGGAAATCTCGTTTCTTGCATTTGATAGAAATTCCAGTGAAATCACTTTTAAAAGCCAAAGTTAGTAAAAAGGCTTTGTAGAATCACTTTGTGAATGTCTTTGAAAACACTTGTTAAGAAGGAAAGGATATGTCTTTCATCTGAGTGAAAACTGCATGCTATTCAGTTTTTAGAACTTTGTTGAATAGTTAGGCGATTCACTTGTAGGGAAGCGTTTGTTTGCATTGTGTATTATGAATTCTTTAACAGCAAATCTCGTGTCTTGCATTTGACAGAAATTCCAGTGAAATCGCGTTTAAAAGCCAACGTCAGTAAAAAGGCTTTATAGAATCACTCTGTGAATGTCTTTGGAAACACTTCTTAAGAAGGAAAGCTTATGTCTTTCATCTGAGTGAAAACTGCATTCTATTCAGTTTTTAGAACTGTGTTGAATGGTTAGGCGATTCACTTGCAGGGAAGCATTTGTTTGCATTCTCTATACTCACTTCTATAACAGCAAATCTCGTGTCTTGCGTTTGATAGAAATTGCAGTGAAATCACCTTTAAAAGCCAATGCAGTAAAAAAGCTTCGTAAAATAACTCTGTTAATGTCTTTGGAAACACTTATTAATAAGGAAAGCATAGGTATTTCATCTCTGTGAAAACTGCCTTCTATTCAGTTTTTAGAACTGTGTTGAATGGTTCGGCGATTCACTTATATTGAAATGTTTGTTTGCATTCTATATACTCAATTCTTTAACAGCAAATTTATGTCTTGCGTTTGACAGAAATTCCAGTGAAATCACTTTTAAAAGCCAATGTCAATAGAAAGGCTTTGTAGAATCACTCTGTGAATGTCTTTGGAAACACTTCTTAAGAAGGAAAGCATAAGTCTTTCATCTGAGTGAAAACTGCATTCTATTCAGTTTTTAGAACTGTGTTGAATGGTTAGGCGATTCACTTGTGGGGAAGTGTTTGTTTGCATTCTGTATACTCAATACTTTAACAGCAAATCTCGTGTCTTACATTTGACAGAAATTCCAGTGAAATTACGTTTAAAAGCCAAAGTCAGTAAAATGGCTTCGTAGAATTACTCTGTGAATGTCTTTGGAAACACTTCTTAATAATGAAAAAATATGTCTTTCATCTGAGTGAAAACTGCATACTATTTAGTTTTTAGAACTTTCTTGAATGGTTAGGCGATTCACTTGTAGGGAAGCCTGTGTTTGCTTTCTGTATACTCAATTCTTTAACAGCAAATCTCGTGTCTTGCGTTTGACAGAAATTCCAGTGAAATCACGTTTAAAAGCCAAAGTCAGTAAAAAGGCTTCGTAGAATCACACTGTGAATGTCTTTGGAAACACTTCTTAAGAAGGAAAGCATACCTCTTTCATCTGAGTGAAAACTGCATTCTATTCAATATTTATAACTGTGTTGAATGGT
The DNA here is from genome assembly GCA_033318265.1 of Phyllotis vaccarum. Taxonomy (NCBI): domain Eukaryota; kingdom Metazoa; phylum Chordata; class Mammalia; order Rodentia; family Cricetidae; genus Phyllotis; species Phyllotis vaccarum. Next base: position 1,323,086 of record JARWLC010000049.1, read on the forward strand.
TAGGCGATTCACTTGTACGGAAGTGTTTGTTTGCATTCTGTATCTTCAATTTTTTAATAGCAGACTTAGTGTCTTGCGTTTGACAAAAATTCCAGTGAAATCTCGATTAAAAGCCAACGTCAGTAAAAAGGCTTTGTAGAATCACTCTGTGAATGTCTTTGGAAATATTTATTAAGAAGGAAAGCATAAGTCTTTCATCAGAGTGAAAACTGCATTCTATTCAGTTTTTAGAACTGTGTTGAATGGTTAGGCGATTTACTTGTAGGGAAGCGTTTGTTTGCATTCTCTATACTCAATTCTTTAACATCAAATCTCGTGTCTTGGTCTGACAGAAATTCCAGTGAAATCACGTATAAAGCCAACGTCAGTAAAAAGCCTTGTAGAATCACACTGTGAATGTCTTTTGAAACACTTCTTAAGAAGGAAAGCATATGTCTTTCATCTGAGTGAAAACTGCATTCTATTCAGTATTTAGAACTGTGTTGAATGGTTAGGCGATTCATTTATATTGAAGCGTTTGTTTGCATTCTGTATACTCAATTCTTTAACAGCAAATCTCGTGTCTTGCATTTGACAGAAATTCCAGTGTAATCACATTTAAAAGCCAAAGTCAGTAAATAGGCTTCATAGAATCACTCTGTGAATGTCTGTGGAAACACTTCTTAAGGAGGAAAGCATAAGTCTTTCATCTGAGTTAAAACTGCATTCTATTCAGTTTTTACTACTGTGTTGAATGGTTAGGCAATTCACTTGTAGGGAAGCGTTTGTTTGCATTCTGTATACTCAAATCTTTAACAGCAAATCTCGTGTCTTGGTCTGACAGAAATTCCAGGGAAATCACGTGTAAAAGCCAACGTCAGTAAAAAGGTTTTGTAGAATCACTCTGTAATGTCTTTGGAAACACTTCTTAAGAAGAAAAGCATACGTCTTTCATCTAGGTGAAAACTGCATTCTATTCAGTTTTTAGAACTGAGTTGAATGTTTAGGCGATACAATTGTAGGGAAGCATTTGTTTGCATTCTCTATACTCAATTCTTTAAGAGCAAATCTCGTTTATTGGTTTGACAGAAATTCCAGTGAAATCACATATAAAGCCAACTTCAGTAAAAAGGCTTCGTAAAATCACTCTGTGAATGTCTTTGGAAACACTTCTTAAGAAGGAAAGCATACGTCTTTCATCTGAGTGAAAACTGCATTCTATTCAGTTTTTAGAACTGTGTTGAATGGTTAGGCGATTCACTTGTAGGGAAGCGTTTGTTTGCATTCTCTATACTCAATTATTTAACAGCAAATCTTGTGTCTTGGTTTGACAGAAATTTCAGTGAAATCACGTATAAAGCCAATGTCAGTAAAAAGGCTTTGTAGAATCACTCTGTGAATGTCTTTGGAAACACTTATTAAGAAGGAATGCATACTTCTTTCATCTGAGGTAAAACTGCATTCTATTCAGTTTTTAGAACTGTGTTGAATGGTTAGGCGATTCACTTATATTGAAGCGTTTGTTTGCATTCTCTATACTCAATTCTTTATCAGCAAATCACTTGTCTTGCATTTGATAGAAATTCCAGTGAAATCAGGTTTAAAAGCCAAAGTCAGTAAAAAGGCTTCGTAAAATCACTCTGTGAATGTCTTTCGAAACACTTCTTAAGAAGGAAAGCATACGTCTTTCATCTGAGTGAAAACTGCATTCTATTCAGTTTTTAGAACTGTGTTGAATGGTTAGGTCATTCACTTGTAGGGAAGCGTTTGTTTTCATTCTCTATACTCAATTCTTTAACAGCAAATCTCGTGTCTTGGTCTGACAGAAATTCCAGTGAAATCACGTATAAAGCCAACGTCAGTAAAAAGGCTTTGTAAAATCACTCTGTGAATGTCTTTGGAAACACTTATTAAGAAGGAGAACAAACGTCTTTCATCTGAGTGAGAACTGCATTCTATTCAATTTTTAGAACTGTGTTGAATGGTTAGGCGATTCACTTGTAGGGAAGCGTTTGTTTGCATTCTCTATACTCAATTCTTTAACAGCAAATCTCGTGTCTTGGTCTGACAGAAATTCCAGTGAAATCACATATAAAGCCAACGTCAGTAAAAAGGATTTGTAGAGTCACTCTGTGAATGTCTTTGGAAACACTTCTTAAGAAGGAAAGCATACGTCTTTCATCTGAGTGAAAACTGCATTCTATTCAGTTTTTAGAACTTTGTTTAATGGTTAGACAATTCACTTGTAGGGATGCGTTTGTTTGCATGCTGTTTATGCAATTCTTTAATAGGAAATCTCGTGTCTTGCATTTGATAGAAATTCCAGTGAAATCACTTTTAAAAGCCAAAGTTAGTAAAAAGGCTTTGTAGAATCACTTTGTGAATGTCTTTGAAAACACTTGTTAAGAAGGAAAGGATATGTCTTTCATCTGAGTGAAAACTGCATGCTATTCAGTTTTTAGAACTTTGTTGAATAGTTAGGCGATTCACTTGTAGGGAAGCGTTTGTTTGCATTGTGTATTATGAATTCTTTAACAGCAAATCTCGTGTCTTGCATTTGACAGAAATTCCAGTGAAATCGCGTTTAAAAGCCAACGTCAGTAAAAACGCTTTATAGAATCACTCTGTGAATGTCTTTGGAAACACTTCTTAAGAAGGAAAGCTTATGTCTTTCATCTGAGTGAAAACTGCATTCTATTCAGTTTTTAGAACTGTGTTGAATGGTTAGGCGATTCACTTGCAGGGAAGCATTTGTTTGCATTCTCTATACTCACTTCTATAACAGCAAATCTCGTGTCTTGCGTTTGATAGAAATTGCAGTGAAATCACCTTTAAAAGCCAATGCAGTAAAAAAGCTTCGTAAAATAACTCTGTTAATGTCTTTGGAAACACTTATTAATAAGGAAAGCATAGGTCTTTCATCTCTGTGAAAACTGCATTCTATTCAGTTTTTAGAACTGTGTTGAATGGTTCGGCGATTCACTTATATTGAAGTGTTTGTTTGCATTCTATATACTCAATTCTTTAACAGCAAATTTATGTCTTGCGTTTGACAGAAATTCCAGTGAAATCACTTTTAAAAGCCAATGTCAATAGAAAGGCTTTGTAGAATCACTCTGTGAATGTCTTTGGAAACACTTCTTAAGAAGGAAAGCATACGTCTTTCATCAGAGTGAAAACTGCATTCTATTCAGTTTTTAGAACTGTGTTGAATGGTTAGGCGATTCACTTGTATGGAAGCATTTGTTTGCATTCTGTATATTCAATTTTTTAACAGTAAATCTCATGTCTTGCGTTTGACAGAAATTCCAGTGAAATCACATTTAAAAGCCTATATCAGTAAAAAGGCTTTGTAGAATCACTCTGTGAATGTCCTTGGAAACACTACTTAAGAAGGAAAGCATACGTCATTCATCTGAGTGAAAACTGCATTCTATTCAGTTTTTATAACTCTGTTGAATGGTTAGGCGAATCACTTATACTGAAGCATTTGTTTGCATTCTGTATACTCAATTCTTTAACAGAAATTTATGTCTTGCGTTTGACAGAAATTCCAGTGAAATCACTTTTAAAAGCCAATGTCAATAGAAAGGCTTTGTAGAATCACTCTGTGAATGTCTTTGGAAACACTTCTTAAGAAGGAAAGCATAAGTCTTTCATCTGAGTTAAAACTGCATTCTATTCAGTTTTTAGAACTGTGTTGAAGGGTTAGGCGATTCACTTGTGGGGAAGTGTTTGTTTGCATTCTGTATACTCAATACTTTAACAGCAAATCTCGTGTCTTACATTTGACAGAAATTCCAGTGAAAATACGTTTAAAAGCCAAAGTCAGTAAAATGGCTTCGTAGAATTACTCTGTGAATGTCTTTGGAAACACTTCTTAATAATGAAAAAATATGTCTTTCATCTGAGTGAAAACTGCATACTATTTAGTTTTTAGAACTTTCTTGAATGGTTAGGCGATTCACTTGTAGGGAAGCCTGTGTTTGCTTTCTGTATACTCAATTCTTTAACAGCAAATCTCGTGTCTTGCGTTTGACAGAAATTCCAGTGAAATCACGTTTAAAAGCCAAAGTCAGTAAAAAGGCTTCGTAGAATCACACTGTGAATGTCTTTGGAAACACTTCTTAAGAAGGAAAGCATAGGTCTTTCATGTGAGTGAAAACTGCATTCTATTCAATATTTATAACTGTGTTGAATGGTTAGGCGATTCACTTGTACGGAAGTGTTTGTTTGCATTCTGTATCTTCAATTTTTTAATAGCAGACTTAGTGTCTTGCGTTTGACAAAAATTCCAGTGAAATCTCGATTAAAAGCCAACGTCAGTAAAAAGGCTTTGTAGAATCACTCTGTGAATGTCTTTGGAAATATTTATTAAGAAGGAAAGCATAAGTCTTTCATCAGAGTGAAAACTGCATTCTATTCAGTTTTTAGAACTGTGTTGAATGGTTAGGCGATTCACTTGTAGGGAAGCGTTTGTTTGCATTCTCTATACTCAATTATTTAGCAGCAAATCTCGCGTCTTGCGTTTGATAGAAATTCCAGTGAAATCACGTTTAAATGCCAATGTCAGTAAAAAGGCTTTGTAGAATCACTCTGTGAATGTCTTTGGAAACACTTCTTAAGAATGAAAGCATAGGTCTTTCATCGTAGTGAAAACTGCATTCTATTCAGTTTTTAGAACTGTGTTGAATGGTTAGGCGATTCACTTGTAGGGAAACGTTTTTTGCATTCTCTATACTCAATTATTTAACAGCAAATCTTGTGTCTTGGTTTGAAAGAAATTCCAGTGAAATCACATATAAAGCCAACGTCAGTAAAAAGGCTTTGTAGAATCACTCTGTGAATGTCTTTGGAAACACTTCTTAAGAAGGAAAGCATATGTCTTTCATCTGAGTGAAAACTGCATTCTATTCAGTTTTTAGAACTGTGTTGAATGGTTAGGCGATTCACTTATATTGAAGCGTTTGTTTGCATTATGTATACTCAATTCTTTAACAGCAAATCTCTTATCTTGCATTTGACAGAAATTCCAGTGAAATCACGTTTAAAAGCCAATGTCAATAGAAAGGCTTTGTAGAATCACTCTGTGAATGTCTTTGGAAACACTTCTTAAGAAGGAAAGCATAAGTCTTTCATCTGAGTGAAAACTGTATTCTATTCAGTTTTTAGAACTGTGTGGAATGGTTAGGCGATTCACTTGTAGGGAAGCGTTTGTTTGCATTCTCTATACTCAATTCTTTAACAGCAAATCTCGTGTCTTTGTCTGTCAGAAATTCCAGTGAAATCACTTATAAAGCCAACGTCAGTAAAAAGGCTTTGTAGAATCACTCTGTGAATGTCTTTGGAAACACTTCTTAAGAAGGAAAGCATAGGTCTTTCATGTGAGTGAAAACTGCTTTCTATTCAGTTTTTAGAAATTTGTTGGATGGTTAGGCGATTCAATTGTAGGGAAGTGTTTGTTTGCATTCTGTATACTCAATTCTTTAACATCAAATCTCGTGTCTAGCGTTTGACAGAAATTTCAGTGAAATCACGTTTAAAAGAGAAAGTCAGTAAAAAGGTTTTGTAGAATCACTCTGAGAATGTCTTGGAAAACACTTCTTAAGAAGGAAAGCATACATCTTTCTTTTGAGTGAAAACTGCATTTTATTCAGTTTTTAGAACTTTGTTGAATGGTTAGGCGATTCACTTGTAGGGAAGCATTTGTTTGCATGCTGTTTACTCTATTCTTTAACAGCAAATCTCGTGTCTTGTATTTGATAGAAATTCCAGTGAAATCACTTTTAAAAAGCCAAATTCAGTAAAAAGGCTTTGTAGAATCACTCTGTGAATGTCTTTGGAAATATTTATTAAGAATGAAAGCATAAGTCTTTCATATGAGTAAAAACTGCATTCTATTCAGTTTTTAGAATTCTGTTGAAGGGTTAGGCGATTCACTTGTGGGGAAGCATTTGTTTGCATTCTGTATACTCAATCCTTTAACAGCAAATCTCCTGTCTTGGACTGACAGAAAATCCAGTGAAATCATGTATAAAGCCAACATCAGTAAAAAGGCTTTGTAGAATGACTCTGTGAATGTCTTTAGAATCACTTATTAAGAAGGAAAGCATACGTCTTTCATCTGAGTTAAAACTGCATTCTATTCAGTTTTTAGAACTGTGTTGAATGGTTAGGCGATTCATTTATATTGAAGCGTTTGTTTGCATTCTGTATACTCAATTTTTTAATAGTAAATCTCGTGTCTTGGTTTGACAGAAATTCCAGTGAAATCACATATAAAGCCAACATCAGTAAAAAGGCTTTGTAGAATCACTCTGTGAATGTCTTTGGAAGCAATTATTAAGAAGGAAAGCATACGTACTTCATCTGAGTGAAAACCTCATTCTATTCAGATTTTAGAACTGTGTTGAATGGTTAGGCGATTCACTTATAGGGAAGCATTTTTTTGCATTCTTTGTACTCAATTCCTTAACAGCTAATCTCGTGTCTTGCGTTTGACAGAAATTTCAGTGAAATCAAGTTTAAAACCAAAGTCAGTAAAAAGGCTTCATAGAATCACTCTGTGAATGGCTTTGGGAACACTTCTTAAGAAGGAAAGAACATGTCTTTCATCTGAGTGAAAAATGCATTCTATTCAGTTTTTAGAACTGTGTTGAATGGTTAGGTGATTCACTTATACTGAAGCGTTTGTATGCATTCTGTATACTCAATTCTTTGACAGCAAATCTCGTGTCTTGGTCTGACAGAAATTCCAGTGAAATCACATGTAAAGCCAATGTCAGTAAAAAGGCTTCGTAGAATCACTCTGTAATGTCTTTGGAAACAGTTATTAAGAAGGAAAGCATACGTCTTTCATCTGAGTGAAAACTGCATTCTATTCAGTTTTTAGTATGGTGTTGAATGGTTAGGCGATTCACTTGTAGGGAAGCGTTTGTTTGCATTCTGTATACTCAATTCTTTAACAGCAAATCTCGTGTCTTGGTTTGACAGAAATTCCAGTGAAATCATGTATAAAGCCAATGTCAGTAAAAAGGCTTTGTAGAATCACTCTGTGAATATCTTTGAAAACATTTATTAAGATTGAAAGCATACGTCTTTAATCTGAGTGAAAACTGCATTCTATTCAGTTTTTAGAACTGTGTGGAATGGTTAGGCGATTCACTTGTAGGGATGCGTTTGCATTCTGTATACTCAATTCTTCAACAGCAAATCTCGTGTCTTGGTTTGACAAAAATTCCAGTGAAATCACGTATAATGCCAACATCAGTAAAAAGGCTTTGTAGAATCACTCTGTGAATGTCTTTGGAAACACTTATTAAGAAGGAAAGCATAAGTCTTTCATCTGAGTGAAAACTGCATTCTATTCAGTTTTTAGAACTGTGTTGAATGGTTAGGCGATTCATTTATATTGAAGCGTTTGTTTGCATTCTGTATACTCAATTCTTTAACATCAAATCTTGTGTCTTGGTTTGACAGAAGTTCCAGTGAAATCACGTTTAAAAGCCAACTTCAGTAAAAAGGCTTTGTAGAATCACTCTGTGAATGTCTTTGGAAGCACTTATTAAGAAGGAAAGCATACGTCTTTCATCTGAGTGAAAACTGCATTCCATTCAGTTTTTAGAACTTTGTTGAATGGTTAGGCGATTCACTTGTAGGGAAGCGTTTGTTTGCATTCTGTATACTCAATTCTTTAAGAGCAAATCTCGTGTATTGGTTTGACAGAAATTCCAGTGAAATCACATATAAAGCCAACCTCAGTAAAAAGGCTTTGTAGAATCACACTGTGAATGTCTTTGGAACCACTTCTTAAGAAGGAAAGCATACGTCTTTCATCTGAGTTAAAACTGCATTCTATTCAGTTTTTAGAACTGTGTTGAATGGTTAGGCGATTCATTTATATTGAAGCGTTTGTTTGCATTCTGTATACTCAATTTTTTAACAGTAAATCTCGTGTCTTGGTTTGACAGAAATTCCAGTGAAAACACATATAAAGCCAACGTCAGTAAAAAGGCTTTGTAGAATCACTCTGTGAATCTCTTTGGAAGAACTTATTAAGAAGGAAAGCATACGTCTTTCATCTGAGTGAAAACTGCATTCTATTCAGTTTTTAGAACTGTGTTGAATGGTTAGGCGATTCACTTATAGGGAAGCATTTTTTTGCATTATGTGTACTCAATTCTTTAACAGCTAATCTTGTGTCTTGCGTTTGACAGAAATTTCAGTGAAATCACGTTTAAAAGCCAAAGTCAGTAAAAAGGCTTCATAGAATCACTCTGTGAATGTTTTTGGAAACAATTCTTAAGAAGGAAAGCAAACGTCTTTCATCTCAGTGAAAACTGCATTCTATTCAGTTTTTAGTACTGTGTTGAATGGTTAGGCGATTCACTTGTAGGGAAGCGTTTGTTTGCATTCTGTATACTCAATTCTTTAACAGCAAATCTTTTGTCTTGGTCTGACAGAAATTCCACTGAAATCACGTATAAAGCCAACTTCAGTAAAAAGGCTTTGTAGAATCACTCTGTAATGTCTTTGTAAACACTTCTTAAGAAGGAAAGCATATGTCTTTCATCTGAGTAAAAACTGCATTCTATTCAGTTTTTAGAACTATGTTGAATGGTTAGGCGATTCACTTGTAGGGAAGCATTTGTTTGCATTCTCTATACTCAATTCTTTAACAGCAAATCTCGTGTCTTGGTCTGACAGAAATTCCAGTGAATTCACATATCAAGCCAATGTCAGTAAAAAGGCTTTGTAGAATCACTCTGTGAATGTCTTTGGAAACACTTCTTAAGAAGGAAAGCATACGTCTTTCATCTCAGTGAAAACTGCATTCTATTCAGTTTTTAGAACTGTGTTGAATGGTTAGGTGATTCACTTGTAGGGAAGCGTTTGTTTGCATTCTCTATACTCAATTCTTTAACATCAAATCTCGTGTCTAGCGTTTGACAGAAATTTCAGTGAAATCACGTTTAAAAGAGAAAGTCAGTAAAAAGGTTTTGTAGAATCACTCTGAGAATGTCTTGGAAAACACTTCTTAAGAAGGAAAGCATACATCTTTCTTTTGAGTGAAAACTGCATTTTATTCAGTTTTTAGAACTTTGTTGAATGGTTAGGCGATTCACTTGTAGGGAAGCATTTGTTTGCATGCTGTTTACTCTATTCTTTAACAGCAAATCTCGTGTCTTGTATTTGATAGAAATTCCAGTGAAATCACTTTTAAAAAGCCAAATTCAGTAAAAAGGCTTTGTAGAATCACTCTGTGAATGTCTTTGGAAATATTTATTAAGAATGAAAGCATAAGTCTTTCATATGAGTAAAAACTGCATTCTATTCAGTTTTTAGAATTCTGTTGAAGGGTTAGGCGATTCACTTGTGGGGAAGCATTTGTTTGCATTCTGTATACTCAATCCTTTAACAGCAAATCTCCTGTCTTGGACTGACAGAAAATCCAGTGAAATCATGTATAAAGCCAACGTCAGTAAAAAGGCTTTGTAGAATGACTCTGTGAATGTCTTTAGAATCACTTATTAAGAAGGAAAGCATACGTCTTTCATCTGAGTTAAAACTGCATTCTATTCAGTTTTTAGAACTGTGTTGAATGGTTAGGCGATTCATTTATATTGAAGCGTTTGTTTGCATTCTGTATACTCAATTTTTTAATAGTAAATCTCGTGTCTTGGTTTGACAGAAATTCCAGTGAAATCACATATAAAGCCAACATCAGTAAAAAGGCTTTGTAGAATCACTCTGTGAATGTCTTTGGAAGCAATTATTAAGAAGGAAAGCATACGTACTTCATCTGAGTGAAAACCTCATTCTATTCAGATTTTAGAACTGTGTTGAATGGTTAGGCGATTCACTTATAGGGAAGCATTTTTTTGCATTCTTTGTACTCAATTCCTTAACAGCTAATCTCGTGTCTTGCGTTTGACAGAAATTTCAGTGAAATCAAGTTTAAAACCAAAGTCAGTAAAAAGGCTTCATAGAATCACTCTGTGAATGGCTTTGGGAACACTTCTTAAGAAGGAAAGAACATGTCTTTCATCTGAGTGAAAAATGCATTCTATTCAGTTTTTAGAACTGTGTTGAATGGTTAGGTGATTCACTTATACTGAAGCGTTTGTTTGCATTCTGTATACTCAATTCTTTGACAGCAAATCTCGTGTCTTGGTCTGACAGAAATTCCAGTGAAATCACATGTAAAGCCAATGTCAGTAAAAAGGCTTCGTAGAATCACTCTGTAATGTCTTTGGAAACAGTTATTAAGAAGGAAAGCATACGTCTTTCATCTGAGTGAAAACTGCATTCTATTCAGTTTTTAGTATGGTGTTGAATGGTTAGGCGATTCACTTGTAGGGAAGCGTTTGTTTGCATTCTGTATACTCAATTCTTTAACAGCAAATCTCGTGTCTTGGTTTGACAGAAATTCCAGTGAAATCATGTATAAAGCCAATGTCAGTAAAAAGGCTTTGTAGAATCACTCTGTGAATGTCTTTGAAAACATTTATTAAGATTGAAAGCATACGTCTTTAATCTGAGTGAAAACTGCATTCTATTCAGTTTTTAGAACTGTGTTGAATGGTTAGGTGATTCACTTGTAGGGAAGCGTTTGTTTGCATTCTCTATACTCAATTCTTTAACATCAAATCTCGTGTCTAGCGTTTGACAGAAATTTCAGTGAAATCACGTTTAAAAGAGAAAGTCAGTAAAAAGGTTTTGTAGAATCACTCTGAGAATGTCTTGGAAAACACTTCTTAAGAAGGAAAGCATACATCTTTCTTTTGAGTGAAAACTGCATTTTATTCAGTTTTTAGAACTTTGTTGAATGGTTAGGCGATTCACTTGTAGGGAAGCATTTGTTTGCATGCTGTTTACTCTATTCTTTAACAGCAAATCTCGTGTCTTGTATTTGATAGAAATTCCAGTGAAATCACTTTTAAAAAGCCAAATTCAGTAAAAAGGCTTTGTAGAATCACTCTGTGAATGTCTTTGGAAATATTTATTAAGAATGAAAGCATAAGTCTTTCATATGAGTAAAAACTGCATTCTATTCAGTTTTTAGAATTCTGTTGAAGGGTTAGGCGATTCACTTGTGGGGAAGCATTTGTTTGCATTCTGTATACTCAATCCTTTAACAGCAAATCTCCTGTCTTGGACTGACAGAAAATCCAGTGAAATCATGTATAAAGCCAACGTCAGTAAAAAGGCTTTGTAGAATGACTCTGTGAATGTCTTTAGAATCACTTATTAAGAAGGAAAGCATACGTCTTTCATCTGAGTTAAAACTGCATTCTATTCAGTTTTTAGAACTGTGTTGAATGGTTAGGCGATTCATTTATATTGAAGCGTTTGTTTGCATTCTGTATACTCAATTTTTTAATAGTAAATCTCGTGTCTTGGTTTGACAGAAATTCCAGTGAAATCACATATAAAGCCAACATCAGTAAAAAGGCTTTGTAGAATCACTCTGTGAATGTCTTTGGAAGCAATTATTAAGAAGGAAAGCATACGTACTTCATCTGAGTGAAAACCTCATTCTATTCAGATTTTAGAACTGTGTTGAATGGTTAGGCGATTCACTTATAGGGAAGCATTTTTTTGCATTCTTTGTACTCAATTCCTTAACAGCTAATCTCGTGTCTTGCGTTTGACAGAAATTTCAGTGAAATCAAGTTTAAAACCAAAGTCAGTAAAAAGGCTTCATAGAATCACTCTGTGAATGGCTTTGGGAACACTTCTTAAGAAGGAAAGAACATGTCTTTCATCTGAGTGAAAAATGCATTCTATTCAGTTTTTAGAACTGTGTTGAATGGTTAGGTGATTCACTTATACTGAAGCGTTTGTTTGCATTCTGTATACTCAATTCTTTGACAGCAAATCTCGTGTCTTGGTCTGACAGAAATTCCAGTGAAATCACATGTAAAGCCAATGTCAGTAAAAAGGCTTCGTAGAATCACTCTGTAATGTCTTTGGAAACAGTTATTAAGAAGGAAAGCATACGTCTTTCATCTGAGTGAAAACTGCATTCTATTCAGTTTTTAGTATGGTGTTGAATGGTTAGGCGATTCACTTGTAGGGAAGCGTTTGTTTGCATTCTGTATACTCAATTCTTTAAGAGCAAATCTCGTGTATTGGTTTGACAGAAATTCCAGTGAAATCACATATAAAGCCAACCTCAGTAAAAAGGCTTTGTAGAATCACACTGTGAATGTCTTTGGAAACACTTCTTAAGAAGGAAAGCATACGTCTTTCATCTGAGTTAAAACTGCATTCTATTCAGTTTTTAGAACTGTGTTGAATGGTTAGGCGATTCATTTATATTGAAGCGTTTGTTTGCATTCTGTATACTCAATTTTTTAACAGTAAATCTCGTGTCTTGGTTTGACAGAAATTCCAGTGAAAACACATATAAAGCCAACGTCAGTAAAAAGGCTTTGTAGAATCACTCTGTGAATCTCTTTGGAAGAACTTATTAAGAAGGAAAGCATACGTCTTTCATCTGAGTGAAAACTGCATTCTATTCAGTTTTTAGAACTGTGTTGAATGGTTAGGCGATTCACTTATAGGGAAGCATTTTTTTGCATTATGTGTACTCAATTCTTTAACAGCTAATCTTGTGTCTTGCGTTTGACAGATATTTCAGTGAAATCACGTTTAAAAGCCAAAGTCAGTAAAAAGGCTTCATAGAATCACTCTGTGAATGTTTTTGGAAACAATTCTTAAGAAGGAAAGCAAACGTCTTTCATCTCAGTGAAAACTGCATTCTATTCAGTTTTTAGTACTGTGTTGAATGGTTAGGCGATTCACTTGTAGGGAAGCGTTTGTTTGCATTCTGTATACTCAATTCTTTAACAGCAAATCTTTTGTCTTGGTCTGACAGAAATTCCACTGAAATCACGTATAAAGCCAACTTCAGTAAAAAGGCTTTGTAGAATCACTCTGTAATGTCTTTGTAAACACTTCTTAAGAAGGAAAGCATATGTCTTTCATCTGAGTAAAAACTGCATTCTATTCAGTTTTTAGAACTATGTTGAATGGTTAGGCGATTCACTTGTAGGGAAGCATTTGTTTGCATTCTCTATACTCAATTCTTTAACAGCAAATCTCGTGTCTTGGTCTGACAGAAATTCCAGTGAATTCACATATCAAGCCAATGTCAGTAAAAAGGCTTTGTAGAATCACTCTGTGAATGTCTTTGGAAACACTTCTTAAGAAGGAAAGCATACGTCTTTCATCTCAGTGAAAACTGCATTCTATTCAGTTTTTAGAACTGTGTTGAATGGTTAGGTGATTCACTTGTAGGGAAGCGTTTGTTTGCATTCTCTATACTCAATTCTTTAACATCAAATCTCTTGTCTTGGTCTGACAGAAATTCCAGTGAAATCACGTATAAAGACAACGTCAGTAAAAAGGCTTGTAGAATCACACTGTGAATGTCTTTGGAAACACTTCTTACGAAGGAAAGCATATGTCTTTTATCTGAGTGAAAACTGCATTCTATTCAGTTTTTAGAACTGTGTTGAATGGTTAGGCGATTCATTTATATTGAAGCGTTTGTTTGCATTCTCTATACTCAATTCTTTAACAGCAAATCTTGTGTCTTGGTTTGACAGAAATTCCAGTGAAATCACGTTTAAAAGCCAACTTCAGTAAAAAGGCTTTGTAGAATCACTCTGTGAATGTCTTTGGAAGCACTTATTAAGAAGGAAAGCATACGTCTTTCATCTGAGTGAAAACTGCATTCTATTCAGTTTTTAGAACTGTGTTGAATGGTTAGGCGATTCACTTGTAGGGAAGCGTATGTTTGCATTCTGTATACTCAATTCTTTAACAGCAAATCTCGTGTATTGGTTTGACAGAAATTCCAGTGAAATCACATATAAAGCCAACCTCAGTAAAAAGGCTTTGTAGAATCACTCTGTGAATGTCTTTGGAAACACTTATTAAGAAGGAAAGCTTACGTCTTTCATCTGAGTTAAAACTGCATTCTATTCAGTTTTTAGAACTGTGTTGAATGGTTAGGCGATTCATTTATATTGAAGCGTTTGTTTGCATTCTGTATACTCAATTTTTTAACAGTAAATCTCGTGTCTTGGTTTGACAGAAATTCCAGTGAAATCACATATAAAGCCAACGTCAGTAAAAAGGCTTTGTAGAATCACTCTGTGAATGTCTTTGGAAGAACTTATTAAGAAGGAAAGCATAAGTCTTTCATCTGAGTGAAAACTGCATTCTATTCAGTTTTTAGAACTGTGTTGAATGGTTAGGCGATTCACTTATAGTGAAGCATTTTTTTGCATTCTGTGTACTCAATTCTTTAACAGCTAATCTCGTGTCTTGCGTTTGTCAGAAATTTCAGTGAAATCACGTTTAAAAGCCAAAGTCAGTAAAAAGGCTTCATAGAATCACTCTGTGAATGTTTTTGGAAACAATTCTTAAGAAGGAAAGCATACGTCTTTCATCTCAGTGAAAACTGCATTCTATTCAGTTTTTAGTACTGTGTTGAATGGTTAGGTGATTCACTTGTAGGGAAGCGTTTGTTTGCATTCTCTATACTCAATTCTTTAACATCAAATCTCGTGTCTTGGTCTGACAGAAATTCCAGTGAAATCACGTATAAAGCCAACTTCAGTAAAAAGGCTTGTAGAATCACACTGTGAATGTCTTTTGAAACACTTCTTAAGAAGGAAAGCATATGTCTTTCATCTGAGTGAAAACTGCATTCTATTCAGTTTTTAGAACTGTGTTGAATGGTTAGGCGATTCATGTATATAGAAGCGTTTGTTTGCATTCTGTATACTCAATTCTTTAACAGCAAATCTCGTGTCTTGCATTTGACAGAAATTCCAGTGTAATCACGTTTAAAAGCCAAAGTCAGTAAATAGGCTTCATAGAATCACTCTGTGAATGTCTGTGGAAACACTTCTTAAGGAGGAAAGCATACGTCTTTCATCTCAGTGAAAACTGCATTCTATTCAGTTTTTAGTACTGTGTTGAATGGTTAGGCGATTCACTTATATTGAAGCGTTTGTTTGCATTCTCTATACTCAATTTTTTAACAGCAAATCTCGTGTCTTGGTCTGACAGAAATTCCAGTGAAAATGCGTATAAAGCCAACATCAGTAAAAAGGCTTTGTAGAATCACTCTGTGAATTGCTTTGGAAGCACTTATTAAGAAGGAAAGCATATGTCTTTCATCTGAGTGAAAACTGCATTCTATTCAGTTTTAGAACTGTGTTGAATGGTTAGGCGATTCAATTGTAGGGAAGCATTTGTTTGCATTCTCTATACTCAATTCTTTAAGAGCAAATCTCGTTTATTGGTTTGACAGAAATTCCAGTGAAATCACATATAAAGCCAACTTCAGTAAAAAGGCTTCGTAAAATCACTCTGTGAATGCCTTTGGAAACACTTCTTAAGAAGGAAAGCATACGTCTTTCATCAGAGTGAAAACTGCATTCTATTCAGTTTTTAGAACTGTGTTGAATGGTTAGGCGATTCACTTGTAGGGAAGCATTTGTTTGCATTCTCTATACTCAATTCTTTAACAGCAAATCTTGTGTCTTGGTTTGACAGATATTTCAGTGAAATCACGTATAAAGCCAACGTCAGTAAAAAGGCTTTGTAGAATCACTCTGTGAATGTCTTTGGAAACACTTATTAGAAGGAATGCATACTTCATTCATCTGAGGTAAAACTGCATTCTATTCAGTTTTTAGAACTGTGTTGAATGGTTAGGCGATTCACTTATATTGAAGCGTTTGTTTGCATTCTCTATACTCAATTCTTTATCAGCAAATCACTTGTCTTGCATTTGATAGAAATTCCAGTGAAACCACGTTTAAAAGCCAAAGTCAGTAAAAAGGCTTCGTAAAATCACTCTGTGAATGTCTTTGGAAACACTTCTTAAGAAGGAAAGCATACGTCTTTCATCTGAGTGAAAACTGCATTCTATTCAGTTTTTAGAACTGTGTTGAATGGTTAGGTCATTCACTTGTAGGGAAGCGTTTGTTTTCATTCTCTATACTCAATTCTTTAACAGCAAATCTCGTGTCTTGGTCTGATAGAAATTCCAGTGAAATCACGTATAAAGCCAACGTCAGTAAAAAGGCTTTGTAGAATCACTCTGTGAATGTCTTTGGAAACACTTCTTAAGAAGGAAAGCATAAGTCTTTCATCTGAGTGAAAACTGTATTCTATTCAGTTTTTAGTACTGTGTTGAATGGTTAGGCGATTCACTTGTAGGGAAGCATTTGTTTGCATTCTCTATACTCAATTCTTTAACAGCAAATCTCGTGTCTTTGTCTGTCAGAAATTCCAGTGAAATCACTTATAAAGCCAACGTCAGTAAAAAGGCTTTGTAGAATCACTCTGTGAATGTCTTTGGAAACACTTCTTAAGAAGGAAAGCATAGGTCTTTCATGTGAGTGAAAACTGCATTCTATTCAGTTTTTAGAAATTTGTAGAATGGTTAGGCAATTCACTTGTAGGGAAGCGTTTGTTTGCATGCTGTTTACTCAATTCTTTAACAGCAAATCTCGTGTCTTGCATTTGATAGGAATTTCAGTGAAATCACTTTTAAAAGGCAAAGTCAGTAAAAAGGCTTTATAGAATCACTCTGTGAATGTTTTGGAAACACTTCTTAAGAAGGAAAGCATACGTCTTTCATCTGAGTGAAAACTGCTTTCTATTCAGTTTTTAGAAATTTGTAGGATGGTTAGGCGATTCAATTGTAGGGAAGCGTTTGTTTGCATTCTGTATACTCAATTCTTTAACATTAAATCTCGTGTCTAGCGTTTGACAGAAATTTCAGTGAAATCACGTTTAAAAGAGAAAGTCAGTAAAAAGGTTTTGTAGAATCACTCTGAGAATGTCTTGGAAAACACTTCTTAAGAAGGAAAGCATACATCTTTCTTTTGAGTGAAAACTGCATTCTATTCAGTTTTTAGAACTTTGTTGAATGGTTAGGCGATTCACTTTTAGGGAAGCATTTGTTTGCATGCTGTTTACTCTATTCTTTAACAGCAAATCTCGTGTCTTGCATTTGATAGAAATTCCAGTGAATTCACTTTTAAAAAGCCAAATTCAGTAAAAAGGCTTTGTAGAATCACTCTGTGAATGTCTTTGGAAATATTTATTAAGAATGAAAGCATAAGTCTTTCATATGAGTGAAAACTGCATTCTAT
Organism: Phyllotis vaccarum; assembly: GCA_033318265.1. Lineage (NCBI taxonomy): Eukaryota > Metazoa > Chordata > Mammalia > Rodentia > Cricetidae > Phyllotis > Phyllotis vaccarum. Next base: position 1,340,254 of record JARWLC010000049.1, read on the forward strand.
TCAGTTTTTAGAATTCTGTTGAAGGGTTAGGCGATTCACTTGTGGGGAAGCATTTGTTTGCATTCTGTATACTCAATTTTTTAACAGCAAATCTCCTGTCTTGGACTGACAGAAAATCCAGTGAAATCATGTATAAAGCCAACGTCAGTAAAAAGGCTTTGTAGAATGACTCTGTGAATGTCTTTAGAATCACTTATTAAGAAGGAAAGCATAAGTCTTTCATCTGAGTTAAAACTGCATTCTATTCAGTTTTTAGAACTGTGTTGAATGGTTAGGCGATTCATTTATATTGAAGCGTTTGTTTGCATTCTGTATACTCAATTTTTTAATAGTAAATCTCGTGTCTTGGTTTGAAGAAATTCCAGTGAAATCACATATAAAGCCAACATCAGTAAAAAGGCTTTGTAGAATCACTCTGTGAATGTCTTTGGAAGCACTTATTAAGAAGGAAAGCATACGTCTTTCATCTGAGTGAAAACTGCATTCTATTCAGATTTTAGAACTGTGTTGAATGGTTAGGCGATTCACTTATAGGGAAGCATTTTTTTGCATTCTGTGGACTCAATTCCTTAACAGCTAATCTTGTATCTTGCCTTTGACAGAAATTTCAGTGAAATCACGTTTAAAAGCCAAAGTCAGTAAAAAGGCTTCATAGAATCACTCTGTGAATGGCTTTGGGAACACTTCTTAAGAAGGAAAGAACATGTCTTTCATCTGAGTGAAAAATGTATTCTATTCAGTTTTTAGAACTGTGTTGAATGGTTAGGTGATTCACTTATACTGAAGCGTTTGTTTGCATTCTGTATACTCAATTCTTTGACAGCAAATCTCGTGTCTTGGTCTGACAGAAATTCCAGTGAAATCACATGTAAAGCCAATGTCAGTAAAAAGGCTTTGTAGAATCACTCTGTGAATGTCTTTGAAAACATTTATTAAGATTGAAAGCATACGTCTTTCATCTGAGTGAAAACTGCATTCTATTCAGTTTTTAGAACTGTGTTGAATGGTTAGGCGATTCACTTGTAGGGGAGCGTTTGCATTCTGTATACTCAATTCTTCAACAGCAAATCTCATGTCTTGGTTTGACAAAAATTCCAGTGAAATCACGTATAATGCCAACATCAGTAAAAAGACTTTGTAGAATCACTCTGTGAATGTCTTTGGAAACACTTATTAAGAAGGAAAGCATAAGTCTTTCATCTGAGTGAAAACTGCATTCTATTCAGTTTTTAGAACTGTGTTGAATGGTTAGGCGATTCATTTATATTGAAGCGTTTGTTTGCATTCTGTATACTCAATTCTTTAACATCAAATCTTGTGTCTTGGTTTGAAAGAAATTCCAGTGAAATCACGTTTAAAAGCCAACTTCAGTAAAAAGGCTTTGTAGAATCACTCTGTGAATGTCTTTGGAAGCACTTATTAAGAAGGAAAGCATACGTCTTTTATCTGAGTGAAAACTGCATTCCATTCAGTTTTTAGAACTTTGTTGAATGGTTAGGCGATTCACTTGTAGGGAAGCGTTTGTTTGCATTCTGTATACTCAATTCTTTAAGAGCAAATCTCGTGTATTGGTTTGACAGAAATTCCAGTGAAATCACATATAAAGCCAACCTCAGTAAAAAGGCTTTGTAGAATCACAATGTGAATGTCTTTGGAAACACTTCTTAAGAAGGAAAGCATACGTCTTTCATCTGAGTTAAAACTGCATTCTATTCAGTTTTTAGAACTGTGTTGAATGGTTAGGCGATTCATTTATATTGAAGCATTTGTTTGCATTCTGTATACTCAATTTTTTAACAGTAAATCTCGTGTCTTGGTTTGACAGAAATTGCAGTGAAATCACATATAAAGCCAACGTCAGTAAAAAGGCTTTGTAGAATCAGTCTGTGAATGTCTTTGGAAGAACTTATTAAGAAGGAAAGCATACGTCTTTAATCTGAGTGAAAACTGCATTCTATTCAGTTTTTAGAACTGTGTTGAATGGTTAGGCGATTCACTTATAGGGAAGCATTTTTTTGCATTATGTGTACTCAATTCTTTAACAGCTAATCTTGTGTCTTGCGTTTGACAGAAATTTCAGTGAAATCACGTTTAAAAGCCAAAGTCAGTAAAAAGGCTTCATAGAATCACTCTGTGAATGTTTTTGGAAACAATTCTTAAGAAGGAAAGCAAACGTCTTTCATCTCAGTGAAAACTGCATTCTATTCAGTTTTTAGTACTGTGTTGAATGGTTAGGCGATTCACTTGTAGGGAAGCGTTTGTTTGCATTCTGTATACTCAATTCTTTAACAGCAAATCTTTTGTCTTGGTCTGACAGAAATTCCACTGAAATCACGTATAAAGCCAACTTCAGTAAAAAGGCTTTGTAGAATCACTCTGTAATGTCTTTGTAAACACTTCTTAAGAAGGAAAGCATATGTCTTTCATCTGAGTAAAAACTGCATTCTATTCAGTTTTTAGAACTATGTTGAATGGTTAGGCGATTCACTTGTAGGGAAGCATTTGTTTGCATTCTCTATACTCAATTCTTTAACAGCAAATCTCGTGTCTTGGTCTGACAGAAATTCCAGTGAATTCACATATAAAGCCAACGTCAGTAAAAAGGCTTTGTAGAATCACTCTGTGAATGTCTTTGGAAACACTTCTTAAGAAGGAAAGCATACGTCTTTCATCTGACTTAAAACTGCATTCTATTCAGTTTTTAGAACTGTGTTGAATGGTTAGGCGATTCATTTATATTGAAGCGTTTGTTTGCATTCTGTATACTCAATTCTTTAACAGCAAATCTCGCGTCTTGCGTTTGAGAGAAATTCCAGTGAAATCACGTTTAAAAGCCAACATCAGTAAAAAGGCTTTGTAGAATCACTCTGTGAATGTGTTTTTAAACACTTCCTAAGAAGGTAAGCATATGTCTTTCATCTGAGTGAGAACTGCATTCTATTCAGTTTTTAGTACTGTGTTGAATGGTTAGGCGATTCACTTGTAGGGAAGCGTTTGTTTGCATTCTGTATACTCAATTCCTTAACAGCAAATCTCGCATCTTGCGTTTGACAGAAATTCCAGTGAAATCACGTTTAAAAGCCAATGTCAGTAAAAAGGCTTTGTCGAATCACACTGTGAATGTCTTTGAAAACACTTCTTAAGAAGGAAAGCATACGTCTTTCATCTGAGTGAAAACTGCATTCTATTCAGTTTTTAGAACTGTGTTGAATGGTTAGGTCATTCACTTGTAGGGAAGCGTTTGTTTTCATTCTCTATACTCAATTCTTTAACAGCAAATCTCCTGTCTTGGTCTGACAGAAATTCCAGTGAAATCACGTATAAAGCCAACGTCAGTAAAAAGGCTTTGTAGAATCACTCTGTGAATGTCTTTGGAAACACTTATTAAGAAGGAGAGCAAACGTCTTTCATCTGAGTGTGAACTGAATTCTATTCAATTTTTAGAACTGTGTTGAATGGTTAGGCGATTCACTTGTAGGGAAGGGTTTGTTTGCATTCTCTATACTCAATTCTTTAACAGCAAATCTCGGTTCTTGGTCTGACAGAAATTCCAGTGAAATCACATATAAAGCCAACGTCAGTAAAAAGGATTTGTAGAGTCACTCTGTGAATGTCTTTGGAAACACTTCTTAAGAAGGAAAGCATACGTCTTTCATCTGAGTGAAAACTGCATTCTATTCAGTTTTTAGAACTTTGTTTAATGGTTAGACAATTCACTTGTAGGGATGCGTTTGTTTGCATTCTGTTTATGCAATTCTTTAACAGGAAATCTCGTGTCTTGCATTTGATAGAAATTCCAGTGAAATCACTTTTAAAAGCCAAAGTTAGTAAAAAGGTTTGTAGAATCACTTTGTGAATGTCTTTGAAAACACTTGTTAAGAAGGAAAGGATATGTCTTTCATGTGAGTGAAAACTGCATGCTATTCAGTTTTAGAACTTTGTTGAAGGGTTAGGCGATTCACTTATATTGAAGTGTTTGTTTGCATTCTGTATACTCAATCCTTTAACAGCAAATCTCATGTCTTGCGTTTGGCAGAAATTCCAGTGAAATCACATTTAAAAGCCAATGTCAATAGAAAGGCTTTGTAGAATCTCTCTGTGAATGTCTTTGGAAACACTTCTTAAGAAGGAAAGCATAAGTCTTACATATGCGAGAAAACTGCATTCTATTCAGTTTTTAGTACTGTGTTGAATGGTTAGGCTATTCACTTGTAGGGAAGCGTTTGCATTCTGTATACTCAATTCTTTAACAGCAAATCTTGTGTCTTGGTTTGACAGAAATTCCAATGAAATCACATATAAAGCCAACGTCAGTTAAAAAGCTTTTTTAGAATCACTCTGTTAATGTCTTTGGAAACACTTCTTAAGAAGGAAAGCATAGTCTTTCATCTGAGTTAAAACTGCATTCTATTCAGTTTTTAGAACTGTGTTGAAGGGTTAGGCGATTCACTTGTGGGGAAGTGTTTGTTGCATTCTGTATACTCAATACTTTAACAGCAAATCTCGTGTCTTACATTTGACAGATATTCCAGTGAAATTACGTTTAAAAGCCAAAGTCAGTAAAATGGCTTTGTAGAATTACTCTGTGAATGTCTTTGGAAACACTTCTTAAGAATGAAAAAATATGTCTTTCATCTGAGTAAAAACTGCATACTATTTAGTTTTTAGAACTTTCTTGAATGGTTAGGCGATTCACTTGTACGGAAGTGTTTGTTTGCATTCTGTATCTTCAATTTTTTAATAGCAGACTTAGTGTCTTGCATTTGACAAAATTCCTGTGAAATCTCGATTAAAAGCCAACGTCAGTAAAAAGGCTTTGTAGAATCACTCTGTGAATGTCTTTGGAAATATTTATTAAGAAGGAAAGCATAAGTCTTTCATCTGAGTGAAAACTGCATTCTATTCAGTTTTTAGAACTGTGTTGAATGGTTAGGCGATTCATTTGTAGGGAAGCGTTTGTTTGCATTCTCTACACTCAATTATTTAACAGCAAATCTCGTGTCTTGCGTTTGATAGAAATTCCAGTGAAATCACGTTTAAATGCCAATGTCAGTAAAAAGGCATTGTAGAATCACTCTGTGAATGTCTTTGGAAACACTTCTTAAGAAGGAAAGCATAGGTCTTTCATCGTAATGAAAACTGCATTCTATTCAGTTTTTAGAACTGTGTTGAATGGTTAGGCGATTCACTTGTAGGGAAACGTTTTTTGCATTCTCTATGCTCAATTCTTTAACAGCAAATCTTGTGTCTTGGTTTGAAAGAAATTCCAGTGAAATCACATATAAAGTCAACGTCAGTAAAAAGGCTTTGTAGAATCACTCTGTGAATGTCTTTGGAAACACTTCTTAGGAAGGAAAGCATATGTCTTTCATCTGAGTGAAAACTGCATTCTATTCAGTTTTTAGAACTGTGTTGAATGGTTAGGTGATTCACTTATATTGAAGCGTTTGTTTGCATTCTGTATACTCAATTCTTTAACAGCAAATCTCTTATCTTGCATTTGACAGAAATTCCAGTGAAATCACGTTTAAAAGCCAATGTCAATAGAAAGGCTTTGTAGAATCACTCTGTGAATGTCTTTGGAAACACTTCTTAAGAAGGAAAGCATAAGTCTTTCATCTGAGTGAAAACTGTATTCTATTCAGTTTTTAGTACTGTGTTGAATGGTTAGGCGATTCACTTGTAGGGAAGCGTTTGTTTGCATTCTCTATACTTAATTCTTTAACAGCAAATCTCGTGTCTTTGTCTGTCAGAAATTCCAGTGAAATCACTTATAAAGCCAACGTCAGTAAAAAGGCTTTGTAGAATCACTCTGTGAATGTCTTTGGAAACACTTCTTAAGAATGAAAGCATAGGTCTTTCATGTGAGTGAAAACTGCATTCTATTAAGTTTTTAGAAATTTGTAGAATGGTTAGGCAATTCACTTGTAGGGAAGCGTTTGTTTGCATGCTGTTTACTCAATTCTTTAACAGCAAATCTCGTGTATTGCATTTGATAGAAATTTCAGTGAAATCACTTTTAAAAGGCAAAGTCAGTAAAAAGGCTTTATAGAATCACTCTGTGAATGTCTTTGGAAACACTTCTTAAGAAGGAAAGCATACGTCTTTCATCTGAGTGAAAACTGCATTCTATTCAGTTTTTAGAACTATGTTGAATGGCTAGGCGATTCACTTGTAGGGAAGCGTTTGTTTGCATTCTGTATACTCAATTCTTTAACAGCAAATCTCGTGTCTTAGTCTGACAGAAATTCCAGTGAATTCACGTATAAAGCCAACGTCAGTAAAAATGCTTTGTAGAATCACTCTGTTAATGCCTTTGGAAACACTTCTTAAGAAGGAAAGCATACGTCTTTCATCTGAGTGAAAACTGCATTCTATTCAGTTTTTAGAACTTTGTTGAATGGTTAGGCTATTCACTTGTAGGGAAGCGTTTGTTTGCATTGTGTATTATGAATTCTTTAACAGCAAATCTCGTGTCTTGCATTTGACAGAAATTCCAGTGAAATCGCGTTTAAAAGCCAACGTCAGTAAAAAGGCTTTATAGAATCACTCTGTGAATGTCTTTGGAAACACTTCTTAAGAAGGAAAGCTTATGTCTTTCATCTGAGTGAAAACTGCATTCTATTCAGTTTTTAGTACTGTGTTGAATGGTTAGGCGATTCACTTGTAGGGAAGCATTTGTTTGCATTCTCTATACTCACTTCTATAACAGCAAATCTCGTGTCTTGCGTTTGATAGAAATTGCAGTGAAATCACGTTTAAAAGCCAATGCAGTAAAAAAGCTTCGTAAAATAACTCTGTTAATGTCTTTGGAAACACTTATTAATAAGGAAAGCATACGTCTTTCATCTCTGTGAAAACTGCATTCTATTCAGTTTTTAGAACTGTGTTGAATGGTTAGGCGATTCACTTATATTGAAGTGTTTGCATTCTGTATACTCAATTCTTTAACAGCAAATCTCATGTCTTGTATTTGGCAGAAATTCCAGTGAAATCACATTTAAAAGCCAATGTCAATAGAAAGGCTTTGTAGAATCTCTCTGTGAATGTCTTTGGAAACACTTCTTAAGAAGGAAAGCATAAGTCTTTCATATGCGAGAAAACTGCATTCTATTCAGTTTTTAGTACTGTGTTGAATGTTAGGCTATTCACTTGTAGGGAAGCGTTTGCATTCTGTATACTCAATTCTTTAACAGCAAATCTTGTGTCTTGGTTTGACAGAAATTCCAATGAAATCACATATAAAGCCAACGTCAGTTAAAAAGCTTTTTTAGAATCACTCTGTTAATGTCTTTGGAAACACTTCTTAAGAAGGAAAGCATAGTCTTTCATCTGAGTTAAAACTGCATTCTATTCAGTTTTTAGAACTGTGTTGAAGGGTTAGGCGATTCACTTGTGGGGAAGTGTTTGTTGCATTCTGTATACTCAATACTTTAACAGCAAATCTCGTGTCTTACATTTGACAGATATTCCAGTGAAATTACGTTTAAAAGCCAAAGTCAGTAAAATGGCTTCGTAGAATTACTCTGTGAATGTCTTTGGAAACACTTCTTAAGAATGAAACAATATGTCTTTCATCTGAGTAAAAACTGCATACTATTTAGTTTTTGGAACTTTCTTGAATGGTTAGGCGATTCACTTGTATGGAAGTGTTTGTTTGCATTCTGTATCTTCAATTTTTTAATAGCAGACTTAGTGTCTTGCATTTGACAAAATTCCTGTGAAATCTCGATTAAAAGCCAACTTCAGTAAAAAGGCTTTGTAGAATCACTCTGTGAATGTCTTTGGAAATATTTATTAAGAAGGAAAGCATAAGTCTTTCATCTGAGTGAAAACTGCATTCTATTCAGTTTTTAGAACTGTGTTGAATGGTTAGGCGATTCATTTGTAGGGAAGCGTTTGTTTGCATTCTCTACACTCAATTATTTAACAGCAAATCTCGTGTCTTGCGTTTGATAGAAATTCCAGTGAAATCACGTTTAAATGCCAATGTCAGTAAAAAGGCATTGTAGAATCACTCTGTGAATGTCTTTGGAAACACTTCTTAAGAAGGAAAGCATAGGTCTTTCATCGTAGTGAAAACTGCATTCTATTCAGTTTTTAGAACTGTGTTGAATGGTTAGGCGATTCACTTGTAGGGAAACGTTTTTTGCATTCTCTATGCTCAATTCTTTAACAGCAAATCTTGTGTCTTGGTTTGAAAGAAATTCCAGTGAAATCACATATAAAGTCAACGTCAGTAAAAATGCTTTGTAGAATCACTCTTTGAATGTCTTTGGAAACACTTCTTAAGAAGGAAAGCATATGTCTTTCATCTGAGTGAAAACTGCATTCTATTCAGTTTTTAGAACTGTGTTGAATGGTTAGGCGATTCACTTATATTGAAGCGTTTGTTTGCATTCTGTATACTCAATTCTTTAACAGCAAATCTCTTATCTTGCATTTGACAGAAATTCCAGTGAAATCACGTTTAAAAGCCAATGTCAATAGAAAGGCTTTGTAGAATCACTCTGTGAATGTCTTTGGAAACACTTCTTAAGAAGGAAAGCATAAGTCTTTCATCTGAGTGAAAACTGTATTCTATTCAGTTTTTAGTACTGTGTTGAATGGTTAGGCGATTCACTTGTAGGGAAGCGTTTGTTTGCATTCTCTATACTTAATTCTTTAAGAGCAAATCTCGTGTCTTTGTCTGTCAGAAATTCCAGTGAAATCACTTATAAAGCCAACGTCAGTAAAAAGGCTTTGTAGAATCACTCTGTGAATGTCTTTGGAAACACTTCTTAAGAAGGAAAGCATAGGTCTTTCATGTGAGTGAAAACTGCATTCTATTAAGTTTTTAGAAATTTGTAGAATGGTTAGGCAATTCACTTGTAGGGAAGCGTTTGTTTGCATTCTGTTTACTCAATTCTTTAACAGCAAATCTCGTGTCTTGCATTTGATAGAAATTTCAGTGAAATCACTTTTAAAAGGCAAAGTCAGTAAAAAGGCTTTATCGAATCACTCTGTGAATGTCTTTGGAAACACTTCTTAAGAAGGAAAGCATACGTCTTTCATCTGAGTGAAAACTGCATTCTATTCAGTTTTTAGAACTATGTTGAATGGTTAGGCGATTCACTTGTAGGGAAGCGTTTGTTTGCATTCTGTATACTCAATTCTTTAACAGCAAATCTCGTGTCTTGGTCTGACAGAAATTCCAGTGAATTCACGTATAAAGCCAACGTCAGTAAAAATGCTTTGTAGAATCACTCTGTGAATGCCTTTGGAAACACTTCTTAAGAAGGAAAGCATACGTCTTTCATCTGAGTGAAAACTGCATTCTATTCAGTTTTTAGAACTTTGTTGAATGGTTAGGCGATTCACTTGTAGGGAAGCATTTGTTTGCATGCTGTTTACTCTATTCTTTAACAGCAAATTTCGTGTCTTGCATTTGATAGAAATTCCAGTGAAATCACTTTTAAAAAGCCAAATTCAGTAAAAAGGCTTCGTAGAATCACTCTGTGAATGTCTTTGGAAATATTTATTAAGAAGGAAAGCATAAGTCTTTCATATGAGTGAAAACTGCATTCTATTCAGTTTTTAGAATTCTGTTGAAGGGTTAGGCGATTCACTTGTGGGGAAGCATTTGTTTGCATTCTGTATACTCAATTCTTTAACAGCAAATCTCGTGTCTAAAATTTGACAGAAATTCCAGTGAAATTACGTTTAAAAGCCAAAGTCAGTAAAATGGCTTCGTAGAATTACTCTGTGAATGTCTTTGGAAACACTTCTTAAGAATGAAAAAATATGTCTTTCATCTGAGTGAAAACTGCATTCTATTTAGTTTTTAGAACTTTCTTGAATGGTTAGGCGATTCACTTGTAGGGAAGACTGTGTTTGCTTTCTGTATACTCAATTCTTTAACAGCAAATCTCGTGTCTTGCGTTTGACAGAAATTCCAGTGAAATCACGTTTAAAAGCCAAAGTCAGTAAAAAGGCTTCGTAGAATCACACTGTGAATGTCTTTGGAAACACTTCTTAAGAAGGAAAGCATACCTCTTTCATCTGAGTGAAAACTGCATTCTATTCAGTATTTATAACTGAGTTGAATGTTTAGGCGATTCACTTGTACGGAAGTGTTTGTTTGCATTCTGTATCTTCAATTTTTTAATAGCAGACTTAGTGTCTTGCATTTGACAAAATTCCAGTGAAATCTCGATTAAAAGCAAAATTCAGTAAAAAGGCTTTGTAGAATCACTCTGTGAATGTCTTTGGAAATATTTATTAAGAAGGAAAGCATAAGTCTTTCATCTGAGTGAAAACTGCATTCTATTCAGTTTTTAGAACTGTGTTGAATGGTTAGGCGATTCACTTATAGGGAAGCATTTTTTTGCATTCTGTGTACTCAATTCTTTAACAGCTAACCTCGTGTCTTGCGTTTGTCAGAAATTTAAGTGAAATCACGTTTAAAAGCCAAAGTCAGTAAAAAGGCTTCATAGAATCACTCTGTGAATGTTTTTGGAAACTATTCTTAAGAAGGAAAGCATACATCTTTCATCTCAGTGAAAACTGCATTCTATTCAGTTTTTAGTACTGTGTTGAATGGTTAGGTGATTCACTTGTAGGGAAGCGTTTGTTTGCATTCTCTATACTCAATTCTTTAACATCAAATCTCCTGTCTTGGTCTGACAGAAATTCCAGTGAAATCACGTATAAAGCCAACGTCAGTAAAAAGGCTTGTAGAATCACACTGTGAATGTCTTTTGAAACACTTCTTAAGAAGGAAAGCATATGTCTTTCATCTGAGTGAAAACAGCATTCTATTCAGTTTTTAGAACTGTGTTGAATGGTTAGGCGATTCATTTATATTGAAGCGTTTGTTTGCATTCTCTATACTCAATTCTTTAACAGCAAATCTCGTGTCTTGCATTTGACAGAAATTCCAGTGTAATCACGTTTAAAAGCCAAAGTCAGTAAATAGGCTTCATAGAATCACTCTGTGAATGTCTGTGGAAACACTTCTTAAGGAGGAAAGCATATGTCTTTCATCTCAGTGAAAACTGCATTCTATTCAGTTTTTAGTACTGTGTTGAATGGTTAGGCAATTCACTTGTAGGGAAGCGTTTGTTTGCATTCTGTATACTCAAATCTTTAACAGCAAATCTCGTGTCTTGGTCTGACAGAAATTCCAGGGAAATCACATATAAAGCCAACGTCAGTAAAAAGGCTTTGTACAATCACTCTGTGAATGTCTTTGGAAACACTTCTTAAGAAGGAAAGCATACGTCTTTCATCTGAGTGAAAACTGCATTCTATTTAGTTTTTAGAACTTTCTTGAATGGTAGGCGATTCACTTGTAGGGAAGACTGTGTTTGCTTTCTGTATACTCAATTCTTTAACAGCAAATCTCGTGTCTTGCGTTTGACAGAAATTCCAGTGAAATCACGTTTAAAAGCCAAAGTCAGTAAAAAGGCTTCGTAGAATCACACTGTGAATGTCTTTGGAAACACTTCTTAAGAAGGAAAGCATACCTCTTTCATCTGAGTGAAAACTGCATTCTATTCAGTATTTATAACTGAGTTGAATGGTTAGGCGATTCACTTGTACGGAAGTGTTTGTTTGCATTCTGTATCTTCAATTTTTTAATAGCAGACTTAGTGTCTTGCATTTGACAAAATTCCAGTGAAATCTCGATTAAAAGCGAAATTCAGTAAAAAGGCTTTGTAGAATCACTCTGTGAATGTCTTTGGAAATATTTATTAAGAAGGAAAGCACAAGTCTTTCATCTGAGTGAAAACTGCATTCTATTCAGTTTTTAGAACTGTGTTGAATGGTTAGGCGATTCACTTATAGGGAAGCATTTTTTTGCATTCTGTGTACTCAATTCTTTAACAGCTAACCTCGTGTCTTGCGTTTGTCAGAAATTTAAGTGAAATCACGTTTAAAAGCCAAAGTCAGTAAAAAGGCTTCATAGAATCACTCTGTGAATGTTTTTGGAAACTATTCTTAAGAAGGAAAGCATACGTCTTTCATCTCAGTGAAAACTGCATTCTATTCAGTTTTTAGTACTGTGTTGAATGGTTAGGTGATTCACTTGTAGGGAAGCGTTTGTTTGCATTCTCTATACTCAATTCTTTAACATCAAATCTCCTGTCTTGGTCTGACAGAAATTCCAGTGAAATCACGTATAAAGCCAACGTCAGTAAAAAGGCTTGTAGAATCACACTGTGAATGTCTTTTGAAACACTTCTTAAGAAGGAAAGCATATGTCTTTCATCTGAGTGAAAACAGCATTCTATTCAGTTTTTAGAACTGTGTTGAATGGTTAGGCGATTCATTTATATTGAAGCGTTTGTTTGCATTCTGTATACTCAATTCTTTAACAGCAAATCTCGTGTCTTGCATTTGACAGAAATTCCAGTGTAATCACGTTTAAAAGCCAAAGTCAGTAAATAGGCTTCATAGAATCACTCTGTGAATGTCTGTGGAAACACTTCTTAAGGAGGAAAGCATACGTCTTTCATCTCAGTGAAAACTGCATTCTATTCAGTTTTTAGTACTGTGTTGAATGGTTAGGCAATTCACTTGTAGGGAAGCGTTTGTTTGCATTCTGTATACTCAAATCATTAACAGCAAATCTCGTGTCTTGGTCTGACAGAAATTCCCGGGAAATCACATATAAAGACAACGTCAGTAAAAAGGCTTTGTAGAATCACTCTGTGAATGTCTTTGGAAACACTTCTTAAGAAAGAAAGCATAGGTCTTTCATGTGAGTGAAAACTGCATTCTATTCAGTTTTTAGAAATTTGTAGAATGATTAGGCAATTCACTTGTAGGGAAGCTTTTGTTTGCATGCTGTTTACTCAATTCTTTAACAGCAAATCTCGTGTCTTGCATTTGATAGAAATTTCAGTGAAATCACTTTTAAAAGGCAAAGTCAGTAAAAAGGCTTTATAGAATCACTCTTTGAATGTCTTTTAAACACTTCTTAAGAAGGAAAGCATACGTCTTTCATCTGAGTGAAAACTGCTTTCTATTCAGTTTTTAGAAATTTGTTGGATGGTTAGGCGATTCAATTGTAGGGAAGCGTTTGTTTGCATTCTGTATATTCAATTCTTTAACATCAAATCTCGTGTCTAGCGTTTGACAGAAATTTCAGTGAAATCACGTTTAAAAGAGATAGTCAGTAAAAAGGTTTTGTAGAATCACTCTGTGAATGTCTTGGAAAACACTTCTTAAGAAGGAAAGCATACATCTTTCTTTAGAGTGAAAACTGCATTCTATTCAGTTTTTAGAAGTGTGTTGAATGGTTAGGCGATTCACTTGTAGGGAAGCATTTGTTTGCATGCTGTTTACTCTATTCTTTAACAGCAAATCTCGCGTCTTGCGTTTGATAGAAATTCCAGTGAAATCACGTATAAAGCCAACGTCAGTAAAAATGCTTTGTAGAATCACTCTGTGAATGCCTTTGGAAACACTTCTTAAGAAGGAAAGCATATGTCTTTCATCTGAGTGAAAACTGCATTCTATTCAGTTTTTCGAACTGTGTTGAATGGTTAGGCGATTCACTTGTAGGGAAGCGTTTGTTTGCATTCTCTATACTCAATTCTTTAACAGCAAATCTTGTGTCTTGGTTTGACAGATATTTCAGTGAAATCATGTATAAAGCCAATGTCAGTAAAAAGGCTTTGTAGAATCACTCTGTGAATGTCTTTGGAAACACTTATTAAGAAGGAATGCATACTTCTTTCATCTGAGGTAAAACTGCATTCTATTCAGTTTTTAGAACTGTGTTGAATGGTTAGGCGATTCACTTATATTGAAGCGTTTGTTTGCATTCTCTATACTCAATTCTTTATCAGCAAATCACTTGTCTTGCATTTGATAGAAATTCCAGTGAAATCACGTTTAAAAGCCAAAGTCAGTAAAAAGGCTTCGTAAAATCACTCTGTGAATGTCTTTGGAAACACTTCTTAAGAAGGAAAGCATACGTCTTTCATCTGAGTGAAAACTGCATTCTATTCAGTTTTTAGAACTGTGTTCAATGGTTAGGTCATTCACTTGTAGGGAAGCGTTTGTTTTCATTCTCTATACTCAATTCTTTAACAGCAAATCTCCTGTCTTGGTCTGACAGAAATTCCAGTGAAATCACGTATAAAGCCAACTTCAGTAAAAAGGCTTTGTAGAATCACTCTGTGAATGTCTTTGGAAACACTTATTAAGAAGGAGAGCAAACGTCTTTCATCTGAGTGAGAACTGCATTCTATTCAATTTTTAGAACTGTGATGAATGGTTAGGCGATTCACTTGTAGGGAAGCGTTTGTTTGCATTCTCTATACTCAATTCTTTAACAGCAAATCTCGTGTCTTGGTCTGACAGAAATTCCAGTGAAATCACATATAAAACCAACGTCAGTAAAAAGGATTTGTAGAGTCACTCTGTGAATGTCTTTGGAAACACTTCTTAAGAAGGAAAGCATACGTCTTTCATCTGAGTGAAAACTGCATTCTATTCAGTTTTTAGAACTTTGTTTAATGGTTAGACAATTCACTTGTAGGGATGCGTTTGTTTGCATGCTGTTTATGCAATTCTTTAACAGGAAATCTCGTGTCTTGCATTTGATAGAAATTCCAGTGAAATCACTTTTAAAAGCCAAAGTTAGTAAAAAGGCTTTGTAGAATCACTTTGTGAATGTCTTTGAAAACGCTTGTTAATAAGGAAAGGATATGTCTTTCATCTGAGTGAAAACTGCATGCTATTCAGTTTTAGAACTTTGTTGAATAGTTAGGCGATTCACTTGTAGGGAAGCGTTTGTTTGCATTGTGTATTATGAATTCTTTAACAGCAAATCTCGTGTCTTGCATTTGACAGAAATTCCAGTGAAATCGCGTTTAAAAGCCAACGTCAGAAAAATGCTTTGTAGAATCACTCTGTGAATGCCTTTGGAAACACTTCTTAAGAAGGAAAGCATACGTCTTTCATCTGAGTGAAAACTGCATTCTATTCAGTTTTTAGAACTGTGTTGAATGGTTAGGCGATTCACTTGTAGGGAAGCGTTTGTTTGCATTCTCTATACTCAATTCTTTAACAGCAAATCTTGTGTCTTGGTTTGACAGATATTTCAGTGAAATCACGTATAAAGCCAATGTCAGTAAAAAGGCTTTGTAGAATCACTCTGTGAATGCCTTTGGAAACACTTATTAAGAAGGAATGCATACTTCTTTCATCTGAGGTAAAACTGCATTCTATTCAGTTTTTAGAACTGTGTTGAATGGTTAGGCGATTCACTTATATTGAAGCGTTTGTTTGCATTCTCTATACTCAATTCTTTATCAGCAAATCACTTGTCTTGCATTTGATAGAAATTCCAGTGAAATCACGTTTAAAAGCCAAAGTCAGTAAAAAGGCTTCGTAAAATCACTCTGTGAATGTCTTTGGAAACACTTCTTAAGAAGGAAAGCATACGTCTTTCATCTGAGTGAAAACTGCATTCTATTCAGTTTTTAGAACTGTGTTAAATGGTTAGGTCATTCACTTGTAGGGAAGCGTTTGTTTTCATTCTCTATACTCAATTCTTTAACAGCAAATCTCCTGTCTTGGTCTGACAGAAATTCCAGTGAAATCACGTATAAAGCCAACGTCAGTAAAAAGGCTTTGTAGAATCACTCTGTGAATGTCTTTGGAAACACTTATTAAGAAGGAGAGCAAACGTCTTTCATCTGAGTGAGAACTGCATTCTATTCAATTTTTAGAATTGTTTTGAATGGTTAGGCGATTCACTTGTAGGGAAGCGTTTGTTTGCATTCTCTATACTCAATTCTTTAACAGCAAATCTCGTGTCTTGGTCTGACAGAAATTCCAGTGAAATCACATATAAAGCCAACGTCAGTAAAAAGGATTTGTAGAGTCACTCTGTGAATGTCTTTGGAAACACTTCTTAAGAAGGAAAGCATACGTCTTTCATCTGAGTGAAAACTGCATTCTATTCAGTTTTTAGAACTTTGTTTAATGGTTAGACAATTCACTTGTAGGGATGCGTTTGTTTGCATGCTGTTTATGCAATTCTTTAACAGGAAATCTCGTGTCTTGCATTTGATAGAAATTCCAGTGAAATCACTTTTAAAAGCCAAAGTTAGTAAAAAGGCTTTGTAGAATCACTTTGTGAATGTCTTTGAAAACACTTGTTAAGAAGGAAAGGATATGTCTTTCATCTGAGTGAAAACTGCATGCTATTCAGTTTTAGAACTTTGTTGAATAGTTAGGCGATTCAATTGTAGGGAAGCGTTTGTTTGCATTGTGTATTATGAATTCTTTAACAGCAAATCTCGTGTCTTGCATTTGAGAGAAATTCCAGTGAAATCGCGTTTAAAAGCCAACGTCAGAAAAAAGGCTTTATAGAATCACTCTGTGAATGTCTTTGGAAACACTTCTTAAGAAGGAAAGCTTATGTCTTTCATCTGAGTGAAAACTGCATTCTATTCAGTTTTTAGTACTGTGTTGAATGGTTAGGCGATTCACTTGTAGGGAAGCATGTGTTTGCATTCTCTATACTCACTTCTATAACAGCAAATCTCGTGTCTTGCGTTTGATAGAAATTCCAGTGAAATCACGTTTAAAAGCCAATGCAGTAAAAAAGCTTCGTAAAATAACTCTGTTAATGTCTTTGGAAACACTTATTAATAAGGAAAGCATACGTCTTTCATCTCTGTGAAAACTGCATTCTATTCAGTTTTTAGAACTGTGTTGAATGGTTAGGCGATTCACTTATATTGAAGTGTTTGTTTGCATTCTGTATACTCAATTCTTTAACAGCAAATCTCATGTCTTGCGTTTGGCAGAAATTCCAGTGAAATCACATTTAAAAGCCAATGTCAATAGAAAGGCTTTGTAGAATCTCTCTGTGAATGTCTTTGGAAACACTTCTTAAGAAGGAAAGCATAAGTCTTTCATATGCGAGAAAACTGCATTCTATTCAGTTTTTAGAACTGTGTTGAATGTTTAGGTGATTCTCTTGTAGGGAAGTGTTTGTTTGCATTCTGTATACTCAATTCTTTAACAGCAAATCTCGTGTCTTGGTTTGACAGAAATTCCAGTGAAATCACATATAAAGCCAACGTCAGTTAAAAAGCTTTTTTAGAATCACTCTGTTAATGTCTTTGGAAACATTTCTTAAGAAGGAAAGCATAGTCTTTCATCTGAGTTAAAACTGCATTCTCTTCAGTTTTTAGAACTGTGTTGAAGGGTTAGGCGATTCACTTGTGGGGAAGTGTTTGTTTGCATTCTGTATACTCAATACTTTAACAGCAAATCTCGTGTCTTACATTTGACAGAAATTCCAGTGAAATTACGTTTAAAAGCCAAAGTCAGTAAAATGGTTTCGTAGAATTACTCTGTGAATGTCTTTGGAAACACTTCTTATGAATGAAAAAATATGTCTTTCATCTGAGTGAAAACTGCATTCTATTCAGTTTTTAGAACTGTGTTGAATGGTTAGGTCATTCACTTGTAGGGAAGCGTTTGTTTTCATTCTCTATACTCAATTCTTTAACAGCAAATCTCCTGTCTTGGTCTGACAGAAATTCCAGTGAAATCACGTATAAAGCCAACTTCAGTAAAAAGGCTTTGTAGAATCACTCTGTGAATGTCTTTGGAAACACTTATTAAGAAGGAGAGCAAACGTCTTTCATCTGAGTGAAAACTGCATTCTATTCAGTTTTTAGAACTGTGTTGAATGGTTAGGTCATTCACTTGTAGGGAAGCGTTTGTTTGCATTCTCTATACTCAATTCTTTAACAGCAAATCTCGTGTCTTGGTCTGACAGAAATTCCAGTGAAATCACATATAAAGCCAACGTCAGTAAAAAGGATTTGTAGAGTCACTCTGTGAATGTCTTTGGAAACACTTCTTAAGAAGGAAAGCATACGTCTTTCATCTGAGTGAAAACTGCATTCTATTCAGTTTTTAGAACTTTGTTAATGGTTAGACAATTCACTTGTAGGGATGCGTTTGTTTGCATGCTGTTTATGCAATTCTTTAACAGGAAATCTCGTGTCTTGCATTTGATAGAAATTCCAGTGAAATCACTTTTAAAAGCCAAAGTTAGTAAAAAGGCTTTGTAGAATCACTTTGTGAATGTCTTTGAAAACGCTTGTTAATAAGGAAAGGATATGTCTTTCATCTGAGTGAAAACTGCATGCTATTCAGTTTTAGAACTTTGTTGAATAGTTAGGCGATTCACTTGTAGGGAAGCGTTTGTTTGCATTGTGTATTATGCATTCTTTAACAGCAAATCTCGTGTCTTGCATTTGACAGAAATTCCAGTGAAATCGCGTTTAAAAGCCAATGTCAGTAAAAATGCTTTGTAGAATCACTCTGTGAATGCCTTTGGAAACACTTCTTAAGAAGGAAAGCATACGTCTTTCATCTGAGTGAAAACTGCATTCTATTCAGTTTTTAGAACTGTGTTGAATGGTTAGGCGATTCACTTGTAGGGAAGCGTTTGTTTGCATTCTCTATACTCAATTCTTTAACAGCAAATCTTGTGTCTTGGTTTGACAGATATTTCAGTGAAATCACGTATAAAGCCAATGTCAGTAAAAAGGCTTTGTAGAATCACTCTGTGAATGTCTTTGGAAACACTTATTAAGAAGGAATGCATACTTCTTTCATCTGAGGTAAAACTGCATTCTATTCAGTTTTTAGAACTGTGTTGAATGGTTAGGCGATTCACTTATATTGAAGCGTTTGTTTGCATTCTCTATACTCAATTCTTTATCAGCAAATCACTTGTCTTGCATTTGATAGAAATTCCAGTGAAATCACGTTTAAAAGCCAAAGTCAGTAAAAAGGCTTCGTAAAATCACTCTGTGAATGTCTTTGGAAACACTTTTTAAGAAGGAAAGCATACGTCTTTCATCTGAGTGAAAACTGCATTCTATTCAGTTTTTAGAACTGTGTTAAATGGTTAGGTCATTCACTTGTAGGGAAGCGTTTGTTTTCATTCTCTGTACTCAATTCTTTAACAGCAAATCTCCTGTCTT
This sequence comes from Phyllotis vaccarum, assembly GCA_033318265.1. Classification (NCBI taxonomy): domain Eukaryota; kingdom Metazoa; phylum Chordata; class Mammalia; order Rodentia; family Cricetidae; genus Phyllotis; species Phyllotis vaccarum. The sequence goes on from JARWLC010000049.1 coordinate 1,359,270, forward strand.
GGTCTGACAGAAATTCCAGTGAAATCACGTATAAAGCCAACGTCAGTAAAAAGGCTTTGTAGAATCACTCTGTGAATGTCTTTGGAAACACTTATTAAGAAGGAGAGCAAACGTCTTTCATCTGAGTGAGAACTGCATTCTATTCAATTTTTAGAATTGTTTTGAATGGTTAGGCGATTCACTTGTAGGGAAGCGTTTGTTTGCATTCTCTATACTCAATTCTTTAACAGCAAATCTCGTGTCTTGGTCTGACAGAAATTCCAGTGAAATCACATATAAAGCCAACGTCAGTAAAAAGGATTTGTAGAGTCACTCTGTGAATGTCTTTGGAAACACTTCTTAAGAAGGAAAGCATACGTCTTTCATCTGAGTGAAAACTGCATTCTATTCAGTTTTTAGAACTTTGTTTAATGGTTAGACAATTCACTTGTAGGGATGCGTTTGTTTGCGTGCTGTTTATGCAATTCTTTAACAGGAAATCTCGTGTCTTGCATTTGATAGAAATTCCAGTGAAATCACTTTTAAAAGCCAAAGTTAGTAAAAAGGCTTTGTAGAATCACTTTGTGAATGTCTTTGAAAACACTTGTTAAGAAGGAAAGGATATGTCTTTCATCTGAGTGAAAACTGCATGCTATTCAGTTTTAGAACTTTGTTGAATAGTTAGGCGATTCAATTGTAGGGAAGCGTTTGTTTGCATTGTGTATTATGAATTCTTTAACAGCAAATCTCGTGTCTTGCATTTGACAGAAATTCCAGTGAAATCGCGTTTAAAAGCCAACGTCAGAAAAAAGGCTTTATAGAATCACTCTGTGAATGTCTTTGGAAACACTTCTTAAGAAGGAAAGCTTATGTCTTTCATCTGAGTGAAAACTGCATTCTATTCAGTTTTTAGTACTGTGTTGAATGGTTAGGCGATTCACTTGTAGGGAAGCATGTGTTTGCATTCTCTATACTCACTTCTATAACAGCAAATCTCGTGTCTTGCGTTTGATAGAAATTCCAGTGAAATCACGTTTAAAAGCCAATGCAGTAAAAAAGCTTCGTAAAATAACTCTGTTAATGTCTTTGGAAACACTTATTAATAAGGAAAGCATACGTCTTTCATCTCTGTGAAAACTGCATTCTATTCAGTTTTTAGAACTGTGTTGAATGGTTAGGCGATTCACTTATATTGAAGTGTTTGTTTGCATTCTGTATACTCAATTCTTTAACAGCAAATCTCATGTCTTGCGTTTGGCAGAAATTCCAGTGAAATCACATTTAAAAGCCAATGTCAATAGAAAGGCTTTGTAGAATCTCTCTGTGAATGTCTTTGGAAACACTTCTTAAGAAGGAAAGCATAAGTCTTTCATATGCGAGAAAACTGCATTCTATTCAGTTTTTAGAACTGTGTTGAATGTTTAGGTGATTCTCTTGTAGGGAAGTGTTTGTTTGCATTCTGTATACTCAATTCTTTAACAGTAAATCTCGTGTCTTGGTTTGACAGAAATTCCAGTGAAATCACATATAAAGCCAACGTCAGTTAAAAAGCTTTTTTAGAATCACTCTGTTAATGTCTTTGGAAACACTTCTTAAGAAGGAAAGCATAGTCTTTCATCTGAGTTAAAACTGCATTCTCTTCAGTTTTTAGAACTGTGTTGAAGGGTTAGGCGATTCACTTGTGGGGAAGTGTTTGTTTGCATTCTGTATACTCAATACTTTAACAGCAAATCTCGTGTCTTACATTTGACAGATATTCCAGTGAAATTACGTTTAAAAGCCAAAGTCAGTAAAATGGTTTCGTAGAATTACTCTGTGAATGTCTTTGGAAACACTTCTTACGAATGAAAAAATATGTCTTTCATCTGAGTGAAAACTGCATACTATTTAGTTTTTAGAACTTTCATGAATGGTTAGGCGATTCACTTGTACGGAAGTGTTTGTTTGCATTCTGTATCTTCAATTTTTTAATATCAGACTTAGTGTCTTGCATTTGACAAAATTCCAGTGAAATCTCGATTAAAAGCCAACGTCAGTAAAAAGGCTTTGTAGAATCACTCTGTGAATGTCTTTGAAAATATTTATTAAGAAGGAAAGCATAAGTCTTTCTTCTGAGTGAAAACTGCATTCTATTCAGTTTTTAGAACTGTGTTGAATGGTTAGGCGATTCATTTGTAGGGAAGCGTTTGTTTGCATTCTCTATACTCAATTATTTAACAGCAAATCTCGTGTCTTGCGTTTGATAGAAATTCCAGTGAAATCACGTTTAAATGCCAATGTCAGTAAAAAGGCATTGTAGAATCACTCTGTGAATGTCTTTGGAAACACTTCTTAAGAAGGAAAGCATAGGTCTTTCATCGTAGTGAAAACTGCATTCTATTCAGTTTTTAGAACTGTGTTGAATGGTTAGGCGATTCACTTGTAGGGAAACGTTTTTTGCATTCTCTATTCTCAATTCTTTAACAGCAAATCTTGTGTCTTGGTTTGAAAGAAATTCCAGTGAAATCACATATAAAGCCAACGTCAGTAAAAAGGCTTTGTAGAATCACTCTGTGAATGTCTTTGGAAACACTTCTTAAGAAGGAAAGCATATGTCTTTCATCTGAGTGAAAACTGCATTCTATTCAGTTTTTAGAACTGTGTTGAATGGTTAGGCGATTCACTTATATTGAAGCGTTTGTTTGCATTCTGTATACTCAATTCTTTAACAGCAAATCTCTTATCTTGCATTTGACAGAAATGCCAGTGAAATCACGTTTAAAAGCCAATGTCAATAGAAAGGCTTTGTAGAATCACTCTGTGAATGTCTTTGCAAACACTTCTTAAGAAGGAAGGCATAAGTCTTTCATCTGAGTGAAAACTGTATTCTATTCAGTTTTTAGTACTGTGTTGAATGGTTAGGCGATTCACTTGTAGGGAAGCGTTTGTTTGCATTCTCTATACTCAATTCTTTAACAGCAAATCACGTGTCTTTGTCTGTCAGAAATTCCAGTGAAATCACTTATAAAGCCAACGTCAGTAAAAAGGCTTTGTAGAATCACTCTGTGAATGTCTTTGGAAACACTTCTTAAGAAGGAAAGCATAGGTCTTTCATGTGAGTGAAAACTGCATTCTATTAAGTTTTTAGAAATTTGTAGAATGGTTAGGCAATTCACTTGTAGGGAAGCCTTTGTTTGCATGCTGTTTACTCATTTCTTTAACAGCAAATCTCGTGTCTTGCATTTGATAGAAATTTCAGTGAAATCACTTTTAAAAGGCAAAGTCAGTAAAAAGGCTTTATAGAATCACTCTGTGAATGTCTTTGGAAACACTTCTTAAGAAGGAAAGCATACGTCTTTCATCTGAGTGAAAACTGCTTTCTATTCAGTTTTTAGAAATTTGTTGGATGGTTAGGCTATTCAATTGTAGGGAAGCATTTGTTTGCATTCTGTATACTCAATTCTTTAACATCAAATCTCGTGTCTAGCGTTTGACAGAAATTTCAGTGAAATCACGTTTAAAAGAGAAAGTCAGTAAAAAGGTTTTGTAGAATCACTCTGTGAATGTCTTTGGAAACACTTCTTAAGAAGGAAAGCATAGGTCTTTCATGTGAGTGAAAACTGCATTCTATTCAGTTTTTAGAAATTTGTAGAATGGTTAGGCAATTCACTTGTAGGGAAGCGTTTGTTTGCATGCTGTTTACTCAATTCTTTAACAGCAAATCTCGTGTCTTGCATTTGATAGAAATTCCAGTGAAATCACTTTTAAAAAGCCAAATTCAGTAAAAAGGCTTTGTAGAATCACTCTGTGAATGTCTTTGGAAATATTTATTAAGAAGGAAAGCATAAGTCTTTCATATGACTGAAAACTGCATTCTATTCAGTTTTTAGAATTCTGTTGAAGGGTTAGGCGATTCACTTGTGGGGAAGCATTTGTTTGCATTCTGTATACTCAATTCTTTAACAGCAAATCTCGTGTCTTACATTTGACAGAAATTCCAGTGAAATTATGTTTAAAAGCCAAAGTCAGTAAAATGGCTTCGTAGAATTACTGTGTGAATGTCTTTGGAAACACTTCTTAAGAATAAAAAAATATGTCTTTCATCTGAGTGAAAACTGCATTCTATTTAGTTTTTAGAACTTTCTTGAATGGTTAGGCGATTCACTTGTAGGGAAGCCTGTGTTTGCTTTCTGTATACTCAATTCTTTAACAGCAAATCTCATGTCTTGCGTTTGACAGAAATTCCAGTGAAATCACGTTTAAAAGCCAAAGTCAGTAAAAAGGCTTCGTAGAATCACACTGTGAATGTCTTTGGAAACACTTCTTAAGAAGGAAAGCATACCTCTTTCATCTGAGTGAAAACTGCATTCTATTCAGTATTTATAACTGAGTTGAATGGTTAGGTGATTCACTTGTACGGAAGTGTTTGTTTGCATTCTGTATCTTCAATTTTTTAATAGCAGACTTAGTGTCTTGCATTTGACAAAATTCCAGTGAAATCTCGATTAAAAGCGAAATTCAGTAAAAAGGCTTTGTAGAATCACTCTGTGAATTTCTTTGGAAATATTTATTAAGAAGGAAAGCATAAGTCTTTCATCTGAGTGAAAACTGCATTCTATTCAGTTTTTAGAACTGTGTTGAATGGTTAGGCGATTCACTTGTAGGGAAGCGTTTGTTTGCATTCTCTATACTCAATTATTTAACAGCAAATCTCGTGTCTTGCGTTTGATAGAAATTCCAGTGAAATCATGTTTAAATGCCAACGTCAGTAAAAAGGCTTTGTAGAATCACTCTGTGAATGTCTTTGGAAACACTTCTTAAGAAGGAAAGCATAGGTCTTTCATTAGAGTGAAAACTGCATTCTATTCAGTTTTTAGAACTGTGTTGAATGGTTAGGCGATTCACTTGTAGGGAAACGTTTTTTGCATTCTCTATACTCAATTCCTTAACAGCAAATCTCGTGTCTTGGTTTGACAGAAATTCCAGTGAAATCACGTATAAAGCCAACGTCAGTAAAAAGGGTTTGTAGAATCACTCTGTGAATGTCTTTGGAAACACTTCTTAAGAAGGAAAGCATACGTCTTTCATCTGAGTGAAAACTGCATTCTATTCAGTTTTTAGTACTGTGTTGAATGGTTAGGCGATTCACTTGTAGGGAAGCGTTTGTTTGCATTCTGTATACTCAATTCTTTAACAGCAAATCTTGTGTCTTGGTTTGAAAGAAATTCCAGTGAAATCACATATAAAGATAACGTCAGTAAAAAGGCTTTGTAGAATCACTCTGTGAATGTCTTTGGAAACACTTTTTAAGAAGGAAAGCATATGTCTTTCATCTGAGTGAAAACTGCATTCTATTCAGTTTTTAGAACTGTGTTGAATGGTTAGGCGATTCACTTATATTGAAGCGTTTGTTTGCATTCTGTATACTCAATTCTTTAACAGCAAATCTCGTATCTTGCATTTGACAGAAATTCCAAGGAAATCACGTTTAAAAGCCAATGTCAATAGAAAGGCTTTGTAGAATCACTCTGTGAATGTCTTTGGAAACACTTCTTAAGAAGGAAAGCATAAGTCTTTCATCTGAGTGAAAACTGCATTCTATTCAGTTTTTAGTACTGTGTTGAATGGTTAGGCGATTCACTTGTAGGGAAGCGTTTGTTTGCATTCTCTATACTCAATTCTTTAACAGCAAATCTCGTGTCTTTGTCTGTCAGAAATTCCAGTGAAATCACTTATAAAGCCAACTTCAGTAAAAAGGCTTTGTAGAATCACTCTGTGAATGTCTTTGGAAACACTTCTTAAGAAGGAAAGCATAGGTCTTTCATGTGAGTGAAAACTGCATTCTATTCAGTTTTTAGAAATTTGTAGAATGGTTAGGCAATTCACTTGTAGGGAAGCGTTTGTTTGCATGCTGTTTACTCAATTCTTTAACAGCAAATCTCGTGTCTTGCATTTGATAGAAATTCCAGTGAAATCACTTTTAAAAAGCCAAATTCAGTAAAAAGGCTTTGTAGAATCACTCTGTGAATGTCTTTGGAAATATTTATTAAGAAGGAAAGCATAAGTCTTTCATATGACTGAAAACTGCATTCTATTCAGTTTTTAGAATTCTGTTGAAGGGTTAGGCGATTCACTTGTGGGGAAGCATTTGTTTGCATTCTGTATACTCAATTCTTTAACAGCAAATCTCGTGTCTTACATTTGACAGAAATTCCAGTGAAATTATGTTTAAAAGCCAAAGTCAGTAAAATGGCTTCGTAGAATTACTCTGTGAATGTCTTTGGAAACACTTCTTAAGAATAAAAAAATATGTCTTTCATCTGAGTGAAAACTGCATTCTATTTAGTTTTTAGAACTTTCTTGAATGGTTAGGCGATTCACTTGTAGGGAAGCCTGTGTTTGCTTTCTGTATACTCAATTCTTTAACAGCAAATCTCATGTCTTGCGTTTGACAGAAATTCCAGTGAAATCACGTTTAAAAGCCAAAGTCAGTAAAAAGGCTTCGTAGAATCACACTGTGAATGTCTTTGGAAACACTTCTTAAGAAGGAAAGCATACCTCTTTCATCTGAGTGAAAACTGCATTCTATTCAGTATTTATAACTGAGTTGAATGGTTAGGCGATTCACTTGTACGGAAGTGTTTGTTTGCATTCTGTATCTTCAATTTTTTAATAGCAGACTTAGTGTCTTGCATTTGACAAAATTCCAGTGAAATTTCGATTAAAAGCAAAATTCAGTAAAAAGGCTTTGTAGAATCACTCTGTGAATTTCTTTGGAAATATTTATTAAGAAGGAAAGCATAAGTCTTTCATCTGAGTGAAAACTGCATTCTATTCAGTTTTTAGAACTGTGTTGAATGGTTAGGCGATTCACTTGTAGGGAAGCGTTTGTTTGCATTCTCTATACTCAATTATTTAACAGCAAATCTCGTGTCTTGCGTTTGATAGAAATTCCAGTGAAATCATGTTTAAATGCCAACGTCAGTAAAAAGGCTTTGTAGAATCACTCTGTGAATGTCTTTGGAAACACTTCTTAAGAAGGAAAGCATAGGTCTTTCATTAGAGTGAAAACTGCATTCTATTCAGTTTTTAGAACTGTGTTGAATGGTTAGGCGATTCACTTGTAGGGAAACGTTTTTTGCATTCTCTATACTCAATTCCTTAACAGCAAATCTCGTGTCTTGGTTTGACAGAAATTCCAGAGAAATCACGTATAAAGCCAACGTCAGTAAAAAGGGTTTGTAGAATCACTCTGTGAATGTCTTTGGAAACACTTCTTAAGAAGGAAAGCATACGTCTTTCATCTGAGTGAAAACTGCATTCTATTCAGTTTTTAGTACTGTGTTGAATGGTTAGGCGATTCACTTGTAGGGAAGCGTTTGTTTGCATTCTGTATACTCAATTCTTTAACAGCAAATCTTGTGTCTTGGTTTGAAAGAAATTCCAGTGAAATCACATATAAAGATAACGTCAGTAAAAAGGCTTTGTAGAATCACTCTGTGAATGTCTTTGGAAACACTTTTTAAGACGGAAAGCATATGTCTTTCATCTGAGTGAAAACTGCATTCTATTCAGTTTTTAGAACTGTGTTGAATGGTTAGGCGATTCACTTATATTGAAGCGTTTGTTTGCATTCTGTATACTCAATTCTTTAACAGCAAATCTCGTATCTTGCATTTGACAGAAATTCCAAGGAAATCACGTTTAAAAGCCAATGTCAATAGAAAGGCTTTGTAGAATCACTCTGTGAATGTCTTTGGAAACACTTCTTAAGAAGGAAAGCATAAGTCTTTCATCTGAGTGAAAACTGCATTCTATTCAGTTTTTAGTACTGTGTTGAATGGTTAGGCGATTCACTTGTAGGGAAGCGTTTGTTTGCATTCTCTATACTCAATTCTTTAACAGCAAATCTCGTGTCTTTGTCTGTCAGAAATTCCAGTGAAATCACTTATAAAGCCAACTTCAGTAAAAAGGCTTTGTAGAATCACTCTGTGAATGTCTTTGGAAACACTTCTTAAGAAGGAAAGCATAGGTCTTTCATGTGAGTGAAAACTGCATTCTATTCAGTTTTTAGAAATTTGTAGAATGGTTAGGCAATTCACTTGTAGGGAAGCGTTTGTTTGCATGCTGTTTACTCAATTCTTTAACAGCAAATCTCGTGTCTTGCATTTGATAGAAATTCCAGTGAAATCACTTTTAAAAAGCCAAATTCAGTAAAAAGGCTTTGTAGAATCACTCTGTGAATGTCTTTGGAAATATTTATTAAGAAGGAAAGCATAAGTCTTTCATATGACTGAAAACTGCATTCTATTCAGTTTTTAGAATTCTGTTGAAGGGTTAGGCGATTCACTTGTGGGGAAGCATTTGTTTGCATTCTGTATACTCAATTCTTTAACAGCAAATCTCGTGTCTTACATTTGACAGAAATTCCAGTGAAATTATGTTTAAAAGCCAAAGTCAGTAAAATGGCTTCGTAGAATTACTCTGTGAATGTCTTTGGAAACACTTCTTAAGAATAAAAAAATATGTCTTTCATCTGAGTGAAAACTGCATTCTATTTAGTTTTTAGAACTTTCTTGAATGGTTAGGCGATTCACTTGTAGGGAAGCCTGTGTTTGCTTTCTGTATACTCAATTCTTTAACAGCAAATCTCATGTCTTGCGTTTGACAGAAATTCCAGTGAAATCACGTTTAAAAGCCAAAGTCAGTAAAAAGGCTTCGTAGAATCACACTGTGAATGTCTTTGGAAACACTTCTTAAGAAGGAAAGCATACCTCTTTCATCTGAGTGAAAACTGCATTCTATTCAGTATTTATAACTGAGTTGAATGGTTAGGCGATTCACTTGTACGGAAGTGTTTGTTTGCATTCTGTATCTTCAATTTTTTAATAGCAGACTTAGTGTCTTGCATTTGACAAAATTCCAGTGAAATCTCGATTAAAAGCAAAATTCAGTAAAAAGGCTTTGTAGAATCACTCTGTGAATTTCTTTGGAAATATTTATTAAGAAGGAAAGCATAAGTCTTTCATCTGAGTGAAAACTGCATTCTATTCAGTTTTTAGAACTGTGTTGAATGGTTAGGCGATTCACTTGTAGGGAAGCGTTTGTTTGCATTCTCTATACTCAATTATTTAACAGCAAATCTCGTGTCTTGCGTTTGATAGAAATTCCAGTGAAATCATGTTTAAATGCCAACGTCAGTAAAAAGGCTTTGTAGAATCACTCTGTGAATGTCTTTGGAAACACTTCTTAAGAAGGAAAGCATAGGTCTTTCATTAGAGTGAAAACTGCATTCTATTCAGTTTTTAGAACTGTGTTGAATGGTTAGGCGATTCACTTGTAGGGAAACGTTTTTTGCATTCTCTATACTCAATTCCTTAACAGCAAATCTCGTGTCTTGGTTTGACAGAAATTCCAGAGAAATCACGTATAAAGCCAACGTCAGTAAAAAGGGTTTGTAGAATCACTCTGTGAATGTCTTTGGAAACACTTCTTAAGAAGGAAAGCATACGTCTTTCATCTGAGTGAAAACTGCATTCTATTCAGTTTTTAGTACTGTGTTGAATGGTTAGGCGATTCACTTGTAGGGAAGCGTTTGTTTGCATTCTGTATACTCAATTCTTTAACAGCAAATCTTGTGTCTTGGTTTGAAAGAAATTCCAGTGAAATCACATATAAAGATAACGTCAGTAAAAAGGCTTTGTAGAATCACTCTGTGAATGTCTTTGGAAACACTTTTTAAGACGGAAAGCATATGTCTTTCATCTGAGTGAAAACTGCATTCTATTCAGTTTTTAGAACTGTGTTGAATGGTTAGGCGATTCACTTGTAGGGAAGCGTTTGTTTGCATTCTCTATACTCAATTATTTAACAGCAAATCTCGTGTCTTGCGTTTGATAGAAATTCCAGTGAAATCACGTTTAAATGCCAACGTCAGTAAAAAGGCTTTGTAGAATCACTCTGTGAATGTCTTTGGAAACACTTCTTAAGAAGGAAAGCATAGGACTTTCATTAGAGTGAAAACTGCATTCTATTCAGTTTTTAGAACTGTGTTGAATGGTTAGGCGATTCACTTGTAGGGAAACGTTTTTTGCATTCTCTATACTCAATTCCTTAACAGCAAATCTCGTGTCTTGGTTTGACAGAAATTCCAGTGAAATCACGTATAAAGCCAACGTCAGTAAAAAGGGTTTGTAGAATCACTCTGTGAATGTCTTTGGAAACACTTCTTAAGAAGGAAAGCATACGTCTTTCATCTGAGTGAAAACTGCATTCTATTCAGTTTTTAGTACTGTGTTGAATGGTTAGGCGATTCACTTGTAGGGAAGCGTTTGTTTGCATTCTGTATACTCAATTCTTTAACAGCAAATCTTGTGTCTTGGTTTGAAAGAAATTCCAGTGAAATCACATATAAAGATAACGTCAGTAAAAAGGCTTTGTAGAATCACTCTGTGAATGTCTTTGGAAACACTTCTTAAGAAGGAAAGCATATGTCTTTCATCTGAGTGAAAACTGCATTCTATTCAGTTTTTAGAACTGTGTTGAATGGTTAGGCGATTCACTTATATTGAAGCGTTTGTTTGCATTCTGTATACTCAATTCTTTAACAGCAAATCTCGTATCTTGCATTTGACAGAAATTCCAAGGAAATCACGTTTAAAAGCCAATGTCAATAGAAAGGCTTTGTAGAATCACTCTGTGAATGTCTTTGGAAACACTTCTTAAGAAGGAAAGCATACGTCTTTCATCTGAGTGAAAACTGCATTCTATTCAGTTTTTAGTACTGTGTTGAATGGTTAGGCGATTCACTTGTAGGGAAGCGTTTGTTTGCATTCTCTATACTCAATTCTTTAACAGCAAATCTCATGTCTTTGTCTGTCAGAAATTCCAGTGAAATCACTTATAAAGCCAACGTCAGTAAAAAGGCTTTGTAGAATCACTCTGTGAATGTCTTTGGAAACACTTCTTAAGAAGGAAAGCATAGGCCTTTGATGTGAGTGAAAACTGCATTCTATTCAGTTTTTAGAAATTTGTAGAATGGTTAGGCAATTCACTTGTAGGGAAGCATTTGTTTGCATGCTGTTTACTCAATTCTTTAACAGCAAATCTCGTGTCTTGCATTTGATAGAAATTCCAGTGAAATCACTTTTAAAAAGCCAAATTCAGTAAAAAGGCTTTGTAGAATCACTCTGTGAATGTCTTTGGAAATATTTATTAAGAAGGAAAGCATAAGTCTTTCATATGACTGAAAACTGCATTCTATTCAGTTTTTAGAATTCTGTTGAAGGGTTAGGCGATTCACTTGTGGGGAAGCATTTGTTTGCATTCTGTATACTCAATTCTTTAACAGCAAATCTCGTGTCTTACATTTGACAGAAATTCCAGTGAAATTATGTTTAAAAGCCAAAGTCAGTAAAATGGCTTCGTAGAATTACTCTGTGAATGTCTTTGGAAACACTTCTTAAGAATGAAAAAATATGTCTTTCATCTGAGTGAAAACTGTATTCTATTTAGTTTTTAGAACTTTCTTGAATGGTTAGGCGATTCACTTGTAGGGAAGCATTTGTTTGCATTCTCTATACTCAATTCTTTAACAGCAAATCTCGTTTCTTGGTCTGACAGAAATTCCAGTGAATTCACATATAAAACCAACGTCAGTAAAAAGGCTTTGTAGAATCACTCTGTGAATGTCTTTGGAAACATTATTAAGAAGGAAAGCATACGTCTTTCATCTGAGTGAAAACTGCATTCTATTCAATTTTTAGAACTGTGTTGAATGGTTAGGCGATTCATTTATATTGAAGCGTTTGTTTGCATTCTGTATACTCAATTCTTTAACAGCAAATCTCGTGTCTTGCGTTTGATAGAAATTCCAGTGAAATCACGTTTAAATGCCAACGTCAGTAAAAAGGCTTTGTAGAATCACTCTGTGAATGTCTTTGGAAACACTTCTTAAGAAGGAAAGCATAGGTCTTTCATTAGAGTGAAAACTGCATTCTATTCAGTTTTTAGAACTGTGTTGAATGGTTAGGCGATTCACTTGTAGGGAAACGTTTTTTGCATTCTCTATACTCAATTCCTTAACAGCAAATCTCGTGTCTTGGTTTGACAGAAATTCCAGTGAAATCACGTATAAAGCCAACGTTAGTAAAAAGGGTTTGTAGAATCACTCTGTGAATGTCTTTGGAAACACTTCTTAAGAAGGAAAGCATACGTCTTTCATCTGAGTGAAAACTGCATTCTATTCAGTTTTTAGTACTGTGTTGAATGGTTAGGCGATTCACTTGTAGGGAAGCGTTTGTTTGCATTCTGTATACTCAATTCTTTAACAGCAAATCTTGTGTCTTGGTTTGAAAGAAATTCCAGTGAAATCACATATAAAGATAACGTCAGTAAAAAGGCTTTGTAGAATCACTCTGTGAATGTCTTTGGAAACACTTCTTAAGAAGGAAAGCATATGTCTTTCATCTGAGTGAAAACTGCATTCTATTCAGTTTTTAGAACTGTGTTGAATGGTTAGGCGATTCACTTATATTGAAGCGTTTGTTTGCATTCTGTATACTCAATTCTTTAACAGCAAATCTCGTATCTTGCATTTGACAGAAATTCCAAGGAAATCACGTTTAAAAGCCAATGTCAATAGAAAGGCTTTGTAGAATCACTCTGTGAATGTCTTTGGAAACACTTCTTAAGAAGGAAAGCATAAGTCTTTCATCTGAGTGAAAACTGCATTCTATTCAGTTTTTAGTACTGTGTTGAATGGTTAGGCGATTCACTTGTAGGGAAGCGTTTGTTTGCATTCTCTATACTCAATTCTTTAACAGCAAATCTCGTGTCTTTGTCTGTCAGAAATTCCAGTGAAATCACTTATAAAGCCAACGTCAGTAAAAAGGCTTTGTAGAATCACTCTGTGAATGTCTTTGGAAACACTTCTTAAGAAGGAAAGCATAGGTCTTTCATGTGAGTGAAAACTGCATTCTATTCAGTTTTTAGAAATTTGTAGAATGGTTAGGCAATTCACTTGTAGGGAAGCGTTTGTTTGCATGCTGTTTACTCAATTCTTTAACAGCAAATCTCGTGTCTTGCATTTGATAGAAATTCCAGTGAAATCACTTTTAAAAAGCCAAATTCAGTAAAAAGGCTTTGTAGAATCACTCTGTGAATGTCTTTGGAAATATTTATTAAGAAGGAAAGCATAAGTCTTTCATATGACTGAAAACTGCATTCTATTCAGTTTTTAGAATTCTGTTGAAGGGTTAGGCGATTCACTTGTGGGGAAGCATTTGTTTGCATTCTGTATACTCAATTCTTTAACAGCAAATCTCGTGTCTTACATTTGACAGAAATTCCAGTGAAATTATGTTTAAAAGCCAAAGTCAGTAAAATGGCTTCGTAGAATTACTCTGTGAATGTCTTTGGAAACACTTCTTAAGAATGAAAAAATATGTCTTTCATCTGAGTGAAAACTGTATTCTATTTAGTTTTTAGAACTTTCTTGAATGGTTAGGCGATTCACTTGTAGGGAAGCATTTGTTTGCATTCTCTATACTCAATTCTTTAACAGCAAATCTCGTTTCTTGGTCTGACAGAAATTCCAGTGAATTCACATATAAAGCCAACGTCAGTAAAAAGGCTTTGTAGAATCACTCTGTGAATGTCTTTGGAAACACTTCTTAAGAAGGAAAGCATACGTCTTTCATCTCAGTGAAAACTGCATTCTATTCAGTTTTTAGAACTGTGTTGAATGGTTAGGCGATTCATTTATATTGAAGCATTTGTTTGCATTCTGTATACTCAATTCTTTAACAGCAAATCTTGTGTCTTGGTTTGACAGAAATTCCAGTGAAATCACGTTTAAAAGCCAACTTCAGTAAAAAGGCTTTGTAGAATCACTCTGTGAATGTCTTTGGAAGCACTTATTAAGAAGGAAAGCATATGTCTTTCATCTGAGTGAAAACTGCATTCTATTCAATTTTTAGAACTGTGTTGAATGGTTAGGCGATTCACTTGTAGGGAAGCGTTTGTTTGCATTCTGTATACTCAATTCTTTAACAGCAAATCTCGTGTATTGGTTTGACAGAAATTCCAGTGAAATCACATATAAAGCCAACCTCAGTAAAAAGGCTTTGTAGAATCACACTGTGAATGTCTTTGGAAACACTTATTAAGAAGGAAAGCATACGTCTTTCATCTGAGTTAAAACTGCATTCTATTCAGTTTTTAGAACTGTGTTGAATGGTTAGGCGATTCATTTATATTGAAGCGTTTGTTTGCATTCTGTATACTCAATTTTTTAACAGTAAATCTCGTGTCTTGGTTTGACAGAAATTTCAGTGAAATCACATATAAAGCCAACGTCAGTAAAAAGGCTTTGTAGAATCACTCTGTGAATGTCTTTGGAAGAACTTATTAAGAAGGAAAGCATAAGTCTTTCATCTGAGTGAAAACTGCATTCTATTCAGTTTTTAGAACTGTGTTGAATGGTTAGGCGATTCACTTATAGGGAAGCATTTTTTTGCATTCTGTGTACTCAATTCTTTAACAGCTAATCTCGTGTCTTGCGTTTGTCAGAAATTTAAGTGAAATCACGTTTAAAAGCCAAAGTCAGTAAAAAGGCTTCATAGAATCACTCTGTGAATGTTTTTGGAAACTATTCTTAAAAAGGAAAGCATACGTCTTTCATCTCAGTGAAAACTGCATTCTATTCAGTTTTTAGTACTGTGTTGAATGGTTAGGTGATTCACTTGTAGGGAAGCATTTGTTTGCATTCTCTATACTCAATTCTTTAACATCAAATCTCGTGTCTTGGTCTGACAGAAATTCCAGTGAAATCACGTATAAAGCCAACGTCAGTAAAAAGGCTTGTAGAATCACTCTGTGAATGTCTTTTGAAACACTTCTTAAGAAGGAAAGCATATGTCTTTCATCTGAGTGAAAACAGCATTCTATTCAGTTTTTAGAACTGTGTTGAATGGTTAGGCGATTCACTTATATTGAAGCGTTTGTTTGCATTCTGTATACTCAATTTTTTAACAGCAAATCTCGTGTCTTGGTCTGACAGAAATTCCAGTGAAAACGCTTATAAAGCCAACGTCAGTAAAAAGGCTTTGTAGAATCACTCTGTGAATGGCTTTGGAAGCACTTATTAAGAAGGAAAGCATACGTCTTTCATCTGAGTGAAAACTGCATTCTATTCAGTTTTAGAACTGTGTTGAATGGTTAGGCGATTCAATTGTAGGGAAGCATTTGTTTGCATTCTGTATACTCAATTCTTTAACAGCAAATCTCGTGTATTGGTTTGACAGAAATTCCAGTGAAATCACATATAAAGCCAACCTCAGTAAAAAGGCTTTGTAGAATCACACTGTGAATGTCTTTGGAAACACTTATTAAGAAGGAAAGCATACGTCTTTCATCTGAGTTAAAACTGCATTCTATTCAGTTTTTTGAACTGTGTTGAATGGTTAGGCGATTCATTTATATTGAAGCGTTTGTTTGCATTCTGTATACTCAATTTTTTAACAGTAAATCTCGTGTCTTGGTTTGACAGAAATTCCAGTGAAATCACATATAAAGAAAACGTCAGTAAAAATGCTTTGTAGAATCACTCTGTGAATGTCTTTGGAAGAACTTATTAAGAAGGAAAGCATAAGTCTTTTATCTGAGTGAAAACTGCATTCTATTCAGTTTTTAGAACTGTGTTGAATGGTTAGGCGATTCACTTATAGGGAAGCATTTTTTTACATTCTGTGTACTCAATTCTTTAACAGCTAATCTCGTGTCTTGCGTTTGTCAGAAATTTCAGTGAAATCACGTTTAAAAGCCAAAGTCAGTAAAAAGGCTTCATAGAATCACTCTGTGAATGTTTTTGGAAACAATTCTTAAGAAAGAAAGCATACGTCTTTCATCTCAGTGAAAACTGCATTCTATTCAGTTTTTAGTACTGTGTTGAATGGTTAGGTGATTCACTTGTAGGGAAGCGTTTGTTTTCATTCTCTGTACTCAATTTTTTAACATCAAATCTCGTGTCTTGGTCTGACAGAAATTCCAGTGAATTCACGTATAAAGCCAACGTCAGTAAAAAGGCTTGTAGAATCATACTGTGAATGTCTTTTGAAACACTTCTTAAGAAGGAAAGCATATGTCTTTCATCTGAGTGAAAACAGCATTCTATTCAGTTTTTAGAACTGTGTTGAATGGTTATGCGATTCATTTATAATGAAGCGTTTGTTTGCATTCTGTATACTCAATTCTTTAACAGCAAATCTCGTGTCTTGCATTTGACAGAAATTCCAGTGTAATCACGTTTAAAAGCCAAAGTCAGTAAATAGGCTTCATAGAATCACTCTGTGAATGTCTGTGGAAACACTTCTTAAGGAGGAAAGCATACGTCTTTCATCTAGGTGAAAACTGCATTCTATTCAGTTTTTAGAACTGAGTTGAATGTTTAGGCGATTCAGTTGTAGGGAAGCGTTTGTTTGCATTCTGTATACTCAATTCTTTAACAACAAATCTTGTGTCTTGGTTTGATAGAAATTCCAGTGAAATCACGTATAAAGCCAACGTCAGTAAAAAGACTTTGTAGAATCACTCTGTGAATGTCTTTGGAAACATTATTAAGAAGGAATGCATACTTCTTTAATCTGAGGTAAAACTGCATTCTATTCAGTTTTTAGAACTGTGTTGAATGGTTAGGCGATTCACTTATATTGAAGCGTTTGTTTGCATTCTCTATACTCAATTCTTTAAGAGCAAATCTCGTTTATTGGTTTGACAGAAATTCCAGTGAAATCACATATAAAGCCAACTTCAGTAAAAAGGCTTCGTAAAATCACTCTGTGAATGTCTTTGGAAACACTTCTTAAGAAGGAAAGCACATGTCTTTCATCTGAGTGAAAACTGCATTCTATTCAGTTTTTAGAACTGTGTTGAATGGTTAGGCGATTCACTTGTAGGGAAGCGTTTGTTTGCATTCTCTATACTCAATTCTTTAACAGCAAATCTTGTGTCTTGGTTTGACAGATATTTCAGTGAAATCACGTATAAAGCCAATGTCAGTAAAAAGGCTTTGTAGAATCACTCTGTGAATGTCTTTGGAAACACTTATTAAGAAGGAATGCATACTTCTTTCATCTGAGGTAAAACTGCATTCTATTCAGTTTTTAGAACTGTGTTGAATGGTTAGGCGATTCACTTATATTGAAGCGTTTGTTTGCATTCTCTATACTCAATTCTTTATCAGCAAATCACTTGTCTTGCATTTGATAGAAATTCCAGTGAAATCACGTTTAAAAGCCAAAGTCAGTAAAAAGGCTTCGTAAAATCACTCTGTGAATGTCTTTGGAAACACTTCTTAAGAAGGAAAGCATACGTCTTTCATCTGAGTGAAAACTGCATTCTATTCAGTTTTTAGAACTGTGTTAAATGGTTAGGTCATTCACTTGTAGGGAAGCTTTTGTTTTCATTCTCTATACTCAATTCTTTAACAGCAAATCTCCTGTCTTGGTCTGACAGAAATTCCAGTGAAATCACGTATAAAGCCAACGTCAGTAAAAAGGCTTTGTAGAATCACTCTGTGAATGTCTTTGGAAACACTTATTAAGAAGGAGAGCAAACGTCTTTCATCTGAGTGAGAACTGCATTCTATTCAATTTTTAGAATTGTTTTGAATGGTTAGGCGATTCACTTGTAGGGAAGCGTTTGTTTGCATTCTCTATACTCAATTCTTTAACAGCAAATCTCGTGTCTTGGTCTGACAGAAATTCCAGTGAAATCACATATAAAGCCAACGTCAGTAAAAAGGATTTGTAGAGTCACTCTGTGAATGTCTTAGGAAACACTTCTTAAGAAGGAAAGCATACGTCTTTCATCTGAGTGAAAACTGCATTCTATTCAGTTTTTAGAACTTTGTTTAATGGTTAGACAATTCACTTGTAGGGATGCGTTTGTTTGCATGCTGTTTATGCAATTCTTTAACAGGAAATCTCGTGTCTTGCATTTGATAGAAATTCCAGTGAAATCACTTTTAAAAGCCAAAGTTAGTAAAAAGGCTTTGTAGAATCACTTTGTGAATGTCTTTGAAAACACTTGTTAAGAAGGAAAGGATATGTCTTTCATCTGAGTGAAAACTGCATGCTATTCAGTTTTAGAACTTTGTTGAATAGTTAGGCGATTCAATTGTAGGGAAGCGTTTGTTTGCATTGTGTATTATGAATTCTTTAACAGCAAATCTCGTGTCTTGCATTTGACAGAAATTCCAGTGAAATCGCGTTTAAAAGCCAACGTCAGAAAAAAGGCTTTATAGAATCACTCTGTGAATGTCTTTGGAAACACTTCTTAAGAAGGAAAGCTTATGTCTTTCATCTGAGTGAAAACTGCATTCTATTCAGTTTTTAGAACTGTGTTGAATGGTTAGGCGATTCACTTATATTGAAGTGTTTGTTTGCATTCTGTATACTCAATTCTTTAACAGCAAATCTCATGTCTTGCGTTTGGCAGAAATTCCAGTGAAATCACATTTAAAAGCCAATGTCAATAGAAAGGCTTTGTAGAATCTCTCTGTGAATGTCTTTGGAAACACTTCTTAAGAAGGAAAGCATAAGTCTTTCATATGCGAGAAAACTGCACTCTATTCAGTTTTTAGAACTGTGTTGAAGGGTTAGGCGATTCACTTGTGGGGAAGTGTTTGTTTGCATTCTGTATACTCAATACTTTAACAGCAACTCTCGTGTCTTACATTTGACAGATATTCCAGTGAAATTACGTTTAAAAGCCAAAGTCAGTAAAATGGTTTCGTAGAATTACTCTGTGAATGTCTTTGGAAACACTTCTTACGAATGAAAAAATATGTCTTTCATCTGAGTGAAAACTGCATACTATTTAGTTTTTAGAACTTTCTTGAATGGTTAGGCGATTCACTTGTACGGAAGTGTTTGTTTGCATTCTGTATCTTCAATTTTTTAATAGCAGACTTAGTGTCTTGCATTTGACAAAATTCCAGTGAAATCTCGATTAAAAGCCAACGTCAGTAAAAAGGCTTTGTAGAATCACTCTGTGAAAATCTTTGGAAATATTTATTAAGAAGGAAAGCATAAGTCTTTCATCTGAGTGAAAACTGCATTCTATTCAGTTTTTAGAACTGTGTTGAATGGTTAGGCGATTCATTTGTAGGGAAGCGTTTGTTTGCATTCTCTATACTCAATTATTTAACAGCAAATCTCGTGTCTTGCGTTTGATAGAAATTCCAGTGAAATCACGTTTAAATGCCAATGTCAGTAAAAAGGCATTGTAGAATCACTCTGTGAATGTCTTTGGAAACACTTCTTAAGAAGGAAAGCATAGGTCTTTCATCGTAGTGAAAACTGCATTCTATTCAGTTTTTAGAACTGTGTTGAATGGTTAGGCGATTCACTTGTAGGGAAACGTTTTTTGCATTCTCTATACTCAATTCTTTAACAGCAAATCTTGTGTCTTGGTTTGAAAGAAATTCCAGTGAAATCACATATAAAGCCAACGTCAGTAAAAAGGCTTTGTAGAATCACTCTGTGAATGTCTTTGGAAACACTTCTTAAGAAGGAAAGCATATGTCTTTCATCTGAGTGAAAACTGCATTCTATTCAGTTTTTAGAACTGTGTTGAATGGTTAGGCGATTCACTTATATTGAAGCGTTTGTTTGCATTCTGTATACTCAATTCTTTAACAGCAAATCTCTTATCTTGCATTTGACAGAAATGCCAGTGAAATCACGTTTAAAAGCCAATGTCAATAGAAAGGCTTTGTAGAATCACTCTGTGAATGTCTTTGCAAACACTTCTTAAGAAGGAAGGCATAACTCTTTCATCTGAGTGAAAACTGTATTCTATTCAGTTTTTAGTACTGTGTTGAATGGTTAGGCGATTCACTTGTAGGGAAGCGTTTGTTTGCATTCTCTATACTCAATTCTTTAACAGCAAATCACGTGTCTTTGTCTGTCAGAAATTCCAGTGAAATCACTTATAAAGCCAACGTCAGTAAAAAGGCTTTGTAGAATCACTCTGTGAATGTCTTTGGAAACACTTCTTAAGAAGGAAAGCATAGGTCTTTCATGTGAGTGAAAACTGCATTCTATTAAGTTTTTAGAAATTTGTAGAATGGTTAGGAAATTCACTTGTAGGGAAGCCTTTGTTTGCATGCTGTTTACTCATTTCTTTAACAGCAAATCTCGTGTCTTGCATTTGATAGAAATTTCAGTGAAATCACTTTTAAAAGGCAAAGTCAGTAAAAAGGCTTTATAGAATCACTCTGTGAATGTCTTTGGAAACACTTCTTAAGAAGGAAAGCATACGTCTTTCATCTGAGTGAAAACTGCTTTCTATTCAGTTTTTAGAAATTTGTTGGATGGTTAGGCGATTCAATTGTAGGGAAGCATTTGTTTGCATTCTGTATACTCAATTCTTTAACATCAAATCTCGTGTCTAGCGTTTGACAGAAATTTCAGTGAAATCACGTTTAAAAGAGAAAGTCAGTAAAAAGGTTTTGTAGAATCACTCTGAGAATGTCTTGGAAAACACTTCTTAAGAAGGAAAGCATACATCTTTCTTTTGAGTGAAAACTGCATTCTATTCAGTTTTTAGAACTTTGTTGAATGGTTAGGCGATTCACTTGTAGGGACGCATTTGTTTGCATGCTGTTTACTCTATTCTTTAACAGCAAATCTCGTGTCTTGCATTTGATAGAAATTCCAGTGAAATCACTTTTAAAAAGCCAAATTCAGTAAAAAGGCTTTGTAGAATCACTCTGTGAATGTCTTTTTAAATATTTATTAAGAAGGAAAGCATAAGTCTTTCATATGAGTGAAAACTGCATTCTATTCAGTTTTTAGAATTCTGTTGAAGGGTTAGGCGATTCACTTGTGGGGAAGCATTTGTTTGCATTCTGTATACTCAATTCTTTAACAGCAAATCTCGTGTCTTACATTTGACAGAAATTCCAGTGAAATTACGTTTAAAAGCCAAAGTCAGTAAAATGGCTTCGTAGAATTACTCTGTGAATGTCTTTGGAAACACTTCTTAAGAATAAAAAAATATGTCTTTCATCTGAGTGAAAACTGCATTCTATTTAGTTTTTAGAACTTTCTTGAATGGTTAGGCGATTCACTTGTAGTGAAGCCTGTGTTTGCTTTCTGTATACTCAATTCTTTAACAGCAAATCTCATGTCTTGCGTTTGACAGAAATTCCAGTGAAATCACGTTTAAAAGCCAAAGTCAGTAAAAAGGCTTCGTAGAATCACACTGTGAATGTCTTTGGAAACACTTCTTAAGAAGGAAAGCATACCTCTTTCATCTGAGTGAAAACTGCATTCTATTCAGTATTTATAACTGAGTTGAATGGTTAGGCGATTCACTTGTACGGAAGTGTTTGTTTGCATTCTGTATCTTCAATTTTTTAATAGCAGACTTAGTGTCTTGCATTTGACAAAATTCCAGTGAAATCTCGATTAAAAGCGAAATTCAGTAAAAAGGCTTTGTAGAATCACTCTGTGAATTTCTTTGGAAATATTGATTAAGAAGGAAAGCATAAGTCTTTCATCTGAGTGAAAACTGCATTCTATTCAGTTTTTAGAACTGTGTTGAATGGTTAGGCGATTCACTTGTAGGGAAGCGTTTGTTTGCATTCTCTATACTCAATTATTTAACAGCAAATCTCGTGTCTTGCGTTTGATAGAAATTCCAGTGAAATCACGTTTAAATGCCAACGTCAGTAAAAAGGCTTTGTAGAATCACTCTGTGAATGTCTTTGGAAACACTTCTTAAGAAGGAAAGCATAGGTCTTTCATTAGAGTGAAAACTGCATTCTATTCAGTTTTTAGAACTGTGTTGAATGGTTAGGCGATTCACTTGTAGGGAAACGTTTTTTGCATTCTCTATACTCAATTCCTTAACAGCAAATCTCGTGTCTTGGTTTGACAGAAATTCCAGTGAAATCACGTATAAAGCCAACGTCAGTAAAAAGGGTTTGTAGAATCACTCTGTGAATGTCTTTGGAAACACTTCTTAAGAAGGAAAGCATACGTCTTTCATCTGAGTGAAAACTGCATTCTATTCAGTTTTTAGTACTGTGTTGAATGGTTAGGCGATTCACTTGTAGGGAAGCGTTTGTTTGCATTCTGTATACTCAATTCTTTAACAGCAAATCTTGTGTCTTGGTTTGAAAGAAATTCCAGTGAAATCACATATAAAGATAACGTCAGTAAAAAGGCTTTGTAGAATCACTCTGTGAATGTCTTTGGAAACACTTCTTAAGAAGGAAAGCATATGTCTTTCATCTGAGTGAAAACTGCATTCTATTCAGTTTTTAGAACTGTGTTGAATGGTTAGGCGATTCACTTATATTGAAGCGTTTGTTTGCATTCTGTATACTCAATTCTTTAACAGCAAATCTCGTATCTTGCATTTGACAGAAATTCCAAGGAAATCACGTTTAAAAGCCAATGTCAATAGAAAGGCTTTGTAGAATCACTCTGTGAATGTCTTTGGAAACACTTCTTAAGAAGGAAAGCATACGTCTTTCATCTGAGTGAAAACTGCATTCTATTCAGTTTTTAGTACTGTGTTGAATGGTTAGGCGATTCACTTGTAGGGAAGCGTTTGTTTGCATTCTCTATACTCAATTCTTTAACAGCAAATCTCGTGTCTTTGTCTGTCAGAAATTCCAGTGAAATCACTTATAAAGCCAACGTCAGTAAAAAGGCTTTGTAGAATCACTCTGTGAATGTCTTTGGAAACACTTCTTAAGAAGGAAAGCATAGGTCTTTCATGTGAGTGAAAACTGCATTCTATTCAGTTTTTAGAAATTTGTAGAATGGTTAGGCAATTCACTTGTAGGGAAGCGTTTGTTTGCATGCTGTTTACTCAATTCTTTAACAGCAAATCTCGTGTCTTGCATTTGATAGAAATTCCAGTGAAATCACTTTTAAAAAGCCAAATTCAGTAAAAAGGCTTTGTAGAATCACTCTGTGAATGTCTTTGGAAATATTTATTAAGAAGGAAAGCATAAGTCTTTCATATGACTGAAAACTGCATTCTATTCAGTTTTTAGAATTCTGTTGAAGGGTTAGGCGATTCACTTGTGGGGAAGCATTTGTTTGCATTCTGTATACTCAATTCTTTAACAGCAAATCTCGTGTCTTACATTTGACAGAAATTCCAGTGAAATTATGTTTAAAAGCCAAAGTCAGTAAAATGGCTTCGTAGAATTACTCTGTGAATGTCTTTGGAAACACTTCTTAAGAATGAAAAAATATGTCTTTCATCTGAGTGAAAACTGTATTCTATTTAGTTTTTAGAACTTTCTTGAATGGTTAGGCGATTCACTTGTAGGGAAGCATTTGTTTGCATTCTCTATACTCAATTCTTTAACAGCAAATCTCGTTTCTTGGTCTGACAGAAATTCCAGTGAATTCACATATAAAGCCAACGTCAGTAAAAAGGCTTTGTAGAATCACTCTGTGAATGTCTTTGGAAACACTTCTTAAGAAGGAAAGCATACGTCTTTCATCTCAGTGAAAACTGCATTCTATTCAGTTTTTAGAACTGTGTTGAATGGTTAGGCGATTCATTTATATTGAAGCGTTTGTTTGCATTCTGTATACTCAATTCTTTAACAGCAAATCTTGTGTCTTGGTTTGACAGAAATTCCAGTGAAATCACGTTTAAAAGCCAACTTCAGTAAAAAGGCTTTGTAGAATCACTCTGTGAATGTCTTTGGAAGCACTTATTAAGAAGGAAAGCATACGTCTTTCATCTGAGTGAAAACTGCATTCTATTCAATTTTTAGAACTGTGTTGAATGGTTAGGCGATTCACTTGTAGGGAAGCGTTTGTTTGCATTCTCTATACTCAATTATTTAACAGCAAATCTCGTGTCTTGCGTTTGATAGAAATTCCAGTGAAATCACGTTTAAATGCCAACGTCAGTAAAAAGGATTTGTAGGATCACTCTGTGAATGTCTTTGGAAACACTTCTTAAGAAGGAAAGCATAGGTCTTTCATTAGAGTGAAAACTGCATTCTATTCAGTTTTTAGAACTGTGTTGAATGGTTCGGCGATTCACTTGTAGGGAAACGTTTTTTGCATTCTCTATACTCAATTCCTTAACAGCAAATCTCGTGTCTTGGTTTGACAGAAATTCCAGTGAAATCACGTATAAAGCCAACGTCAGTAAAAAGGGTTTGTAGAATCACTCTGTGAATGTCTTTGGAAACACTTCTTAAGAAGGAAAGCATACGTCTTTCATCTGAGTGAAAACTGCATTCTATTCAGTTTTTAGTACTGTGTTGAATGGTTAGGCGATTCACTTGTAGGGAAGCTTTTGTTTGCATTCTCTATACTCAATTCTTTAACAGCAAATCTCGTGTCTTTGTCTGTCAGAAATTCCAGTGAAATCACTTATAAAGCCAACGTCAGTAAAAAGGCTTTGTAGAATCACTCTGTGAATGTCTTTGGAAACACTTCTTAAGAAGGAAAGCATAGGTCTTTCATGTGAGTGAAAACTGCATTCTATTCAGTTTTTAGAAATTTGTAGAATGGTTAGGCAATTCACTTGTAGGGAAGCGTTTGTTTGCATGCTGTTTACTCAATTCTTTAACAGCAAATCTCGTGTCTTGCATTTGATAGAAATTCCAGTGAAATCACTTTTAAAAAGCCAAATTCAGTAAAAAGGCTTTGTAGAATCACTCTGTGAATGTCTTTGGAAATATTTATTAAGAAGGAAAGCATAAGTCTTT
Source organism: Phyllotis vaccarum (assembly GCA_033318265.1). Classification (NCBI taxonomy): domain Eukaryota; kingdom Metazoa; phylum Chordata; class Mammalia; order Rodentia; family Cricetidae; genus Phyllotis; species Phyllotis vaccarum. The sequence goes on from JARWLC010000049.1 coordinate 1,383,991, forward strand.
CATATGACTGAAAACTGCATTCTATTCAGTTTTTAGAATTCTGTTGAAGGGTTAGGCGATTCACTTGTGGGGAAGCATTTGTTTGCATTCTGTATACTCAATTCTTTAACAGCAAATCTCGTGTCTTACATTTGACAGAAATTCCAGTGAAATTATGTTTAAAAGCCAAAGTCAGTAAAATGGCTTCGTAGAATTACTCTGTGAATGTCTTTGGAAACACTTCTTAAGAATGAAAAAATATGTCTTTCATCTGAGTGAAAACTGTATTCTATTTAGTTTTTAGAACTTTCTTGAATGGTTAGGCGATTCACTTGTAGGGAAGCGTTTGTTTGCATTCTCTATACTCAATTATTTAACAGCAAATCTCGTGTCTTGCGTTTGATAGAAATTCCAGTGAAATCACGTTTAAATGCCAACGTCAGTAAAAAGGATTTGTAGGATCACTCTGTGAATGTCTTTGGAAACACTTCTTAAGAAGGAAAGCATAGGTCTTTCATTAGAGTGAAAACTGCATTCTATTCAGTTTTTAGAACTGTGTTGAATGGTTCGGCGATTCACTTGTAGGGAAACGTTTTTTGCATTCTCTATACTCAATTCCTTAACAGCAAATCTCGTGTCTTGGTTTGACAGAAATTCCAGTGAAATCACGTATAAAGCCAACGTCAGTAAAAAGGGTTTGTAGAATCACTCTGTGAATGTCTTTGGAAACACTTCTTAAGAAGGAAAGCATACGTCTTTCATCTGAGTGAAAACTGCATTCTATTCAGTTTTTAGTACTGTGTTGAATGGTTAGGCGATTCACTTGTAGGGAAGCTTTTGTTTGCATTCTCTATACTCAATTCTTTAACAGCAAATCTCGTGTCTTTGTCTGTCAGAAATTCCAGTGAAATCACTTATAAAGCCAACGTCAGTAAAAAGGCTTTGTAGAATCACTCTGTGAATGTCTTTGGAAACACTTCTTAAGAAGGAAAGCATAGGTCTTTCATGTGAGTGAAAACTGCATTCTATTCAGTTTTTAGAAATTTGTAGAATGGTTAGGCAATTCACTTGTAGGGAAGCGTTTGTTTGCATGCTGTTTACTCAATTCTTTAACAGCAAATCTCGTGTCTTGCATTTGATAGAAATTCCAGTGAAATCACTTTTAAAAAGCCAAATTCAGTAAAAAGGCTTTGTAGAATCACTCTGTGAATGTCTTTGGAAATATTTATTAAGAAGGAAAGCATAAGTCTTTCATATGACTGAAAACTGCATTCTATTCAGTTTTTAGAATTCTGTTGAAGGGTTAGGCGATTCACTTGTGGGGAAGCATTTGTTTGCATTCTGTATACTCAATTCTTTAACAGCAAATCTCGTGTCTTACATTTGACAGAAATTCCAGTGAAATTATGTTTAAAAGCCAAAGTCAGTAAAATGGCTTCGTAGAATTACTCTGTGAATGTCTTTGGAAACACTTCTTAAGAATGAAAAAATATGTCTTTCATCTGAGTGAAAACTGTATTCTATTTAGTTTTTAGAACTTTCTTGAATGGTTAGGCGATTCACTTGTAGGGAAGCATTTGTTTGCATTCTCTATACTCAATTCTTTAACAGCAAATCTCGTTTCTTGGTCTGACAGAAATTCCAGTGAATTCACATATAAAGCCAACGTCAGTAAAAAGGCTTTGTAGAATCACTCTGTGAATGTCTTTGGAAACACTTCTTAAGAAGGAAAGCATACGTCTTTCATCTCAGTGAAAACTGCATTCTATTCAGTTTTTAGAACTGTGTTGAATGGTTAGGCGATTCATTTATATTGAAGCATTTGTTTGCATTCTGTATACTCAATTCTTTAACAGCAAATCTCGTGTATTGGTTTGACAGAAATTCCAGTGAAATCACATATAAAGCCAACCTCAGTAAAAAGGCTTTGTAGAATCACACTGTGAATGTCTTTGGAAACACTTATTAAGAAGGAAAGCATACGTCTTTCATCTGAGTTAAAACTGCATTCTATTCAGTTTTTATAACTGTGTTGAATGGTTAGGCGATTCATTTATATTGAAGCGTTTGTTTGCATTCTGTATACTCAATTTTTTAACAGTAAATCTCGTGTCTTGGTTTGACAGAAATTTCAGTGAAATCACATATAAAGCCAACGTCAGTAAAAAGGCTTTGTAGAATCACTCTGTGAATGTCTTTGGAAGAACTTATTAAGAAGGAAAGCATACGTCTTTCATCTCAGTGAAAACTGCATTCTATTCAGTTTTTAGAACTGTGTTGAATGGTTAGGCGATTCACTTATAGGGAAGCATTTTTTTTTCATTCTGTGTACTCAATTCTTTAACAGCTAATCTCGTGTCTTGCGTTTGTCAGAAATTTAAGTGAAATCACGTTTAAAAGCCAAAGTCAGTAAAAAGGCTTCATAGAATCACTCTGTGAATGTTTTTGGAAACTATTCTTAAGAAGGAAAGCATACGTCTTTCATCTCAGTGAAAACTGCATTCTATTCAGTTTTTAGTACTGTGTTGAATGGTTAGGTGATTCACTTGTAGGGAAGCATTTGTTTGCATTCTCTATACTCAATTCTTTAACATCAAATCTCGTGTCTTGGTCTGACAGAAATTCCAGTGAAATCACGTATAAAGCCAACGTCAGTAAAAAGGCTTGTAGAATCACACTGTGAATGTCTTTTGAAACACTTCTTAAGAAGGAAAGCATATGTCTTTCATCTGAGTGAAAACAGCATTCTATTCAGTTTTTAGAACTGTGTTGAATGGTTATGCGATTCATTTATATTGAAGCGTTTGTTTGCATTCTGTATACTCAATTCTTTAACAGCAAATCTCGTGTCTTGCATTTGACAGAAATTCCAGTGTAAACACGTTTAAAAGCCAAAGTCAGTAAATAGGCTTCATAGAATCACTCTGTGAATGTCTGTGGAAACACTTCTTAAGGAGGAAAGCATACGTCTTTCATCTCAGTGAAAACTGCATTCTATTCAGTTTTTAGTACTGTGTTGAATGGTTAGGCAATTCACTTGTAGGGAAGCGTTTGTTTGCATTCTGTGTACTCAAATCTTTAACAGCAAATCTCGTGTCTTGGTCTGACAAAAATTCCAGGGAAATCACGTGTAAAGCCAACGTCAGTAAAAAGGCTTTATAGAATCACTCCGTAATGTCTTTGGAAACACTTCTTAAGAAGGAAAGCATATGTCTTTCATCTAGGTGAAAACTGCATTCTATTCAGTTTTTAGAACTGAGTTGAATGTTTAGGCGATTCAGTTGTAGGGAAGCGTTTGTTTGCATTCTGTATACTCAATTCTTTAACAGCAAATCTTGTGTCTTGGTTTGATAGAAATTCCAGTGAAATCACGTATAAAGCCAACGTCAGTAAAAAGACTTTGTAGAATCACTCTGTGAATGTCTTTGGAAACATTATTAAGAAGGAATGCATACTTCTTTCATCTGAGGTAAAACTGCATTCTATTCAGTTTTTAGAACTGTGTTGAATGGTTAGGCGATTCACTTATATTGAAGCGTTTGTTTGCATTCTCTATACTCAATTCTTTAACAGCAAATCTCGTGTCTTGGTCTGACAGAAATTCCAGTGAAAACGCGTATAAAGCCAACGTCAGTAAAAAGGCTTTGTAGAATCACTCTGTGAATGGCTTTGGAAGCACTTATTAAGAAGGAAAACATACGTCTTTCATCTGAGTGAAAACTGCATTCTATTCAGTTTTAGAACTGTGTTGAATGGTTAGGCGATTCAATTGTAGGGAAGCATTTGTTTGCATTCTCTATACTCAATTCTTTAAGAGCAAATCTCGTTTATTGGTTTGACAGAAATTCCAGTGAAATCACATATAAAGCCAACTTCAGTAAAAAGGCTTCGTAAAATCACTCTGTGAATGTCTGTGGAAACACTTCTTAAGAAGGAAATCATACGTCTTTCATCTGAGTGAAAACTGCATTCTATTCAGTTTTTAGAACTATGTTGAATGGTTAGGCGATTCACTTGTAGGGAAGCGTTTGTTTGCATTCTGTATACTCAATTCTTTAACAGCAAATCTCGTGTATTGGTTTGACAGAAATTCCAGTGAAATCACATATAAAGCCAACCTCAGTAAAAAGGCTTTGTAGAATCACACTGTGAATGTCTTTGGAAACACTTATTAAGAAGGAAAGCATACGTCTTTCATCTGAGTTAAAACTGCATTCTATTCAGTTTTTTGAACTGTGTTGAATGGTTAGGCGATTCATTTATATTGAAGCGTTTCTTTGCATTCTGTATACTCAATTTTTTAACAGTAAATCTCGTGTCTTGGTTTGACAGAAATTCCAGTGAAATCACATATAAAGCCAACGTCAGTAAAAATGCTTTGTAGAATCACTCTGTGAATGTCTTTGGAAGAACTTATTAAGAAGGAAAGCATAAGTCTTTCATCTGAGTGAAAACTGCATTCTATTCAGTTGTTAGAACTGTGTTGAATGGTTAGGCGATTCACTTATAGGGAAGCATTTTTTTACATTCTGTGTACTCAATTCTTTAACAGCTAATCTCGTGTCTTGCGTTTGTCAGAAATTTCAGTGAAATCACGTTTAAAAGCCAAAGTCAGTAAAAAGGCTTCATAGAATCACTCTGTGAATGTTTTTGGAAACAATTCTTAAGAAAGAAAGCATACGTCTTTCATCTCAGTGAAAACTGCATTCTATTCAGTTTTTATTACTGTGTTGAATGGTTAGGTGATTCACTTGTAGGGAACCGTTTGTTTTCATTCTCTGTACTCAATTTTTTAACATCAAATATCGTGTCTTGGTCTGACAGAAATTCCAGTGAATTCACGTATAAAGCCAACGTCAGTAAAAAGGCTTGTAGAATCATACTGTGAATGTCTTTTGAAACACTTCTTAAGAAGGAAAGCATATGTCTTTCATCTGAGTGAAAACAGCATTCTATTCTGTTTTTAGAACTGTGTTGAATGGTTATGCGATTCATTTATATTGAAGCGTTTGTTTGCATTCTGTATACTCAATTCTTTAACAGCAAATCTCGTGTCTTGCATTTGACAGAAATTCCAGTGTAATCACGTTTAAAAGCCAAAGTCAGTAAATAGGCTTCATAGAATCACTCTGTGAATGTCTGTGGAAACACTTCTTAAAGAGGAAAGCATACGTCTTTCATCTAGGTGAAAACTGCATTCTATTCAGTTTTTAGAACTGAGTTGAATGTTTAGGCGATTCAGTTGTAGGGAAGCGTTTGTTTGCATTCTGTATACTCAATTCTTTAACAACAAATCTTGTGTCTTGGTTTGATAGAAATTCCAGTGAAATCACGTATAAAGCCAACGTCAGTAAAAAGACTTTGTAGAATCACTCTGTGAATGTCTTTGGAAACATTATTAAGAAGGAATGCATACTTCTTTAATCTGAGGTAAAACTGCATTCTATTCAGTTTTTAGAACTGTGTTGAATGGTTAGGCGATTCACTTATATTGAAGCGTTTGTTTGCATTCTCTATACTCAATTCTTTAACAGCAAATCTCGTGTCTTGGTCTGACAGAAATTCCAGTGAAAACGCGTATAAAGCCAACGTCAGTAAAAAGGCTTTGTAGAATCACTCTGTGAATGGCTTTGGAAGCACTTATTAAGAAGGAAAGCATACGTCTTTCATCTGAGTGAAAACTGCATTCTATTCAGTTTTAGAACTGTGTTGAATGGTTAGGCGATTCAATTGTAGGGAAGCATTTGTTTGCATTCTCTATACTCAATTCTTTAAGAGCAAATCTCGTTTATTGGTTTGACAGAAATTCCAGTGAAATCACATATAAAGCCAACTTCAGTAAAAAGGCTTCGTAAAATCACTCTGTGAATGTCTTTGGAAACACTTCTTAAGAAGGAAAGCATATGTCTTTCATCTGAGTGAAAACTGCATTCTATTCAGTTTTTAGAACTGTGTTGAATGGTTAGGCGATTCACTTGTAGGGAAGCGTTTGTTTGCATTCTCTATACTCAATTCTTTAACAGCAAATCTTGTGTCTTGGTTTGACAGATATTTCAGTGAAATCACGTATAAAGCCAATGTCAGTAAAAAGGCTTTGTAGAATCACTCTGTGAATGTCTTTGGAAACACTTATTAAGAAGGAATGCATACTTCTTTCATCTGAGGTAAAACTGCATTCTATTCAGTTTTTAGAACTGTGTTGAATGGTTAGGCGATTCACTTATATTGAAGCGTTTGTTTGCATTCTCTATACTCAATTCTTTATCAGTAAATCACTTGTCTTGCATTTGATAGAAATTCCAGTGAAATCACGTTTAAAAGCCAAAGTCAGTAAAAAGGCTTCGTAAAATCACTCTGTGAATGTCTTTGGAAACACTTCTTAAGAAGGAAAGCATACGTCTTTCATCTGAGTGAAAACTGCATTCTATTCAGTTTTTAGAACTGTGTTGAATGGTTAGGTCATTCACTTGTAGGGAAGCGTTTGTTTTCATTCTCTATACTCAATTCTTTAACAGCAAATCTCCTGTCTTGGTCTGACAGAAATTCCAGTGAAATCACGTATAAAGCCAACTTCAGTAAAAAGGCTTTGTAGAATCACTCTGTGAATGTCTTTGGAAACACTTATTAAGAAGGAGAGCAAACGTCTTTCATCTGAGTGAGAACTGCATTCTATTCAATTTTTAGAACTGTGATGAATGGTTAGGCGATTCACTTGTAGGGAAGCGTTTGTTTGCATTCTCTATACTCAATTCTTTAACAGCAAATCTCGTGTCTTGGTCTGACAGAAATTCCAGTGAAATCACATATAAAGCCAACGTCAGTAAAAAGGATTTGTAGAGTCACTCTGTGAATGTCTTTGGAAACACTTCTTAAGAAGGAAAGCATACGTCTTTCATCTGAGTGAAAACTGCATTCTATTCAGTTTTTAGAACTTTGTTTAATGGTTAGACAATTCACTTGTAGGGATGCGTTTGTTTGCATGCTGTTTATGCAATTCTTTAACAGGAAATCTCGTGTCTTGCATTTGATAGAAATTCCAGTGAAATCACTTTTAAAAGCCAAAGTTAGTAAAAAGGCTTTGTAGAATCACTTTGTGAATGTCTTTGAAAACGCTTGTTAATAAGGAAAGGATATGTCTTTCATCTGAGTGAAAACTGCATGCTTTTCAGTTTTAGAACTTTGTTGAATAGTTAGGCGATTCACTTGTAGGGAAGCGTTTGTTTGCATTGTGTATTATGCATTCTTTAACAGCAAATCTCGTGTCTTGCATTTGACAGAAATTCCAGTGAAATCGCGTTTAAAAGCCAACGTCAGTAAAAATGCTTTGTAGAATCACTCTGTGAATGCCTTTGGAAACACTTCTTAAGAAGGAAAGCATACGTCTTTCATCTGAGTGAAAACTGCATTCTATTCAGTTTTTAGAACTGTGTTGAATGGTTAGGCGATTCACTTGTAGGGAAGCGTTTGTTTGCATTCTCTATACTCAATTCTTTAACAGCAAATCTTGTGTCTTGGTTTGACAGATATTTCAGTGAAATCACGTATAAAGCCAATGTCAGTAAAAAGGCTTTGTAGAATCACTCTGTGAATGTCTTTGGAAACACTTATTAAGAAGGAATGCATACTTCTTTCATCTGAGGTAAAACTGCATTCTATTCAGTTTTTAGAACTGTGTTGAATGGTTAGGCGATTCACTTATATTGAAGCGTTTGTTTGCATTCTCTATACTCAATTCTTTATCAGCAAATCACTTGTCTTGCATTTGATAGAAATTCCAGTGAAATCACGTTTAAAAGCCAAAGTCAGTAAAAAGGCTTCGTAAAATCACTCTGTGAATGTCTTTGGAAACACTTCTTAAGAAGGAAAGCATACGTCTTTCATCTGAGTGAAAACTGCATTCTATTCAGTTTTTAGAACTGTGTTGAATGGTTAGGTCATTCACTTGTAGGGAAGCGTTTGTTTTCATTCTCTATACTCAATTCTTTAACAGCAAATCTCCTGTCTTGGTCTGACAGAAATTCCAGTGAAATCACGTATAAAGCCAACTTCAGTAAAAAGGCTTTGTAGAATCACTCTGTGAATGTCTTTGGAAACACTTATTAAGAAGGAGAGCAAACGTCTTTCATCTGAGTGAGAACTGCATTCTATTCAATTTTTAGAACTGTGATGAATGGTTAGGCGATTAACTTGTAGGGAAGCGTTTGTTTGCATTCTCTATACTCAATTCTTTAACAGCAAATCTCGTGTCTTGGTCTGACAGAAATTCCAGTGAAATCACATATAAAGCCAACGTCAGTAAAAAGGATTTGTAGAGTCACTCTGTGAATGTCTTTGGAAACACTTCTTAAGAAGGAAAGCATACGTCTTTCATCTGAGTGAAAACTGCATTCTATTCAGTTTTTAGAACTTTGTTTAATGGTTAGACAATTCACTTGTAGGGATGCGTTTGTTTGCATGCTGTTTATGCAATTCTTTAACAGGAAATCTCGTGTCTTGCATTTGATAGAAATTCCAGTGAAATCACTTTTAAAAGCCAAAGTTAGTAAAAAGGCTTTGTAGAATCACTTTGTGAATGTCTTTGAAAACGCTTGTTAATAAGGAAAGGATATGTCTTTCATCTGAGTGAAAACTGCATGCTATTCAGTTTTAGAACTTTGTTGAATAGTTAGGCGATTCACTTGTAGGGAAGCGTTTGTTTGCATTGTGTATTATGCATTCATTAACAGCAAATCTCGTGTCTTGCATTTGACAGAAATTCCAGTGAAATCGCGTTTAAAAGCCAACGTCAGTAAAAATGCTTTGTAGAATCACTCTGTGAATGCCTTTGGAAACACTTCTTAAGAAGGAAAGCATACGTCTTTCATCTGAGTGAAAACTGCATTCTATTCAGTTTTTAGAACTGTGTTGAATGGTTAGGCGATTCACTTGTAGGGAAGCGTTTGTTTGCATTCTCTATACTCAATTCTTTAACAGCAAATCTTGTGTCTTGGTTTGACAGATATTTCAGTGAAATCACGTATAAAGCCAATGTCAGTAAAAAGGCTTTGTAGAATCACTCTGTGAATGTCTTTGGAAACACTTATTAAGAAGGAATGCATACTTCTTTCATCTGAGGTAAAACTGCATTCTATTCAGTTTTTAGAACTGTGTTGAATGGTTAGGCGATTCACTTATATTGAAGCGTTTGTTTGCATTCTCTATACTCAATTCTTTATCAGCAAATCACTTGTCTTGCATTTGATAGAAATTCCAGTGAAATCACGTTTAAAAGCCAAAGTCAGTAAAAAGGCTTCGTAAAATCACTCTGTGAATGTCTTTGGAAACACTTCTTAAGAAGGAAAGCATACGTCTTTCATCTGAGTGAAAACTGCATTCTATTCAGTTTTTAGAACTGTGTTAAATGGTTAGGTCATTCACTTGTAGGGAAGCGTTTGTTTTCATTCTCTATACTCAATTCTTTAACAGCAAATCTCCTGTCTTGGTCTGATAGAAATTCCAGTGAAATCACGTATAAAGCCAAAGTTAGTAAAAAGGCTTTGTAGAATCACTTTGTGAATGTCTTTGACAACACTTGTTAAGAAGGAAAGGATATGTCTTTCATCTGAGTGAAAACTGCATGCTATTCAGTTTTAGAACTTTGTTGAATAGTTAGGCGATTCACTTGTAGGGAAGCGTTTGTTTGCATTGTGTATTATGAATTCTTTAACAGCAAATCTCGTGAATTGCATTTGATAGAAATTCCAGTGAAATCACTTTTAAAAAGCCAAATTCAGTAAAAAGGCTTTGTAGAATCACTCTGTGAATGTCTTTGGAAATATTTATTAAGAAGGAAAGCATAAGTCTTTCATATGAGTGAAAACTGCATTCTATTCAGTTTTTAGAATTCTATTGAAGGGTTAGGCGATTCACTTGTGGGGAAGCATTTGTTTGCATTCTGTATACTCAATTCTTTAACAGCAAATCTCGTGTCTTACATTTGACAGAAATTCCAGTGAAATTACGTTTAAAAGCCAAAGTCAGTAAAATGGCTTCGTAGAATTACTCTGTGAATGTCTTTGGAAACACTTCTTAAGAATAAAAAAATATGTCTTTCATCTGAGTGAAAACTGCATTCTATTTAGTTTTTAGAACTTTCTTGAATGGTTAGGCGATTCACTTGTAGGGAAGCCTGTGTTTGCTTTCTGTATACTCAATTCTTTAACAGCAAATCTCATGTCTTGCGTTTGACAGAAATTCCAGTGAAATCACGTTTAAAAGCCAAAGTCAGTAAAAAGGCTTCGTAGAATCACACTGTGAATGTCTTTGGAAACACTTCTTAAGAAGGAAAGCATACCTCTTTCATCTGAGTGAAAACTGCATTCTATTCAGAATTTATAACTGAGTTGAAGGGTTAGGCGATTCACTTGTACGGAAGTGTTTGTTTGCATTCTGTATCTTCAATTTTTTAATAGCAGACTTAGTGTCTTGCATTTGACAAAATTCCAGTGAAATCTCGATTAAAAGCGAAATTCAGTAAAAAGGCTTTGTAGAATCACTCTGTGAATTTCTTTGGAAATATTTATTAAGAAGGAAAGCATAAGTCTTTCATCTGAGTGAAAACTGCATTCTATTCAGTTTTTAGAACTGTGTTGAATGGTTAGGCGATTCACTTGTAGGGAAGCGTTTGTTTGCATTCTCTATACTCAATTATTTAACAGCAAATCTCGTGTCTTGCGTTTGATAGAAATTCCAGTGAAATCACGTTTAAATGCCAACGTCAGTAAAAAGTCTTTGTAGAATCACTCTGTGAATGTCTTTGGAAACACTTCTTAAGAAGGAAAGCATAGGTCTTTCATTAGAGTGAAAACTGCATTCTATTCAGTTTTTAGAACTGTGTTGAATGGTTAGGCGATTCACTTGTAGGGAAACGTTTTTTGCATTCTCTATACTCAATTCCTTAACAGCAAATCTCGTGTCTTGGTTTGACAGAAATTCCAGTGAAATCACGTATAAAGCCAACGTCAGTAAAAAGGGTTTGTAGAATCACTCTGTGAATGTCTTTGGAAACACTTCTTAAGAAGGAAAGCATACGTCTTTCATCTGAGTGAAAACTGCATTCTATTCAGTTTTTAGTACTGTGTTGAATGGTTAGGCGATTCACTTGTAGGGAAGCGTTTGTTTGCATTCTGTATACTCAATTCTTTAACAGCAAATCTTGTGTCTTGGTTTGAAAGAAATTCCAGTGAAATCACATATAAAGATAACGTCAGTAAAAAGGCTTTGTAGAATCACTCTGTGAATGTCTTTGGAAACACTTCTTAAGAAGGAAAGGATATGTCTTTCATCTGAGTGAAAACTGCATTCTATTCAGTTTTTAGAACTGTGTTGAATGGTTAGGCGATTCACTTATATTGAAGCGTTTGTTTGCATTCTGTATACTCAATTCTTTAACAGCAAATCTCGTATCTTGCATTTGACAGAAATTCCAAGGAAATCACGTTTAAAAGCCAATGTCAATAGAAAGGCTTTGTAGAATCACTCTGTGAATGTCTTTGGAAACACTTCTTAAGAAGGAAAGCATACGTCTTTCATCTGAGTGAAAACTGCATTCTATTCAGTTTTTAGTACTGTGTTGAATGGTTAGGCGATTCACTTGTAGGGAAGCGTTTGTTTGCATTCTCTATACTCAATTCTTTAACAGCAAATCTCGTGTCTTTGTCTGTCAGAAATTCCAGTGAAATCACTTATAAAGCCAACGTCAGTAAAAAGGCTTTGTAGAATCACTCTGTGAATGTCTTTGGAAACACTTCTTAAGAAGGAAAGCATAGGTCTTTCATGTGAGTGAAAACTGCATTCTATTCAGTTTTTAGAAATTTGTAGAATGGTTAGGCAATTCACCTGTAGGGAAGCGTTTGTTTGCATGCTGTTTACTCAATTCTTTAACAGCAAATCTCGTGACTTGCATTTGATAGAAATTCCAGTGAAATCACTTTTAAAAAGCCAAATTCAGTAAAAAGGCTTTGTAGAATCACTCTGTGAATGTCTTTGGAAATATTTATTAAGAAGGAAAGCATAAGTCTTTCATATGACTGAAAACTGCATTCTATTCAGTTTTTAGAATTCTGTTGAAGGGTTAGGCGATTCACTTGTGGGGAAGCATTTGTTTGCATTCTGTATACTCAATTCTTTAACAGCAAATCTCGTGTCTTACATTTGACAGAAATTCCAGTGAAATTACGTTTAAAAGCCAAAGTCAGTAAAATGGCTTCGTAGAATTACTCTGTGAATGTCTTTGGAAACACTTCTTAAGAATGAAAAAATATGTCTTTCATCTGAGTGAAAACTGTATTCTATTTAGTTTTTAGAACTTTCTTGAATGGTTAGGCAATTCACTTGTAGGGAAGCCTGTGTTTGCTTTCTGTATACTCAATTCTTTAACAGCAAATCTCGTGTCTTGCATTTGACAAAAATTCCAGTGAAATCACGTTTAAAAGCCAAAGTCAGTAAAAAGGCTTCATAGAATCACACTGTGAATGTCTTTGGAAACACTTCTTAAGAAGGAAAGCATACCTCTTTCATCTGAGTGAAAACTGCATTCTATTCAGTATTTATAACTGAGTTGAATGGTTAGGCGATTCACTTGTACGGAAGTGTTTGTTTGCATTCTGTATCTTCAATTTTTTAATAGCAGACTTAGTGTCTTGCATTTGACAAAATTCCAGTGAAATCTCGATTAAAAGCGAAATTCAGTAAAAAGGCTTTGTAGAATCACTCTGTGAATTTCTTTGGAAATATTTATTAAGAAGGAAAGCATAAGTCTTTCATCTGAGTGAAAACTGCATTCTATTCAGTTTTTAGAACTGTGTTGAATGGTTAGGCGATTCACTTGTAGGGAAGCGTTTGTTTGCATTCTCTATACACAATTCTTTAACAGCAAATCTCGCGTCTTGCGTTTGATAGAAATTCCAGTGAAATCACGTTTAAATGCCAATGTCAGTAAAAAGGCTTTGTAGAATCACTCTGTGAATGTCTTTGGAAACACTTCTTAAGAAGGAAAGCATTGGTCTTTCATTAGAGTGAAAACTGCATTCTATTCAGTTTTTAGAACTGTGTTGAATGGTTAGGCGATTCACTTGTAGGGAAACGTTTTTTGCATTCTCTATACTCAATTCCTTAACAGCAAATCTTGTGTCTTGGTTTGACAGAAATTCCAGTGAAATCACGTATAAAGCCAACGTCAGTAAAAAGGGTTTGTAGAATCACTCTGTGAATGTCTTTGGAAACACTTCTTAAGAAGGTAAGCATACGTCTTTCATCTGAGTGAAAACTGCATTCTATTCAGTTTTTAGTACTGTGTTGAATGGTTAGGCGATTCACTTGTAGGGAAGCGTTTGTTTGCATTCTGTATACACAATTCTTTAACAGCAAATTTTGTGTCTTGGTTTGAAAGAAATTCCAGTGAAATCACATACAAAGATAACGTCAGTAAAAAGGCTTTGTAGAATCACTCTGTGAATGTCCTTGGAAACACTTCTTAAGAAGGATAGCATATGTCTTTCATCTGAGTGAAAACTGCATTCTATTCAGTTTTTAGAACTGTGTTGAATTGTTAGGCGATTCACTTATATTGAAGCCTTTGTTTGCATTCTGTATACTCAATTCTTTAACAGCAAATCTCGTATCTTGCATTTGACAGAAATTCCAAGGAAATCACGTTTAAAAGCCAATGTCAATAGAAAGGCTTTGTAGAATCACTCTGTGAATGTCTTTGGAAACACTTCTTAAGAAGGAAAGCATACGTCTTTCATCTGAGTGAAAACTGCTTTCTATTCAATTTTTAGAAATTTGTTGGATGGTTAGGCGATTCTCTTGTAGGGAAGTGTTTGTTTGCATTCTGTATACTCAATTCTTTAACAGCAAATCTCGTGTCTTGATTTGAAAGAAATTCCAGTAAAATCACGTATGAAGTCAACGTCAGTAAAAAGGCTTTGTAGAATCACTCTGTGAATGTCTTTGGAAACACTTCTTAAGAAGGAAAGTATAGGTCTTTCATGTGAGTGAAAACTGCATTCTATTCAGTTTTTAGAAATTTGTAGAATGGTTAGGCAATTCACTTGTAGGGAAGCGTTTGTTTGCATGCTGTTTACTCAATTCTTTAACAGCAAATCTCGTGTCTTGCATTTGATAGAAATTTCAGTGAAATCACTTTTAAAAGGCAAAGTCAGTAAAAAGGCTTTATAGAATCACTCTGTGAATGTCTTTGGAAACACTTCTTAAGTAGGAAAGCATATGTCTTTCATCTGAGTGAAAACTGCTTTCTATTCAGTTTTTAGAAATTTGTTGGATGGTTAGGCGATTCAATTGTAGGGAAGTGTTTGTTTGCATTCTGTATACTCAATTCTTTAACAGCAAATCACGTGTCTAGCGTTTGACAGAAATTTCAGTCAAATGACGTTTAAAAGAGAAAGTCAGTAATAAGGTTTTGTAGAATCACTCTGTGAATGTCTTGGAAAACACTTCTTAAGAAGGAAAGCATACATCTTTCATTAGAGTGAAAACTGCATTCTATTCATTTTTTAGTACTTTGTTGAATGGTTAGGCGATTCACTTGTAGGGAAGCATTTGTTTGCATGCTGTTTACTCTATTCTTTAACAGCAAATCTCGTGTCTTGCATTTGATAGAAATTCCAGTGAAATCACTTTTAAAAAGCCAAATTCAGTAAAAAGGCTTTGTAGAATCACTCTGTGAATGTCTTTGGAAATATTTATTAAGAAGGAAAGCATAAGTCTTTCTTCTGAGTGAAAACTGCATTCAATTCAGTTTTTCGAACTGTGTTGAATGGTTAGGCGATTCACTTGTAGGGAAGCGTTTGTTTGCATTCTCTATACTAAATTCTTTAACAGCAAATCTCGTGTCTTGCTTTTGATAGAAATTCCAGTAAAAGCACGTTTAACAGCCAAATTCAGTAAAAAGGCTTTGTAGAATTACTCTGTGAATGTCTTTGGAAACACTTATTAAGAAGGAAATCATACGTCTTTCATTTGAGTGAAAACTGCATTCTATTCAGTTTTTAGAACTGTGTTGAATGGTTAGGCGATTCATTGTAGGGAAGCGTTTGTTTGAATTCTTTATAATGAATTCTATAACAGCAAATCTCGTGTCATAGTCTGACAGAAATTCCAGTGAAATCACATATAAAGCCAACGTCAGTAAAAAGGCTTTGTAGAATCACTCTATGAATGTCTTTGGAAACACTTCTTAAGAAGGAAAGCATACGTCTTTCATCTGAATGAAAACTGCATTCTATTCAGTTTTTAGAATTCTGTTGAATGGTAAGGCGATTCACTTGTGGGGAAGCGTTTGTTTGCATTCTGTATACTCAATTCTTTAACAGCAAATCTTGTGCCTTGCATTTGCCAGAAATTCCAGTGGAATCACGTTTAAAACTCAGAGTCAGTAAAATGGCTTCGTAGAATTACTCTGTGAATGTCTTTGGAAACACTTCTTAAGAAGGAAAGCATATGTCTTTCGTTTGAGTGAAAACTGCATTCTACTCAGTTTTTAGAACTGTGTTGAATGTTTAGACGATTCACTTGTAGTGAAGCGTTTGTTTGCAATTTGTATACTCAATTCTTTAACAGCAAATCTCGTGTCTTGCCTTTGACAGAAATTGAAGTAAAATCACGTTTAAAAGCCAACATCAGTAAAAAGGCTTTTTAGAATCACTCTGTGAATGTCTTTGGAAACACTTCTTTAGAAGGAAAGCCTATGTCTTTCATCTGAGTGAAAACTGTATACTATTCAATTTTTAGAACTCTGTTGAATGGTAAGGCTATTCATTTTTAGGGAAGCGTTTGTTTGCATTTTGTATACTCAATTCTTTAACAGCAAATCTCGTGTCTTGTTTTTGACAGAAATGAGTATAAGTAGAAGAATTGAGTATAGGAATGCAAACAAATGCTTCCCTACAAGTGAATCGCCTAACCATTCAACACAGTTCTCAAAACTGAATAGAATGCAGTTTTCACTCTGATGAAAGACATATGCTTTCCTTCTTAAGAAGTGTTTCCAAAGACATTCACAGAGTGATTTTACAAAGCGTTTTTACTGACGTTGGCTTTTAAATGTGATTTCACTGGAATTTCTGTGAAATGCAAGACAAGAGATTTGCTGTTAAAGAATTGAGTATACAGAATGCAAACACACACTTCCCTACAAGAGAATCGAATAACCATTCAACACAGTTCTAAAAACTGAATAGAATGCAGTTTTCACTCAGATGAAAGACATAGGCTTTCCTTCTTAAGAAGTGTTTTCAAAGACATTCACAGAGTGATTCTACAAAGCCTGTTTACTGACTTTGGCTTTTAAACGAGATTTCACTGGAATTTCTGTGAAATGCATCACACGAGATTTGCTGTTAAAGAATTGAGTATACAAAATGCAAACAAACGCTTCCCTACAAGTGAATAGCCTAACCATTCAACACAGTTCTAAAAACGGAATAGAATGCAGTTTTCACTCAGACGAAAGACATAGGCTTCCCTCTTAAGAAGTGTTTCCAAAGACATTCACAGAGTGATTCTACAAAGCCTTTTTACTGACGTTGGCTTTTAAACGTGATTTCACTGGAATTATTGTCAAAGGAAGACACGAGATTTGCTGTTAAAGAATTGAGTATACAAAATGCAAACAAACGCTTCCCTGCAAGTGAATCACCTAACCATTCAACACAGTTCTAAAAACTGAATAGAATGCAGTTTTCACTAAGACGAAAGACATAGGCTTTCCTTCTTAAGAAGTGTTTCCAAAGACATTCCAGAGTGATTCTTCAAAGCCTTTTTACTAAAGTTGGCTTTTAAACGTGATTTCACTGGAATTTCTGTCAAAGGCAAGACACGAGATTTGCTGTTAAAGAATTGAGTATACAAATTGCAAACAAACGCTTCCCTACAAGTGAATCGCCTAACCATTCAACACAGTTCTAAAAACAGAATAGAATGTAGTTTTCACTCAGTTGAAAGATGTATGCTTTCCTTCTTAAGAAGTACTTCAAAAGATATTCACACAGTGATTCTACAAAGCCATTTTACTGATGTTGGCTTTTAAACGTGATTTCAATGGAATTTCTGTCAAACACCAGATACGAGATTTGCTGTTAAAGAATTGAATATACAGAATACAACCAAACACTTTCCTACAAGTGAAATGCCTTAACATTCAACTCAGTTCTAAAAACTGAATAGAATGCAGTTTTCACTCAGATGAAAGATGGATGCTTTCCTTAATAAGAAGTGTTTTCAAAGATATTCACAGAGTGACTCTACACAGCCTTTTTCCTGACGTTGGCTTTTAAACGTGATTTCACTGCAAATTTCTGTCAAATGCAAGACACGAGATTTGCTGTTAATAAATTGAATATACAGAATGCAAACAAACACTTTCGTACAAGTGAATCACCTAAACATTAAACTCAGTTCTAAAAACTGAATAGAATGCAGTTTTCACTCAGATGAAATACGTATGCTTTCCTTCTTAAGAAGTGTTTTCAAAGACATTCACAGAATGATTCTACAAAGCCTTTTTACTGAAGTTGGCTTTTAAACGTGATTTCACTGGAATTTCTGTCAAAGGCAAGACACGAGATTTGCTGTTAAAGAATTGAGTATACAAATTGCAAACAAACGCTTCCCTACAAGTGAATCGCCTAACCATTCAACACAGTTCTAATAATTGAATAGAATGCAGTTTTCACTCAGATGAAAGACATATGCTTTCCTTCTTAAGAAGTGTTTCCAAAGACATTCACAGAGTGATTCTACAAAGCCTGTTTACTGACGTTGGCTTTTAAACGTGATTTCACTGGAATTTCTGTGAAATGCAACACACGAGATTTGCTGTTGAATTATTGAGTACACAAAATGCAAACAAACGCTTCCCTACAAGTGAATTTCCTAACCATTCAACAAAATTCTAAAAACTGAATAGAAAGCAGTTTTCACAAAGATGAAAAACATAGGCTTTCCTTCTTAAGAAGTATTTCCAAAGACATTCACAGAGTGATTCCACAAAGCCTTTTTCCTGATGTTGGCTTTTAAACATGATTTCACTGGAATTTCTGTCAAACGCAAGTCACAAGATTTGCTGTTAAAGAATTGAGTATACAGAATGCAAACAAAACTTACCTTAAAGGGAATCGCCTAACCTTTCAACACAGTTCTAAAAACAGAATAGAATGTAGTTTTCACTCAGTTGAAAGATGTATGCTTTCCTTCTTAAGAAGTGCTTCAAAAAATATTAACACAGTGATTCTACAAAGCCATTTTACTGACGTTGGCTATTAAACGTGATATCACTGGAATTTCTGTCAAACACCAGATACGAGATTTGCTGTTAAAGAATTGAATATACAGAATACAAACAAACACTTCCCTACAAGTGAAACGCCTTAACATTCAACTCAGTTCTAAAAACTGAATAGAATGCAGTTTTCACTCAGATGAAAGATGGATGCTTTCCTTCTTAAGAAGTGTTTTCGAAGATATTCACAGAGTGACTCTACAAAGCCTTTTTCCTGACGTTGGCTTTTAAACGTGATTTCACTGCAAATTTCTGTCAAATGCAAGACAAGAGATTTGCTGTTAATAAATTGAATATACAGAATGCAAACAAACACTTCCGTACAAGTGAATCGCCTAAACATTCAACTCAGTTCTAAAAACTGAATAGAATGCAGTTTTCACTCAGATGAAAGACGTATGCTTTTCTTCTTAAGAAGTGTTTTCAAAGACATTCACAGAGTGATTCTACAAAGCCTTTTTACTGTCGTTCACTTTTAAACATGATTTCACTGGAATTTCTGTCAAACGCAAGACATGAGATTTGCTGTTAAAGAATTGAATATCCAGAATGCAAACAAACACTTCCCTACAAGTGAATCGCCTAAACATTCAACTCAGTTCTACAAACTGAATAGAATGCAGTTTTCACTCAGATGAATGACGTATGCTTTCCTTCTTAAGAAATGTTTTCAAAGACATTCACAGAGTGATTCTACAAAGCCTTTTTACTGACATTGGCTTTTAAACGTGATTTCACTGAAAATTTCTGTCAAATGCAAGACACGAGATTTGCTGTTAAAGAATTGAATATCCAGAATTCAAACAAAAACTTCCCTACAATTGAATCGCGTAAGCATTCAACTCAGTTCTAAAAACTGAATAGAATGCAGTTTTAACTCAGATGAAAGAGGTCCGCTTTCCTTCTTAAGAAATGTTTACAAAGACATTCACAGAGTGATTCTACAAAGCCTTTTTACTGAAGTTGGCTTTTAAACGTGATTTCACTGCAAATTTCTGTCAAACGCAAGACACGAGATTTGCTGTTAATAAATTGAATATACAGAATACAAACAAACACTTCCCTACAAGTGAAACGCCTTAACATTCAACTCAGTTCTAAAAACTGAATAGAATGCAGTTTTCACTCAGATGAAAGATGGATGCTTTCCTTCTTAAGAAGGGTTTTCAAAGATATTCACAGAGTGACTCTACAAAGCCTTTTTACTGTCGTTCGCTTTTAAACATGATTTCACTGGAATTTCTGTCAAACGCAAGACATGAGATTTGCTGTTAAAGAATTGAATATCCAGAATGCAAACAAACACTTCCCTACAAGTGAAACACATAAACATTCAACTCAGTTCTAAAAACTGAATAGAATGCAGTTTTCACTCAGATGAAAGACGTATGCTTTCCTTCTTAAGAAGTGTTTTCAAAGACATTCACAGAGTGATTCTACAAAGCCTTTTTACTGAAGTTGGCTTTTAAACGTGATTTCACTGGAATTTCTGTCAAAGGCAAGACACGAGATTTGCTGTTAAAGAATTGAGTATACAAATTGCAAACAAACGCTTCCCTACAAGTGAATCGCCTAACCATTCAACACAGTTCTAATAATTGAATAGAATGCAGTTTTCACTCAGATGAAAGACATATGCTTTCCTTCTTAAGAAGTGTTTCCAAAGACATTCACAGAGTGATTCTACAAAGCCTGTTTACTGACGTTGGTTTTGAAAAGTGATTTCACTGGAATTACTGTCAAACGCAAGACACGAGATTTGCTGTTATAGAATTGAGTATACAGAATGCAAACAAACACTTCCCTACAAGAGAATCACCTAAACATTCAACACAGTTCTAAAAACTGAATAGAATGCAGTTTTCACTCAGATGAAAGACGTATGCTTTCCTTCTTAAGAAGTGTTTCCAAAGACATTCACAGAGTGATTCTACAAAGCCTGTTTACTGACGTTGGCTTTTAAATGTGATTTCACTGGAATTTCTGTGAAATGCAACACATGAGATTTGCTGTTGAATTATTGAGTACACAAAATGCAAACAAACGCTTCCCTACAAGTGAATTTCCTAACCATTCAACAAAATTCTAAAAACTGAATAGAAAGCAGTTTTCACAAAGATGAAAAACATAGGCTTTCCTTCTTAAGAAGTATTTCCAAAGACATTCACAGAGTGATTCTACAAACCCTTTTTCCTGATGTTGGCTTTTAAACATGATTTCACTGGAATTTCTGTCAAACGCAAGTCACAAGATTTGCTGTTAAAGAATTGAGTATACAGAATGCAAACAAAACTTACCTTAATGGGAATCGCCTAACCATTCAACACAGTTCTAAAAACAGAATAGAATGTAGTTTTCACTCAGTTGAAAGATGTATGCTTTCCTTCTTAAGAAGTGCTTCAAAAGATATTCACACAGTGATTCTACAAAGCCATTTTACTGTCGTTGGCTTTTAAACGTGATTTCACTGGAATTTCTGTCAAACTCAAGATACGAGATTTGCTGTTAAAGAATTGAATATCCAGAATGCAAACAAACACTTCCCTACAAGTGAATCGCCTAAACATTCAACTCAGTTCTAAAAACTGAATAGAATGCAGTTTTCACTCAGATGAAAGACGTATGCTTTCCTTCTTAAGAAGTGTTTTCAAAGACATTCACAGAGTGATTCTACAAAGCCTTTTTACTGAAGTTGGCTTTTAAACGTGATTTCACTGGAATTTCTGTCAAACACCAGGTAAGAGATTTGCTGTTAAAGAATTGAATATACAGAATACAAACAAACACTTCCATACAAGTGAAACGCCTTAACATTCAATTCAGTACTAAAAACTGAATAGAATGCAGTTTTCACTCAGATGAAAGGTGGATGCTTTCCTTCTTAAGAAGTGTTTTCAAAGACATTCACAGAGTGATTCTACAAAGCCTTTTTCCTGACGTTGTCTTTTAAACGTGATTTCACTGAAAATTTCTGTCAAATGCAAGACACGAGATTTGCTGTTAAAGAATTGAATATCCCGAATGCAAACAAAAACTTCCCTACAATTGAAACGCGTAAGCATTCAACTCAGTTCTAAAAACTGAATAGAATGCAGTTTTAACTCAGATGAAAGAGGTCTGCTTTCCTTCTTAAGAAATGTTTACAAAGACATTCACAGAGTGATTCTACAAAGCCTTTTTACTGAAGTTGGCTTTTAAACGTGATTTCACTGCAAATTTCTGTCAAACGCAAGACACGAGATTTGCTGTTAATAAAGTGAATATACAGAATACAAACAAACACTTCCCTACAAGTGAAACGCCTTAACATTCAACTCAGTTCTAAAAACTGAATAGAATGCAGTTTTCACTCAGATGAAAGATGGATGCTTTCTTTCTTAAGAAGTGTTTTCAAAGATATTCACAGAGTGACTCTACAAAGCCTTTTTACTGTCGTTCGCTTTTAAACATTATTTCACTGGAATTTCTGTCAAACGCAAGACATGAGATTTGCTGTTAAAGAATTGAATATCCAGAATGCAAACAAACACTTCCCTACAAGTGAAACGCATAAACATTCAACTCAGTTCTAAAAACTGAATAGAATGCAGTTTTAACTCACATGAAATACGTATGCTTTCCTTCTTAAGAAATGTTTTCAAAGACATTCACAGAGTGATTCTACAAAGCCTTTTTACTGACGTTGGCTTTTAAACGTGATTTCACTGGAATTTCTGTCAAACGCAAGACATGAGATTTGCTGTTAAAGAATTGAATATACAGAATGCAAACAAACACTTCCCTACAAGTGAATCGCCTAAACATTCAACTCAGTTCTCCAAACTGAATAGAATGCAGTTTTCACTCAGATGAATGACGTATGCTTTCCTTCTTAATAAGTGTTTTCAAAGACATTCACAGAGTGATTCTACAAAGCCTTTTTACTGACGTTGGCTTTTAAACATGATTTCACTGAAAATTTCTGTCAAATGCAAGACACGAAATTTGCTGTTAATAAATTGAATATACAGAATGCAAACTAACACTTCCGTACAAGTGAATCACCTAAACATTAAACTCAGTTCTAAAAACTGAATAGAATGCAGTTTTCACTCAGATGAAAGACGCATGCTTTCCTTCTTATGAAGCGTTTTCAAAGACATTCACAGAGTGATTCAACAAAGCCTTTTTCCTGAAGTTGGCTTTTAAACGTGATTTCACTGCAAATTTCTGTCAAACGCCAGATATGAGATTTGCTGTTAAAGTATTGAATATACAGAATACAAACAAACACTTCCCTACAAGTGAAATGCCTTAACATTCAACTAAGTTCAAAAACTGAATAGAATGCAGTTTTCACTCAGATGAAAGACGTATGCTTTCCTTCTTAAGAAGTGTTTTCAAAGACATTCACAGAGTGATTCTACAAAGCCTTTTTACTGATGTTGGCTTTTAAACGTGATTTCACTGGAATTTCTGTCAAACGCAAGACATGAGATTTGCTGTTAAAGAATTGAATATACAGAATGCAAACAAACACTTCCCTACAAGTGAATCGCCTAAACATTCAACTCAGTTCTCCAAACTGAATAGAATGCAGTTTTCACTCAGATGAATGACGTATGCTTTCCTTCTTAATAAGTGTTTTCAAAGACATTCACATTGTGATTCTACAAAGCCTTTTTACTGACGTTGGCTTTTAAACATGATTTCACTGAAAATTTCTGTCAAATGCAAGACACGAAATTTGCTGTTAATAAATTGAATATACAGAATGCAAACAAACACTTCCGTACAAGTGAATCACCTAAACATTCAACTCAGTTCTAAAAACTGAATAGAATGCAGTTTTCACTCAGATGAAAGACGTATGCTTTCCTTCTTAAGAAGTGCTTCAAAAGACATTCACACAGTGATTCTACAAAGCCTTTTTACTGATGTTGGCTTTTAAACGTGATTTCACTGGAATTTCTGTCAAACACCAGATACGAGATTTGCTGTTAAAGAATTGAATATACAGAATACAAACAAACACTTCCCTACAAGTGAAACGCCTTAGCATTCAACTAAGTTCAAAAACTGAATAGAATGCAGTTTTCACTCAGATGAAAGACGTATGCTTTCCTTCTTAAGAAGTGTTTTCAAAGACATTCACAGAGTGATTCTGCAAAGCCTTTTTCCTGACGTTGGCTTTTAAACGTGATTTCACTGCAAATTTCTGTCAAACGCAAGACATGAGATTTGCTGTTAATAAATTAAATAT
Source organism: Phyllotis vaccarum (assembly GCA_033318265.1). Lineage (NCBI taxonomy): Eukaryota > Metazoa > Chordata > Mammalia > Rodentia > Cricetidae > Phyllotis > Phyllotis vaccarum. Next base: position 1,407,552 of record JARWLC010000049.1, read on the forward strand.
ACAGAATGCAAACAAACACTTCCCTACAAGTGAATCGCCTAAACATTCAACTCAGTTCTAAAAACTGAATAGAATGCAGTTTTCACTCAGATGAAAGACGTATGCTTTCCTTCTTATGAAGTGTTTTCAAAGACATTCACAAAGTGATTCAACAAAGCCTTTTTCCTGACGTTGGCTTTTAAACGTGATTTCACTGCAAATTTCTGTCAAACCTAAGACAGGAGATTTGCTGTTAATAAATTGAATATAGAGAATGCAAACAAACACTTCCCTACAAGTGGATCGCCTAAACATTCAACTCAGTTCTACAAACTGAATAGAATGCAGTTTTCACTCAGATGAAAGACGCATGCTTTCCTTCTTAGTAAGCGTTTTCAAAGACATTCACAGAGTGATTCTACAAAGCCTTTTTACTGATGTTGGCTTTTAAACGTGATTTCACTGGAATTTCTGTCAAACGCCAGATACGAGATTTGCTGTTAAAGTATTGAATATACAGAATACAAACAAACACTTCCCTACAAGTGAAACGCCTTAACATTCAACTAAGTTCAAAAACTGAATAGAATGCAGTTTTCACTCAGATGAAAGACTTATGCTTTCCTTCTTAAGAAGTGTTTTCAAAGACATTCACAGAGTGATTCTACAAAGCCTTTTTCCTGACGTTTGCTTTTAAACGTGATTTCAATGCAAATTTCTGTCAAACGAAAAGACACGAGTATTGCTGTTAATAAATTGAATATACAGAATGCAAACAAACACTTCCCTACAAGTGAATCGCCTAAACATTCAACTCAGTTCTAAAAACTGAACAGAATGCAGTTTTCACTCAGCTGAAAGAAGTATGCTTTCCTTCTTAAGAAGTGTTTTCAAAGACATTCACAGAGTGATTCTACAAAGCCTCTTTACTGTCGTTCGCTTTTAAACGTGATTTCACTGGAATTTCTGTCAAACGCAAGACACGAGATTTGCTGCTAAAGAATTGAATATACAGAATACAAACAAACACTTCCCTACAAGTGGATCGCCTAAACATTCAACTCAGTTCAAAAACTGAATAGAATGCAGTTTTCACTCAGATGAAAGACGTATGCTTTCCTTCTTAAGAAGTGTTTTCAAAGACATTCACAGAGTGATTCTACAAAGCCTTTTTCCTGACGTTGGCTTTTAAACGTGATTTCACTGCAAATTTCTGTCAAACGCAAGACAGGAGATTTGCTGTTAATAAATTGAATATACAGAATGCAAACAAACACTTCCCTACAAGTGGATCGCCTAAACATTCAACTCAGTTCTACAAAGTGAATAGAATGCAGTTTTTACTCAGATGAAAGACTCATGCTTTCCTTCTTAAGAAGCGTTTTCAAAGACATTCACAGAGTGATTCTACAAAGCCTTTTTACTGATGTTGGCTTTTAAACGTGATTTCACTGGAATTTCTGTCAAACGCCAGATACGAAATTTGCTGTTAAAGTATTGAATATACAGAATACAAACAAACACTTCCCTAAAAGTGAAACGCATTAACATTCCACTAAGTTCAAAAACTGAATAGAATGCAGTTTTCACTCAGATGAAAGACGTATGCTTTCCTTCTTAAGAAGTGTTTTCAAAGACATTCACAGAGTTATTCTACAAAGCCTTTTTCCTGACGTTGGCTTTTAAACGTAATTTCACTGGAATTTATGTCAAAAGCAAGATACAAGATTTGGTATTAAAGAATTGAATATACAGAATGCAAACAAACACTTCCCTACAAGTGAATCGCCTAAACATTCAACTCAGTTCTAAAAACAGAATAGAATGCAGTTTTCACTCAGATGAAAGACGTATGCTTTCCTTCTTATGAAATGTTTACAAAGACATTAACAGAGTGATTCTAGAAAGCCGTTTTACTGTCATTCGCTTTTAATCGTGATTTCACTGAAATTTCTGTCAAACGCCAGATACGAGATTTGCTGTTAAAGTATTGAATATACAGAATACAAACAAACACTTCCCTACAAGTGAATCGCCTAAACATTCAACACAGTACTAAAAACTGAATAGAATGCAGTTTTCACTCAGATGAAAGACGTATGCTTTCCTTCTTAAGAAGTGTTTTCAAAGACATTCACAGAGTGATTCTACAAAGCCTTTTTACTGATCTTGGCTTTTAAACGTAATTTCACTGGAATTTCTGTCAAACACCAGATACGAGATTTGCTGTTAAAGAATTGACTATACAGAATACAAACAAACACTTCCCTACAAGTGAAACGCCTTAACATTCAACTCAGTTCTAAAAACTGAATAGAATGCAGTTTTCACTCAGATGAAAGACTTATGCTTTCCTTCTTAAGAAGTGTTTTCAAAGACATTCACAGAGTGATTCTACAAAGCCTTTTTCCTGACGTTGGCTTTTAAACGTGATTTCACTGCAAATTTCTGTCAAACACAAGACACGAGATTTGCTGTTAATAAATTGAATATACAGAATGCAAACAAACACTTCCCTACAAGTGAATCCCCTAAACATTCAACTCAGTTCTAAAAACTGAATAGAATGCAGTTTTCACTCAGATGAAAGACTTATGCTTTCCTTCTTAAGAAGTGTTTTCAAAGACATTCACAGAGTGATTCTACAAAGCCTTTTTCCTGACGTTGGCTTTTAAACGTGATTTCACTGCAAATTTCTGTCAAACGCAAGACACGAGATTTACTGCTAAAGAATTGAATATACAGAATACAAACAAACACTTCCCTACAAGTGGATCGCCTAAACATTCAACTCAGTTCTACAAACTGAATAGAATGCAGTTTTCACTCAGATGAAAGACGCATGCTTTCCTTCTTAAGAAGCGTTTTCAAAGACATTCACAGAGTGATTCTACAAAGCCTTTTTACTGATGTTGGCTTTTAAACGTGATTTCACTGGAATTTCTGTCAAACGCCAGATATGAAATTTGCTGTTAAAGTATTGAATATACAGAATACAAACAAACACTTCCCTACAAGTGAAATGCCTTAACATTCATCTAAGTTCAAAAACTGAATAGAATGCAGTTTTCACTCAGATGAAAGACGTATGCTTTCCTTCTTAAGAAGTGTTTTCAAAGACATTCACAGAGTGATTCTACAAAGCCTTTTTACTGATGTTGGCTTTTAAAAGTGATTTCACTGGAATTTCTGTCAAACGCAAGACATGAGATTAGCTGCTAAAGAATTGAATATACAGAATGCAAACAAACACTTCCCTACAAGTGAATCGCCTAAACATTCAACTCAGTTCTCCAAACTGAATAGAATGCAGTTTTCACTCAGATGAATGACGTATGCTTTCCTTCTTAATAAGTGTTTTCAAAGACATTCACATTGTGATTCTACAAAGCCTTTTTACTGACGTTGGCTTTTAAACATGATTTCACTGAAAATTTCTGTCAAATGCAAGACACGAAATTTGCTGTTAATAAATTGAATATACAGAATGCAAACAAACACTTCCGTACAAGTGAATCACCTAAACATTCAACTCAGTTCTAAAAACTGAATAGAATGCAGTTTTCACTCAGATGAAAGACGTATGCTTTCCTTCTTAAGAAGTGCTTCAAAAGACATTCACACAGTGATTCTACAAAGCCTTTTTACTGATGTTGGCTTTTAAACGTGATTTCACTGGAATTTCTGTCAAACACCAGATACGAGATTTGCTGTTAAAGAATTGGATATACAGAATACAAACAAACACTTCCCTACAAGTGAAACGCCTTAGCATTCAACTAAGTTCAAAAACTGAATAGAATGCAGTTTTCACTCAGATGAAAGACGTATGCTTTCCTTCTTAAGAAGTGTTTTCAAAGACATTCACAGAGTGATTCTGCAAAGCCTTTTTCCTGACGTTGGCTTTTAAACGTGATTTCACTGCAAATTTCTGTCAAACGCAAGACATGAGATTTGCTGTTAATAAATTAAATATACAGAATGCAAACAAACACTTCCCTACAAGTGAATCGCCTAAACATTCAACTCAGTTCTAAAAACTGAATAGAATGCAGTTTTCACTCAGATGAAAGACGTATGCTTTCCTTCTTATGAAGTGTTTTCAAAGACATTCACAAAGTGATTCAACAAAGCCTTTTTCCTGACGTTGGCTTTTAAACGTGATTTCACTGCAAATTTCTGTCAAACCTAAGACAGGAGATTTGCTGTTAATAAATTGAATATAGAGAATGCAAACAAACACTTCCCTACAAGTGGATCGCCTAAACATTCAACTCAGTTCTACAAACTGAATAGAATGCAGTTTTCACTCAGATGAAAGACGCATGCTTTCCTTCTTAAGAAGCGTTTTCAAAGACATTCACAGAGTGATTCTACAAAGCCTTTTTACTGATGTTGGCTTTTAAACGTGATTTCACTGGAATTTCTGTCAAACGCCAGATACGAGATTTGCTGTTAAAGTATTGAATATACAGAATACAAACAAACACTTCCCTACAAGTGAAACGCCTTAACATTCAACTAAGTTCAAAAACTGAATAGAATGCAGTTTTCACTCAGATGAAAGACGTATGCTTTCCTTCTTAAGAAGTGTTTTCAAAGACATTCACAGACTGATTCTACAAAGCCTTTTTCCTGACATTTGCTTTTAAACGTGATTTCAATGCAAATTTCTGTCAAACGAAAAGACACGAGTATTGCTGTTAATAAATTGAATATACAGAATGCAAACAAACACTTCCCTACAAGTGAATCGCCTAAACATTCAACTCAGTTCTAAAAACTGAACAGAATGCAGTTTTCACTCAGCTGAAAGAAGTATGCTTTCCTTCTTAAGAAGTGTTTTCAAAGACATTCACAGAGTGATTCTACAAAGCCTCTTTACTGTCGTTCGCTTTTAAACGTGATTTCACTGGAATTTCTGTCAAACGCAAGACACGAGATTTGCTGCTAAAGAATTGAATATACAGAATACAAACAAACACTTCCCTACAAGTGGATCGCCTAAACATTCAACTCAGTTCAAAAACTGAATAGAATGCAGTTTTCACTCAGATGAAAGACGTATGCTTTCCTTCTTAAGAAGTGTTTTCAAAGACATTCACAGAGTGATTCTACAAAGCCTTTTTCCTGACGTTGGCTTTTAAACGTGATTTCACTGCAAATTTCTGTCAAACGCAAGACAGGAGATTTGCTGTTAATAAATTGAATATACAGAATGCAAACAAACACTTCCCTACAAGTGGATCGCCTAAACATTCAACTCAGTTCTACAAAGTGAATAGAATGCAGTTTTCACTCAGATGAAAGACTCATGCTTTCCTTCTTAAGAAGCGTTTTCAAAGACATTCACAGAGTGATTCTACAAAGCCTTTTTACTGATGTTGGCTTTTAAACGTGATTTCACTGGAATTTCTGTCAAACGCCAGATACGAAATTTGCTGTTAAAGTATTGAATATACAGAATACAAACAAACACTTCCCTACAAGTGAAACGCATTAACATTCCACTAAGTTCAAAAACTGAATAGAATGCAGTTTTCACTCAGATGAAAGACGTATGCTTTCCTTCTTAAGAAGTGTTTTCAAAGACATTCACAGAGTTATTCTACAAAGCCTTTTTCCTGACGTTGGCTTTTAAACGTAATTTCACTGGAATTTATGTCAAAAGCAAGATACAAGATTTGGTATTAAAGAATTGAATATACAGAATGCAAACAAACACTTCCCTACAAGTGAATCGCCTAAACATTCAACTCAGTTCTAAAAACTGAATAGAATGCAGTTTTCACTCAGATGAAAGACGTATGCTTTCCTTCTTAAGAAATGTTTACAAAGACATTAACAGAGTGATTCTACAAAGCCGTTTTACTGTCATTCGCTTTTAATCGTGATTTCACTGAAATTTCTGTCAAACGCCAGATACGAGATTTGCTGTTAAAGTATTGAATATACAGAATACAAACAAACACTTCCCTACAAGTGAATCGCCTAAACATTCAACACAGTACTAAAAACTGAATAGAATGCAGTTTTCACTCAGATGAAAGACGTATGCTTTCCTTCTTAAGAAGTGTTTTCAAAGACATTCACAGAGTGATTCTACAAAGCCTTTTTACTGATCTTGGCTTTTAAACGTAATTTCACTGGAATTTCTGTCAAACACCAGATACGAGATTTGCTGTTAAAGAATTGACTATACAGAATACAAACAAACACTTCCCTACAAGTGAAACGCCTTAACATTCAACTCAGTTCTAAAAACTGAATAGAATGCAGTTTTCACTCAGATGAAAGACTTATGCTTTCCTTCTTAAGAAGTGTTTTCAAAGACATTCACAGAGTGATTCTACAAAGCCTTTTTCCTGACGTTGGCTTTTAAACGTGATTTCACTGCAAATTTCTGTCAAACACAAGACACGAGATTTGCTGTTAATAAATTGAATATACAGAATGCAAACAAACACTTCCCTACAAGTGAATCCCCTAAACATTCAACTCAGTTCTAAAAACTGAATAGAATGCAGTTTTCACTCAGATGAAAGACTTATGCTTTCCTTCTTAAGAAGTGTTTTCAAAGACATTCACAGAGTGATTCTACAAAGCCTTTTTCCTGACGTTGGCTTTTAAACGTGATTTCACTGCAAATTTCTGTCAAACGCAAGACACGAGATTTACTGCTAAAGAATTGAATATACAGAATACAAACAAACACTTCCCTACAAGTGGATCGCCTAAACATTCAACTCAGTTCTACAAACTGAATAGAATGCAGTTTTCACTCAGATGAAAGACGCATGCTTTCCTTCTTAAGAAGCGTTTTCAAAGACATTCACAGAGTGATTCTACAAAGCCTTTTTACTGATGTTGGCTTTTAAACGTGATTTCACTGGAATTTCTGTCAAACGCCAGATATGAAATTTGCTGTTAAAGTATTGAATATACAGAATACAAACAAACACTTCCCTACAAGTGAAACGCATTAACATTCCACTAAGTTCAAAAACTGAATAGAATGCAGTTTTCACTCAGATGAAAGACGTATGCTTTCCTTCTTAAGAAGTGTTTTCAAAGACATTCACAGAGTTATTCTACAAAGCCTTTTTCCTGACGTTGGCTTTTAAACGTAATTTCACTGGAATTTATGTCAAACGCAAGATACAAGATTTGGTATTAAAGAATTGAATATACAGAATGCAAACAAACACTTCCCTACAAGTGAATCGCCTAAACATTCAACTCATTTCTAAAAACTGAATAGAATGCAGTTTTCACTCAGATGAAAGACGTATGCTTTCCTTCTTAAGAAATGTTTACAAAGACATTAACAGAGTGATTCTTCAAAGCCGTTTTACTGTCATTCGCTTTTAAACGTGATTTCACTGAAATTTCTGTCAAACGCCAGATACGAGATTTGCTGTTAGAGTATTGAATATACAGAATACAAAGAAACACTTCCCTACAAGTGAATCGCCTAAACATTCAACACAGTACTAAAAACTGAATAGAATGCAGTTTTCACTCAGACGAAAGACGCATGCTTTCCTTCTTAAGAAATGTTTACAAAGACATTCACAGAGTGATTCTACAAAGCCTTTTTACTGTTGTTCACCTTTAAACGTTTTTTCACTGGAATTTCTGTCAAACGCCAGATACGAGATTTGCTGTTAAAGTATTGAATATACAGAATACAAACAAACACTTCCCTACAAGTGAAACGCCTTAACATTCAACTAAGTTCAAAAACTTAATAGAATGCAGTTTTCACTCAGATGAAAGACGTATGCTTTCCTTCTTAAGAAGTGTTTTCAAAGACATTCACAGAGTGATTCTACAAAGCCTTTTTCCTGACGTTGGCTTTTAAACGTAATTTCACTGGAATTTATGTCAAACGCAAGATACAAGATTTGGTATTAAAGAATTGAATATACAGAATGCAAACAAACACTTCCCTACAAGTGAATCGCCTAAACATTCATCTCAGTTTAAAAACTGAATAGAATGCAGTTTTCACTCAGATGAAAGACGCATGCTTTCCTTCTTAAGAAGTGTTTTCAAAGACATTCACAGAGTGATTCTACAAAGTCTTTTTCCTGAGGTTGGCTTTTAAACGTGATTTCACTGCAAATTTCTGTCAAACGCAAGACACGAGTTTTGCTGTTAATAAATTGAATATACAGAATGCAAACAAACACTTCCCTACAAGTGAATCGCCTAAACATTCAACTCAGTTCTAAAAACTGAATAGAATGCAGTTTTCACTCAGATGAAAGACGTATGCTTTCCTTCTTAAGAAGTGTTTTCAAAGACATTCACAGAGTGATTCTACAAAGCCTTTTTCCTGACGTTGGCTTTTAAACGTGATTTCACTGGAAATATCTGTCCAACGTAAGACAGGAGATTTGCTGTTAAAGAATTGAATATCCAGAATGCAAACAAACACTTCCCTACAAGTGAAACGCGTTAACATTCAACTAAGTTCAAAAACTGAATGGAATGCAGTTTTAACTCAGATGAAAGACGTATGCTTTCCTTCTTAAGAAGTGTTTTCAAAGACATTCACAGAGTGATTCTACAAAGCCTTTTTACTGTCGTTCGCTTTTAAACATGATTTCACTGGAATTTCTGTGAAATGCAAGACACGAGATTTGCTGTTAAAGAATTGAATATCCAGAATGCAAACAAACACTTCCCTACAAGTGAAACGCGTTAACATTCAACTAAGTTCAAAAACTGAATGGAATGCAGTTTTAACTCAGATGAAAGACGTATGCTTTCCTTCTTAAGAAGTGTTTTCAAAGACATTCACAGAGTGATTCTACAAAGCCTTTTTACTGATGTTGGCTTTTAAACGTGATTTTACTGGAATTTCTGTCAAATGCAAGACATGAGATTTGCTGTTAAAAAATTGAATATACAGAATGCAAACAAACACTTCCCTACAAGTGAATCGCCTAAACATTCAACACAGTACTAAAAACTGAATAGAATGCAGTTTTCACTCAGATGAAAGACGCATGCTTTCCTTCTTAAGAAATGTTTACAAAGACATTCACAGAGTGATTCTACAAAGCCTTTTTACTGTTGTTCACCTTTAAAGGTTTTTTCACTGGAATTTCTGTCAAACGCCAGATACGAGATTTGCTGTTAAAGTATTGAATATACAGAATACAAACAAACACTTCCCTACAAGTGAAACGCCTTAACATTCAACTAAGTTCAAAAACTTAATAGAATGCAGTTTTCACTCAGATGAAAGACGTATGCTTTCCTTCTTAAGAAGTGTTTTCAAAGACATTCACAGAGTGATTCTACAAAGCCTTTTTCCTGACGTTGGCTTTTAAACGTAATTTCACTGAAATTTATGTCAAACGCAAGATACAAGATTTGGTATTAAAGAATTGAATATACAGAATGCAAACAAACACTTCCCTACAAGTGAATCGCCTAAACATTCATCTCAGTTCTAAAAACTGAATAGAATGCAGTTTTCACTCAGATGAAAGACGCATGCTTTCCTTCTTAAGAAGTGTTTTCAAAGACATTCACAGAGTGATTCTACAAAGTCTTTTTCCTGAGGTTGGCTTTTAAACGTGATTTCACTGCAAATTTATGTCAAACGCAAGACACGAGTTTTGCTGTTAATAAATTGAATATACAGAATGCAAACAAACACTTCCCTACAAGTGAATCGCCTAAACATTCAACTCAGTTCTAAAAACTGAATAGAATGCAGTTTTCACTCAGATGAAAGACGTATGCTTTCCTTCTTAAGAAGTGTTTTCAAAGACATTCACAGAGTGATTCTACAAAGCCTTTTTCCTGACGTTGGCTTTTAAACGTGATTTCACTGGAAATATCTGTCCAACGTAAGACAGGAGATTTGCTGTTAAAGAATTGAATATCCAGAATGCAAACAAACACTTCCCTACAAGTGAAACGCGTTAACATTCAACTAAGTTCAAAAACTGAATAGAATGCAGTTTTAACTCAGATGAAAGACGTATGCTTTCCTTCTTAAGAAGTGTTTTCAAAGACATTCACAGAGTGATTCTACAAAGCCTTTTTACTGTCGTTCGCTTTTAAACATGATTTCACTGGAATTTCTGTGAAATGCAAGACACGAGATTTGCTGTTAAAGAATTGAATATCCAGAATGCAAACAAACACTTCCCTACAAGTGAAACGCGTTAACATTCAACTAAGTTCAAAAACTGAATGGAATGGAGTTTTAACTCAGATGAAAGACGTATGCTTTCCTTCTTAAGAAGTGTTTTCAAAGACATTCACAGAGTGATTCTACAAAGCCTTTTTACTGATGTTGGCTTTTAAACGTGATTTTACTGGAATTTCTGTCAAACGCAAGACATGAGATTTGCTGTTAAAAAATTGAATATACAGAATGCAAACAAACACTTCCCTACAAGTGAATCGCCTAAACATTCAACTCAGTTCTAAAAACTGAATAGAATGCATTTTTCACTCATATGAAAGACGCATGCTTTCCTTCTTAAGAAGTGTTTTCAAAGACATTCACAGAGTGATTCTACAAAGCCTTTTTATCTGATGTTGGCTTTTAAATGTGATTTCACTGGATTTTCTGTCAAACGCCAGATACGAGATTTGCTGTTAAAGTATTGAATATACAGAATACAAACAAACACTTCCCTACAAGTGAATCGCCTAAACATTCAACACAGTACTAAAAACTGAATAGAATGCAGTTTTCACTCAGATGAAAGACGTATGCTTTCCTTCTTAAGAAGTGTTTTCAAAGACATTCACAGAGTGATTCTACAAAGCCTTTTTACTGATCTTGGCTTTTAAACGTAATTTCACTGGAATTTCTGTCAAACACCAGATACGAGATTTGCTGTTAAAGAATTGACTATACAGAATACAAACAAACACTTCCCTACAAGTGAAACGCCTTAACATTCAACTCAGTTCTAAAAACTGAATAGAATGCAGTTTTCACTCAGATGAAAGACTTATGCTTTCCTTCTTAAGAAGTGTTTTCAAAGACATTCACAGAGTGATTCTACAAAGCCTTTTTCCTGACGTTGGCTTTTAAACGTGATTTCACTGCAAATTTCTGTCAAACACAAGACACGAGATTTGCTGTTAATAAATTGAATATACAGAATGCAAACAAACACTTCCCTACAAGTGAATCCCCTAAACATTCAACTCAGTTCTAAAAACTGAATAGAATGCAGTTTTCACTCAGATGAAAGACTTATGCTTTCCTTCTTAAGAAGTGTTTTCAAAGACATTCACAGAGTGATTCTACAAAGCCTTTTTCCTGACGTTGGCTTTTAAACGTGATTTCACTGCAAATTTCTGTCAAACGCAAGACACGAGATTTACTGCTAAAGAATTGAATATACAGAATACAAACAAACACTTCCCTACAAGTGGATCGCCTAAACATTCAACTCAGTTCTACAAACTGAATAGAATGCAGTTTTCACTCAGATGAAAGACGCATGCTTTCCTTCTTAAGAAGCGTTTTCAAAGACATTCACAGAGTGATTCTACAAAGCCTTTTTACTGATGTTGGCTTTTAAACGTGATTTCACTGGAATTTCTGTCAAACGCCAGATATGAAATTTGCTGTTAAAGTATTGAATATACAGAATACAAACAAACACTTCCCTACAAGTGAAACGCATTAACATTCCACTAAGTTCAAAAACTGAATAGAATGCAGTTTTCACTCAGATGAAAGACGTATGCTTTCCTTCTTAAGAAGTGTTTTCAAAGACATTCACAGAGTTATTCTACAAAGCCTTTTTCCTGACGTTGGCTTTTAAACGTAATTTCACTGGAATTTATGTCAAACGCAAGATACAAGATTTGGTATTAAAGAATTGAATATACAGAATGCAAACAAACACTTCCCTACAAGTGAATCGCCTAAACATTCAACTCATTTCTAAAAACTGAATAGAATGCAGTTTTCACTCAGATGAAAGACGTATGCTTTCCTTCTTAAGAAATGTTTACAAAGACATTAACAGAGTGATTCTTCAAAGCCGTTTTACTGTCATTCGCTTTTAAACGTGATTTCACTGAAATTTCTGTCAAACGCCAGATACGAGATTTGCTGTTAGAGTATTGAATATACAGAATACAAAGAAACACTTCCCTACAAGTGAAACGCCTTAACATTCAACTAAGTTCAAAAACTTAATAGAATGCAGTTTTCACTCAGATGTAAGACGTATGCTTTCCTTCTTAAGAAGTGTTTTCAAAGACATTCACAGAGTGATTCTACAAAGCCTTTTTCCTGACGTTGGCTTTTAAACGTGATTTCACTGCAAATTTCTGTCAAACACAAGACACGAGATTTGCTGTTAATAAATTGAATATACAGAATGCAAACAAACACTTCCCTACAAGTGAATCGCCTAAACATTCAACACAGTACTAAAAACTGAATAGAATGCAGTTTTCACTCAGACGAAAGACGCATGCTTTCCTTCTTAAGAAATGTTTACAAAGACATTCACAGAGTGATTCTACAAAGCCTTTTTCCTGACGTTGGCTTTTAAACGTGATTTCACTGGAAATATCTGTCCAACGTAAGACAGGAGATTTGCTGTTAAAGAATTGAATATCCAGAATGCAAACAAACACTTCCCTACAAGTGAAACGCGTTAACATTCAACTAAGTTCAAAAACTGAATGGAATGCAGTTTTAACTCAGATGAAAGACGTATGCTTTCCTTCTTAAGAAGTGTTTTCAAAGACATTCACAGAGTGATTCTACAAAGCCTTTTTACTGTCGTTCGCTTTTAAACATGATTTCACTGGAATTTCTGTGAAATGCAAGACACGAGATTTGCTGTTAAAGAATTGAATATCCAGAATGCAAACAAACACTTCCCTACAAGTGAAACGCGTTAACATTCAACTAAGTTCAAAAACTGAATGGAATGCAGTTTTAACTCAGATGAAAGACGTATGCTTTCCTTCTTAAGAAGTGTTTTCAAAGACATTCACAGAGTGATTCTACAAAGCCTTTTTACTGATGTTGGCTTTTAAACGTGATTTTACTGGAATTTCTGTCAAATGCAAGACATGAGATTTGCTGTTAAAAAATTGAATATACAGAATGCAAACAAACACTTCCCTACAAGTGAATCGCCTAAACATTCAACACAGTACTAAAAACTGAATAGAATGCAGTTTTCACTCAGATGAAAGACGCATGCTTTCCTTCTTAAGAAATGTTTACAAAGACATTCACAGAGTGATTCTACAAAGCCTTTTTACTGTTGTTCACCTTTAAAGGTTTTTTCACTGGAATTTCTGTCAAACGCCAGATACGAGATTTGCTGTTAAAGTATTGAATATACAGAATACAAACAAACACTTCCCTACAAGTGAAACGCCTTAACATTCAACTAAGTTCAAAAACTTAATAGAATGCAGTTTTCACTCAGATGAAAGACGTATGCTTTCCTTCTTAAGAAGTGTTTTCAAAGACATTCACAGAGTGATTCTACAAAGCCTTTTTCCTGACGTTGGCTTTTAAACGTAATTTCACTGAAATTTATGTCAAACGCAAGATACAAGATTTGGTATTAAAGAATTGAATATACAGAATGCAAACAAACACTTCCCTACAAGTGAATCGCCTAAACATTCATCTCAGTTCTAAAAACTGAATAGAATGCAGTTTTCACTCAGATGAAAGACGCAGGCTTTCCTTCTTAAGAAGTGTTTTCAAAGACATTCACAGAGTGATTCTACAAAGTCTTTTTCCTGAGGTTGGCTTTTAAACGTGATTTCACTGCAAATTTATGTCAAACGCAAGACACGAGTTTTGCTGTTAATAAATTGAATATACAGAATGCAAACAAACACTTCCCTACAAGTGAATCGCCTAAACATTCAACTCAGTTCTAAAAACTGAATAGAATGCAGTTTTCACTCAGATGAAAGACGTATGCTTTCCTTCTTAAGAAGTGTTTTCAAAGACATTCACAGAGTGATTCTACAAAGCCTTTTTCCTGACGTTGGCTTTTAAACGTGATTTCACTGGAAATATCTGTCCAACGTAAGACAGGAGATTTGCTGTTAAAGAATTGAATATCCAGAATGCAAACAAACACTTCCCTACAAGTGAAACGCGTTAACATTCAACTAAGTTCAAAAACTGAATAGAATGCAGTTTTAACTCAGATGAAAGACGTATGCTTTCCTTCTTAAGAAGTGTTTTCAAAGACATTCACAGAGTGATTCTACAAAGCCTTTTTACTGTCGTTCGCTTTTAAACATGATTTCACTGGAATTTCTGTGAAATGCAAGACACGAGATTTGCTGTTAAAGAATTGAATATCCAGAATGCAAACAAACACTTCCCTACAAGTGAAACGCGTTAACATTCAACTAAGTTCAAAAACTGAATGGAATGGAGTTTTAACTCAGATGAAAGACGTATGCTTTCCTTCTTAAGAAGTGTTTTCAAAGACATTCACAGAGTGATTCTACAAAGCCTTTTTACTGATGTTGGCTTTTAAACGTGATTTTACTGGAATTTCTGTCAAACGCAAGACATGAGATTTGCTGTTAAAAAATTGAATATACAGAATGCAAACAAACACTTCCCTACAAGTGAATCGCCTAAACATTCAACTCAGTTCTAAAAACTGAATAGAATGCATTTTTCACTCATATGAAAGACGCATGCTTTCCTTCTTAAGAAGTGTTTTCAAAGACATTCACAGAGTGATTCTACAAAGCCTTTTTATCTGATGTTGGCTTTTAAATGTGATTTCACTGTATTTTCTGTCAAACGCCAGATACGAGATTTGCTGTTAAAGTATTGAATATACAGAATACAAACAAACACTTCCCTACAAGTGAAACGCCTTAACATTCAACTAAGTTCAAAAACTGAATAGAATGCAGTTTTCACTCAGATGAAAGACGTATGCTTTCCTTCTTAAGAAGTGTTTTCAAAGACATTCACAGAGTGATTCTACAAAGCCTTTTTCCTAACGTTGGCTTTTAAACGTAATTTCACTGGAATTTATGTCAAACGCAAGATACAAGATTTGCTACTAAAGAATTGAATATGCAGAATGCAAACAAACACTTCCCTACAAGTGAATCGCCTAAACATTCAACTCAGTTCTAAAAACTGAATAGAATGCAGTTTTCACTCAAATGAAAGACATATGCTTTCCTTCTTAAGAAGTGTTTTCAAAGACATTCACAGAGTGATTCTACAAAGCCTTTTTCCTGACGTTGGCTTTTAAACGTTATTTCACTGCAAATTTCTATCAAACGTAAGTCAGGAGATTTGCTGTTAATAAATTGAATATACAGAATGCAATCAAACACTTCCCAACAAGTGAATCGCCTAAACATTCAACTCAGTTCTACAAACTGAATAGAATGCAGTTTTCACTCAGATGAAAGACGCATGCTTTCCTTCTTAAGAAGTGTTTTCAAAGACATTCACAGAGTGATTCTACAAAGCCTTTTTACTGACGTTGGCTTTTAAACGTGATTTCGCTGGAAATATCTGTCAAACGTAAGACAGGAGATTTGCTGTTAAAGAATTGAATATCCAGAATACAAACAAACACTTCCCTACAAGTGAAACGCCTTAACATTCAACTCAGTTCTAAAAACTGAATAGAATGCAGTTTTCACTCAGATGAAAGACTTATGCTTTCCATCTTAAGAAGTGTTTTCAAAGACATTCACAGAGTGATTCTACAAAGCCTTTTTCCTGTCGTTCGCTTTTAAACATGATTTCACTGGAATTTCTGTGAAATGCAAGACACGAGATTTGCTGTTAAAGAATTGAATATCCAGAATGCAAACAAACACTTCCCTACAAGTGAAACGCGTTAACATTCAACTAAGTTCAAAAACTGAATGGAATGCAGTTTTAACTCAGATGAAAGACGTATGCTTTCCTTCTTAAGAAGTGTTTTCAAAGACATTCACAGAGTGATTCTACAAAGCCTTTTTACTGATGTTGGCTTTTAAACGTGATTTTACTGGAATTTCTGTCAAATGCAAGACATGAGATTTGCTGTTAAAAAATTGAATATACAGAATGCAAACAAACACTTCCCTACAAGTGAATCGCCTAAACATTCAACACAGTACTAAAAACTGAATAGAATGCAGTTTTCACTCAGATGAAAGACGCATGCTTTCCTTCTTAAGAAATGTTTACAAAGACATTCACAGAGTGATTCTACAAAGCCTTTTTACTGTTGTTCACCTTTAAAGGTTTTTTCACTGGAATTTCTGTCAAACGCCAGATACGAGATTTGCTGTTAAAGTATTGAATATACAGAATACAAACAAACACTTCCCTACAAGTGAAACGCCTTAACATTCAACTAAGTTCAAAAACTTAATAGAATGCAGTTTTCACTCAGATGAAAGACGTATGCTTTCCTTCTTAAGAAGTGTTTTCAAAGACATTCACAGAGTGATTCTACAAAGCCTTTTTCCTGACGTTGGCTTTTAAACGTAATTTCACTGAAATTTATGTCAAACGCAAGATACAAGATTTGGTATTAAAGAATTGAATATACAGAATGCAAACAAACACTTCCCTACAAGTGAATCGCCTAAACATTCATCTCAGTTCTAAAAACTGAATAGAATGCAGTTTTCACTCAGATGAAAGACGCAGGCTTTCCTTCTTAAGAAGTGTTTTCAAAGACATTCACAGAGTGATTCTACAAAGTCTTTTTCCTGAGGTTGGCTTTTAAACGTGATTTCACTGCAAATTTATGTCAAACGCAAGACACGAGTTTTGCTGTTAATAAATTGAATATACAGAATGCAAACAAACACTTCCCTACAAGTGAATCGCCTAAACATTCAACTCAGTTCTAAAAACTGAATAGAATGCAGTTTTCACTCAGATGAAAGACGTATGCTTTCCTTCTTAAGAAGTGTTTTCAAAGACATTCACAGAGTGATTCTACAAAGCCTTTTTCCTGACGTTGGCTTTTAAACGTGATTTCACTGGAAATATCTGTCCAACGTAAGACAGGAGATTTGCTGTTAAAGAATTGAATATCCAGAATGCAAACAAACACTTCCCTACAAGTGAAACGCGTTAACATTCAACTAAGTTCAAAAACTGAATAGAATGCAGTTTTAACTCAGATGAAAGACGTATGCTTTCCTTCTTAAGAAGTGTTTTCAAAGACATTCACAGAGTGATTCTACAAAGCCTTTTTACTGTCGTTCGCTTTTAAACATGATTTCACTGGAATTTCTGTGAAATGCAAGACACGAGATTTGCTGTTAAAGAATTGAATATCCAGAATGCAAACAAACACTTCCCTACAAGTGAAACGCGTTAACATTCAACTAAGTTCAAAAACTGAATGGAATGGAGTTTTAACTCAGATGAAAGACGTATGCTTTCCTTCTTAAGAAGTGTTTTCAAAGACATTCACAGAGTGATTCTACAAAGCCTTTTTACTGATGTTGGCTTTTAAACGTGATTTTACTGGAATTTCTGTCAAACGCAAGACATGAGATTTGCTGTTAAAAAATTGAATATACAGAATGCAAACAAACACTTCCCTACAAGTGAATCGCCTAAACATTCAACTCAGTTCTAAAAACTGAATAGAATGCATTTTTCACTCATATGAAAGACGCATGCTTTCCTTCTTAAGAAGTGTTTTCAAAGACATTCACAGAGTGATTCTACAAAGCCTTTTTATCTGATGTTGGCTTTTAAATGTGATTTCACTGTATTTTCTGTCAAACGCCAGATACGAGATTTGCTGTTAAAGTATTGAATATACAGAATACAAACAAACACTTCCCTACAAGTGAAACGCCTTAACATTCAACTAAGTTCAAAAACTGAATAGAATGCAGTTTTCACTCAGATGAAAGACGTATGCTTTCCTTCTTAAGAAGTGTTTTCAAAGACATTCACAGAGTGATTCTACAAAGCCTTTTTCCTAACGTTGGCTTTTAAACGTAATTTCACTGGAATTTATGTCAAACGCAAGATACAAGATTTGCTACTAAAGAATTGAATATGCAGAATGCAAACAAACACTTCCCTACAAGTGAATCGCCTAAACATTCAACTCAGTTCTAAAAACTGAATAGAATGCAGTTTTCACTCAAATGAAAGACATATGCTTTCCTTCTTAAGAAGTGTTTTCAAAGACATTCACAGAGTGATTCTACAAAGCCTTTTTCCTGACGTTGGCTTTTAAACGTTATTTCACTGCAAATTTCTATCAAACGTAAGTCAGGAGATTTGCTGTTAATAAATTGAATATACAGAATGCAATCAAACACTTCCCAACAAGTGAATCGCCTAAACATTCAACTCAGTTCTACAAACTGAATAGAATGCAGTTTTCACTCAGATGAAAGACGCATGCTTTCCTTCTTAAGAAGTGTTTTCAAAGACATTCACAGAGTGATTCTACAAAGCCTTTTTACTGACGTTGGCTTTTAAACGTGATTTCGCTGGAAATATCTGTCAAACGTAAGACAGGAGATTTGCTGTTAAAGAATTGAATATCCAGAATACAAACAAACACTTCCCTACAAGTGAAACGCCTTAACATTCAACTCAGTTCTAAAAACTGAATAGAATGCAGTTTTCACTCAGATGAAAGACTTATGCTTTCCATCTTAAGAAGTGTTTTCAAAGACATTCACAGAGTGATTCTACAAAGCCTTTTTCCTGTCGTTCGCTTTTAAACATGATTTCACTGGAATTTCTGTGAAATGCAAGACACGAGATTTGCTGTTAAAGAATTGAATATCCAGAATGCAAACAAACACTTCCCTACAAGTGAAACGCGTAAACATTCAACTCAGTTCTAAAAACTGAATAGAATGCAGTTTTAACTCAGATGAAAGACGTATGCTTTCCTTCTTAAGAAGTGTTTTCAAAGACATTCACAGAGTGATTCTACAAAGCATTTTTACTTATGTTGGCTTTTAAACGTGATTTCACTGGAATTTCTGTCAAACGCCAGATACGAGATTTGCTGTTAAAGTATTGAATATACAGAATACAACCAAACACTTCCCTACAAGTGAAACGCCTTAACATTCAGCTAAGTTCAAAAACTGAATAGAATGCAGTTTTCACTCAGATGAAAGACGTATGCTTTCCTTCTTAAGAAGTGTTTTCAAAGACATTCACAGAGTGATTCTACAAAGCCTTTTTCCTGACGTTGGCTTTTAAATGTAATTTCACTGGAATTCATGTCAAACGCAAGATACAAGATTTGCTATTAAAGAATTGAATATACAGAATGCAAACAAACACTTCCCTACAAGTGAATCGCCTAAACATTCAACTCAGTTCTAAAAACTGAATAGAATGCAGTTTTCACTCAGATGAAAGACGCATCCTTTCCTTCTTAAGAAGTGTTTTCAAAGACATTCACAGAGTGATTCTACAAAGCCTTTTTCCTGACATTGGGTTTTAAACATGATTTCACTGAAAATTTCTGTCAAGTGCAAGACACGAGATTTGCTGTTAATAAATTGAATATACAGAATACAAACAAACACTTCCCTACAAGTGAATCGCCTAAACATTCAACTCAGTTCTAAAAACTGAATAGAATGCAGTTTTCACTCAGATGAAAGACGTATGCTTTCCTTCTTAAGAAGTGTTTTCAAAGACATTCACAGATTGATTCTACAAAGCCTTTTTACTGATGTTGGCTTTTAAACGTGATTTCACTGGAATTTCTGTCAAACGCCAGATACGAGATTTGCTGTTAAAATATTGAATATTCTGAATACAAACAAACACTTCCCTACAAGTGAAACGCCTTAACATTCAACTAAGTTCAAAAACTGAATAGAATGCAGTTTTCACTCAGATGAAAGACGTATGCTTTCCTTCTTAAGAAGTGTTTTCAAAGACATTCACAGAGTGATTCTACAAAGCCTTTTTCCTGACGTTGGCTTTTAAACGTGATTTCACTGGAATTTCTGTCAAACACCAGATCCGAGATTTGCTGTTAAAGAATTGACTATAAAGAATACAAACAAACACTTCCCTACAAGTGAATCGCCTAAACATTCAACTCAGTTCTAAAAACTGAATAGAATGCAGTTTTCACTCAGATGAAAGACGCATGATTTCCTTCTTAAGAAGTGTTTTCAAAGACATTCACAGAGTGATTCTACAAAGCCTTTTTCCTGACGTTGGCTTTTAAATGTGATTTCACTGGAAATTTCAGTCAAACGTAAGACAGGAGATTTGTTGTTAAAGAATTGAATATCCAGAATGCAAACAAACACTTCCCTACAATTGAAACGTGTAAACATTCAACTCAGTTCTAAAAACTGAATAGAATGCAGTTTTAACTCAGATGAAAGACATATGCTTTCCTTCTTAAGAAATGTTTACAAAGACATTCACAGAGTGATTCTACAAAGCCTTTTTACTGATGTTGGCTTTTAAAGGTGATTTCACTGGAATTTCTGTCAAACGCCAGATACGAGATTTGGTGTTAAAGTATTGAATATACAGAATACAAACAAACACTTCCCTACAAGTGAAACGCCTTAACATTCAGCTAAGTTCAAAAACTGAATAGAATGCAGTTTTCACTCAGATGAAAGACGTATGCTTTCCTTCTTAAGAAGTGTTTTCAAAGACATTCACAGAGTGATTCTACAAAGCCTTTTTCCTGACTTTGGCTTTTAAACGTAATTTAACTGGAATTTATGTCAAACGCAAGATACAAGATTTGCTATTAAAGAATTGAATATACAGAATGCAAACAAACACTTCCCTACAAGTGAATCGCCTAAACATTCAACTCAGTTCTAAAAACTGAATAGAATGCAGTTTTCACTCAGATGAAAGACGCATGCTTTCCTTCTTAAGAAGTGTTTTCAAAGACATTCACAGAGTGATTCTACAAAGCCTTTTTCCTGACGTTGGGTTTTAAACATGATTTCACTGAAAATTTCTGTCAAGTGCAAGACACGAGATTTGCTGTTAATAAATTGAATATACAGAATTCAAACAAACACTTCCCTACAAGTGAATCACCTAAACATTCAACTCAGTTCTACAAACTGAATAGAATGCAGTTTTCACTCAGATGAAAGACGTATGCTTTCCTTCTTAAGAAGTGTTTTCAAAGATATTCACAGAGTGATTCTACAAAGCCTTTTTCCTGACGTTGGCTTTTAAACGTGATTTCACTGCAAATTTCTGTCAAACGTAAGACAGGAGTTTTGCTGTTAATAAATTGAATATACAGAATGCAAACAAACACTTCCCTACAAGTGAATGGTCTAAACATTCAACTCAGTTCTACAAACTGAATAGAATGCAGTTTTCACTCAGATGAAAGACGTATGCTTTCCTTCTTAAGAAGTGTTTTCAAAGACATTCACAGAGTGATTCTACAAAGCCTTTTTACTGATGTTGGCTTTTAAACGTGATTTCACTGGAATTTCTGTCAAACGCCAGATACGAGATTTGCTGTTAAAATATTGAATATTCTGAATACAAACAAACACTTCCCTACAAGTGAAACGCCTTAACATTCAACTAAGTTCAAAAACTGAATAGAATGCAGTTTTCACTCAGATGAAAGACGTATGCTTTCCTTCTTAAGAAGTGTTTTCAAAGACATTCACAGAGTGATTCTACAAAGCCTTTTTCCTGACGTTGGCTTTTAAACGTGATTTCACTGGAATTTCTGTCAAACACCAGATCCGAGATTTGCTGTTAAAGAATTGACTATAAAGAATACAAACAAACACTTCCCTACAAGTGAATCGCCTAAACATTCAACTCAGTTCTAAAAACTGAATAGAATGCAGTTTTCACTCAGATGAAAGACGCATGCTTTCCTTCTTAAGAAATGTTTACAAAGACATTCACAGAGTGATTCTACAAAGCCTTTTTACTGTTGTTCACCTTTAAACGTTTTTTCACTGGAATTTCTGTCAAACGCCAGATACGAGATTTGCTGTTAAAGTATTGAATATACAGAATACAAACAAACACTTCCCTACAAGTGAAACGCCTTAACATTCAACTAAGTTCAAAAACTTAATAGAATGCAGTTTTCACTCAGATGAAAGACGTATGCTTTCCTTCTTAAGAAGTGTTTTCAAAGACATTCACAGAGTGATTCTACAAAGCCTTTTTCCTGACGTTGGCTTTTAAACGTAATTTCACTGGAATTTATGTCAAACGCAAGATACAAGATTTGGTATTAAAGAATTGAATATACAGAATGCAAACAAACACTTCCCTACAAGTGAATCGCCTAAACATTCATCTCAGTTCTAAAAACTGAATAGAATGCAGTTTTCACTCAGATGAAAGACGCATGCTTTCCTTCTTAAGAAGTGTTTTCAAAGACATTCACAGAGTGATTCTACAAAGTCTTTTTCCTGAGGTTGGCTTTTAAACGTGATTTCACTGCAAATTTATGTCAAACGCAAGACACGAGTTTTGCTGTTAATAAATTGAATATACAGAATGCAAAAAAACACTTCCCTACAAGTGAATCGCCTAAACATTCAACTCAGTTCTAAAAACTGAATAGAATGCAGTTTTCACTCAGATGAAAGACGTATGCTTTCCTTCTTAAGAAGTGTTTTCAAAGACATTCACAGAGTGATTCTACAAAGCCTTTTTCCTGACGTTGGCTTTTAAACGTGATTTCACTGGAAATATCTGTCCAACGTAAGACAGGAGATTTGCTGTTAAAGAATTGAATATCCAGAATGCAAACAAACACTTCCCTACAAGTGAAACGCGTTAACATTCAACTAAGTTCAAAAACTGAATAGAATGCAGTTTTAACTCAGATGAAAGACGTATGCTTTCCTTCTTAAGAAGTGTTTTCAAAGACATTCACAGAGTGATTCTACAAAGCCTTTTTACTGATGTTGGCTTTTAAACGTGATTTTACTGGAATTTCTGTCAAACGCAAGACATGAGATTTGCTGTTAAAAAATTGAATATACAGAATGCAAACAAACACTTCCCTACAAGTGAATCGCCTAAACATTCAACTCAGTTCTAAAAACTGAATAGAATGCATTTTTCACTCATATGAAAGACGCATGCTTTCCTTCTTAAGAAGTGTTTTCAAAGACATTCACAGAGTGATTCTACAAAGCCTTTTTATCTGATGTTGGCTTTTAAATGTGATTTCACTGGATTTTCTGTCAAACGCCAGATACGAGATTTGCTGTTAAAGTATTGAATATACAGAATACAAACAAACACTTCCCTACAAGTGAAACGCCTTAACATTCAACTAAGTTCAAAAACTGAATAGAATGCAGTTTTCACTCAGATGAAAGACGTATGCTTTCCTTCTTAAGAAGTGTTTTCAAAGACATTCACAGAGTGATTCTACAAAGCCTTTTTCCTAACGTTGGCTTTTAAACGTAATTTCACTGGAATTTATGTCAAACGCAAGATACAAGATTTGCTACTAAAGAATTGAATATGCAGAATGCAAACAAACACTTCCCTACAAGTGAATCGCCTAAACATTCAACTCAGTTCTAAAAACTGAATAGAATGCAGTTTTCACTCAAATGAAAGACATATGCTTTCCTTCTTAAGAAGTGTTTTCAAAGACATTCACAGAGTGATTCTACAAAGCCTTTTTCCTGACGTTGGCTTTTAAACGTTATTTCACTGCAAATTTCTATCAAACGTAAGTCAGGAGATTTGCTGTTAATAAATTGAATATACAGAATGCAATCAAACACTTCCCTACAAGTGAATCGCCTAAACATTCAACTCAGTTCTACAAACTGAATAGAATGCAGTTTTCACTCAGATGAAAGACGCATGCTTTCCTTCTTAAGAAGTGTTTTCAAAGACATTCACAGAGTGATTCTACAAAGCCTTTTTACTGACGTTGGCTTTTAAACGTGATTTCGCTGGAAATATCTGTCAAACGTAAGACAGGAGATTTGCTGTTAAAGAATTGAATATCCAGAATACAAACAAACACTTCCCTACAAGTGAAACGCCTTAACATTCAACTCAGTTCTAAAAACTGAATAGAATGCAGTTTTCACTCAGATGAAAGACTTATGCTTTCCATCTTAAGAAGTGTTTTCAAAGACATTCACAGAGTGATTCTACAAAGCCTTTTTCCTGTCGTTCGCTTTTAAACATGATTTCACTGGAATTTCTGTGAAATGCAAGACACGAGATTTGCTGTTAAAGAATTGAATATCCAGAATGCAAACAAACACTTCCCTACAAGTGAAACGCGTAAACATTCAACTCAGTTCTAAAAACTGAATAGAATGCAGTTTTAACTCAGATGAAAGACGTATGCTTTCCTTCTTAAGAAGTGTTTTCAAAGACATTCACAGAGTGATTCTACAAAGCATTTTTACTTATGTTGGCTTTTAAACGTGATTTCACTGGAATTTCTGTCAAACGCCAGATACGAGATTTGCTGTTAAAGTATTGAATATACAGAATACAACCAAACACTTCCCTACAAGTGAAACGCCTTAACATTCAGCTAAGTTCAAAAACTGAATAGAATGCAGTTTTCACTCAGATGAAAGACGTATGCTTTCCTTCTTAAGAAGTGTTTTCAAAGACATTCACAGAGTGATTCTACAAAGCCTTTTTCCTGACGTTGGCTTTTAAATGTAATTTCACTGGAATTCATGTCAAACGCAAGATACAAGATTTGCTATTAAAGAATTGAATATACAGAATGCAAACAAACACTTCCCTACAAGTGAATCGCCTAAACATTCAACTCAGTTCTAAAAACTGAATAGAATGCAGTTTTCACTCAGATGAAAGACGCATCCTTTCCTTCTTAAGAAGTGTTTTCAAAGACATTCACAGAGTGATTCTACAAAGCCTTTTTCCTGACATTGGGTTTTAAACATGATTTCACTGAAAATTTCTGTCAAGTGCAAGACACGAGATTTGCTGTTAATAAATTGAATATACAGAATACAAACAAACACTTCCCTACAAGTGAATCGCCTAAACATTCAACTCAGTTCTAAAAACTGAATAGAATGCAGTTTTCACTCAGATGAAAGACGTATGCTTTCCTTCTTAAGAAGTGTTTTCAAAGACATTCACAGAGTGATTCTACAAAGCCTTTTTACTGATGTTGGCTTTTAAACGTGATTTCACTGGAATTTCTGTCAAACGCCAGATACGAGATTTGCTGTTAAAATATTGAATATTCTGAATACAAACAAACACTTCCCTACAAGTGAAACGCCTTAACATTCAACTAAGTTCAAAAACTGAATAGAATGCAGTTTTCACTCAGATGAAAGACGTATGCTTTCCTTCTTAAGAAGTGTTTTCAAAGACATTCACAGAGTGATTCTACAAAGCCTTTTTCCTGACGTTGGCTTTTAAACGTGATTTCACTGGAATTTCTGTCAAACACCAGATCCGAGATTTGCTGTTAAAGAATTGACTATAAAGAATACAAACAAACACTTCCCTACAAGTGAATCGCCTAAACATTCAACTCAGTTCTAAAAACTGAATAGAATGCAGTTTTCACTCAGATGAAAGACGCATGATTTCCTTCTTAAGAAGTGTTTTCAAAGACATTCACAGAGTGATTCTACAAAGCCTTTTTCCTGACGTTGGCTTTTAAATGTGATTTCACTGGAAATTTCAGTCAAACGTAAGACAGGAGATTTGTTGTTAAAGAATTGAATATCCAGAATGCAAACAAACACTTCCCTACAATTGAAACGTGTAAACATTCAACTCAGTTCTAAAAACTGAATAGAATGCAGTTTTAACTCAGATGAAAGACATATGCTTTCCTTCTTAAGAAATGTTTACAAAGACATTCACAGAGTGATTCTACAAAGCCTTTTTACTGATGTTGGCTTTTAAAGGTGATTTCACTGGAATTTCTGTCAAACGCCAGATACGAGATTTGGTGTTAAAGTATTGAATATACAGAATACAAACAAACACTTCCCTACAAGTGAAACGCCTTAACATTCAGCTAAGTTCAAAAACTGAATAGAATGCAGTTTTCACTCAGATGAAAGACGTATGCTTTCCTTCTTAAGAAGTGTTTTCAAAGACATTCACAGAGTGATTCTACAAAGCCTTTTTCCTGACTTTGGCTTTTAAACGTAATTTAACTGGAATTTATGTCAAACGCAAGATACAAGATTTGCTATTAAAGAATTGAATATACAGAATGCAAACAAACACTTCCCTACAAGTGAATCGCCTAAACATTCAACTCAGTTCTAAAAACTGAATAGAATGCAGTTTTCACTCAGATGAAAGACGCATGCTTTCCTTCTTAAGAAGTGTTTTCAAAGACATTCACAGAGTGATTCTACAAAGCCTTTTTCCTGACGTTGGGTTTTAAACATGATTTCACTGAAAATTTCTGTCAAGTGCAAGACACGAGATTTGCTGTTAATAAATTGAATATACAGAATTCAAACAAACACTTCCCTACAAGTGAATCGCCTAAACATTCAACTCAGTTCTACAAACTGAATAGAATGCAGTTTTCACTCAGATGAAAGACGTATGCTTTCCTTCTTAAGAAGTGTTTTCAAAGATATTCACAGAGTGATTCTACAAAGCCTTTTTCCTGACGTTGGCTTTTAAACGTGATTTCACTGCAAATTTCTGTCAAACGTAAGACAGGAGTTTTGCTGTTAATAAATTGAATATACAGAATGCAAACAAACACTTCCCTACAAGTGAATGGTCTAAACATTCAACTCAGTTCTACAAACTGAATAGAATGCAGTTTTCACTCAGATGAAAGACGTATGCTTTCCTTCTTAAGAAGTGTTTTCAAAGACATTCACAGAGTGATTCTACAAAGCCTTTTTACTGATGTTGGCTTTTAAACGTGATTTCACTGGAATTTCTGTCAAACGCCAGATACGAGATTTGCTGTTAAAATATTGAATATTCTGAATACAAACAAACACTTCCCTACAAGTGAAACGCCTTAACATTCAACTAAGTTCAAAAACTGAATAGAATGCAGTTTTCACTCAGATGAAAGACGTATGCTTTCCTTCTTAAGAAGTGTTTTCAAAGACATTCACAGAGTGATTCTACAAAGCCTTTTTCCTGACGTTGGCTTTTAAACGTGATTTCACTGGAATTTCTGTCAAACACCAGATCCGAGATTTGCTGTTAAAGAATTGACTATAAAGAATACAAACAAACACTTCCCTACAAGTGAATCGCCTAAACATTCAACTCAGTTCTAAAAACTGAATAGAATGCAGTTTTCACTCAGATGAAAGACGCATGATTTCCTTCTTAAGAAGTGTTTTCAAAGACATTCACAGAGTGATTCTACAAAGCCTTTTTCCTGACGTTGGCTTTTAAACGTGATTTCACTGGAAATTTCAGTCAAACGTAAGACAGGAGATTTGTTGTTAAAGAATTGAATATCCAGAATGCAAACAAAAACTTCCCTACAATTGAAACGTGTAAAGATTCAACTCAGTTCTAAAAACTGAATAGAATGCAGTTTTAACTCAGATGAAAGACGTATGCTTTCCTTCTTAAGAAATGTTTACAAAGACATTCACAGAGTGATTCTACAAAGCCTTTTTACTGATGTTGGCTTTTAAAGGTGATTTCACTGGAATTTCTGTCAAACACCAGATATGAGATTTGCTGTTAAAGAATTGACTATACAGAATACAAACAAACACTTCCCTACAAGTGAAACGCCTTAACATTCAACAAAGTTCAAAAACTGAATAGAATGCAGTTTTCACTCAGATGAAAGACGTATGCTTTCCTTCTTAAGAAGTGTTTTCAAAGACATTCACAGAGTGATTCTACAAAGCATTTTTACTGATGTTGGCTTTTAAACGTGATTTCACTGGAATTTCTGTCAAACGCAAGACAGGAGATTTGCTGTTAATAAATTGAATATACAGAATGCAAACAAACACTTCCCTACAAGTGAATCGCCTAAACATTCCACTCAGTTCTAAAAACTGAATAGAATGCAGTTTTCACTCAGATGAAAGACGCATGCTTTCCTTCTTAAGAAGTGTTTTCAAAGACATTCACAGAGTGATTCTACAAAGCCTTTTTACTGACGTTGGCTTTTATACGTGATTTCACTGGAATTTCTGTCAAACGCCAGATACGAGATTTGCTGTTAAAATATTGAATATTCTGAATACAAAAAAACACTTCCCTACAAGTGAAACGCCTTAACATTCAACTAAGTTCAAAAACTGAATAGAATGCAGTTTTCACTCAGATGAAAGACATATGCTTTCCTTCTTAAGAAGTGTTTTCAAAGACATTCACAGAGTGATTCTACAAAGCCTTTTTCCTGACGTTGGCTTTTAAACGTGATTTCACTGCAAATTTCTGTCAAACGCAAGACACGAGTTTTGCTGTTAATAAATTGAATATACAGAATGCAAACAAACACTTCCCTACATGTGAATTGCCTAAACATTAAACTCAGTTCTAAAAACTGAATGAATGCAGTTTTCACTCAGATGAAAGACGTATGCTTTCCTTCTTAAGAAGTGTTTTCAAAGATATTGACAGAGTGATTCTACAAAGCCTTTTTCCTGACGTTGGCTTTTAAACGTGATTTCACTGCAAATTTCTGTCAAATGTAAGACAGGAGATTTGCTGTTAATAAATTGAATATACAGAATGCAAACAAACACTTCCCTACAAGTGAAACGCCTTAACATTCAACTCAGTTCTAAAAACTGAATAGAATGCAGTTTTCACTCAGATGAAAGACTTATGCTTTCCTTCTTAAGAGGTGTTTTCAAAGACATTCACAGAGTGACTCTACAAAGCCTTTTTACTGTCGTTCGCTTTTAAACATGATTTCACTGGAATTTCTGTGAAATGCAAGACACGAGATTTGCTGTTAAAGAATTGAATATCCAGAATGCAAACAAACACTTCCCTACAAGTGAAATGCATAAACATTCAACTCAGTTCTAAAAACTGAATAGAATGCAGTTTTAACTCAGATGAAAGACGTATGCTTTCCTTCTTAAGAAGTGTTCTCAAAGACATTCACAGAGTGATTCTACAAAGCCTTTTTCCTGACGTTGGCTTTTAAACGTGATTTCACTGCAAATTTCTGTCAAACGTAAGACAGGAGATTTGCTGTTAATAAATTGAATATACAGAATGCAAACAAACACTTCCCTACAAGTGAATCGCCTAAACATTCAACTCAGTTCTAAAAACTGAATAGAATGCAGTTTTCACTCAGATGAAAGACGCATGCTTTCCTTCTTAAGAAGTGTTTTCAAAGACATTCACAGAGTGATTCTACAAAGCCTTTTTCCTGACGTTGGCTTTTAAACGTGATTTCACTGGAAATTTCTGTCAAACGTAAGACAGGAGATTTGTTGTTAAAGAATTGAATATCCAGAATGCAAACAAAAACTTCCCTACAATTGAAACGTGTAAACATTCAACTCAGTTCTAAAAACTGAATAGAATGCAGTTTTAACTCAGATGAAAGACGTATGCTTTCCTTCTTAAGAAATGTTTACAAAGACATTCACAGAGTGATTCTACAAAGCCTTTTTACTGATGTTGGCTTTTAAAGGTGATTTCACTGGAATTTCTGTCAAACACCAGATATGAGATTTGCTGTTAAAGAATTGACTATACAGAATACAAACAAACACTTCCCTACAAGTGAAACGCCTTAACATTCAACTAAGTTCAAAAACTGAATAGAATGCAGTTTTCACTCAGATGAAAGACGTATGCTTTCCTTCTTAAGAAGTGTTTTCAAAGACATTCACAGAGTGATTCTACAAAGCCTTTTTCCTGACGTTGGCTTTTAAACGTGATTTCACTGGAAATTTCTGTCAAACGTAAGACAGGAGATGTGTTGTTAAAGAATTGAATATCCAGAATGCAAACAAAAACTTCCCTACAATTGAAACACGTAAACATTCAACTCAGTTCTAAAAACTGAATAGAATGCTGTTTTCACTCAGATGAAAGACGTATGCTTTCCTTCTTAAGAAGTGTTTTCAAAGACATTCACAGAGTGATTCTACAAAGCCTTTTTCCTGACGTTGGCTTTTAAACTTAATTTCACTGGAATTTATGTCAAACGCAAGATACAAGATTTGCTATTAAAGAATTGAATATACAGAATGCAAACAAACACTTCCCTACAAGTGAATCGCCTAAACATTCAACTCAGTTCTAAAATCTGAATAGAATGCAGTTTTCACTCAGATGAAAGACGCATGCTTTCCTTCTTAAGAAGTGTTTTCAAAGACATTCACAGAGTGATTCTACAAAGCCTTTTTCCTGACGTTGGGTTTTAAACATGATTTCACTGAAAATTTCTGTCAAATGCAAGACACGAGATTTGCTGTTAATAAATTGAATATACAGAATGCAAACAAACACTTCCCTACAAGTGAATCGCCTAAACATTCAACTCATTCTAAAAACTGAATAGAATGCAGTTTTCACTCAGATGAAAGACGTATGCTTTCCTTCTTAAGAAGTGTTTTCAAAGATATTCACAGAGTGATTCTACAAAGCCTTTTTCCTGACGTTGGCTTTTAAACGTGATTTCACTGCAAATTTCTGTCAAACGTAAGACAGGAGATTTGCTGTTAATAAATTGAATATACAGAATGCAAACAAAAACTTCCCTACAAGTGAATGGCCTAAACATTCAACTCAGTTCTACAAACTGAATAGAATGCAGTTTTCACTCAGATGAAAGACGTATGCTTTCCTTCTTAAGAAGTGTTTTCAAAGACATTCACAGAGTGATTCTACAAAGCCTTTTTACTGACGTTGGCTTTTAAACGTGATTTCACTGGAATTTCTGTCAAACGCCAGATACGAGATTTGCTGTTAAAATATTGAATATTCTGAATACAAAGAAACACTTCCCTACAAGTTAAACGCCTTAACATTCAACTAAGTTCAAAAACTGAATAGAATGCAGTTTTCACTCAGATGAAAGACGTATGCTTTCCTTCTTAAGAAGTGTTTTCAAAGACATTCACAGAGTGATTCTACATAGCCTTTTTCCTGACGTTGGCTTTTAAACGTGATTTCACTGGAATTTCTGTGAAATGCAAGACACGAGATTTGCTGTTAAAGAATTGAATATCCAGAATGCAAACAAACACTTCCCTACAAGTGAAATGCATAAACATTCAACTCAGTTCTAAAAACTGAATAGAATGCAGTTTTAACTCAGATGAAAGACGTATGCTTTCCTTCTTAAGAAGTGTTTTCAAAGACATTCACAGAGTGATTCTACAAAGCATTTTTACTGATGTTGGCTTTTAAACGTGATTTCACTGCAAATTTCTGTCGAACGCAAGACACGAGATTTGCTGTTAATAAATTGAATATACAGAATGCAAACAAACACTTTCCTACAAGTGAATCGCCTAAACATTCAACTCAGTTCTAAAAACTGAATAGAATGCAGTTTTCACTCAGATGAAAGACGTATGCTTTCCTTCTTAAGAAGTGTTTTCAAAGACATTCACAGAGTGATTCTACAAAGCCTTTTTACTGATGTTGGCTTTTAAAGGTGATTTCACTGGAATTTCTGTCAAACACCAGATATGAGATTTGCTGTTAAAGAATTGACTATACAGAATACAAACAAACACTTCCCTACAAGTGAAACGCCTTAACATTCAACTAAGTTCAAAAACTGAATAGAATGCAGTTTTCACTCAGATGAAAGACGTATGCTTTCCTTCTTAAGAAGTGTTTTCAAAGACATTCACAGAGTGATTCTACAAAGCCTTTTTCCTGACGTTGGCTTTTAAACTTAATTTCACTGGAATTTATGTCAAACGCAAGATACAAGATTTGCTATTAAAGAATTGAATATACAGAATGCAAACAAACACTTCCCTACAAGTGAATCGCCTAAACATTCAACTCAGTTCTAAAAACTGAATAGAATGCAGTTTTCACTCAGATGAAAGACGCATGCTTTCCTTCTTAAGAAGTGTTTTCAAAGACATTCACAGAGTGATTCTACAAAGCCTTTTTCCTGACGTTGGGTTTTAAACATGATTTCACTGAAAATTTCTGTCAAATGCAAGACACGAGATTTGCTGTTAATAAATTGAATATACAGAATGCAAACAAACACTTCCCTACAAGTGAATCGCATAAACATTCAACTCATTCTAAAAACTGAATAGAATGCAGTTTTCACTCAGATGAAAGACGTATGCTTTCCTTCTTAAGAAGTGTTTTCAAAGATATTCACAGAGTGATTCTACAAAGCCTTTTTCCTGACGTTGGCTTTTAAACGTGATTTCACTGCAAATTTCTGTCAAACGTAAGACAGGAGATTTGCTGTTAATAAATTGAATATACAGAATGCAAACAAACACTTCCCTACAAGTGAATGGCCTAAACATTCAACTCAGTTCTACAAACTGAATAGAATGCAGTTTTCACTCAGATGAAAGACGTATGCTTTCCTTCTTAAGAAGTGTTTTCAAAGACATTCACAGAGTGATTCTACAAAGCCTTTTTACTGACGTTGGCTTTTAAACGTGATTTCACTGGAATTTCTGTCAAACGCCAGATACGAGATTTGCTGTTAAAATATTGAATATTCTGAATACAAACAAACACTTCCCTACAAGTTAAACGCTTTAACATTCAACTAAGTTCAAAAACTGAATAGAATGCAGTTTTCACTCAGATGAAAGACGTATGCTTTCCTTCTTAAGAAGTGTTTTCAAAGACATTCACAAAGTGATTCTACAAAGCCTTTTTCCTGACGTTGGGTTTTAAACATGATTTCACTGAAAATTTCTGTCAAGTGCAAGACACGAGATTTGCTGTTAATAAATTGAATATACAGAATTCAAACAAACACTTCCCTACAAGTGAATCGCCTAAACATTCAACTCAGTTCTAAAAACTGAATAGAATGCAGTTTTCACTCAGATGAAAGACGTATGCTTTCCTTCTTAAGAAGTGTTTTCAAAGACATTCACAGAGTGATTCTACAAAGCCTTTTTACTGATGTTGGCTTTTAAAGGTGATTTCACTGGAATTTCTGTCAAACACCAGATATGAGATTTGCTGTTAAAGAATTGACTATACAGAATACAAACAAACACTTCCCTACAAGTGAAACGCCTTAACATTCAACTAAGTTCAAAAACTGAATAGAATGCAGTTTTCACTCAGATGAAAGACGTATGCTTTCCTTCTTAAGAAGTGTTTTCAAAGACATTCACAGAGTGATTCTACAAAGCCTTTTTCCTGACGTTGGCTTTTAAACTTAATTTCACTGGAATTTATGTCAAACGCAAGATACAAGATTTGCTATTAAAGAATTGAATATACAGAATGCAAACAAACACTTCCCTACAAGTGAAACGCATAAACATTCAACTCAGTTCTAAAAACTGAATAGAATGCAGTTTTCACTCAGATGAAAGACGCATGCTTTCCTTCTTAAGAAGTGTTTTCAAAGACATTCACAGAGTGATTCTACAAAGCCTTTTTCCTGACGTTGGGTTTTAAACATGATTTCACTGAAAATTTCTGTCAAATGCAAGACACGAGATTTGCTGTTAATAAATTGAATATACAGAATGCAAACAAACACTTCCCTACAAGTGAATCGCATAAACATTCAACTCATTCTAAAAACTGAATAGAATGCAGTTTTCACTCAGATGAAAGACGTATGCTTTCCTTCTTAAGAAGTGTTTTCAAAGATATTCACAGAGTGATTCTACAAAGCCTTTTTCCTGACGTTGGCTTTTAAACGTGATTTCACTGCAAATTTCTGTCAAACGTAAGACAGGAGATTTGCTGTTAATAAATTGAATATACAGAATGCAAACAAACACTTCCCTACAAGTGAATGGCCTAAACATTCAACTCAGTTCTACAAACTGAATAGAATGCAGTTTTCACTCAGATGAAAGACGTATGCTTTCCTTCTTAAGAAGTGTTTTCAAAGACATTCACAGAGTGATTCTACAAAGCCTTTTTATTGACGTTGGCTTTTAAACGTGATTTCACTGGAATTTCTGTCAAACGCCAGATACGAGATTTGCTGTTAAAATATTGAATATTCTGAATACAAACAAACACTTCCCTACAAGTTAAACGCTTTAACATTCAACTAAGTTCAAAAACTGAATAGAATGCAGTTTTCACTCAGATGAAAGACGTATGCTTTCCTTCTTAAGAAGTGTTTTCAAAGACATTCACAGAGTGATTCTACAAAGCCTTTTTCCTGACGTTGGCTTTTAAACGTGATTTCACTGGAATTTCTGTGAAATGCAAGACACGAGATTTGCTGTTAAAGAATTGAATATCCAGAATGCAAACAAACACTTCCCTACAAGTGAAATGCGTAAACATTCAACTCAGTTCTAAAAACTGAATAGAATGCAGTTTTAACTCAGATGAAAGACGTATGCTTTCCTTCTTAAGAAGTGTTTTCAAAGACATTCACAGAGTGATTCTACAAAGCATTTTTACTGATGTTGGCTTTTAAACGTGATTTCACTGCAAATTTCTGTCGAACGCAAGACACGAGATTTGCTGTTAATAAATTGAATATACAGAATGCAAACAAACACTTTCCTACAAGTGAATCGCCTAAACATTCAACTCAGTTCTAAAAACTGAATAGAATGCAGTTTTCACTCAGATGAAAGACGTATGCTTTCCTTATTAAGAAGTGTTTTCAAAGACATTCACAGAGTGATTCTACAAAGCCTTTTTCCTGACGTTGACTTTTAAACGGGATTTCACTGCAAATTTCTGTCAAACGCAAGACAGGAGATTTGCTGTTAATAAATTGAAGATACAGAATGCAAACAAACACTTCCCTACAAGTGAAACGCCTTAACATTCAACTAAGTTCAAAAACTGAATAGAATGCAGTTTTCACTCAGATGAAAGACGTATGCTTTCCTTCTTAAGAAGTGTTTTCAAAGACATTCACAGAGTGATTCTACAAAGCCTTTTTGCTCATGTTGGCTTTTAAACGTGATTTCACTGGAATTTATGTCAAACGCAAGATACAAGATTTGCTATTAAAGAATTGAATATACAGAATGCAAACAAACACTTCCCTACAAGTGAATCGCCTAAACATTCAACTCAGTTCTAAAAACTGAATAGAATGTAGTTTTCACTCAGATGAAAGACGCATGCTTTCCTTCTTAAGAAGTGTTTTCAAAGACATTCACAGAGTGATTCTACAAAGCCTTTTTCCTGACGTTGGCTTTTAAACATGATTTCACTGAAAATTTCTGTCAAATGCAAGACACGAGATTGGCTGTTAATAAATTGAATATACAGAATGCAAACAAACACTTCCGTACAAGTGAATCGCCTAAACATTCAACTCAGTTCTAAAAACTGAATAGAATGCAGTTTTCACTCAGATGAAAGACATACGCGTTCCTTCTTAAGAAGTGTTTTCAAAGACA
The DNA here is from genome assembly GCA_033318265.1 of Phyllotis vaccarum. Classification (NCBI taxonomy): domain Eukaryota; kingdom Metazoa; phylum Chordata; class Mammalia; order Rodentia; family Cricetidae; genus Phyllotis; species Phyllotis vaccarum. The sequence continues at coordinate 1,443,018 of JARWLC010000049.1, forward strand.
TTCAAAGAGTGATTCTACAAAGCCTTTTTCCTGACGTTGTCTTTTAAACGTGATTTCACTGGAATTTATGTCAAATGCAAGATACAACATTTGCTATTAAAGAATTGAATATACAGACTGCAAACAAACACTTCCCTACAAGTGAATCGCCTAAACATTCAACTCAGTTCTAAAAACTGAATAGAATGTAGTTTTCACTCAGATGAAAGACGCATGCTTTCCTTTTTAAGAAGTGTTTTCAAAGACATTCACAGAGTGATTCTACAAAGCCTTTTTACTGACATTGGTTTTTAAACGTGATTTCACTGGAATTTCTGTCAAAAGCAAGACACGAGATTTGCTGTTAAAGAATTGAAGATACAGAATGCAAACAAACACCTCGCTACAATTGAGTTGCCTAAACATTCAACTCAGTTCTAGAAACTGAATAGAATGCAGTTTTCACTGAGATGAAAGATGTATGCTTTCCTTCTTATGAAGTGTTTTCAAAGACATTCACAGAGTGATTCTACAAAGCCTTTTTACTGACGTTGGCTTTTAAACGTGATTTCACTGGAATTTCTGTCAAAGGCAAGACACGAGATTTGCTGTTAAAGAATTGAGTATACAGAATGCAAACAAACACTTCCCTACAAGTGAATTGCCTAACAATTCAACACAGTTCTAAAAACTGAATAGAATGCAGTTTTCACTCAGATGAAAGACGTATGCGTTCCTTCTAAAGAAGTGTTTTCAAAGACATTCACAGAGTGATTCTACAAAGCCTTTTTACTGATGTTGGCTTTTAAATGTGATTTCACTGGAATTTCTGTCAAACGCAAGACTCGAGATTTGCTGTTAAAGAATTGAGTGTACAGAATGCAAACAAACACTTCCCTACAAGTGAATCGCCTAACCATTCAACACAGTTCTCAAAACTGAATAGAATGCATTTTTCACTCAGATGAAAGACATATGCTTTCCTTCTTAAGAAGTGTTTTCAAAGACGTTCACAGAGTGATTCAACAAAGCATTTTTACTGATGTTGGCTTTTAAACGTGATTTCACTGGAATTTCCGTCAAACACAAGACACGAGATTTGCTGTCAAAGAATTGAGTATAGAGAATGCAAACAAACACTTCCCTACAAGAGAATTGCCTAACCATTCAACACAGTTCTAAAAACTGAATAGAATGCAGTTTTCACTCAGATGAAAGACGTATGCTTTCCTTCTTATGAAGTGTTTTCAAAGACATTCACAAAGTGATTCTACAAAGAATTTTTACTGAAGTTGGCTTTTAAACGTGATTTCACGGGAATTTCTGTCAAACACAAGACACGAGATTTGCTGTTAAAGAATTGAGTATACAGAATGCAAACAAACACTTCCCTACAAGTGAATCGCCTAACCATTCAACACAGTTCTAAAAACTGAATAGAAAGCAGTTTCACTCAGATGAAAGACGTATGCTTTCCTTTAAAGAAGTGTTTTCAAAGACGTTCACAGAGTGATTCTACAAAGCCTTTTTACTGAAGATGGCTTTTAAAAGTGATTTCACTGGAATTTCTGTCAAACGCAATATATGTGATTTGCTGTTAAAGAATTGAATATACAGAATGCAAACAAACACTTCCCTACAAGTGAAACTCCTTAACATTCAACTAAGTTCAAAAACTGAATAGAATGCAGTTTTCACTCAGATGAAAGACGTATGCTTTCCTTCTTAAGAAATGTTTTCAAAGACATTCACAGAGTGATTCTACAAAGCCTTTTTCCTCACGTTGGCTTTTAAACGTGATTTCACTGCAAATTTCTGTCAAACGCAAGATACAAGATTTGCTATTAAAGAATTGAATATACAGAATGCAAACAAACACTTCCCTACAAGTGAATCGCCTAAACATTCAACTCACTTCTAAAAACTGAATAGAATGTAGTTTTCACTCAGATGAAAGACGCATGCTTTCCTTCTTAAGAAGTGTTTTCAAAGACATTCACAGAGTGATTCTACAAAGCCTTTTTCCTGACGTTGGCTTTTAAACGTGATTTCACTGCAAATTTCTGTCAAATGTAAGACAGGAGATTTGCTGTTAATAAATTGAATATACAGAATGCAAACAAACACTTCCCTACAAGTGAAACTCCTTAACATTCAACTAAGTTCAAAAACTTAATAGAATGCAGTTTTCACTCATATGAAAGACGTATGCTTTCCTTCTTAAGAAATGTTTTCAAAGACATTCACAGAGTGATTCTACAAAGCCTTTTTCCTCACGTTGGCTTTTAAACGTGATTTCACTGGAATTTATGTCAAACGCAAGATACAAGATTTGCTATTAAAGAATTGAATATACAGAATGCAAACAAACACTTCCCTACAAGTGAATCGCCTAAACATTCAACTCACTTCTAAAAACTGAATAGAATGTAGTTTTCACTCAGATGAAAGACGCATGCTTTCCTTCTTAAGAAGTGTTTTCAAAGACATTCACAGAGTGATTCTACAAAGCCTTTTTCCTGACGTTGGATTTTAAACATGATTTCACTGGAAATTTCTGTCAAATGCAAGACACGAGAATTGCTGTTAAAAAATTGAGTATACAGAATGCAAACAAACACTACCCTACAAGTGAATCGCCTAACCATTCAACACAGTTCTAAAAACTGAATAGAATGCAATTTTCTCTCAGATGAAAGACGTATGCTTTCCTTCTTAAGAAGTGTTTTCAAAGACGTTCACAGAGTGATTCTACAAAGAATTTTTCCTGACGTTGGCTTTTAAACGTGATTTCACTGCAAATTTCTGTCGAACGCAAGACACGAGATTTGCTGTTAATAAATTGAATATACAGAATGCAAAGAAACACTTCCCTACAAGTGAATCGCCTAACATTCAACTCAGTTCTAAAAACTGAATAGAATGCAGTTTTCACTCAGATGAAAGACTTATGCTTTCTTCTTAAGAAGTGTTTTCAAAGACATTCACAGAGTGATTCTACAAAGCCTTTTTCCTGACGTTGGCTTTTAAACGTGATTTCACTGCAAATTTCTGTCAAATGTAAGACAGGAGATTTGCTGTTAATAAATTGAATATACAGAATGCAAACAAACACTTCCCTACAAGTGAAACTCCTTAACATTCAACTAAGTTCTAAAAACTGAAGAATGATGTTTTCACTCAGATGAAAGACGTATGCTTTCCTTCTTAAGAAGTGTTTTCAAAGACATTCACAGAGTGATTCTACAAAGCCTTTTTCCTCACGTTGGCTTTTAAACGTGATTTCACTGGAATTTATGTCAAACGCAAGATACAAGATTTGCTATTAAAGAATTGAATATACAGAATGCAAACAAACACTTCCCTACAAGTGAATCGCCTAAACATTCAACTCACTTCTAAAAACTGAATAGAATGTAGTTTTCACTCAGATGAAAGACGCATGCTTTCCTTCTTAAGAAGTGTTTTCAAAGACATTCACAGAGTGATTCTACAAAGCCTTTTTCCTGACGTTGGATTTTAAACATGATTTCACTGAAAATTTCTGTCAAATGCAAGACACGAGAATTGCTGTTAAAAAATTGAGTATACAGAATGCAAACAAACACTACCCTACAAGTGAATCGCCTAACCATTCAACACAGTTCTAAAAACTGAATAGAATGCAATTTTCTCTCAGATGAAAAACGTATGCTTTCCTTCTTAAGAAGTGTTTTCAAAGACGTTCACAGAGTGATTCTACAAAGAATTTTTCCTGACGTTGGCTTTTAAACGTGATTTCACTGCAAATTTCTGTCGAACGCAAGACACGAGATTTGCTGGTAATAAATTGAATATACAGAATGCAAAGAAACACTTTCCTACAAGTGAATCGCCTAAACATTCAACTCAGTTCTAAAAACTGAATAGAATGCAGTTTTCACTCAGATGAAAGACTTATGCTTTCCTTCTTAAGAAGTGTTTTCAAAGACATTCACAGAGTGATTCTACAAAGCCTTTTTCCTGACGTTGGCTTTTAACGTGATTTCACTGCAAATTTCTGTCAAATGTAAGACAGGAGATTTGCTGTTAATAAATTGAATATACAGAATGCAAACAAACACTTCCCTACAAGTGAAACTCCTTAACATTCAACTAAGTTCAAAAACTGAATAGAATGCAGTTTTCACTCAGATGAAAGACGTATGCTTTCCTTCTTAAGAAGTGTTTTCAAAGACATTCACAGAGTGATTCTACAAAGCCTTTTTCCTCACGTTGGCTTTTAAACGTGATTTCACTGGAATTTATGTCAAATGCAAGATACAAGATTTGCTGTTAAAGAATTGAATATACAGAATGCAAACAAACACTTCCCTACAAGTGAATCGCCTAACCATTCAACACAGTTCAAAAAACTGAATAGAATGCAATTTTCTCTCAGATGAAAGACGTATGCTTTCCTTCTTAAGAAGTGTTTTCAAAGACGTTCACAGAGTGATTCTACAAAGAATTTTTCCTGACGTTGGCTTTTAAACGTGATTTCACTGCAAATTTCTGTCGAACGCAAGACACGAGATTTGCTGTTAATAAATTGAATATACAGAATGCAAAGAAACACTTTCCTACAAGTGAATCGCCTAAACATTCAACTCAGTTCTAAAAACTGAATAGAATGCAGTTTTCACTCAGATGAAAGACTTATGCTTTCCTTCTTAAGAAGTGTTTTCAAAGACATTCACAGAGTGATTCTACAAAGCCTTTTTCCTGACGTTGGCTTTTAACGTGATTTCACTGCAAATTTCTGTCAAATGTAAGACAGGAGATTTGCTGTTAATAAATTGAATATACAGAATCTAAACAAACACTTCCCTACAAGTGAAACTCCTTAACATTCAACTAAGTTCAAAAACTGAATAGAATGCAGTTTTCACTCAGATGAAAGACATATGCTTTCCTTCTTAAGAAGTGTTTTCAAAGACATTCACAGAGTGATTCTACAAAGCCTTTTTCCTCACGTTGGCTTTTAAACGTGATTTCACTGGAATTTATGTCAAACGCAAGATACAAGATTTGCTATTAAAGAATTGAATATACAGAATGCAAACAAACACTTCCCTACAAGTGAATCGCCTAAACATTCAACTCACTTCTAAAAACTGAATAGAATGTAGTTTTCACTCAGATGAAAGACGCATGCTTTCCTTCTTAAGAAGTGTTTTCAAAGACATTCACAGAGTGATTCTACAAAGCCTTTTTCCTGACGTTGGCTTTTAAACATGATTTCACTGAAAATTTCTGTCAAATGCAAGACACGAGAATTGCTGTTAATAAATTGAATATACAGAATGCAAACAAACACTTCCGTACAAGTGAATCGCCTAAACATTCAACTCAGTTCTAAAAACTGAATAGAATGCAGTTTTCACTCAGATGAAAGACGTATGCTTTCCTTCTTAAGAAGTGTTTTCAAAGACATTCACAGAGTGATTCTACAAAGCCTTTTTACTGTCGTTGGATTTTAAAAGTGATTTCACTGGAATTTCTGTCAAACACCAGATACGAGATTTGCTGTTAAAGTATTGAATATACAGAATACAAACAAACACTTCCCTACAAGTGAAACGCCTTAACATTCAACTAAGTTCAAAAACTGAATAGAATGCAGTTTTCACTCAGATGAAAGACGTATGCTTTCCTTCTTAAGAAGTGTTTTCAAAGACATTCACAGAGTGATTCTACAAAGCCTTTTTACTGTCGTTGGATTTTAAAAGTGATTTCACTGGAATTTCTGTCAAACACCAGATACGAGATTTGCTGTTAAAGTATTGAATATACAGAATGCAAACAAACACTTTCGTACAAGTGAATCGCCTTACCATTCAACACAGTTCTAAAAACTGAATAGAATGTAGTTTTCACTCAGATGAAAGACGCATGCTTTCCTTCTTAAGAAGTGTTTCAAAGACATTCACAGAGTGATTCTACAAAGCCTTTTTACTGTCGTTCGCTTTTAAACGTGATTTCACTGGAATTTCTGTCAAATGCAAGACACGAAATTTGATATTAAAAACATGAAGATACAGAATGCAAACAAACACTACCCTACAAGTGAATCGCCTAACCATTCAACTCAGTTCTAGAAACTGAATAGAATGCAGTTTTCACTCAGATGAAATACATATGCTTTGCTTTTTTAGAAGTGTTTTCAAAGACATTCACAGAGTGATTCTACAAAGCCATTTTACTGACATTGGTTTTTTAACGTGATTTCACTGGAATTTCTGTCAAAAGCAAGACACGAGATTTGCTGTTAAAGAATTGAAGATACAGAATGCAAACAAACACCTCCCTACAATTGAATCGCCTAAACATTCAACTCAGTTCTAAAAACTGAATAGAATGCAGTTTTCACTGAGATGAAAGATGTATGCTTTCCTTCTTATGAAGTGTTTTCAAAGACATACACAGAGTGATTCTACAAAGCCTTTTTACTGACGTTGGCTTTTAAACGTGATTTCACTGTAATTTCTGTCAAATGCAATATACGTGATTTGCTGTTAAAGAATTGAGTATACAGAATTCAAACAAACACTTCCCTACAAGTGAATCGCCTTACCATTCAACACAGTTCTAAAAACTGAATAGAATGCAGTTTTCACTCAGATGAAAGACGTATGCTTTCCTTCTGGACAAGTGTTTTCACACACGTTCACAAAGTGATTCTACAAAGCCTTTTTACTGACGTTGGCTTTTAAACATGATTTCACTGAATTTTCTATCAAACGCAAGACACGAGATTTGCTGTTAAAGAATTGAGTATACAGAATGCAAACAAACACTTCCCTACAAGAGAATCGCCTAACCATTCAACACAGTTCTAAAAACTGAATAGAATGCAGTTTTCACTCAGATGAAAGACATATGCTTTCCTTCTTCAGAAGTGTTTTCAAAGATGTTCACAGAGTGATTCTACAAAGCATTTTTACTGATGTTGGCTTTTAAACATGATTTCATTGGAATTTCCGTCAAACGCAAGACACGAGATTTGCTGTTAAAAAATTGAGTATACAGAATGCAAACAAACACTACCCTACAAGGGAATCGCCTAACCATTCAACACAGTTCTAAAAACTGAAGAGAATGCAATTTTCACTCAGATGAAAGACGTATGCTTTCCTTCTTAAGAAGTGTTTTCAAAGACGTTCACAGAGTGATTCTACAAAGAATTTTTCCTGACGTTGGCTTTTAAACGTGATTTCACTGCAAATTTCTGTCGAACGCAAGACACGAGATTTGCTGTTAATAAATTGAATATACAGAATGCAAACAAACACTTCCCTACAAGTGAATCGCCTAAACATTCAACTCAGTTCTAAAAACTGAATAGAATGCAGTTTTCACTCAGATGAAAGACGTATGCTTTCCTTCTTAAGAAGTGTTTTCAAAGACATTCACAGAGTGATTCTACAAAGCCTTTTTCCTGACGTTGGCTTTTAAACGTAATTTCACTGCAAATTTCTGTCAAACGTAAGACAGGAGATTTGCTGTTAATAAATTGAATATACAGAATGCAAACAAACACTTCCCTACAAGTGAAACGCCTTAACATTCAACTAAGTTCAAAAACTGAATAGAATGCAGTTTTCACTCAGATGAAAGACGCATGCTTTCCTTCTTAAGAAGTGTTTTCAAAGACATTCACAGAGTGATTCTACAAAGCCTTTTTCCTGACGTTGGCTTTTAAACATGATTTCACTGAAAATTTCTGTCAAATGCAAGACACGAGATTTGCTGTTAATAAATTGAATATACAGAATGCAAACAAACACTTCCGTACAAGTGAATTGCCTAAACATTCAACTCAGTTCTAAAAACTGAATAGAATGCAGTTTTCACTCAGATGAAAGACGTATGCTTTGCTTTTTTAGAAGTGTTTTCAAAGACATTCACAGAGTGATTCTACAAAGCCATTTTACTGACATTGGTTTTTAAACGTGATTTCACTGGAATTTCTGTCAAACGCAAGAGTCGTGATTTGCTGTTAAAGAATTGAGTGTACAGAATGCAAACAAAAACTTTCCTACAAGTGAATCGCCTTACCATTCAACACAGTTCTAAAAACGGAATAGAATGCAGTTTTCACTCTGATTAAAGACGTATGCTTTCCTTCTGGAGAAGTGTTTTCAAAGATGTTCAGAGAGTGATTCTTCAAAGCCTTTTTCCTGATGTTGGCTTTTAAACGTGATTTCACTGGAATTTCCGTCAAACACAAGGCACGAGATTTGCTGTCAAAGAATTGAGTATTCAGAATGCAAACAAACACTTCCCTACAAGAGAATCGCCTAACCATTCAACACAGTTCTAAAAACAGAATAGAAAGCAGTTTCACTCAGATGAAAGACGTATGCTTTCCTTTAAAGAAGTGTTTTCAAAGACGTTCACAGAGTGATTCTACAAAGCCTTTTTACTGAAGATGGCTTTTAAAAGTGATTTCACTGGAATTTCTGTCAAACGCAATGTACGTGATTTGCTGTTAAAGAATTGAGTATACAGAATGCAAACAAACACTTCCCTACAAGTGAATCGCCTAACCATTCAACACAGTTCTAAAAACTGAATAGAATGCCTTTTTCACTCCGATGAAAGACGTATGCTTTCCTTCTTAAGAAGTGTTTTAAAGAGGTTCACAGAGTGATTCTACAAAGCCTTTTTACTGATGTTGGTTTTCAAACGTGATTTCACTGGAATTTCCATCAAACGCAAGACACGAGATTTGCTGTTAAAGAATTGAGTATACAGAATGCAAACAAACACTTCCCTACAAGTGAATCGCCTAACCATTCAACACAGTTCTAAAAACTGAATAGAATGCAGTTTTCACTCAGATGAAAGATTTATGCTTTCCTTCTTAAGAAGTGTTTTAAAGACGTTCACAGAGTGATTCTATAAAGCCTTTTTACTGATGTTGGCTTTTAAACGTGATTTCACTGGAATTTCTGTCAAACCAAGACATGAGATTTGCTGATAAAGAATTCAGTATACAGAATGTAAACAAACACTTCCCTACAAGAGAATCGCCTAACCATTCAACACAGTTCTAAAAACTGAATAGAATGCCTTTTTCACTCAGATGAAAGACGTATTCTTTCCTTCTTAAGAAGTGTTTTCAAAGACCTTCACAGAGTGATTCTACAAAGCCTTTTTACTGACATTGGCTTTTAAACGTGATTTCACTGGAATTTCTGTGAAACACAAGACACGAGATTTGCTGTCAAAGAATTGAGTATACAGAATGTAAACAAACACTTCCCTACAAGAGAATCGCCTAACCATTCAACACAGTTCTAAAAACTGAATAGAATGCCTTTTTCCCTCTGATGAAAGACGCATTCTTTCCTTCTTAAGAAGTGTTTTCAAAGACCTTCACAGAGTGATTCTGCAAAGCCTTTTTCCTGACGTTGGCTTTTAAACATGATTTCACTGAAAATTTCTGTCAAATGCAAGACACGAGATTTGCTGTTAATAAATTGAATATACAGAATGCAAACAAACACTTCCGTACAAGTGAATCGCCTAAACATTTAACTCAGTTCGAAAAACTGAATAGAATGCAGTTTTCACTCAGATGAAAGACGTATGCTTTCCTTCTTAAGAAGTGTTTTCAAAGACATTCACAGAGTGATTCTACAAAGCCTTTTTACTGTCGTTGGCTTTTAAACGTGATTTCACTGGAATTTCTGTCAAACGCCAGATACGAGATTTGCTGTTAAAGTATTGAATATACAGAATACAAACAAACACTTCTCTACAAGTGAAACGCCTTAACATTCAACTAAGTTCAAAAACTGAATAGAATGCAGTTTTCACTCAGATGAAAGACGTATGCTTTCCTTCTTAAGAAGTGTTTTCAAAGACATTCACAGAGTGATTCTACAAAGCCTTTTTCCTGACGTTGTCTTTTAAACGTGATTTCACTGGAATTTATGTCAAACGCAAGATACAACATTTGCTATTAAAGAATTGAATATACAGAATGCAAACAAACACTTCCCTACAAGTGAATCCCCTAAACATTCAACTCAGTTCTAAAAACTAAATAGAATGTAGTTTTCACTCAGATGAAAGACGCATGCTTTCCTTCTTAAGAAGTGTTTTCAAAGACATTCACAGAGTGATTCTACAAAGCCTTTTTACTGTCGTTCGCTTTTAAACGTGATTTCACTGGAATTTCTGTCAAATGCAAGACACGAGATTTGATATTAAAAACATGAAGATACAGAATGCAAACAAACACTACCCTACAAGTGAATCGCCTAACCATTCAACTCAGTTCTAGAAACTGAATAGAATGCAGTTTTCACTCAGATGAAATACATATGCTTTGCTTTTTTAGAAGTGTTTTCAAAGACATTCACAGAGTGATTCTACAAAGCCATATTACTGACATTGGTTTTTAAACGTGATTTCACTGGAATTTCTGTCAAAAGCAAGACACGAGATTTGCTGTTAAAGAATTGAAGATACAGAATGCAAACAAACAGCTACCTACAATTGAATCGCCTAAACATTCAACTCAGTTCTAAAAACTGAATAGAATGCAGTTTTCACTGAGATGAAAGATGTATGCTTTCCTTCTTATGAAGCGTTCTCAAAGACATACACAGAGTGATTCTACAAAGCCTTTTTACTGACATTGGCTTTTAAACGTGATTTCACTGGAATTTCTGTCAAAGGCAAGACACGAGATTTGCTGTTAAAGAATTGAGTATACAGAATGCAAACAAACACTTCCCTACAAGTGAATTGCCTAACAATTCAACACAGTTCTAAAAATTGAATAGAATGCAGTTTTCACTCAGATGAAAGAAGTATGCGTTCCTTCTAAAGAAGTGTTTTCAAAGACATTCACAGAGTGATTCTACAAAGCCTTTTTCCTGACGTTGGCTTTTAAACATGATTTCACTGAAAATTTCTGTCAAATGCAAGACACGAGATTTGCTGTTAAAGAATTGAGTGTACAGAATGCAAACAAACACTTTCCTACAAGTGAATCGCCTTACCATTCAACACAGTTCTAAAAACTGAATAGAATGCAGTTTTCACTCTGATGAAAGACGTATGCTTTCCTTCTGGAGAAGTGTTTTCAAAGACGTTCAGAGAGTGATTCTTCAAAGCCTTTTTTCTGAAGTTGGCTTTCAAACGTGATTTCACTGGAATTTCCGTCAAAAGCAAGACACGAGATTTGCTGTTAAAGAATTGAGTATACAGAATGCAAACAAACACTTCCCTACAAGTGAATCTCCTAACCATTCAACACAGTTCTAAAAACTGAATAGAATGCCTTTTTCACTCAGATGAAAGACGTATGCTTTCCTTCTTAAGAAGGGTTTTCAAAGACGTTCACAGAGTGATTATACAAAGCCTTTTTCATGAAGTTGGCTTTTAAACGTGATTTCACTGGAATTTCTGTCAAACGCAAGACACGAGATTTGCTGTTAAAGAATTGAGTATACAGAATGCAAACAAACACTGCCCTACAAGAGAATCGCCTAACCATTCAACACAGTTCTAAAAACTGAATAGAATGCAGTTTTCACTCAGATGAAATACATATGCTTTGCTTTTTTAGAAGTGTTTTCAAAGACATTCACAGAGTGATTCTACAAAGCCATTTTACTGACATTGGTTTTTAAACGTGATTTCACTGGAATTTCTGTCAAAAGCAAGACACGAGATTTGCTGTTAAAGAATTGAAGATATAGAATGCAAACAAACACCTCCCTACAATTGAATCGCCTAAACATTCAACTCAGTTCTAAAAACTGAATAGAATGCAGTTTTCACTGAGATATAAGATGTATGCTTTCCTTCTTATAAAGTGTTTTCAAAGACATACACAGAGTGATTCTACAAAGCCATTTTACTGACATTGGTTTTTAAACGTGATTTCACTGGAATTTCTGTCAAAGGCAAGACACGAGATTTGCTGTTAAAGAATTGAGTATACAGAATGCAAACAAAAACTTTCCTACAAGTGAATCGCCTTACCATTCAACACAGTTCTAAAAACGGAATAGAATGCAGTTTTCACTCTGATGAAAGACGTATGCTTTCCTTCTGGAGAAGTGTTTTCAAAGATGTTCAGAGAGTGATTCTTCAAAGCCTATTTCCTGAAGTTGGCATTTAAACGTGATTTCACTGGAATGTCTTTCAAAGGCAAGACACGAGATTTGCTGTTAAAGAATTGAGTATACAGAATGCAAACAAACACTTCCCTACAAGTGAATCGCCTAACCATTAAACACAGTTCTAAAAACTGAATAGAAAGAAGTTTCACTCAGATGAAAGACGTTTGCTTTCCTTCTTAAGAAGTGTTTTCAAAGACGTTCACAGAGTGATTCTACAAAGCCTTTTGACTGAAGATGGCTTTTTAAAGTGATTTCACTGGAATTTCTGTCAAACGCAATATACATGATTTGCTGTTAAAGAATTGAGTATACAGAATGCAAACAAACACTTCCCTACAAGTGAATCGCCTTACCATTCAACACAGTTCTAAAAACTGAATAGAATGTAGTTTTCACTCAGATGAAAGACGCATGCTTTCCTTCTTAAGAAGTGTTTCAAAGACATTCACAGAGTGATTCTACAAAGCCTTTTTACTGTCGTTCGCTTTTAAACGTGATTTCACTGGAATTTCTGTCAAATGCAAGACACGAAATTTGATATTAAAAACATGAAGATACAGAATGCAAACAAACACTACCCTACAAGTGAATCGCCTAACCATTCAACTCAGTTCTAGAAACTGAATAGAATGCAGTTTTCACTCAGATGAAATACATATGCTTTGCTTTTTTAGAAGTGTTTTCAAAGACATTCACAGAGTGATTCTACAAAGCCATTTTACTGACATTGGTTTTTTAACGTGATTTCACTGGAATTTCTGTCAAAAGCAAGACACGAGATTTGCTGTTAAAGAATTGAAGATACAGAATGCAAACAAACACCTCCCTACAATTGAATCGCCTAAACATTCAACTCAGTTCTAAAAACTGAATAGAATGCAGTTTTCACTGAGATGAAAGATGTATGCTTTCCTTCTTATGAAGTGTTTTCAAAGACATACACAGAGTGATTCTACAAAGCCTTTTTACTGACGTTGGCTTTTAAACGTGATTTCACTGGAATTTCTGTCAAAGGCAAGACACGAGATTTGCTGTTAAAGAATTGAGTATACAGAATGCAAACAAACACTTCCCTACAAGTGAATCGCCTTACCATTCAACACAGTTCTAAAAACTGAATAGAATGCAGTTTTCACTCAGATGAAAGACGTATGCTTTCCTTCTGGACAAGTGTTTTCACACACGTTCACAAAGTGATTCTACAAAGCCTTTTTACTGACGTTGGCTTTTAAACATGATTTCACTGAATTTTCTATCAAACGCAAGACACGAGATTTGCTGTTAAAGAATTGAGTATACAGAATGCAAACAAACACTTCCCTACAAGAGAATCACCTAACCATTCAACACAGTTCTAAAAACTGAATAGAATGCAGTTTTCACTCAGATGAAAGACATATGCTTTCCTTCTTCAGAAGTGTTTTCAAAGATGTTCACAGAGTGATTCTACAAAGCATTTTTACTGATGTTGGCTTTTAAACATGATTTCATTGGAATTTCCGTCAAACGCAAGACACGAGATTTGCTGTTAAAAAATTGAGTATACAGAATGCAAACAAACACTACCCTACAAGTGAATCGCCTAACCATTCAACACAGTTCTAAAAACTGAAGAGAATGCAATTTTCACTCAGATGAAAGACGTATGCTTTCCTTCTTAAGAAGTGTTTTCAAAGACGTTCACAGAGTGATTCTACAAAGAATTTTTCCTGACGTTGGCTTTTAAACGTGATTTCACTGCAAATTTCTGTCGAACGCAAGACACGAGATTTGCTGTTAATAAATTGAATATACAGAATGCAAACAAACACTTTCCTACAAGTGAATCGCCTAAACATTCAACTCAGTTCTAAAAACTGAATAGAATGCAGTTTTCACTCAGATGAAAGACGTATGCTTTCCTTCTTAAGAAGTGTTTTCAAAGACATTCACAGAGTGATTCTACAAAGCCTTTTTCCTGACGTTGGCTTTTAAACGTAATTTCACTGCAAATTTCTGTCAAACGTAAGACAGGAGATTTGCTGTTAATAAATTGAATATACAGAATGCAAACAAACACTTCCCTACAAGTGAAACGCCTTAACATTCAACTAAGTTCAAAAACTGAATAGAATGCAGTTTTCACTCAGATGAAAGACGCATGCTTTCCTTCTTAAGAAGTGTTTTCAAAGACATTCACAGAGTGATTCTACAAAGCCTTTTTCCTGACGTTGGCTTTTAAACATGATTTCACTGAAAATTTCTGTCAAATGCAAGACACGAGATTTGCTGTTAATAAATTGAATATACAGAATGCAAACAAACACTTCCGTACAAGTGAATTGCCTAAACATTCAACTCAGTTCTAAAAACTGAATAGAATGCAGTTTTCACTCAGATGAAATACATATGCTTTGCTTTTTTAGAAGTGTTTTCAAAGACATTCACAGAGTGATTCTACAAAGCCATTTATGACATTGGTTTTTAAACGTGATTTCACTGGAATTTCTGTCAAACGCAAGAGTCGTGATTTGCTGTTAAAGAATTGAGTGTACAGAATGCAAACAAAAACTTTCCTACAAGTGAATCGCCTTACCATTCAACACAGTTCTAAAAACGGAATAGAATGCTTTTTTCACTCTGATTAAAGACGTATGCTTTCCTTCTGGAGAAGTGTTTTCAAAGATGTTCAGAGAGTGATTCTTCAAAGCCTTTTTCCTGAAGTTGGCTTTTAAACGTGATTTCACTGGAATGTCTTTCAAAGGCAAGACACGAGATTTGCTGTTAAAGAATTGAGTATACAGAATGCAAACAAACACTTCCCTACAAGTGAATCGCCTAACCATTAAACACAGTTCTAAAAACTGAATAGAAAGCAGTTTCACTCAGATGAAAGACGTTTGCTTTCCTTCTTAAGAAGTGTTTTCAGAGACGTTCACAGAGTGATTCTACAAAGCCTTTTTACTGAAGATGGATTTTAAAAGTGATTTCACTGGAATTTCTGTCAAACGCAAGACACGTGATTTGCTGTTAAAGAATTGAGTATACAGAATTCAAACAAACACTTCCCTACAAGTGAATCGCCTTACCATTCAACACAGTTCTAAAAACTGAATAGAATGCAGTTTTCACTCAGATGAAAGACGTATGCTTTCCTTCTGGACAAGTGTTTTCACACACGTTCACAAAGTGATTCTACAAAGCCTTTTTACTGACGTTGGCTTTTAAACATGATTTCACTGAATTTTCTATCAAACGCAAGACACGAGATTTGCTGTTAAAGAATTGAGTATACAGAATGCAAACAAACACTTCCCTACAAGAGAATCGCCTAACCATTCAACACAGTTCTAAAAACTGAATAGAATGCAGTTTTCACTCAGATGAAAGACATATGCTTTCCTTCTTCAGAAGTGTTTTCAAAGATGTTCACAGAGTGATTCTACAAAGCATTTTTACTGATGTTGGCTTTTAAACATGATTTCATTGGAATTTCCGTCAAACGCAAGACACGAGATTTGCTGTTAAAAAATTGAGTATACAGAATGCAAACAAACACTACCCTACAAGTGAATCGCCTAACCATTCAACACAGTTCTAAAAACTGAAGAGAATGCAATTTTCACTCAGATGAAAGACGTATGCTTTCCTTCTTAAGAAGTGTTTTCAAAGACGTTCACAGAGTGATTCTACAAAGAATTTTTCCTGACGTTGGCTTTTAAACGTGATTTCACTGCAAATTTCTGTCGAACGCAAGACACGAGATTTGCTGTTAATAAATTGAATATACAGAATGCAAACAAACACTTCCCTACAAGTGAATCGCCTAAACATTCAACTCAGTTCTAAAAACTGAATAGAATGCAGTTTTCACTCAGATGAAAGACATATGCTTTCCTTCTTAAGAAGTGTTTTCAAAGACATTCACAGAGTGATTCTACAAAGCCTTTTTCCTGACGTTGGCTTTTAAACGTAATTTCACTGCAAATTTCTGTCAAACGTAAGACAGGAGATTTGCTGTTAATAAATTGAATATACAGAATGCAAACAAACACTTCCCTACAAGTGAAACGCCTTAACATTCAACTAAGTTCAAAAACTGAATAGAATGCAGTTTTCACTCAGATGAAAGACGCATGCTTTCCTTCTTAAGAAGTGTTTTCAAAGACATTCACAGAGTGATTCTACAAAGCCTTTTTCCTGACGTTGGCTTTTAAACATGATTTCACTGAAAATTTCTGTCAAATGCAAGACACGAGATTTGCTGTTAATAAATTGAATATACAGAATGCAAACAAACACTTCCGTACAAGTGAATTGCCTAAACATTCAACTCAGTTCTAAAAACTGAATAGAATGCAGTTTTCACTCAGATGAAATACATATGCTTTGCTTTTTTAGAAGTGTTTTCAAAGACATTCACAGAGTGATTCTACAAAGCCATTTTACTGACATTGGTTTTTAAACGTGATTTCACTGGAATTTCTGTCAAACGCAAGAGTCGTGATTTGCTGTTAAAGAATTGAGTGTACAGAATGCAAACAAAAACTTTCCTACAAGTGAATCGCCTTACCATTCAACACAGTTCTAAAAACGGAATAGAATGCAGTTTTCACTCTGATTAAAGACGTATGCTTTCCTTCTGGAGAAGTGTTTTCAAAGATGTTCAGAGAGTGATTCTTCAAAGCCTTTTTCCTGAAGTTGGCTTTTAAACGTGATTTCACTGGAATGTCTTTCAAAGGCAAGACACGAGATTTGCTGTTAAAGAATTGAGTATACAGAATGCAAACAAACACTTCCCTACAAGTGAATCGCCTAACCACTAAACACAGTTCTAAAAACTGAATAGAAAGCAGTTTCACTCAGATGAAAGACGTTTGCTTTCCTTCTTAAGAAGTGTTTTCAGAGACGTTCACAGAGTGATTCTACAAAGCCTTTTTACTGAAGATGGATTTTAAAAGTGATTTCACTGGAATTTCTGTCAAACGCAAGACACGTGATTTGCTGTTAAAGAATTGAGTATACAGAATTCAAACAACCACTTCTCTACAAGTGAATTGCCTTACCATTCAACACAGTTCTAAAAGCTGAATAGAATGCAGTTTTCACTCAGATGAAAGACGTATGCTTTCCTTCTTAAGAAGGGTTTTCAAAGACGTTCACAGAGTGATTCAAAAAGCATTTTTACTGATGTTCGCTTTTAAACGTGATTTCACTGGAATTTCCGTCAAACACAAGGCACGAGATTTGCTGTCAAAGAATTGAGTATACAGAATGCAAACAAACACTTCCCTACAAGAGAATCGCCTAACCATTCAACACAGTTCTAAAAACAGAATAGAAAGCAGTTTCACTCAGATGAAAGACGTATGCTTTCCTTTAAAGAAGTGTTTTCAAAGACGTTCACAGAGTGATTCTACAAAGCCTTTTTACTGAAGATGGCTTTTAAAAGTGATTTCACTGGAATTTCTGTCAAACGCAATGTACGTGATTTGCTGTTAAAGAATTGAGTATACAGAATGCAAACAAACACTTCCCTACAAGTGAATCGCCTAACCATTCAACACAGTTCTAAAAACTGAATAGAATGCAGTTTTCACTCAGATGAAAGATTTATGCTTTCCTTCTTAAGAAGTGTTTTAAAGACGTTCACAGAGTGATTCTATAAAGCCTTTTTACTGATGTTGGCTTTTAAACGTGATTTCACTGGAATTTCTGTCAAACCAAGACATGAGATTTGCTGATAAAGAATTCAGTATACAGAATGTAAACAAACACTTCCCTACAAGAGAATCGCCTAACCATTCAACACAGTTCTAAAAACTGAATAGAATGCCTTTTTCACTCAGATGAAAGACGTATTCTTTCCTTCTTAAGAAGTGTTTTCAACGACCTTCACAGAGTGATTCTACAAAGCCTTTTTACTGACATTGGCTTTTAATCGTGATTTCACTGGAATTTCTGTGAAACACAAGACACGAGATTTGCTGTCAAAGAATTGAGTATACAGAATGTAAACAAACACTTCCCTACAAGAGAATCGCCTAACCATTCAACACAGTTCTAAAAACTGAATAGAATGCCTTTTTCACTCTGATGAAAGACGCATTCTTTCCTTCTTAAGAAGTGTTTTCAAAGACCTTCACAGAGTGATTCTACAAAGCCTTTTTCCTGACGTTGGCTTTTAAACATGATTTCACTGAAAATTTCTGTCAAATGCAAGACACGAGATTTGCTGTTAATAAATTGAATATACAGAATGCAAACAAACACTTCCGTACAAGTGAATCGCCTAAACATTTAACTCAGTTCGAAAAACTGAATAGAATGCAGTTTTCACTCAGATGAAAGACGTATGCTTTCCTTCTTAAGAAGTGTTTTCAAAGACATTCACAGAGTGATTTACAAAGCCTTTTTACTGTCGTTGGCTTTTAAACGTGATTTCACTGGAATTTCTGTCAAACGCCAGATACGAGATTTGCTGTTAAAGTATTGAATATACAGAATACAAACAAACACTTCTCTACAAGTGAAACGCCTTAACATTCAACTAAGTTCAAAAACTGAATAGAATGCAGTTTTCACTCAGATGAAAGACGTATGCTTTCCTTCTTAAGAAGTGTTTTCAAAGACATTCACAGAGTGATTCTACAAAGCCTTTTTCCTGACGTTGTCTTTTAAACGTGATTTCACTGGAATTTATGTCAAACGCAAGATACAACATTTGCTATTAAAGAATTGAATATACAGAATGCAAACAAACACTTCCCTACAAGTGAATCCCCTAAACATTCAACTCAGTTCTAAAAACTAAATAGAATGTAGTTTTCACTCAGATGAAAGACGCATGCTTTCCTTCTTAAGAAGTGTTTTCAAAGACATTCACAGAGTGATTCTACAAAGCCTTTTTACTGTCGTTCGCTTTTAAACGTGATTTCACTGGAATTTCTGTCAAATGCAAGACACGAGATTTGATATTAAAAACATGAAGATACAGAATGCAAACAAACACTACCCTACAAGTGAATCGCCTAACCATTCAACTCAGTTCTAGAAACTGAATAGAATGCAGTTTTCACTCAGATGAAATACATATGCTTTGCTTTTTTAGAAGTGTTTTCAAAGACATTCATACAGTGATTCTACAAAGCCATATTACTGACATTGGTTTTTAAACGTGATTTCACTGGAATTTCTGTCAAAAGCAAGACACGAGATTTGCTGTTAAAGAATTGAGTGTACAGAATGCAAACAAACACTTTCCTACAAGTGAATCTCCTAACCATTCAACACAGTTCTAAAAACTGAATAGAATGCCTTTTTCACTCAGATGAAAGACGTATTTTTCCTTCTTAAGAAGTGTTTTCAAAGACCTTCACAGAGTGATTCTAAAAAGCCTTTTTACTGACATTGGCTTTTAAACGTGATTTCACTGGAATTTCTGTGAAACACAAGACACGAGATTTGCTGTCAAAGAATTGAGTATACAGAATGCAAACAAACACTTCCCTACAAGAGAATCGCCTAACCATTCAACACAGTTCTAAAAACTGAATAGAATGCAGTTTTCACTCAGATGAAATACATATGCTTTGCTTTTTTAGAAGTGTTTTCAAAGACATTCACAGAGTGATTCTACAAAGCCATTTTACTGACATTGGTTTTTAAACGTGATTTCACTGGAATTTCTGTCAAAAGCAAGACACGAGATTTGCTGTTAAAGAATTGAAGATATAGAATGCAAACAAACACCTCCCTACAATTGAATCGCCTAAACATTCAACTCAGTTCTAAAAACTGAATAGAATGCAGTTTTCACTGAGATGAAAGATGTATGCTTTCCTTCTTATAAAGTGTTTTCAAAGACATACACAGAGTGATTCTACAAAGCCTTTTTACTGACGTTGGCTTTTAAACGTGATTTCACTGGAATTTCTGTCAAAGGCAAGACACGAGATTTGCTGTTAAAGAATTGAGTATACAGAATGCAAACAAAAACTTTCCTACAAGTGAATCGCCTTACCATTCAACACAGTTCTAAAAACGGAATAGAATGCAGTTTTCACTCTGATGAAAGACGTATGCTTTCCTTCTGGAGAAGTGTTTTCAAAGACGTTCAGAGAGTGATTCTTCAAAGCCTTTTTCATGAAGTTGGTGTTTAAACGTGATTTCACTGGAATTTCCGTCAAACACAAGAAACGAGATTTGCTGTCAACGAATTGAGTATACAGAATGCAAACAAACACTTCCCAACAAGAGAATCGCCTAACCATTCAACACAGTTCTAAAAACTGAATAGAATGCAGTTTTCACTCAGATGAAAGACGTATGCTTTCCTTCTTATGAAGTGTTTTCAAAGACATTCACAAAATGATTCTACAAAGAATTTTTACTGACGTTGGCTTTTAAACGTGATTTCACTGGAATTTCTGTCAAAAGCAAGACACGAGATTTGCTGTTAAAGAATTGAGTATACAGAATGCAAACAAACACTTCCCTACAAGTGAATCGCCTAACCATTCAACACAGTTCTAAAAACAGAATAGAAAGCAGTTTCACTCAGATGAAAGACGTATGCTTTCCTTTAAAGAAGTGTTTTCAAAGACGTTCACAGAGTGATTCTACAAAGCCTTTTGACTGAAGATGGCTTTTAAAAGTGATTTCACTGGAATTTCTGTCAAACGCAATATACGTGATTTGCTGTTAAAGAATTGAGTATACAGAATGCAAACAAACACTTCCCTAAAAGAGAATCGCCTAACCATTCAACACAGTTCTAAAAACTGAATAGAATGCAGTTTTCACTCAGATGAAAGACGTATGCTTTCCTTCTTAAGAAGTGTTTTCAAAGACATTAACAGAGTGATTCTACAAAGCCTTTTTCCTGACGTTGGCTTTTAAACGTGATTTCACTGGAATTTCCCTCAAACGCAAGACACGAGATTTGCTGTTAAAAAATTGAGTATGCAGAATGCAAACAAACCCTTCCCTACAAGTGAATCGCCTAACCATTCAACACAGTTCTAAAAACTGAATAGAATGCAGTTTTCACTCAGATGAAAGACGTATGCTTTCCTTCTTAAGAAGTGTTTTCAAAGACGTTCACAGAGTGATTCTACAAAGAATTTTTACTGACATTGGTTTTTAAACGTGATTTCACTGGAATTTCTGTCAAACGCAAGACACGAGATTTGCTGTTAAAGAATTAAGTATGCAGAACGCAAACAAACTCTTCCCTACAAGTGAATCGCCTTACCATTCAACACAGTTCTAAAAACTGAATAGAATGCTGTTTTCACTCAGATGAAAGACTTATGCTTTCCTTCAGGACAAGTGTTTTCAAAGACGTTCACAGAGTGATTCCACAAAGCCTTTTTACTGACATTGGCTTTTAAACGTGATTTCACTGGAATTTCTGTCAAACACAAGACAAGAGAATTTCTGTCAAAGAATTGAGTATACAGAATGCAAACAAACACTTCCCTACAAGAGAATCCCCTAACCATTCAACACAGTTCTAAAAACATAATAGAAAGCAGTTTTCACTCAGATGAAAGACGTATGCTTTCCTTCTTAAGAAGTGTTTTCAAAGACATTCACAGAGTGATTCTACAAAGCCTTTTTACTGACGTTGGCTTTTAAACGTGATTTCACTTGAATTTCTGTCAAATGCACGACACAAGATTTGTTGTTAAAGAATTGAGTATACAGAATGCAAACAAACACTTCCCTACAAGTGAATCGCCTAACCATTCAACACAGTTCTAAAAACTGAATAGAATGCAGTTTTCACTCAGATGAAAAACGTATGCTTTCCTTCTTAAGAAGTGTTTTCAAAGACGTTCACAGAGTGATTCTACAAAGCCTTTTTACTGACGTTGGTTTTGAAATGTGATTTCACTGGAATTTCTGTCAAACGCAAGACACGAGATTTGCTGTTATAGAATTGAGTATACAGAATGCAAACAAACACTTCCCTACAAGAGAATCACCTAAACATTCAACACAGTTCTAAAAACTGAATAGAATGCAGTTTTCACTCAGATGAAAGACGTATGCTTTCCTTCTTAAGAAGTGTTTTCGAAGAAGTTCACAGAGTGATTCTACAAAGCCTTTTTACTGACATCGGCTTTTAAATGTAATTTCACTGGAATTTATGTCAAACGCAAGACACGAGATTTGCTGTTAAAGAATTGAGTATACAGAATGCAAACAAACACTTCCCTACAAGTGAATCGCCTAACCATTCAACACAGTTCTAAAAACTGAATAGTAAACAGTTTCACTCAGATGAAAGACGTATGCTTTCCTTTAAAGAAGTGTTTTCAAAGACGTTCACAGAGTGATTCTACAAAGCCTTTTTACTGAAGATGGCTTTTCAAAGTGATTTCACTGGAATTTCTGTCAAACGCAATATATGTGATTTGCTGTTAAAGAATTGAGTATACAGAATTCAAACAAACACTTCCCTACAAGTGAATCGCCTTACCATTCAACACAGTTCTAAAAACTGAATAGAATGCAGTTTTCACTCAGATGAAAGACGTATGCTTTCCTTCTGGACAAGTGTTTTCACAGACGTTCACAAAGTGATTCTACAAAGCCTTTTTACTGACGTTGGCTTTTAAACATGATTTCACTGGAACTTCTATCAAACGCAAGACACGAGATTTGCTGTTAAAGATTGAGTATACAGAATGCAAACAAACACTACCCTACAAGTGAATCGCCTAACCATTCAACACAGTTCTAAAAACTGAATAGAATGCAATTTTCACTCAGATGAAAGACGTATGCTTTCCTTCTTTAGAAGTGTTTTCAAAGACGTTAACAGAGTGATTCTACAAAGAATTTTTACTGACATTGATTTTTAAAAGTGATTTCACTGGAATTTCTGTCAAATGGAAGACATGAGATTTGCTGATAAAGAATTGAGTATACAAAATGCAACCATATGCTTCCCTAAAAGTTAATCCCCTAACCATTCAACACAGTTCTAAAAAATGAATAGAATGCAGTTTTCAATCAGATGAAAGACGTATGCTTTCCTTCTTAAGAAGTGTTTTCAAAGACATTCACAGAGTGATTCTACAAAGCCTTTTTACGGACGTTGGCTTTTAAACGTGATTTCACTGGAATTTCTGTCAAATGCAAGATGCGAGATTTGCTGATAAAGAATTGAGTATACAAAATGCAAACATATGCTTCCCTAAAAGTTAATCCCCTAACCATTCAACACAGTACTAAAAACTGAATAGAATGCAGTTTTCACTCAGATGAAATACATATGCTTTGCTTTTTTAGAAGTTTTCAAAGACATTCACAGAGTGATTCTACAAAGCCATTTTACTGACATTGGTTTTTAAACGTGATTTCACTGGAATTTTTGTCAAAAGCAAGACACGAGATTTGCTGTTAAAGAATTGAAGATACAGAATGCAAACAAACAGCTACCTACAATTGAATCGCCTAAACATTCAACTCAGTTCTAAAAACTGAATAGAATGCAGTTTTCACTGAGATGAAAGATGTATGCTTTCCTTCTTATGAAGTGTTCTCAAAGACATACACAGAGTGATTCTACAAAGCCTTTTTACTGACGTTGGCTTTTAAACGTGATTTCACTGGAATTTCTGTCAAAGGCAAGACACGAGATTTGCTGTTAAAGAATTGAGTATACAGAATGCAAACAAACACTTCCCTACAAGTGAATTGCCTAACAATTCAACACAGTTCTAAAAACTGAATAGAATGCAGTTTTCACTCAGATGAAAGAAGTATGCGTTCCTTCTAAAGAAGTGTTTTCAAAGACATTCACAGAGTGATTCTACAAAGCCTTTTTCCTGACGTTGGCTTTTAAACATGATTTCACTGAAAATTTCTGTCAAATGCAAGACACGAGATTTGCTGTTAAAGAATTGAGTGTACAGAATGCAAACAAACACTTTCCTACAAGTGAATCGCCTTACCATTCAACACAGTTCTAAAAACTGAATAGAATGCAGTTTTCACTCTGATGAAAGACGTATGCTTTCCTTCTGGAGAAGTGTTTTCAAAGACGTTCAGAGAGTGATTCTTCAAAGCCTTTTTTCTGAAGTTGGCTTTCAAACGTGATTTCACTGGAATTTCCGTCAAACGCAAGACACGAGATTTGCTGTTAAAGAATTGAGTATACAGAATGCAAACAAACACTTCCCTACAAGTGAATCTCCTAACCATTCAACACAGTTCTAAAAACTGAATAGAATGCCTTTTTCACTCAGATGAAAGACATATGCTTTCCTTCTTAAGAAGGGTTTTCAAAGACGTTCACAGAGTGATTATACAAAGCCTTTTTCATGAAGTTGGCTTTTAAACGTGATTTCACTGGAATTTCTGTCAAACGCAAGACACGAGATTTGCTGTTAAAGAATTGAGTATACAGAATGCAAACAAACACTGCCCTACAATAGAATCGCCTTACCATTCAACACAGTTCTCAAAACTGAATAGAATGCAGTTTTCACTCAGATGAAAGACATATGCTTTCCTTCTTAAGAAGTGTTTTCAAAGACGTTCACAGAGTGATTCAACAAAGCATTTTTACTGATGTTGGTGTTTAAACGTGATTTCACTGGAATTTCCATCAAACACAAGACACGAGATTTGCTGTCAACGAATTGAGTATACAGAATGCAAACAAACACTTCCCTACAAGAGAATCGCCTAACCATTCAACACAGTTCTAAAAACTGAATAGAATGCAGTTTTCACTCAGATGAAAGACGTATGCTTTCCTTCTTATGAAGTGTTTTCAAAGACATTCACAAAATGATTCTACAAAGAATTTTTACTGACGTTGGCTTTTAAACGTGATTTCACTGGAATTTCTGTCAAAAGAAAGACACGAGATTTGCTGTTAAAGAATTGAGTATACAGAATGCAAACAAACACTTCCCTACAAGTGAATCGCCTAACCATTCAACACAGTTCTAAAAACAGAATAGAAAGCAGTTTCACTCAGATGAAAGACGTATGCTTTCCTTTAAAGAAGTGTTTTCAAAGACGTTCACAGAGTGATTCTACAAAGCCTTTTTACTGATGTTGGCTTTTAAAAGTGATTTCACTGGAATTTCTGTCAAATGGAAGACATGAGATTTGCTGATAAAGAATTGAGTATACAAAATGCAACCATATGCTTCCCTAAAAGTTAATCCCCTAACCATTCAACACAGTTCTAAAAAATGAATAGAATGCAGTTTTCAATCAGATGAAAGACGTATGCTTTCCTTCTTAAGAAGTGTTTTCAAAGACATTCACAGAGTGACTCTACAAAGCCTTTTTACGGACGTTGGCTTTTAAACGTGATTTCCCTGGAATTTCTCTCAAAGTAAAGACACGAGATTTGCTGTTAAAGAATTGAGTATACAGAAGGCGAACAAAGGCTTCCCTACAAGTGAATTTCCTAACCATTCAACACAGTACTAAAAACTGAATAGAATGCAGTTTTCACTCAGATGAAAGACGTATGCTTTCCTTCTTAAGAAGTGTTTTCAAAGACATTCACAGAGTGATTCTACAAAGCCTTTTTACTGACGTTGGCTTTTAAACATGATTTCACTGGAATTTCTGTCAAATGCAAGATGCGAGATTTGCTGTTAAAGAATTGAGTATACAGAATGCGAACAAATGCTTCCCTACAAGTGAATCGCCTAACCATTCAACACAGTACTAAAAACTGAATAGAATGCAGTTTTCACTCAGATGAAAGACTTATGCTTTCCTTCTTAAGAAGTGTTTTCAAAGACATTCACAGAGTCATTCTACAAAGCCTTTTTACGGACGTTGGCTTTTAAACGTGATTTCACTGGAATTTCTGTCAAATGCAAGATGCGAGATTTGCTGATAAAGAATTGAGTATACAAAATGCAAACATATGCTTCCCTAAAAGTTAATCCCCTAACCATTCAACACAGTACTAAAAACTGAATAGAATGCAGTTTTCACTCAGATGAAATACATATGCTTTGCTTTTTTAGAAGTGTTTTCAAAGACATTCACAGAGTGATTCTACAAAGCCATTTTACTGATATTGGTTTTTAAACGTGATTTCACTGGAATTTCTGTCAAAAGCAAGACACGAGATTTGCTGTTAAAGAATTGAAGATATAGAATGCAAACAAACACCTCCCTACAATTGAATCGCCTAAACATTCAACTCAGTTCTAAAAACTGAATAGAATGTAGTTTTCACTGAGATGAAAGATGTATGCTTTCCTTCTTATAAAGTGTTTTCAAAGACATACACAGAGTGATTCTACAAAGCCTTTTTACTGACGTTGGCTTTTAAACGTGATTTCACTGGAATTTCTGTCAAAGGCAACACACGAGATTTGCTGTTAAAGAATTGAGTATACAGAATGCAAACAAAAACTTTCCTACAAGTGAATCGCCTTACCATTCAACACAGTTCTAAAAACGGAATAGAATGCAGTTTTCACTCTGATGAAAGACGTATGCTTTCCTTATGGAGAAGTGTTTTCAAAGACGTTCAGAGAGTGATTCTTCAAAGCCTATTTCCTGAAGTCGGCATTTAAACGTGATTTCACTGGAATGTCTTTCAAAGGCAAGACACGAGATTTGCTGTTAAAGAATTGAGTATACAGAATGCAAACAAACACTTCCCTACAAGTGAATCGCCTAACCATTAAACACAGTTCTAAAAACTGAATAGAAGGAAGTTTCACTCAGATGAAAGACGTTTGCTTTCCTTCTTAAGAAGTGTTTTCAGAGACGTTCACAGAGTGATTCTACAAAGCCTTTTTACTGAAGATGGCTTTTAAAAGTGATTTCACTGGAATTTCTGTCAAACGCAAGACACGTGATTTGCTGTTAAAGAATTGAGTATACAGAATTCAAACAACCACTTCCCTACAAGTGAATCGCCTTACCATTCAACACAGTTCTAAAAACTGAATAGAATGCAGTTTTCACTCAGATGAAAGACGTATGCTTTCCTTCTTAAGAAGGGTTTTCAAAGACGTTCACAGAGTGATTATACAAAGCCTTTTTCATGAAGTTGGCTTTTAAACGTGATTTCACTGGAATTTCTGTCAAACGCAAGACACGAGATTTGCTGTTAAAGAATTGAGTATACAGAATGCAAACAAACACTGCCCTACAAGAGAATCGCCTAACCATTCAACACAGTTCTCAAAACTGAATAGAATGCAGTTTTCACTCAGATGAAAGACATATGCTTTCCTTCTTAAGAAGTGTTTTCAAAGACGTTCACAGAGTGATTCAACAAAGCATTTTTACTGATGTTGGTGGTTAAACGTGATTTCACTGGAATTTCCGTCAAACACAAGACACGAGATTTGCTGTCAACGAATTGAGTATACAGAATGCAAACAAACACTTCCCTACAAGAGAATCGCCTAACCATTCAACACAGTTCTAAAAACTGAATAGAATGCAGTTTTCACTCAGATGAAAGACGTATGCTTTCCTTCTTATGAAGTGTTTTCAAAGACATTCACAAAATGATTCTACAAAGAATTTTTACTGACGTTGGCTTTTAAACGTGATTTCACTGGAATTTCTGTCAAAAGCAAGACACGAGATTTGCTGTTAAAGAATTGAGTATACAGAATGCAAACAAACACTTCCCTACAAGTGAATCGCCTAACCATTCAACACAGTTCTAAAAACAGAATAGAAAGCAGTTTCACTCAGATGAAAGACGTATGCTTTCCTTTAAAGAAGTGTTTTCAAAGACGTTCACAGATTGATTCTACAAAGCCTTTTGACTGAAGATGGCTTTTAAAAGTGATTTCACTGGAATTTCTGTCAAATGGAAGACATGAGATTTGCTGATAAAGAATTGAGTATACAAAATGCAACCATATGCTTCCCTAAAAGTTAATCCCCTAACCATTCAACACAGTTCTAAAAAATGAATAGAATGCAGTTTTCAATCAGATGAAAGACGTATGCTTTCCTTCTTAAGAAGTGTTTTCAAAGACATTCACAGAGTGATTCTACAAAGCCTTTTTACGGACGTTGGCTTTTAAACGTGATTTCACTGGAATTTCTGTCAAATGCAAGATGCGAGATTTGCTGATAAAGAATTGAGTATACAAAATGCAAACATATGCTTCCCTAAAAGTTAATCCCCTAACCATTCAACACAGTACTAAAAACTGAATAGAATGCAGTTTTCACTCAGATGAAATACATATGCTTTGCTTTTTTAGAAGTTTTCAAAGACATTCACAGAGTGATTCTACAAAGCCATTTTACTGACATTGGTTTTTAAACGTGATTTCACTGGAATTTTTGTCAAAAGCAAGACACGAGATTTGCTGTTAAAGAATTGAAGATACAGAATGCAAACAAACAGCTACCTACAATTGAATCGCCTAAACATTCAACTCAGTTCTAAAAACTGAATAGAATGCAGTTTTCACTGAGATGAAAGATGTATGCTTTCCTTCTTATGAAGTGTTCTCAAAGACATACACAGAGTGATTCTACAAAGCCTTTTTACTGACGTTGGCTTTTAAACGTGATTTCACTGGAATTTCTGTCAAAGGCAAGACACGAGATTTGCTGTTAAAGAATTGAGTATACAGAATGCAAACAAACACTTCCCTACAAGTGAATTGCCTAACAATTCAACACAGTTCTAAAAACTGAATAGAATGCAGTTTTCACTCAGATGAAAGAAGTATGCGTTCCTTCTAAAGAAGTGTTTTCAAAGACATTCACAGAGTGATTCTACAAAGCCTTTTTCCTGACGTTGGCTTTTAAACATGATTTCACTGAAAATTTCTGTCAAATGCAAGACACGAGATTTGCTGTTAAAGAATTGAGTGTACAGAATGCAAACAAACACTTTCCTACAAGTGAATCGCCTTACCATTCAACACAGTTCTAAAAACTGAATAGAATGCAGTTTTCACTCTGATGAAAGACGTATGCTTTCCTTCTGGAGAAGTGTTTTCAAAGACGTTCAGAGAGTGATTCTTCAAAGCCTTTTTTCTGAAGTTGGCTTTCAAACGTGATTTCACTGGAATTTCCGTCAAACGCAAGACACGAGATTTGCTGTTAAAGAATTGAGTATACAGAATGCAAACAAACACTTCCCTACAAGTGAATCTCCTAACCATTCAACACAGTTCTAAAAACTGAATAGAATGCCTTTTTCACTCAGATGAAAGACATATGCTTTCCTTCTTAAGAAGGGTTTTCAAAGACGTTCACAGAGTGATTATACAAAGCCTTTTTCATGAAGTTGGCTTTTAAACGTGATTTCACTGGAATTTCTGTCAAACGCAAGACACGAGATTTGCTGTTAAAGAATTGAGTATACAGAATGCAAACAAACACTGCCCTACAAGAGAATCGCCTAACCATTCAACACAGTTCTCAAAACTGAATAGAATGCAGTTTTCACTCAGATGAAAGACATATGCTTTCCTTCTTAAGAAGTGTTTTCAAAGACGTTCACAGAGTGATTCAACAAAGCATTTTTACTGATGTTGGTGTTTAAACGTGATTTCACTGGAATTTCCATCAAACACAAGACACGAGATTTGCTGTCAACGAATTGAGTATACAGAATGCAAACAAACACTTCCCTACAAGAGAATCGCCTAACCATTCAACACAGTTCTAAAAACTGAATAGAATGCAGTTTTCACTCAGATGAAAGACGTATGCTTTCCTTCTTATGAAGTGTTTTCAAAGACATTCACAAAATGATTCTACAAAGAATTTTTACTGACGTTGGCTTTTAAACGTGATTTCACTGGAATTTCTGTCAAAAGAAAGACACGAGATTTGCTGTTAAAGAATTGAGTATACAGAATGCAAACAAACACTTCCCTACAAGTGAATCGCCTAACCATTCAACACAGTTCTAAAAACAGAATAGAAAGCAGTTTCACTCAGATGAAAGACGTATGCTTTCCTTTAAAGAAGTGTTTTCAAAGACGTTCACAGAGTGATTCTACAAAGCCTTTTTACTGATGTTGGCTTTTAAAAGTGATTTCACTGGAATTTCTGTCAAATGGAAGACATGAGATTTGCTGATAAAGAATTGAGTATACAAAATGCAACCATATGCTTCCCTAAAAGTTAATCCCCTAACCATTCAACACAGTTCTAAAAAATGAATAGAATGCAGTTTTCAATCAGATGAAAGACGTATGCTTTCCTTCTTAAGAAGTGTTTTCAAAGACATTCACAGAGTGACTCTACAAAGCCTTTTTACGGACGTTGGCTTTTAAACGTGATTTCCCTGGAATTTCTCTCAAAGTAAAGACACGAGATTTGCTGTTAAAGAATTGAGTATACAGAAGGCGAACAAAGGCTTCCCTACAAGTGAATTTCCTAACCATTCAACACAGTACTAAAAACTGAATAGAATGCAGTTTTCACTCAGATGAAAGACGTATGCTTTCCTTCTTAAGAAGTGTTTTCAAAGACATTCACAGAGTGATTCTACAAAGCCTTTTTACTGACGTTGGCTTTTAAACATGATTTCACTGGAATTTCTGTCAAATGCAAGATGCGAGATTTGCTGTTAAAGAATTGAGTATACAGAATGCGAACAAATGCTTCCCTACAAGTGAATCGCCTAACCATTCAACACAGTACTAAAAACTGAATAGAATGCAGTTTTCACTCAGATGAAAGACTTATGCTTTCCTTCTTAAGAAGTGTTTTCAAAGACATTCACAGAGTCATTCTACAAAGCCTTTTTACGGACGTTGGCTTTTAAACGTGATTTCACTGGAATTTCTGTCAAATGCAAGATGCGAGATTTGCTGATAAAGAATTGAGTATACAAAATGCAAACATATGCTTCCCTAAATGTTAATCCCCTAACCATTCAACACAGTACTAAAAACTGAATAGAATGCAGTTTTCACTCAGATGAAATACATATGCTTTGCTTTTTTAGAAGTGTTTTCAAAGACATTCACAGAGTGATTCTACAAAGCCATTTTACTGATATTGGTTTTTAAACGTGATTTCACTGGAATTTCTGTCAAAAGCAAGACACGAGATTTGCTGTTAAAGAATTGAAGATATAGAATGCAAACAAACACCTCCCTACAATTGAATCGCCTAAACATTCAACTCAGTTCTAAAAACTGAATAGAATGCAGTTTTCACTGAGATGAAAGATGTATGCTTTCCTTCTTATAAAGTGTTTTCAAAGACATACACAGAGTGATTCTACAAAGCCTTTTTACTGACGTTGGCTTTTAAACGTGATTTCACTGGAATTTCTGTCAAAGGCAACACACGAGATTTGCTGTTAAAGAATTGAGTATACAGAATGCAAACAAAAACTTTCCTACAAGTGAATCGCCTTACCATTCAACACAGTTCTAAAAACGGAATAGAATGCAGTTTTCACTCTGATGAAAGACGTATGCTTTCCTTATGGAGAAGTGTTTTCAAAGACGTTCAGAGAGTGATTCTTCAAAGCCTATTTCCTGAAGTCGGCATTTAAACGTGATTTCACTGGAATGTCTTTCAAAGGCAAGACACGAGATTTGCTGTTAAAGAATTGAGTATACAGAATGCAAACAAACACTTCCCTACAAGTGAATCGCCTAACCATTAAACACAGTTCTAAAAACTGAATAGAAAGAAGTTTCACTCAGATGAAAGACGTTTGCTTTCCTTCTTAAGAAGTGTTTTCAGAGACGTTCACAGAGTGATTCTACAAAGCCTTTTTACTGAAGATGGCTTTTAAAAGTGATTTCACTGGAATTTCTGTCAAACGCAAGACACGTGATTTGCTGTTAAAGAATTGAGTATACAGAATTCAAACAACCACTTCCCTACAAGTGAATCGCCTTACCATTCAACACAGTTCTAAAAACTGAATAGAATGCAGTTTTCACTCAGATGAAAGACGTATGCTTTCCTTCTTAAGAAGGGTTTTCAAAGACGTTCACAGAGTGATTATACAAAGCCTTTTTCATGAAGTTGGCTTTTAAACGTGATTTCACTGGAATTTCTGTCAAACGCAAGACACGAGATTTGCTGTTAAAGAATTGAGTATACAGAATGCAAACAAACACTGCCCTACAAGAGAATCGCCTAACCATTCAACACAGTTCTCAAAACTGAATAGAATGCAGTTTTCACTCAGATGAAAGACATATGCTTTCCTTCTTAAGAAGTGTTTTCAAAGACGTTCACAGAGTGATTCAACAAAGCATTTTTACTGATGTTGGTGGTTAAACGTGATTTCACTGGAATTTCCGTCAAACACAAGACACGAGATTTGCTGTCAACGAATTGAGTATACAGAATGCAAACAAACACTTCCCTACAAGAGAATCGCCTAACCATTCAACACAGTTCTAAAAACTGAATAGAATGCAGTTTTCACTCAGATGAAAGACGTATGCTTTCCTTCTTATGAAGTGTTTTCAAAGACATTCACAAAATGATTCTACAAAGAATTTTTACTGACGTTGGCTTTTAAACGTGATTTCACTGGAATTTCTGTCAAAAGCAAGACACGAGATTTGCTGTTAAAGAATTGAGTATACAGAATGCAAACAAACACTTCCCTACAAGTGAATCGCCTAACCATTCAACACAGTTCTAAAAACAGAATAGAAAGCAGTTTCACTCAGATGAAAGACGTATGCTTTCCTTTAAAGAAGTGTTTTCAAAGACGTTCACAGATTGATTCTACAAAGCCTTTTGACTGAAGA
Organism: Phyllotis vaccarum; assembly: GCA_033318265.1. Taxonomy (NCBI): domain Eukaryota; kingdom Metazoa; phylum Chordata; class Mammalia; order Rodentia; family Cricetidae; genus Phyllotis; species Phyllotis vaccarum. Next base: position 1,475,875 of record JARWLC010000049.1, read on the forward strand.
TGGCTTTTAAAAGTGATTTCACTGGAATTTCTGTCAAACGCAATATACGTGATTTGCTGTTAAAGAATTGAGTATACAGAGTGCAAACAAACACTTCCCTACAAGAGAATCGCCTAACCATTCAACACAGTTCTAAAAACTGAATAGAATGCAGTTTTCACTCAGATGAAAGACGTATGCTTTCCTTCTTAAGAAGTGTTTTCAAAGACATTCACAGAGTGATTCTACAAAGCCTTTTTCCTGACGTTGGCTTTTAAACGTGATTTCACTGGAATTTCCCTCAAACGCAAGACACGAGATTTGCTGTTAAAAAATTGAGTATGCAGAATGCAAACAAACACTTCCCTACAAGTGAATCGCCTAACCATTCAACACAGTTCTAAAAACTGAATAGAATGCAGTTTTCACTCAGATGAAAGACATATGCTTTCCTTCTTAAGAAGTGTTTTCAAAGACGTTCACAGTGTGATTCTACAAAGAATTTTTACTGACATTGGTTTTTAAACGTGATTTCACTGGAATTTCTGTCAAACGCAAGACACGAGATTTGCTGTTAAAGAATTAAGTATGCAGAACGCAAACAAACTCTTCCCTACAAGTGAATCGCCTTACCATTCAACACAGTTCTAAAAACTGAATAGAATGCTGTTTTCACTCAGATGAAAGACTTATGCTTTCCTTCAGGACAAGTGTTTTCAAAGACGTTCACAGAGTGATTCCACAAAGCCTTTTTACTGACATTGGCTTTTAAACGTGATTTCACTGGAATTTCTGTCAAACACAAGACAAGAGAATTTCTGTCAAAGAATTGAGTATGCAGAATGCAAACAAACACTTCCCTACAAGAGATTCCCCTAACCATTCAACACAGTTCTAAAAACATAATAGAAAGCAGTTTTCACTCAGATGAAAGACGTATGCTTTCCTTCTTAAGAAGTGTTTTCAAAGACATTCACAGAGTGATTCTACAAAGCCTTTTTACTGACGTTGGCTTTTAAACGTGATTTCACTTGAATTTCTGTCAAATGCACGACACAAGATTTGTTGTTAAAGAATTGAGTATACAGAATGCAAACAAACACTTCCCTACAAGTGAATCGCCTAACCATTCAACACAGTTCTAAAAACTGAATAGAATGCAGTTTTCACTCAGATGAAAAACGTATGCTTTCCTTCTTAAGAAGTGTTTTCAAAGACGTTCACAGAGTGATTCTACAAAGCCTTTTTACTGACGTTGGTTTTGAAATGTGATTTCACTGGAATTTCTGTCAAACGCAAGACACGAGATTTGCTGTTATAGAATTGAGTATACAGAATGCAAACAAACACTTCCCTACAAGAGAATCACCTAAACATTCAACACAGTTCTAAAAACTGAATAGAATGCAGTTTTCACTCAGATGAAAGACGTATGCTTTCCTTCTTAAGAAGTGTTTTCGAAGAAGTTCACAGAGTGATTCTACAAAGCCTTTTTACTGACATCGGCTTTTAAATGTAATTTCACTGGAATTTATGTCAAACGCAAGACACGAGATTTGCTGTTAAAGAATTGAGTATACAGAATGCAAACAAACACTTCCCTACAAGTGAATCGCCTAACCATTCAACACAGTTCTAAAAACTGAATAGTAAACAGTTTCACTCAGATGAAAGACGTATGCTTTCCTTTAAAGAAGTGTTTTCAAAGACGTTCACAGAGTGATTCTACAAAGCCTTTTTACTGAAGATGGCTTTTCAAAGTGATTTCACTGGAATTTCTGTCAAACGCAATATATGTGATTTGCTGTTAAAGAATTGAGTATACAGAATTCAAACAAACACTTCCCTACAAGTGAATCGCCTTACCATTCAACACAGTTCTAAAAACTGAATAGAATGCAGTTTTCACTCAGATGAAAGACGTATGCTTTCCTTCTGGACAAGTGTTTTCAGAGACGTTCACAAAGTGATTCTACAAAGCCTTTTTACTGACGTTGGCTTTTAAACATGATTTCACTGGAACTTCTATCACACGCAAGACACGAGATTTGCTGTTAAAGATTGAGTATACAGAATGCAAACAAACACTACCCTACAAGTGAATCGCCTAACCATTCAACACAGTTCTAAAAACTGAATAGAATGCAATTTTCACTCAGATGAAAGACGTATGCTTTCCTTCTTTAGAAGTGTTTTCAAAGACGTTAACAGAGTGATTCTACAAAGAATTTTTACTGACATTGGTTTTTAAAAGTGATTTCACTGGAATTTGTGTCAAATGGAAGACATGAGATTTGCTGATAAAGAATTGAGTATACAAAATGCAACCATATGCTTCCCTAAAAGTTAATCCCCTAACCATTCAACACAGTACTAAAAAATGAATAGAATGCAGTTTTCAATCAGATGAAAGACGTATGCTTTCCTTCTTTAGAAGTGTTTTCAAAGACATTCACAGAGTGACTCTACAAAGCCTTTTTACGGACGTTGGCTTTTAAACGTGATTTCCCTGGAATTTCTCTCAAAGTAAAGACACGAGATTTGCTGTTAAAGAATTGAGTATACAGAAGGCGAACAAAGGCTTCCCTACAAGTGAATTTCCTAACCATTCAACACAGTACTAAAAACTGAATAGAATGCAGTTTTCACTCAGATGAAAGACGTATGCTTTCCTTCTTAAGAAGTGTTTTCAAAGACATTCACAGAGTGATTCTACAAAGCCTTTTTACTGACGTTGGCTTTTAAACATGATTTCACTGGAATTTCTGTCAAATGCAAGATGCGAGATTTGCTGTTAAAGAATTGAGTATACAGAATGCGAACAAATGCTTCCCTACAAGTGAATCGCCTAACCATTCAACACAGTACTAAAAACTGAATAGAATGCAGTTTTCACTCAGATGAAAGACTTATGCTTTCCTTCTTAAGAAGTGTTTTCAAAGACATTCACAGAGTCATTCTACAAAGCCTTTTTACGGACGTTGGCTTTTAAACGTGATTTCACTGGAATTTCTGTCAAATGCAAGATGCGAGATTTGCTGATAAAGAATTGAGTATACAAAATGCAAACATATGCTTCCCTAAAAGTTAATCCCCTAACCATTCAACACAGTACTAAAAACTGAATAGAATGCAGTTTTCACTCAGATGAAAGACGAATGCTTTCCTTCTTAAGAAGTGTTTTCAAAGACATTCACAGAGTGACTCTACAAAGCCTTTTTACTGACATTGGCTTTTAAACGTGATTTCACTGGAATTTCTGTCAAACGCAGGACACGAGATTTGCTGTAAAGAATTGAGTATACAGAATGCGAACAAACGCTTTCCTACAAGTGAATCGTCTAACAATTCAACACAGTACTAAAAACTGAATAGAATGCAGTTTTCACTCAGATGAAAGACGTATGCTTTCCTTCTTGAGAAGTGTTTTCAAAGATGTTCAAAGAGTGATTCTACACAGCCTTTTTACTGATGTTGGCTTTTAAACGTGATTTCACTGGAATTTCTGTCAAATGAAAGACGCGAGATTTGCTGATAAAGAATTGAGTATACAAAATGAAAACATATGCTTCCTTAAAAGTGAATCCCCTAACCATTCAACACAGTACTAAAAACTGAATAGAATGCAGTTTTAACTCAGATGAAAGAGGTATGCTTTCCTTCTTAAGAAGTGTTTTCAAAGACATTCACAGTGTGATTCTACAAAGCCTTTTTAGTGGCGTTGGCTTTTAAACGTCATTTCCCTGGAATTTCTCTCAAACGAAAGACACGAGATTTGCTGTTAAAAAATTGAGTATACAGAATGCAAACAAATGCTTCCCTACAAGTGAATCGCCTAACCATTCAACACAGTACTAAACACTGAATAGAATGCAGTTTTCACTCAGATGAAAGACGTATGCTTTCCTTCTTAAGAAGTGTTTTCAAAGACATTAACAGAGTGATTCTACAGAGCCATTTCACTGATATTGGCTTTTAAACGTGATTTCACTGGAATTTCTGTCAAACGCAAGACACGAGATTTGCTGTTAAAAAATTGAGTATACAGAATGCAAACAAATGCTTCCCTACAAGTGAATCGCCTAACCATTCAACACAGTACTAAACACTGAATAGAATGCAGTTTTCACTCAGATGAAAGACGTATGCTTTCCTTCTTAAAAAGTGTTTTCAAAGACATTCACAGAGTGATTCTACAAAGCCTTTTTACTGACATTGGCTTTTAAACATGATTTCACTGGAATTTCTGTCAAATGCAAGACGTGAGATTTGCTGTTAAAGAATTGAGTATACAGAAGGCGAACAAAGGCTTCCCTACAAGTGAATTGCCTAACCATTCAACACAGTACTAAAAACTGAATAGAATGCAGTTTTCACTCAGATGAAAGACGTACGCTTTCCTTCTTAAGAAGTGTTTTCAAAGACATTAACAGAGTGATTCTACAGAGCCATTTCACTGATATTGGCTTTTAAACGTGATTTCACTGGAATTTCTACCAAACGCAAGACACGAGATTTGCTGTTAAAAAATTGAGTATACAGAATGCAAACAAATGCTTCCCTACAAGTGAATCGCCTAACCATTCAACACAGTACTAAACACTGAATAGAATGCAGTTTTCACTCAGATGAAAGACGTATGCTTTCCTTCTTAAGAAGTGTTTTCAAAGACATTAACAGAGTGATTCTACAGAGCCATTTCACTGATATTGGCTTTTAAACGTGATTTCACTGGAATTTCTGTCAAACGCAAGACACGAGATTTGCTGTTAAAAAATTGAGTATACAGAATGCAAACAAATGCTTCCCTACAAGTGAATCGCCTAACCATTCAACACAGTACTAAACACTGAATAGAATGCAGTTTTCACTCAGATGAAAGACGTATGCTTTCCTTCTTAAAAAGTGTTTTCAAAGACATTCACAGAGTGATTCTACAAAGCCTTTTTACTGACATTGGCTTTTAAACATGATTTCACTGGAATTTCTGTCAAATGCAAGACGTGAGATTTGCTGTTAAAGAATTGAGTATACAGAAGGCGAACAAAGGCTTCCCTACAAGTGAATTGCCTAACCATTCAACACAGTACTAAAAACTGAATAGAATGCAGTTTTCACTCAGATGAAAGACGTACGCTTTCCTTCTTAAGAAGTGTTTTCAAAGACATTAACAGAGTGATTCTACAGAGCCATTTCACTGATATTGGCTTTTAAACGTGATTTCACTGGAATTTCTACCAAACGCAAGACACGAGATTTGCTGTTAAAAAATTGAGTATACAGAATGCAAACAAATGCTTCCCTACAAGTGAATCGCCTAACCATTCAACACAGTACTGAACACTGAATAGAATGCAGTTTTCAATCAGATGAAAGACGTATGCTTTCCTTCTTAAGAAGTGTTTCCAAAGACATTCACAGAGTGATTCTACAAAGCCTTTTTACTGACATTGGCTTTTAAACGTGATTTCACTGGAATTTCTGTCAAATGCAAGACGCGAGATTTGCTGTTAAAAAATTGAGTATACAGAATGCAAACAAATGCTTCCCTACAAGTGAATCGCCTAACCATTCAACACAGTACTAAACACTGAATAGAATGCAGTTTTCACTCAGATGAAAGACGTATGCTTTCCTTCTTAAAAAGTGTTTTCAAAGACATTCACAGAGTGATTCTACAAAGCCTTTTTACTGACATTGGCTTTTAAACATGATTTCACTGGAATTTATGTCAAATGCAAGACGTGAGATTTGCTGTTAAAGAATTGAGTATACAGAAGGCGAACAAAGGCTTCCCTACAAGTGAATTGCCTAACCATTCAACACAGTACTAAAAACTGAATAGAATGCAGTTTTCACTCAGATGAAAGACGTACGCTTTCCTTCTTAAGAAGTGTTTTCAAAGACATTAACAGAGTGATTCTACAGAGCCATTTCACTGATATTGGCTTTTAAACGTGATTTCACTGGAATTTCTACCAAACGCAAGACACGAGATTTGCTGTTAAAAAATTGAGTATACAGAATGCAAACAAATGCTTCCCTACAAGTGAATCGCCTAACCATTCAACACAGTACTAAACACTGAATAGAATGCAGTTTTCAATCAGATGAAAGACGTATGCTTTCCTTCTTAAAAAGTGTTTTCAAAGACATTCACAGAGTGATTCTACAAAGCCTTTTTACTGACATTGGCTTTTAAACGTGATTTCACTGGAATTTCTGTCAAATGCAAGATGCGAGATTTGCCGATAAAGAATTGAGTATACAAAATGCAAACATATGCTTCCCTAAAAGTTAATCCCCTAACCATTCAACACAGTACTAAAAACTGAATAGAATGCAGTTTTCACTCAGATGAAAGACGAATGCTTTCCTTCTTAAGAAGTGTTATCAAAGACATTCACAGAGTGACTCTACAAAGCCTTTTTACTGACATTGGCTTTTAAACGTGATTTCACTGGAATTTCTGTCAAACGCAGGACGCGAGATTTGTTGTAAAGAATTGAGTATACAGAATGCGAACAAACGCTTTCCTACAAGTGAATCGTCTAACCATTCAACACAGTACTAAAAACTGAATAGAATGCAGTTTTCACTCAGATGAAAGACGTATGCTTTCCTTCTTGAGAAGTGTTTTCAAAGACATTCACAGAGTGATTCTACAAAGCCTTTTTACTGGCGTTGGATTTTAAACGTGATTTCCCTGGAATTTCTATCAAAGGCAAGACTCGCGATTTGCTGTTAAAGTTTTGAGTATACAGAATGCGAACAAAGGCTTCCCTATGAGTGAATTGCCTAACCATTCAACACAGTACTAAACACTGAATAGAATGCAGTTTTCACTCAGATGAAAGACGTATGCTTTCCTTCTTAAGAAGTGTTTTCAAAGACATTCACAAAGTGATTCTACAAAGCCTTTTTTACGATGTTGGCTTTTAAACGTGATTTCACTGGAATTTCTGTCAAAAGAAAGAAACGAGATTTGCTGATAAAGAATTGAGTATATAAAATGAAAACATATGCTTCCCTAAAAGTGAATCCCCTAACCATTCAACAGAGTACTAAAAACTGAATAGAAGGCAGTTTTCACTCAGATGAAAGACATATGCTTTCCTTCTTAAGAAGTGTTTTCAAAGACATTCACAGAGTGACTCTACAAAGCCTTTTTACTGACGTTGGCTTTTAAAAGTGATTTCACTGGAATTTCTGTCAAACGCAGGACTCGAGATTTGCTGTTAAAGAATTGAGTATACAGAACGTGAACAAATGCTTTACTACAAGTGAATCGCCTAACCATTCTACACAGTACTAAAAACTGAATAGAATGCAGTTTTCACTCAGATGAAAGACATGTGCTTTCCTTCTTAAGAAGTGTTTTCAAAGACATTCACAGAGTCATTCTACAAAGCCTTTTTACTGGCGTTGGCTTTTAAACGTGATTTCCCTGGAAATTTTCTCAAACGAAAGACATGAGATTTGCTGTTAAAGAATTGAGTATACAGCAGGCGAACAAATGCTTCCCTACAAGTGAATTGCCTAACCATTCAACACAATACTAAAAACTGAATTGAATGCAGTTTTCACTCAGATGAAAGACGTATGCTTTCCTTCTTAAGAAGTGTTTTCAAAGACATTCACAGAGTGATACTACAAAGCCTTTTTACTGGCGTTGGCTTTTAAACGTGATTTCCCTGGAATTTCTCTCAAATGAAAGACACGAGATTTGCTGTTAAAGAATTGAGTATACAGAATGCAAACAAATGCTTCCCTACAAGTGAATCGCCTAACCATTTAACACAGTACTAAAAACTGAATAGAATGCAGTTTTCAATCCTTCTTAAGAAGTGTTTTCAAAGACATTCACAGAGTGATTCTACAAAGCCTTTTTACTGACATTGGCTTTTAAACGTGATTTCACTGGAATTTCTGTAAAAGGCAAGATGCGAGATTTGCTGTTAAAGTATTGAGTATACAGAATGCGAACAAAGACTTCCCTACAAGTGAATCGCCTAACCATTCAACACAGTACTAAACACAGAATAGAATGCAGTTTTCACTCAGATGAAAGACGTATGCTTTCCTTCTTAAGAAGTGTTTTCAAAGACATTCACAGAGTGATTCTACAAAGCCTTTTTAGTGGCGTTGGCTTTTAAACGTGATTTCCCTGGAATTTCTCTCAAACGAAAGACACGAGATTTGTTGTTAAAAAATTGAGTATACAGAATGCAAACAAATGCATCCCTACAAGTGAATCGCCTAACCATTCAACACAGTACTAAACACTGAATAGAATGCAGTTTTCACTCAGATGAAAGACGTATGCTTTCCTTCTTAAGAAGTGTTTTCAAAGACATTCACAGAGTGATTCTACAGAGCCATTTCACTGATATTGGCTTTTAAACGTGATTTCACTGGAATTTCTGTCAAACGCAAGACACGAGATTTGCTGTTAAAAAATTGAGTATACAGAATGCAAACAAATGCTTCCCTACAAGTGAATCGCCTAACCATTCAACACAGTACTAAACACTGAATAGAATGCAGTTTTCAATCAGATGAAAGACGTATGCTTTCCTTCTTAAAAAGTGTTTTCAAAGACATTCACAGAGTCATTCTACAAAGCCTTTTTACTGAAGTTGGCTTTTAAACGTGATTTCACTGGAATTTCTGTCAAATGCAAGATACGAGATTTGCTGATAAAGAATTGAGTATACAAAATGCAAACATATGCTTCCCTAAATGTCAATCCCCTAACCATTCAACACAGTACTAAACACTGAATAGAATGCAGTTTTCACTCAGATGAAAGACGTATGCTTTCCTTCTTAAGAAGTGTTTGCAAAGACATTCACAGAGTGACTCTACAAAGCCTTTTTCCTGATGTTGGCTTTTAAACGTGATTTCACTGGAATTTCTGTCAAACGCAGGACGCGAGATTTGCTGTTAAAGAATAGAGTATACAGAATGCAAACAAATGCTACCCTACAAGTGAATCGCCTAACCATTCAACACAGTACTAAACACTGAATAGAATGAAGATTTCACTCAGATGAAAGACGTATGCTCTCTTCTTAAGAAGTATTTTCAAAGACATTCACAGAGTGATTCTACAAAGCCTTTTTACTGACATTGGCTTTTAAACATGATTTCACTGGAATTTCTATCAAAGGCAAGACTCGCGATTTGCTGTTAAAGTTTTGAGTATACAGAATGCGAACAAAGGCTTCCCTATGAGTGAATTGCCTTACCATTCAACACAGTACTAAACACTGAATAGAAAGCAGTTTTCACTCAGATGAAAGACGTATGCTTTCCTTCTTAAGAAGTGTTTTCAAAGACATTCACAAAGTGATTCTACAAAGCCTTTTTACTGATGTTGGCTTTTAAACGTGATTTCACTGGAATTTCAGTCAAAAGAAAGACACGAGATTTGCTGATGAAGAATTGAGTATACAAAATGAAAACATATGCTTCCCTAAAAGTGAATCCCCTAACCATTCAACACAGTACTAAAAACTGAATAGAAGGCAGTTTTCACTCAGATGAAAGACATATGCTTTCCTTCTTAAGAAGTGTTTTCAAAGACATTCACAGAGTGACTCTACAAAGCCTTTTTACTGACGTTGGCTTTTAAAAGTGATTTCACTGGAATTTCTGTCAAACGCAGGACTCGAGATTTGCTGTTAAAGAATTGAGTATACAGAATGTGAACAAATGCTTTACTACAAGTGAATCGCCTAACCATTCTACACAGTACTAAAAACTGAATAGAATGCAGTTTTCACTCAGATGAAAGACATGTGCTTTCCTTCTTAAGAAGTGTTTTCAAAGACATTCACAGAGTGATTCTACAAAGCCTTTTTACTGGCGTTGGCTTTTAAACGTGATTTCCCTGGAAATTTTCTCAAACGAAAGACATGAGATTTGCTGTTAAAGAATTGAGTATACAGCAGGCGAACAAATGCTTCCCTACAAGTGAATTGCCTAACCATTCAACACAATACTAAAAACTGAATTGAATGCAGTTTTCACTCAGATGAAAGACGTATGCTTTCCTTCTTAAGAAGTGTTTTCAAAGAATTTCACAGAGTGATTCTACAGAGCCATTTTACTGATATTGGCTTTTAAATGTGATTTCACTGGAATTTCTGTCAAACGCAAGTCACAAGATTTGCTGTTAAAGAATTGAGTATACAGAATGCAAACAAATGCTTCCCTACAAGTGAATCGCCTAACCATTTAACACAGTACTAAAAACTGAATAGAATGCAGTTTTCAATCCTTCTTAAGAAGTGTTTTCAAAGACATTCACAGAGTGATTCTACAAAGCCCTTTTACTGACGTTGGCTTTTAAACGTGATTTCACTGGAATTTCTGTCAAAGGCAAGATGCGAGATTTGCTGTTAAAGTATTGAGTATACAGAATGCGAACAAAGACTTCCCTACAAGTGAATCGCCTAACCATTCAACACAGTACTAAACACAGAATAGAATGCAGTTTTCACTCAGATGAAAGACGTATGCTTTCCTTCTTAAGAAGTGTTTTCAAAGACATTCACAGAGTGATTCTACAAAGCCTTTTTAGTGGCGTTGGCTTTTAAACGTGATTTCCCTGGAATTTCTCTCAAACGAAAGACACGAGATTTGTTGTTAAAAAATTGAGTATACAGAATGCAAACAAATGCATCCCTACAAGTGAATCGCCTAACCATTCAACACAGTACTAAACACTGAATAGAATGCAGTTTTCACTCAGATGAAAGACGTATGCTTTCCTTCTTAAGAAGTGTTTTCAAAGACATTCACAGAGTGATTCTACAGAGCCATTTCACTGATATTGGCTTTTAAATGTGATTTCACTGGAATTTCTGTCAAATGCAAGACACGAGATTTGCTGTTAAAAAATTGAGTATACAGAATGCAAACAAATGCTTCCCTACAAGTGAATCGCCTAACCATTCAACACAGTACTAAACACTGAATAGAATGCAGTTTTCACTCAGATGAAAGACGTATGCTTTCCTTCTTAAGAAGTGTTTTCAAAGACATTCACAGAGTGACTCTACAAAGCCTTTTTTCTCACATTGGCTTTTAAACGTGATTTCACTGGAATTTCTGTCAAATGCAAGACACGAGATTTGCTGTTAAAGAATTGAGTATACAGAATGGGAACAAATGCTTCCCTACAAGTGAATCGCCTAACCATTCAACACAGTACTAAAAACTGAATAGAATGCAGTTTTCACTCAGATGAAAGACATATGCTTTCCTTCTTAAGAAGTGTTTTCAAAGACATTCACAGAGTGACTCTACAAAGCCTTTTTTCTGACATTGGCTTTTAAACGTGATTTCACTGGAATTTCTGTCAAACGCAGGACTCTAGATTTGCTGTTAAAGAATTGAGTATACAGAATGCGAACAAACGCTTTACTACAAGTGAATCGCCTAACCATTCTACACAGTACTAAAAACTGAATAGAATGCAGTTTTCACTCAGATGAAAGACATATGCTTTCCTTCTTAAGAAGTGTTTTCAAAGACATTCACAGAGTGATTCTACAAAGCCTTTTTACTGGTGTTGGCTTTTAAACGTAATTTCCCTGGAATTTCTCTCAAATGAAAGACACGAGATTTGCTGTTAAAGAATTGAGTATACAGAAGGCGAACAAATGCTTCCCTACAAGTGAATTGCCTAACCATTCAACACAATACTAAAAACTGAACTGAATGCAGTTTTCACTCAGATGAAAGACGTATGCTTTCCTTCTTAAGAAGTGTTTTCAAAGACATTCACAGAGTGATACTACAAAGCCTTTTTACTGGCGTTGGCTTTTAAACGTAATTTCCCTGGAATTTCTCTCAAATGAAAGACACGAGATTTGCTGTTAAAGAATTGAGTATACAGAATGCGAACAAAGGCTTCCCTACAAGTAAATTGCCTAACCATTCAACACAGTACTAAAAACTGAATAGAATGCAGTTTTCACTCAGATGAAAGACATATGCTTTCCTTCTTAAGAAGTGTTTTCAAAGACATTCACAGAGTCATTCTACAGAGCCATTTTACTGATATTGGCTTTTAAATGTGATTTCACTGGAATTTCTGTCAAATGCAAGTCATGAGATTTGCTGTTAAAGAATTGAGTATACAGAATGCAAACAAATGCTTCCCTACAAGTGAATCGCCTAACCATTTAACACAGTACTAAAAACTGAATAGAATGCAGTTTTCACTCCTTCTTAAGAAGTGTTTTCAAAGACATTCACAGAGTGATTCTACAAAGCCTTTTTACTGACCTTGGCTTTTAAACGTGATTTCACTGGAATTTCTGTCAAAGGCAAGATGCGAGATTTGCTGTTAAAGTATTGAGTATACAGAATGCGAACAAAGGCTTCCCTACAAGTGAATCGCCTAACCATTCAACACAGTACTAAACACAGAATAGAATGCAGTTTTCACTCAGATGAAAGACGTATGCTTTCCTTCTTAAGAAGTGTTTTCAAAGACATTCACAGAGTGATTCTACAAAGCCTTTTTACTGACGTTGGCTTTTAAATGTGATTTCACTGGAATTTCTGTCAAATGCAAGACGCGAGATTTCCTATTAAAGAATTGAGTATACAGAATGCGAACAAATGCTTCCCTACAAGTTAATCCCCTAACCATTCAACACAGTACTAAAAACTGAATAGAATGCAGTTTTCACTCCGATGAAAGACATATGCTTTCCTTCTTAAGAAGTGTTTTCAAAGTCATTCACAAAGTGATTCTACAAAGCCTTTTTACTGACGTTGGCTTTTAAACGTGATTTCACTGTCAAATGCAAGACGCGAGATTTGCTGATAAAGAATTGAGTATACAGAATCCAAACAAACGCTTCCCTACAAGTGAATCGCCTAACCATTCAACACAGTACTAAACACTGAATAGAATGCAGATTTCACTCAGATGAAAGACGTATGCTTTCCTTCTTAAGAAGTGTTTTCAAAGACATTCACAGAGTGATTCTACAAAGCCTTTTTACTGAAGTTGGCTTTTAAACGTGATTTCACTGGAATTGCTGTCAAATGCAAGACGCGAGATTTGCTGTTAAAGAATTGAGTATACAGAATGCAAACAAATGCTTCCCTACAAGTGAATTGCCTAACCATTCAACACAGTTCTAAAAACTGAAGAGAATGCAGTTTTCACTCAGATGAAAGACGTGTGCTTTCCTTCTTAAGAAGTGTTTTCAAAGACATTCACAGAGTGATTCTACAAAGCCTTTTTACTGAGGTTGGCTTTTAAATGTGATTTCACTGCAATTTCTATCAAAGGCAAGATGCGAGATTTGCTGTTAAAGAATTCAGTATACAGAATGCGAACAAACGCTTCCCTACAAGTGAATCGCCTAACCATTCAACACAGTACTAAAAACTGTATAGAATGCAGTTTTCACTCAGATGAAAGACGTATGCTTTCCTTCTTAAGAAGTGTTTTCAAAGACATTCACAGAGTGACTCTAAGAAGCCTTTTTACTGACGTTGGCTTTTAAACGTGCTTTCACTGGAATTTCTGTCAACTGAAAGACGCGAGATTTGCTGATAAAGAATTGAGTATACAAAATGCAAACATATGCTTCCCTAAAAGTGAATCTCCTAACCATTCAACACAATACTAAAAACTGAATAGAATGCAGTTTTCACTCAGATGAAAGACATATGTTTTCCTTCTTAACAAGTGTTTTCAAAGACATTCACAGAGTGACTCTACAAAGCCTTTTTAGTGACATTGGCTTTTAAACGTGATTTCACTGGAATTTCTGTCAAACGCAGGACCAAGATTTGCTGTTAAAGAATTGAGTATACAGAATGCGAACAAAGGCTTTCCTACAAGTGAATCGCCTAACGATTCAACACAGTACTAAACACTGAATAGAATGCAGTTTTCACTAAGATGAAAGACGTGTGCTTTCCTTCTTAAGAAGTGTTTTCAAAGACATTCACAGAGTGATTCTACAAAGCCTTTTTACTGATGTTGGCTTTTAAACGTGATTTCACTGGAATTTCTGTCAAATGAAAGACGCGAGATTTGCTGATAAAGAATTGAGTATACAAAATGAAAACATATGCTTCCCTAAAAGTGAATCCCCTAACCATTCAACACAGTACTAAACACTGAATAGAATGCAGTTTTCACTCAGATGAAAGACGTATGCTTTCCTTCTTAAGAAGTGTTTTCAAAGATATTCACAGAGTGACTCTAAAAAGCCTTTTTACTGACGTTGGCTTTTAAACGTGATTTCCCTGGAATTTCTCTCAAACAAAAGACACGAGATTTGGTGTTAAAGAATTGAATATACAGAATGCAAACAAAGGCTTCCCTACAAGTGAATTGCCTAACCATTCAACACAGTTCTAAAAACTGAATAGAATGCACTTTTCACTCAGAAGAAAGACGTATGCTTTCCTTCTTAAGAAGTGTTTTCAAAGACATTAACAGAGTGATTCTACAGAGCCATTTCACTGATATTGGCTTTTAAACGTGATTTCACTGGAATTTCTGTCAAATGCAAGACACGAGATTTGCTGTTAAAGAATTGAGTATACAGAATGGGAACAAATGCTTCCCTACAAGTGAATCGCCTAACCATTCAACACAGTACTAAAAACTGAATAGAATGCAGTTTTCACTCAGATGAAAGACATATGCTTTCCTTCTTAAGAAGTGTTTTCAAAGACATTCACAGAGTGACTCTACAAAGCCTTTTTTCTGACATTGGCTTTTAAATGTGATTTCACTGGAATTTCTGTCAAACGCAGGACTCTAGATTTTCTGTTAAAGAATTGAGTATACAGAATGCGAACAAACGCTTTACTACAAGTGAATCGCCTAACCATTCTACACAGTACTAAAAACTGAATAGAATGCAGTTTTCACTCAGATGAAAGACATATGCTTTCCTTCTTAAGAAGTGTTTTCAAAGACATTCACAGAGTGATTCTACAAAGCCTTTTTACTGGCGTTGGCTTTTAAACGTAATTTCCCTGGAATTTCTCTCAAATGAAAGACACGAGATTTGCTGTTAAAGAATTGAGTATACAGAAGGCGAACAAATGCTTCCCTACAAGTGAATTGCCTAACCATTCAACACAATACTAAAAACTGAATTGAATGCAGTTTTCACTCAGATGAAAGACGTATGCTTTCCTTCTTAAGAAGTGTTTTCAAAGACATTCACAGAGTGATACTACAAAGCCTTTTTACTGGCGTTGGCTTTTAAACGTAATTTCCCTGGAATTTCTCTCAAATGAAAGACACGAGATTTGCTGTTAAAGAATTGAGTATACAGAATGCGAACAAAGGCTTCCCTACAAGTAAATTGCCTAACCATTCAACACAGTACTAAAAACTGAATAGAATGCAGTTTTCACTCAGATGAAAGACATATGCTTTCCTTCTTAAGAAGTGTTTTCAAAGACATTCACAGAGTGATTCTACCGAGCCATTTTACTGATATTGGCTTTTAAATGTGATTTCACTGGAATTTCTGTCAAATGCAAGTCATGAGATTTGCTGTTAAAGAATTGAGTATACAGAATGCAAACAAATGCTTCCCTACAAGTGAATCGCCTAACCATTTAACACAGTACTAAAAACTGAATAGAATGCAGTTTTCACTTTTTCTTAAGAAGTGTTTTCAAAGACATTCACAGAGTGATTCTACAAAGCCTTTTTACTGACCTTGGCTTTTAAACGTGATTTCACTGGAATTTCTGTCAAAGGCAAGATGCGAGATTTGCTGTTAAAGTATTGAGTATACAGAATGCGAACAAAGGCTTCCCTACAAGTGAATCGCCTAACCATTCAACACAGTACTAAACACAGAATAGAATGCAGTTTTCACTCAGATGAAAGACGTATGCTTTCCTTCTTAAGAAGTGTTTTCAAAGACATTCACAGAGTGATTCTACAAAGCCTTTTTACTGACGTTGGCTTTTAAATGTGATTTCACTGGAATTTCTGTCAAATGCAAGACGCGAGATTTCCTATTAAAGAATTGAGTATACAGAATGCGAACAAATGCTTCCCTACAAGTTAATCCCCTAACCATTCAACACAGTACTAAAAACTGAATAGAATGCAGTTTTCACTCCGATGAAAGACATATGCTTTCCTTCTTAAGAAGTGTTTTCAAAGTCATTCACAAAGTGATTCTACAAAGCCTTTTTACTGAAGTTGGCTTTTAAACGTGATTTCACTGTCAAATGCAAGACGCGAGATTTGCTGATAAAGAATTGAGTATACAGAATCCAAACAAACGCTTCCCTACAAGTGAATCGCCTAACCATTCAACACAGTACTAAACACTGAATAGAATGCAGATTTCACTCAGATGAAAGACGTATGCTTTCCTTCTTAAGAAGTGTTTTCAAAGACATTCACAGAGTGATTCTACAAAGCCTTTTTACTGAAGTTGGCTTTTAAACGTGATTTCACTGGAATTGCTGTCAAATGCAAGACGCGAGATTTGCTGTTAAAGAATTGAGTATACAGAATGGGAACAAATGCTTCCCTACAAGTGAATCGCCTAACCATTCAACACAGTTCTAAAAATTGAATAGAATGCAGTTTTCACTCAGATGAAAGACATATGCTTTCCTTCTTAAGAAGTGTTTTCAAAAACATTCACAGAGTGATTCTACAAAGCCTTTTTACTGACAGTGGCTTTTAAACGTGATTTCAGTGGAATTTCTGTCAAATGCAAGACGCAAGTTTTGCTGTTAAAGAATTGAGTATACAGAATGCAAACAAATGCTTCCCTACAAGTGAATTGCCTAACCATTCAACACAGTTCTAAAAACTGAAGAGAATGCAGTTTTCACTCAGATGAAAGACGTGTGCTTTCCTTCTTAAGAAGTGTTTTCAAAGATATTCACAGAGTGATTCTACAAAGCCTTTTTACTGAGGTTGGCTTTTAAATGTGATTTCACTGCAACTTCTATCAAAGGCAAGATGCGAGATTTGCTGTTAAAGAATTCAGTATACAGAATGCGAACAAACGCTTCCCTACAAGTGAATCGCCTAACCATTCAACACAGTACTAAAAACTGTATAGAATGCAGTTTTCACTCAGATGAAAGACGTATGCTTTCCTTCTTAAGAAGTGTTTTCAAAGACATTCACAGAGTGACTCTACAAAGCCTTTTTACTGACGTTGGCTTTTAAACGTGCTTTCACTGGAATTTCTGTCAATTGAAAGACGCGAGATTTGCTGATAAAGAATTGAGTATACAAAATGCAAACATATGCTTCCCTAAAAGTGAATCCCCTAACCATTCAACACAATACTAAAAACTGAATAGAATGCAGTTTTCACTCAGATGAAAGACATATGTTTTCCTTCTTAACAAGTGTTTTCAAAGACATTCACAGAGTGACTTTACAAAGCCTTTTTAGTGACATTGGCTTTTAAACGTGATTTCACTGGAATTTCTGTCAAACGCAGGACCAAGATTTGCTGTTAAAGAATTGAGTATACAGAATGCGAACAAAGGCTTTCCTACAAGTGAATCGCCTAACCATTCAACACAGTACTAAACACTGAATAGAATGCAGTTTTCACTAAGATGAAAGACGTATGCTTTCCTTCTTAAGAAGTGTTTTCAAAGACGTTCACAGAGTGATTCTACAAAACCTTTTTACTGATGTTGGCTTTTAAACGTGATTTCACTGGAATTTCTGTCAAATGAAAGACGCGAGATTTGCTGATAAAGAATTGAGTATACAAAATGAAAACATATGCTCTCCTAAAAGTGAATCCCCTAACCATTCAACACAGTACTAAACACTGAATAGAATGCAGTTTTCACTCAGATGAAAGACGTATGCTTTCCTTCTTAAGAAGTGTTTTCAAAGACATTCACAGAGTGACTCTAAAAAGCCTTTTTACTGACGTTGGCTTTTAAACGTGATTTCCCTGGAATTTCTCTCAAACAAAAGACACGAGATTTGGTGTTAAAGAATTGAATATACAGAATGCAAACAAAGGCTTCCCTACAAGTGAATTGCCTAACCATTCAACACAGTTCTAAAAACTGAATAGAATGCAGTTTTCACTCAGATGAAAGACGTATGCTTTCCTTCTTAAGAAGTGTTTTCAAAGACATTCACAGAGTGATTCTACAAAGCCTTTTTACTGGCATTGGCTTTTAAACGTGATTTCCCTGGAAATTTTCTCAAACGAAAGACATGAGATTTGCTGTTAAAGAATTGAGTATACAGAAGGCGAACAAATGCTTCCCTACAAGTGAATAGCCTAACCTTTCAACACAGTACTAAAAACTGAATAGAATGCAGTTTTCACTCAGATGAAAGAAGTATGCTTTCCTTCTTAAGAAGTGTTTTCAAAGACATTCACAGAGTGATTCTACAAAGCCTTTTTACTGACATTGGCTTTTAAACGTGCTTTTAATGGAATTTCTGTCAAATGAAAGACGCGCCATTTGCTGTTAAAGAATTGAGTATACAGAATCCAAACAAACGCTTCCCTACAAGTGAATCACATAACCATTCAACACAGTACCAAACACTGAATAGAATGCAGATTTCACTCAGATGAAAGACGTATGCTTTCCTTCTTAAGAAGTGTTTTCAAAGACATTCACAGAGTGATTCTACAAAGCCTTTTTACTGACGTTAGCTTTTAAACGTGATTTCACTGGAATTTCTGTCAAATGCAAGACGCGAGATTTGCTGTTAAAGAATTGAGTATACAGAATGCTAACAAATGCTTCCCTACAAGTGAATCGCCTAACCATTCAACACAGTACTAAAAATTGAATAGAATGCTGTTTTCACTCACATGCGAGACATATGCTTTCCTTCTTAAGAAGTGTTTTCAAAGACATTCACAGAGTGATTCTACCAAGCCTTTTTACTGACATTGGCTTTTAAAGGTGGTTTCACTGGAATTTCTGTCAAATGAAAGACGCGAGATTTGCTGATAAAGAATTGAGTATACAAAATGCAAACATATGCTTCCCTAAAAGTGAATCCCCTAACCATTCAACACAATACTAAAAACTGAATAGAATGCAGTTTTCACTCAGATGAAAGACATATGTTTTCCTTCTTAACAAGTGTTTTCAAAGACATTCACAGAGTGACTCTACAAAGCCTTTTTAGTGACATTGGCTTTTAAACGTGATTTCACTGGAATTTCTGTCAAACGCAGGACCAAGATTTGCTGTTAAAGAATTGAGTATACAGAATGCGAACAAAGGCTTTCCTACAAGTGAATCGCCTAACCATTCAACACAGTACTAAACACTGAATAGAATGCAGTTTTCACTCAGATGAAAGACGTATGCTTTCCTTCTTAAGAAGTGTTTTCAAAGACATTCACAGAGTGATTCTACAAAACCTTTTTACTGATGTTGGCTTTTAAACGTGATTTCAGTGGAATTTCTGTCAAATGAAAGACGCGAGATTTGCTGATAAAGAATTGAGTATACAAAATGAAAACATATGCTTCCCTTAAAGTGAATCCCCTAACCATTCAACACAGTACTAAACACTGAATAGAATGCAGTTTTCACTCAGATGAAAGACGTATGCTTTCCTTCTTAAGAAGTGTTTTCAAAGACATTCACAGAGTGATTCCACAATGCCTTTTTACTGACGTTGGCTTTTAAACGTGATTTCACTGGAATTTCTGTCAAACGCAAGACGCGAGATTTGCTGTTAAAGAATTGAGTATACAGAATGCGAACAAATGCTTCCCTACAAGTGAATCGCCTAACCATTCAACACAGTACTAAAAACTGTATAGAATGCAGTTTTCACTCAGATGAAAGACGTATGCTTTCCTTCTTAAGAAGTGTTTTCAAAGACATTCACAGAGTGACTCTACAAAGCCTTTTTACTGATGTTGGCTTTTAAACGTGATTTCCCTGGAATTTCTCTCAAACAAAAGACACGAGATTTGGTGTTAAAGAATTGAATATACAGAATGCAAACAAAGGCTTCCCTACAAGTGAATTGCCTAACCATTCAACACAGTTCTAAAAACTGAATAGAATGCAGTTTTCACTCAGATGAAAGACGTATGCTTTCCTTCTTAAGAAGTGTTTTCAAAGACATTCACAGAGTAATTCTACAAAGCCTTTTTACTGGCGTTGGCTTTTAAACGTGATTTCCCTGGAAATTTTCTCAAACGAAAGACATGAGATTTGCTGTTAAAGAATTGAGTATACAGAAGGCGAACAAATGCTTCCCTACAAGTGAATTGCCTAACCATTCAACACAATACTAAAAACTGAATTGAATGCAGTTTTCACTCAGATGAAAGACGTATGCTTTCCTTCTTAAGAAGTGTTTTCAAAGACATTCACAGAGTGATACTACAAAGAATTTTTACTGGCGTTGGCTTTTAAACGTGATTTCCCTGGAATTTCTCTCAAATGAAAGACACGAGATTTGCTGTTAAAGAATTGAGTATACAGAATGCGAACAAAGGCTTCCCTACAAGTAAATTGCCTAACCATTCAACACAGTACTAAAAACTGAATAGAATGCAGTTTTCACTCAGATGAAAGACATATGCTTTCCTTCTTAAGAAGTGTTTTCAAAGACATTCACAGAGTGATTCTACAGAGCAATTTTACTGATATTGGCTTTTAAATGTGATTTCACTGGAATTTCTGTCAAATGCAAGTCATGAGATTTGCTGTTAAAGAATTGAGTATACAGAATGCAAACAAATGCTTCCCTACAAGTGAATCGCATAACTATTTAACACAGTACTAAAAACTGAATAGAATGCAGTTTTCACTCAGATGAAAGAAGTATGCTTTCCTTCTTAAGAAGTGTTTTCAAAGACATTCACAGAGTGATTCTAAAAAGCCTTTTTACTGACATTGGTTTTTAAACGTGCTTTCAATGGAATTTCTGTCAAATGAAAGACGCGCCATTTGCTGTTAAAGAATTGAGTATACAGAATCCAAACAAACGCTTCCCTACAAGTGAATCACCTAACCATTCAACACAGTACTAAACACTGAATAGAATGCAGATTTCACTCAGATGAAAGACGTATGCTTTCATTCTTAAGAAGTGTTTTCAAAGACATTCACAGAGTGATTCTACAAAGCCTTTTTACTGACGTTAGCTTTTAAACATGATTTCACTGGAATTTCTGTCAAATGCAAGACGCGAGATTTGCTGTTAAAGAATTGAGTATACAGAATGCTAACAAATGCTTCCCTACAAGTGAATCGCCTAACCATTCAACACAGTACTAAAAATTGAATAGAATGCTGTTTTCACTCAGATGCGAGACATATGCTTTCCTTCTTAAGAAGTGTTTTCAAAGACATTCACAGAGTGATTCTACAAAGCCTTTTTACTGACATTGGCTTTTAAACGTGCGTTCACTGGAATTTCTGTCAAATGAAGGATGCGCGATTTGCTGTTAAAGAATTGAGTATACAGAATGCAAACAAATGCTTCCCTACAAGTGAATCACCTAACGATTCAACACAGTACTAAAAAATGAATAGAATGCAGTTTTCACTCAGATGAAAGACGTATGCTTTCCTTCTTAAGAAGTGTTTTCAAAGATATTCACAGAGTGATTCTACAAAGCCTTTTTACTGACATTGGCTTTTAAACGTGCTTTCACTGGAATTTCTGTCAAACGCAAGATGAGAGATTTGCTGTTAAAGAATTGAGTATACAGAATGCAACCAAATGCTTCCCTACAAGTGAATCGCCTAACCATTCAACACAGTTCTAAAAATTGAATAGAATGCAGTTTTCACTCAGATGAAAGACCTATGCTTTCCTTCTTAAGAAGTGTTTTCAAAAACATTCACAGAGTGATTCTACAAAGCCTTTTTACTGACATTGGCTTTTAAACGTGATTTCACTGGAATTTCTGTCAAATGCAAGACGCAAGTTTTGCTGTTAAAGAATTGAGTATACAGAATGCAAACAAATGCTTCCCTACAAGTGAATCGCCTAATCATTCAACACAGTTCTAAAAACTGAAGAGAATGCAGTTTTCACTCAGATGAAAGACGTATGCTTTCCTTCTTAAGAAGTGTTTTCATAGACATTCATAGAGTCATTCTACAAAGCCTTTTTACTGACATTGGCTTTTAAACGTGATTTCACTGGAAATCCTGTCAAACGCTAGAGGCGAGATTTGCTGTTAAAGAATTGAATATACAGAATGCGAACAAAGGCTTCCCTACAAGTGAATCGCCTAACCATTCAACACAGTACTAAAAACTGAATTGAATGCAGTTTTCTCTCAGATGAAGGATGAATGCATTCCTTCTTAAGAAGTATTTTCAAAGACATTCACAGAGTGATTCTACAAAGCCTTTATACTGACATTGGCTTTTAAAAGTGATTTCACGCGAATTTCTGTCAAAGGCAGGACTGGAGATTTGCTGTTAAAGATTTGAGTATACAGAATGCAAACAAACGCTTTCCAACAAATGAATCGCCTAACCATTCTACACAGTACTATAAACTGAATAGAATGCAGTTTTCACTCAGATGAAAGACTTGTGCTTTCCTTCTGAAGAAGTGTTTTCAAAGACATTCACAGAGTGATTCTACAAAGCCTTTTTACTGAGGTTGGCTTTTAAACGTGATTTCACTGCAATTTCTATCAAACGCAAGATGCAAGATTTGCTGTTAAAGAATTCAGTATACAGAATGCGAACAAATGCTTCCCTACAAGTGAATCGCCTAACCATTCAACACAGTACTAAAAACTGTATAGAATGCAGTTTTCACTCAGATGAAAGACGTATGCTTTCCTTCTTAAGAAGTGTTTTCAAAGACATTCACAGAGTGACTCTACAAAGACTTTTTACTGACGTTGGCTTTTAAATGTGATTTTCCTGGAATTTCTCTCAAACAGAAGACACGAGATTTGGTGTTAAAGAATTGAATATACAGAATGCAAACAAAGGCTTCCCTACAAGTGAATTGCCTAACCATTCAACACAGTTCTAAAAACTGAATAGAATGCAGTTTTCACTCAGATGAAAGACGTATGCTTTCCTTCTTAAGAAGTGTTTTCAAAGACATTCACAGAGTGATTCTACAAAGTCTTTTTACTGACATTGGATTTTAACGTCTTTTCACTGGAATTTCTGTCAAATGCAAGACTCGCGATTTGCTGTTAAAGAATTGAGTATACAGAATGCAAACAAATGCTTCACTACAAGTGAATCGCCTAACCATTTAACACAGTACTAATAACTGAATAGAATGCAGTTTTCACTCAGATGAAAGACGTATGCTCTCCTTCTTAAAAGGTGTTTTCAAAGACATTCACAGAGTGATTCTACAAAGCCTTTTTACTGACTTTGGCTTTTAAACGTGATTTCACTGGAATTTCTCTCAAAGGCAAGATGCGAAATTTGCTGTTAAAGTATTGAGTATACAGAATGCGAACAAAGGCTTCCCTACAAGTGAATCGCCTAACCATTCAACACAGTACTAAAAATTGAATAGAATGCTGTTTTCACTCAGATGAAAGACGTATGCTTTCCTTCTTAAGAAGTGTTTTCAAAGACATTCACAGACTGATTATACAAAGCCTTTTTACTGACGTTGGCTTTTAAACGTGATTTCACTGTCAAATGCAAGACGCGAGATTTGCTGTTAAAGAATTGAGTATACAGAATGCTAACAAATGCTTCCCTACAAGTGAATCGCCTAACCATTCAACACAGTACTAAAAATTGAATAGAATGCTGTTTTCACTCAGATGCGAGACATATGCTTTCCTTCTTAAGAAGTGTTTTCAAAGATATTCACAGAGTGATTCTAAAAAGCCTTTTTACTGACATTGGCTTTTAAACGTGATTTCACTGGAATTTCTGTCAAATGCAAGACGCGAGATTTGCTGTTAAAGAATTGAGTATACAGAATGCAAACAAATGCTTCCCTACAAGGGAATCACCTAACCATTCAACACAGTACAAACACTGAATAGAATGCAGATTTCACTCAGATGAAAGACGTATGCTTTCCTTCTTAAGAAGTGTTTTCAAAGACATTCACAGAGTGATTCTACAAAGCCTTTTTACTGACGTTGGCTTTTAAACGTGATTTCACTGGAATTTCTGTCAAATGCAAGACGCGAGATTTGCTGTTAAAGAATTGAGTATACAGAATGCTAACAAATGCTTCCCTACAAGTGAATCGCCTAACCATTCAACACAGTACTAAAAATTGAATAGAATGCTGTTTTCACTCAGATGCGAGACATATGCTTTCCTTCTTAAGAAGTGTTTTCAAAGACATTCACAGAGTGATTCTACAAAGCCTTTTTACTGACATTGGCTTTTAAACGTGCGTTCACTCGAATTTCTGTCAAATGAAGGATGCGCGATTTGCTGTTAAAGAATTGAGTATACAGAATGCAAACAAATGCTTCCCTACAAGTGAATCACTTAACGATTCAACACAGTACTAAAAACTGAATAGAATGCAGTTTTCACTCAGATGAAAGACGTGTGCTTTCCTTCTTAAGAAGTGTTTTCAAAGACATTCACAGAGTGATTCTAAAAAGCCTTTTTACTGACGTTGGCTTTTAAACGTGATTTCACTGCAATTTCTATCAAAGGCAAGATGCGAGATTTGCTGTTAAAGAATTGAGTATACAGAATGCGAACAAACGCTTCCCTACAAGTGAATCGCCTAACCATTCAACACAGTACTAAAAACTGTATAGAATGCAGTTTTCACTCAGATGAAAGACGTATGCTTTCCTTCTTAAGAAGTGTTTTCAAAGACATTCACAGAGTGACTCTACAAAGCCTTTTTACTGACGTTGGCTTTTAAACGTGCTTTCACTGGAATTTCTGTCAAATGAAAGACGCGAGATTTGCTGATAAAGAATTGAGTATACAAAATGCAAACATATGCTTCCCTAAAAGTGAATCCCCTAACCATTCAACACAATACTAAAAACTGAATAGAATGCAGTTTTCACTCAGATGAAAGACATATGCTTTCCTTCTTAAGAAGTGTTTTCAAAGACATTCACAGAGTGACTCTACAAAGCCTTTTTAGTGACATTGGCTTTTAAAAGTGATTTCACTGGAATTTCTTTCAAACGCAGGACCAAGATTTGCTGTTAAAGAATTGAGTATACAGAATGCGAACAAAGGCTTTCCTATAAGTGAATCGCCTAACCATTCAACACAGTACTAAACACTGAATAGAATGCAGTTTTCACTAAGATGAAAGACGTATGCTTTCCTTCTTAAGAAGTGTTTTCAAAGACATTCACAGAGTGATTCTACAAAACCTTTTTACTGATGTTGGCTTTTAAACGTGATTTCACTGGAATTTCTGTCAAATGAAAGACGCGAGATTTGCTGATAAAGAATTGAGTATACAAAATGAAAACACATGCTTCCCTAAAAGTGAATCCCCTAACCATTCAACACAGTACTAAACACTGAATAGAATGCAGTTTTCACTCAGATGAAAGACGTATGCTTTCCTTCTTAAGAAGTGTTTTCAAAGACATTCACAGAGTGACTCTACAAAGCCTTTTTACTGAAGTTGCCTTTTAAACGTGATTTCACTGGAATTTCTGTCAAACACAGGACGCGAGATTTGCTGTTAAAGAATTGAGTATACAGAATGCAAACAAACGCTTTCCTACAAGTGAATCGCCTAACCATTCAACACAGTACTAAACACTGAATAGAATGCAGTTTTCACTCAGATGAAAGGCGTATGCTTTCCTTCTTAAGAAGTGTTCTCAAAGACATTCACAGAGTGTTTCTACAAAGCCTTTTTACTGATGTTGGCTTTTAAACATGATTTCACTGGAATTTCTGTCAAATGAAAGACGCGAGATTTGCTGAATTGAGTATACAAAATGAAAACATATGCTTCCCTAAAAGTGAATCCCCTAACCATTCAACAAGGTACTAAAAACTGAATAGAATGCAGTTTTCACTCAGATGAAAGACCTATGCTTTCCTTCTTAAGAAGTGTTTTCAAAGACATTCACAGAGTGATTCTACAAAGCCTTTTTACTGGCGTTGGCTTTTAAACGTGATTTCCCTGGAATTTCTGTCAAATGAAAGACACGAGATTTGCTGTTAAAGAATTGAGTATACAGAATGCGAACAAAGGCTTCCGTACAAGTGAATTGCCTAACCATTCAACACAGTTCTAAAAACTGAATAGAATGCAGTTTTCACTCAGACGAAAGACGTATACTTTCCTTCTTAAGAAGTGTTTTCAAAGACATTCACAGAGTGATTCTACAAAGCCTTTTTACTGACATTGGCTTTTAAACGTGATTTCACTGGAATTTATGTCAAATGCAAGACACAAGTTTTGCTGTTAAAGAATTGAGTATACAGAATGCAAACAAACCCTTACCTACAAGTGAGTCACCTAATCATTCAACACAGTTCTAAAAACTGAATCGAATGCAGTTTTCACTCAGATGAAACACATATGCTTTCCTTCTTAAGGTGGGTTTTCAAAGACATTCACGGAGTGATTCTACAAAGCCTTTTTACTGATGTTGGCTTTTAAACGTGATTTCTCTGTAATTTCTCTCAAACGAAAGACACGAGATTTGGTGTTAAAGAATTGAGTATACAGAATGCGAACAAAGGCTTCCCTACAAGTGAATCGCCTAACCATTCAACACAGTACTAAAAACTGAATAGAATGCAGTTTTCACTCAGATGAAAGACGTATGCTTTCCTTCTTAAGAAGTGTTTTCAAAGACATTCACAGAGTGATTCTACAAAGCCTTTTTACTGGCGTTGGCTTTTAAACGTGATTTCCCTGGAATTTCTCTCAAACGAAAGACACGAGATTTGCTGTTAAAGAATTGAGTATACAGAATGCAAACAAACGCTTCCCTACAAGTGAATCGCCTAACCATTTAACACAGTACTAAAAACTGAATAGAATGCAATTTTCACTCAGAGGAAAGACTTATGCTCTCCGTCTTAAGAAGTGTTTTCAAAGACATTCACAGAGTGACTCTACAAAGCCTTTTTACTGACGTTGGCTTTTAAACGTGATTTCACTGGAATTTCTGTCAAATGCAAGACTCGCGATTTTCTGTTAAAGAATTGAGTATACAGAATGCAAACAAACGCTTCCCTACAAGTGAATCGCCTAACCATTTAACACAGTACTAATAACTGAATAGAATGCAGTTTTCACTCAGATGAAAGACGTATGCTCTCCTTCTTAAGAAGTGTTTTCAAAGACATTCACAGAGTGATTCAACAAAGCCTTTTTACTGACTTTGGCTTTTAAACATGATTTCACTGGAATTTCTGTCAAAGGCAAGATGCGAAATTTGCTGTTAAAGTATTGAGTATACAGAATGTGAAAAAAGGCTTCCCTACAAGTGAATCGCCTAACCACTCAACACAGTACTAAACACTGAATAGAATGCAGTTTTCACTCAGATGAAAGACGTATGCTTTCCTTCTTAAGAAGTGTTTTCAAAGACATTCACAGAGTGATTCCACAAAGCCTTTTTACTGACGTTGGCTTTTAAACGTGATTTCACTGGAATTTCTGTCAAATGCAAGATGCGAGATTTGCTGTTAAAGAATTGAGTATACAGAATGCGAACAAACGCTTCCCTACAAGTGAATCGCCTAACCATTCAACACAGTACTAAAAACTGTATAGAATGCAGTTTTCACTCAGATGAAAGACGTATGCTTTCCTTCTTAAGAAGTGTTTTCAAAGACATTTACAGAGTCATTCTACAATGCCTTTTTACTGACATTGGCTTTTAAACGTGATTTCACTGGAATTTCTGTCAAATGCAAGACGCGAGATTTGCTGATAAAGAATTGAGTATACAAAATGCAAACATATGCTTCCCTGAAAGTTAATCCCCTAACCATTCAACACAGTACTAAAAAATGAATAGAATGCAGTTTTCACTCAGATGAAAGACGTATGCTTTCCTTCTTAAGAAGTGTTTTCAAAGACATTCACAGAGTGACTCTACAAAGCCTTTTTACTGACATTGGCTTTTAAACGTGATTTCACCGGAATTTCTCTCAAAGTAAAGGCACGAGATTTGCTGTTAAAGAATTGAGTATACAGAATGCGAACAAATGCTTCCCTACAAGTGAATCGCCTAACCCTTCAACACAGTACTAAAAACTGAATAGAATGCAGTTATCACTCAGATGAAAGACGTATGCTTTCCTTCTTAAGAAGTGTTTTCAAAGACATTCACAGAGTCATTCTACAAAGCCTTTTTACGGACATTGGCTTTTAAACGTGATTTCACTGGAATTTCTGTCAAATGCAAGATGCGAGATTTGCTGATAAAGAATTGAGTATACAAAATGCAAACATATGCTTCCCTAAAAGTTAATCCCCTAACCATTCAACACAGTACTAAAAACTGAATAGAATGCAGTTTTCACTCAGATGAAAGACGAATGCTTTCCTTCTTAAGAAGTGTTTTCAAAGACATTCACAGAGTGACTCTACAAAGCCTTTTTACTGACGTTGGCTTTTAAACGTGATTTCACTGGAATTTCTGTCAAACGCAGGACGCGAGATTTGCTGTTAAAGAATTGAGTATACAGAATGCGAACAAACGCTTTCCTACAAGTGAATCCTCTAACCATTCAACACAGTACTAAAAACTGAATAGAATGCAGTTTTCACTCAGATGAAAGACGTATGCTTTCATTCTTAAGAAGTGTTTTCAAAGACATTCACAGAGTGATTCGACAAAGCCTTTTTACTGGCGTTGGATTTTAAATGTGATTTCCCTGGAATTTCTCTCAAACGAAAGACACGAGATTTGCTGTTAAAGAATTGAGTGTACAGAATGCGAACAAAGGCTTCCCTACAAGTGAATCGCCTAACCATTTAACACAGTACTAAAAACTGAATAGAATGCAATTTTCACTCAGAGGAAAGACTTATGCTCTCCGTCTTAAGAAGTGTTTTCAAAGACATTCACAGAGTGACTCTACAAAGCCTTTTTACTGACGTTGGCTTTTAAACGTGATTTCACTGGAATTTCTGTCAAATGCAAGACTCGCGATTTTCTGTTAAAGAATTGAGTATACAGAATGCAAACAAACGCTTCCCTACAAGTGAATCGCCTAACCATTTAACACAGTACTAATAACTGAATAGAATGCAGTTTTCACTCAGATGAAAGACGTATGCTCTCCTTCTTAAGAAGTGTTTTCAAAGACATTCACAGAGTGATTCAACAAAGCCTTTTTACTGACTTTGGCTTTTAAACATGATTTCACTGGAATTTCTGTCAAAGGCAAGATGCGAAATTTGCTGTTAAAGTATTGAGTATACAGAATGTGAAAAAAGGCTTCCCTACAAGTGAATCGCCTAACCATTTAACACAGTACTAAACACTGAATAGAATGCAGTTTTCACTCAGATGAAAGACGTATGCTTTCCTTCTTAAGAAGTGTTTT
This sequence comes from Phyllotis vaccarum, assembly GCA_033318265.1. Classification (NCBI taxonomy): domain Eukaryota; kingdom Metazoa; phylum Chordata; class Mammalia; order Rodentia; family Cricetidae; genus Phyllotis; species Phyllotis vaccarum. Next base: position 1,505,341 of record JARWLC010000049.1, read on the forward strand.
CAAAGACATTCACAGAGTGATTCCACAAAGCCTTTTTACTGACGTTGGCTTTTAAACGTGATTTCACTGGAATTTCTGTCAAATGCAAGATGCGAGATTTGCTGTTAAAGAATTGAGTATACAGAATGCGAACAAACGCTTCCCTACAAGTGAATCGCCTAACCATTCAACACAGTACTAAAAACTGTATAGAATGCAGTTTTCACTCAGATGAAAGACGTATGCTTTCCTTCTTAAGAAGTGTTTTCAAAGACATTTACAGAGTCATTCTACAATGCCTTTTTACTGACATTGGCTTTTAAACGTGATTTCACTGGAATTTCTGTCAAATGCAAGACGCGAGATTTGCTGATAAAGAATTGAGTATACAAAATGCAAACATATGCTTCCCTGAAAGTTAATCCCCTAACCATTCAACACAGTACTAAAAAATGAATAGAATGCAGTTTTCACTCAGATGAAAGACGTATGCTTTCCTTCTTAAGAAGTGTTTTCAAAGACATTCACAGAGTGACTCTACAAAGCCTTTTTACTGACATTGGCTTTTAAACGTGATTTCACCGGAATTTCTCTCAAAGTAAAGGCACGAGATTTGCTGTTAAAGAATTGAGTATACAGAATGCGAACAAATGCTTCCCTACAAGTGAATCGCCTAACCCTTCAACACAGTACTAAAAACTGAATAGAATGCAGTTATCACTCAGATGAAAGACGTATGCTTTCCTTCTTAAGAAGTGTTTTCAAAGACATTCACAGAGTCATTCTACAAAGCCTTTTTACGGACGTTGGCTTTTAAACGTGATTTCACTGGAATTTCTGTCAAATGCAAGATGCGAGATTTGCTGATAAAGAATTGAGTATACAAAATGCAAACATATGCTTCCCTAAAAGTTAATCCCCTAACCATTCAACACAGTACTAAAAACTGAATAGAATGCAGTTTTCACTCAGATGAAAGACGAATGCTTTCCTTCTTAAGAAGTGTTTTCAAAGACATTCACAGAGTGACTCTACAAAGCCTTTTTACTGACGTTGGCTTTTAAACGTGATTTCACTGGAATTTCTGTCAAACGCAGGACGCGAGATTTGCTGTTAAAGAATTGAGTATACAGAATGCGAACAAATGCTTTCCTACAAGTGAATCGTCTAACCATTCAACACAGTACTAAAAACTGAATAGAATGCAGTTTTCACTCAGATGAAAGACGTATGCTTTCATTCTTAAGAAGTGTTTTCAAAGACATTCACAGAGTGATTCGACAAAGCCTTTTTACTGGCGTTGGATTTTAAATGTGATTTCCCTGGAATTTCTCTCAAACGAAAGACACGAGATTTGCTGTTAAAGAATTGAGTGTACAGAATGCGAACAAAGGCTTCCCTACAAGTGAATCGCCTAACCATTTAACACAGTACTAAAAACTGAATAGAATGCAATTTTCACTCAGAGGAAAGACTTATGCTCTCCGTCTTAAGAAGTGTTTTCAAAGACATTCACAGAGTGACTCTACAAAGCCTTTTTACTGACGTTGGCTTTTAAACGTGATTTCACTGGAATTTCTGTCAAATGCAAGACTCGCGATTTTCTGTTAAAGAATTGAGTATACAGAATGCAAACAAACGCTTCCCTACAAGTGAATCGCCTAACCATTTAACACAGTACTAATAACTGAATAGAATGCAGTTTTCACTCAGATGAAAGACGTATGCTCTCCTTCTTAAGAAGTGTTTTCAAAGACATTCACAGAGTGATTCAACAAAGCCTTTTTACTGACTTTGGCTTTTAAACATGATTTCACTGGAATTTCTGTCAAAGGCAAGATGCGAAATTTGCTGTTAAAGTATTGAGTATACAGAATGTGAAAAAAGGCTTCCCTACAAGTGAATCGCCTAACCACTCAACACAGTACTAAACACTGAATAGAATGCAGTTTTCACTCAGATGAAAGACGTATGCTTTCCTTCTTAAGAAGTGTTTTCAAAGACATTCACAGAGTGATTGCACAAAGCCTTTTTACTGACGTTGGCTTTTAAACGTGATTTCACTGGAATTTCTGTCAAATGCAAGATGCGAGATTTGCTGTTAAAGAATTGAGTATACAGAATGCGAACAAACGCTTCCCTACAAGTGAATCGCCTAACCATTCAACACAGTACTAAAAACTGTATAGAATGCAGTTTTCACTCAGATGAAAGACGTATGCTTTCCTTCTTAAGAAGTGTTTTCAAAGACATTTACAGAGTCATTCTACAATGCCTTTTTACTGACATTGGCTTTTAAACGTGATTTCACTGGAATTTCTGTCAAATGCAAGACGCGAGATTTGCTGATAAAGAATTGAGTATACAAAATGCAAACATATGCTTCCCTGAAAGTTAATCCCCTAACCATTCAACACAGTACTAAAAAATGAATAGAATGCAGTTTTCACTCAGATGAAAGACGTATGCTTTCCTTCTTAAGAAGTGTTTTCAAAGACATTCACAGAGTGACTCTACAAAGCCTTTTTACTGACATTGGCTTTTAAACGTGATTTCACCGGAATTTCTCTCAAAGTAAAGGCACGAGATTTGCTGTTAAAGAATTGAGTATACAGAATGCGAACAAATGCTTCCCTACAAGTGAATCGCCTAACCCTTCAACACAGTACTAAAAACTGAATAGAATGCAGTTATCACTCAGATGAAAGACGTATGCTTTCCTTCTTAAGAAGTGTTTTCAAAGACATTCACAGAGTCATTCTACAAAGCCTTTTTACGGACGTTGGCTTTTAAACGTGATTTCACTGGAATTTCTGTCAAATGCAAGATGCGAGATTTGCTGATAAAGAATTGAGTATACAAAATGCAAACATATGCTTCCCTAAAAGTTAATCCCCTAACCATTCAACACAGTACTAAAAACTGAATAGAATGCAGTTTTCACTCAGATGAAAGACGAATGCTTTCCTTCTTAAGAAGTGTTTTCAAAGACATTCACAGAGTGACTCTACAAAGCCTTTTTACTGACGTTGGCTTTTAAACGTGATTTCACTGGAATTTCTGTCAAACGCAGGACGCGAGATTTGCTGTTAAAGAATTGAGTATACAGAATGCGAACAAACGCTTTCCTACAAGTGAATCGTCTAACCATTCAACACAGTACTAAAAACTGAATAGAATGCAGTTTTCACTCAGATGAAAGACGTATGCTTTCATTCTTAAGAAGTGTTTTCAAAGACATTCACAGAGTGATTCGACAAAGCCTTTTTACTGGCGTTGGATTTTAAATGTGATTTCCCTGGAATTTCTCTCAAACGAAAGACACGAGATTTGCTGTTAAAGAATTGAGTGTACAGAATGCGAACAAAGGCTTCCCTACAAGTGAATCGCCTAACCATTCAACACAGTTCTAAAAACTGAATAGAATGCAGTTTTCACTCAGACGAAAGATGTATGCTTTCCTTCTTTAGAAGTGTTTTCAAAGACATTCACAGAGTGATTCTACAAAGGCTTTTTACTGACATTGGCTTTTAAACGTGATTTCACTGGAATTTCTGTCAAATGCAAGACGCAAGTTTTGCTGTTAAAGAATTGAGTATAAAGAATGCAAACAAACCCTTACCTACAAGTGAATCACCTAATCATTCAACTCAGTTCTACAAACTGAATCGAATGCAGTTTTCACTCAGATGAAACACATATGCTTTCCTTCTTAAGCTGTGTTTTCAAAGACATTCACGGAGTGATTCTACAAAGCCTTTTTACTGATGTTGGCTTTTAAACGTGATTTCACTGTAATTTCTCTCAAACGAAAGACACGAGATTTGGTGTTATAGAATTGAGTATACAGAATGCGAACAAAGGCTTCCCTACAAGTGACTCGCCTAACCATTCAACACAGTACTAAAAACTGAATAGAATGCAGTTTTCACTCAGATGAAAGACGTATGCTTTCCTTCTTAAGAAGTGTTTTCAAAGACATTCACAGAGTGATTCTACAAAGCCTTTTTACTGGCGTTGGATTTTAAACGTGATTTCCCTGTAATTTCTCCCAAACGAAAGACACGAGATTTGGTGTTAAAGAATTGAGTATACAGAATGCAAACAAAGGCTTCCCTAGGAGTGAATTGCCTAACCATTCATCACAGTACTAAACACTGAATAGAATGCAGTTTTCACTCAGATGAAAGGCGTATGGTTTCCTTCTTAAGAAGTGTTCTCAAAGACATTCACAAAGTGTTTCTACAAAGCCTTTTTACTGATGTTGGCTTTTAAACATGATTTCACTGGAATTTCTGTCAAATGAAAGACGCGAGATTTGCTGAATTGAGTATACAAAATGAAAACATATGCTTCCCTAAAAGTGAATCCCCTAACCATTCAACACAGTACTAAAAACTGAATAGAATGCAGTTTTCACTCAGATGAAAGACCTATGCTTTCCTTCTTAAGAAGGGTTTTCAAAGACATTCACAGAGTGATTCTACAAAGCCTTTTTACTGACATTGGCTTTTAAACGTGCTTTCACTGGAATTTCTGTCAAACGCAAGACGAGAGATTTGCTGTTAAAGAATTGAGTATACAGAATGCAACCAAATGCTTCCCTACAAGTGAATCGCCTAACCATTCAACACAGTTCTAAAAATTGAATAGAATGCAGTTTTCACTCACATGAAAGACGTATGCTTTCCTTCTTAAGAAGTGTTTTCAAAAACATTCACAGAGTGATTCTACAAAGCCTTTTTACTGACATTGGCTTTTAAACGTGATTTCACTGGAATTTCTGTCAAATGCAAGACACAAGTTTTGCTGTTAAAGAATTGAGTATACAGAATGCAAACAAATGCTTCCCTACAAGTGAATCGCCTAACCATTCAACACAGTTCTAAAAACTGAAGAGAATGCAGTTTTCACTCAGATGAAAGACGTATGCTTTCCTTCTTAAGAAGTGTTTTCAAAGACATTCATAGAGTCATTCTACAAAGCCTTTTTACTGACATTGGCTTTTAAACGTGATTTCACTGGAAATTCTGTCAAACGCTAGAGGCGAGATTTGCTGTTAAAGAATTGAGTATACAGAATGCGAACAAAGGCTTCCCTACAAGTGAATCGCCTAACCATTCAACACAGTACTAAAAACTGAATTGAATGCAGTTTTCTCTCAGATGAAAGATGAATGCATTCCTTCTTAAGAAGTATTTTCAAAGACATTCACAGAGTGATTCTACAAAGCCTTTATACTGACATTGGCTTTTAAAAGTGATTTCACGCGAATTTCTGTCAAACGCAGGACTCGAGATTTGCTGTTAAAGAATTGAGTATACAGAATGCAAACAAACGCTTTCCTACAAATGAATCGCCTAACCATTCTACACAGTACTAAAAACTGAATAGAATGCAGTTTTCACTCAGATGAAAGACGTGTGCTTTCCTTCTTAAGAAGTGTTTTCAAAGACATTCACAGAGTGATTCTAAAAAGCCTTTTTACTGACGTTGGCTTTTAAACGTGATTTCACTGCAATTTCTATCAAAGGCAAGATGCGAGATTTGCTGTTAAAGAATTGAGTATACAGAATGCGAACAAACGCTTCCCTACAAGTGAATCGCCTAACCATTCAACACAGTACTAAAAACTGTATAGAATGCAGTTTTCACTCAGATGAAAGACGTATGCTTTCCTTCTTAAGAAGTGTTTTCAAAGACATTCACAGAGTGACTCTACAAAGCCTTTTTACTGACGTTGGCTTTTAAACGTGCTTTCACTGGAATTTCTGTCAAATGAAAGACGCGAGATTTGCTGATAAAGAATTGAGTATACAAAATGCAAACATATGCTTCCCTAAAAGTGAATCCCCTAACCATTCAACACAATACTAAAAACTGAATAGAATGCAGTTTTCACTCAGATGAAAGACATATGCTTTCCTTCTTAAGAAGTGTTTTCAAAGACATTCAGAGAGTGACTCTACAAATTCTTTTTAGTGACATTGGCTTTTAAACGTGATTTCACTGGAATTTCTTTCAAACGCAGGACCAAGATTTGCTGTTAAAGAATTGAGTATACAGAATGCGAACAAAGGCTTTCCTATAAGTGAATCGCCTAACCATTCAACACAGTACTAAACACTGAATAGAATGCAGTTTTCACTAAGATGAAACACGTATGCGTTCCTTCTTAAGAAGTGTTTTCAAAGACATTCACAGAGTGATTCTACAAAACCTTTTTACTGATGTTGGCTTTTAAACGTGATTTCACTGGAATTTCTGTCAAATGAAAGACGCGAGATTTGCTGATAAAGAATTGAGTATACAAAATGAAAACACATGCTTCCCTAAAAGTGAATCCCCTAACCATTCAACACAGTACTAAACACTGAATAGAATGCAGTTTTCACTCAGATGAAAGACGTATGCTTTCCTTCTTAAGAAGTGTTTTCAAAGACATTCACAGAGTGACTCTACAAAGCCTTTTTACTGAAGTTGGCTTTTAAACGTGATTTCACTGGAATTTCTGTCAAACACAGGACGCGAGATTTGCTGTTAAAGAATTGAGTATACAGAATGCAAACAAACGCTTTCCTACAAGTGAATCGCCGAACCATTCAACACAGTACTAAACACTGAATAGAATGCAGTTTTCACTCAGATGAAAGGCGTATGCTTTCCTTCTTAAGAAGTGTTCTCAAAGACATTCACAGAGTGTTTCTACAAAGCCTTTTTACTGATGTTGGCTTTTAAACATGATTTCACTGGAATTTCTGTCAAATGAAAGACGCGAGATTTGCTGAATTGAGTATACAAAATGAAAACATATGCTTCCCTAAAAGTGAATCCCCTAACCATTCAACAAGGAACTAAAAACTGAATAGAATGCAGTTTTCACTCAGATGAAAGACCTATGCTTTCCTTCTTAAGAAGTGTTTTCAAAGACATTCACAGAGTGATTCTACAAAGCCTTTTTACTGGCGTTGGCTTTTAAACGTGATTTCCCTGGAATTTCTGTCAAATGAAAGACACGAGATTTGCTGTTAAAGAATTGAGTATACAGAATGCGAACAAAGGCTTCCGTACAAGTGAATTGCCTAACCATTCAACACAGTTCTAAAAACTGAATAGAATGCAGTTTTCACTCAGACGAAAGACGTATGCTTTCCTTCTTAAGAAGTGTTTTCAAAGACATTCACAGAGTGATTCTACAAAGCCTTTTTACTGACATTGGCTTTTAAACGTGATTTCACTGGAATTTATGTCAAATGCAAGACACAAGTTTTGCTGTTAAAGAATTGAGTATACAGAATGCAAACAAACCCTTACCTACAAGTGAGTCACCTAATCATTCAACACAGTTCTAAAAACTGAATCGAATGCAGTTTTCACTCAGATGAAACACATATGCTTTCCTTCTTAAGGTGGGTTTTCAAAGACATTCACGGAGTGATTCTACAAAGCCTTTTTACTGATGTTGGCTTTTAAACGTGATTTCACTGTAATTTCTCTCAAACGAAAGACACGAGATTTGGTGTTAAAGAATTGAGTATACAGAATGCGAACAAAGGCTTCCCTACAAGTGAATCTCCTAACCATTCAACACAGTACTAAAAACTGAATAGAATGTAGTTTTCACTCAGATGAAAGACGTATGCTTTCCTTCTTAAGAAGTGTTTTCAAAGACATTCACAGAGTGATTCTACAAAGCCTTTTTACTGGCGTTGGCTTTTAAACGTGATTTCCCTGGAATTTCTCTCAAACGAAAGACACGAGATTTGCTGTTAAAGAATTGAGTATACAGAATGCAAACAAACGCTTCCCTACAAGTGAATCGCCTAACCATTTAACACAGTACTAAAAACTGAATAGAATGCAATTTTCACTCAGAGGAAAGACTTATGCTCTCCGTCTTAAGAAGTGTTTTCAAAGACATTCACAGAGTGACTCTACAAAGCCTTTTTACTGACGTTGGCTTTTAAACGTTATTTCACTGGAATTTCTGTCAAATGCAAGACTCGCGATTTTCTGTTAAAGAATTGAGTATACAGAATGCAAACAAACGCTTCCCTACAAGTGAATCGCCTAACCATTTAACACAGTACTAATAACTGAATAGAATGCAGTTTTCACTCAGATGAAAGACGTATGCTCTCCTTCTTAAGAAGTGTTTTCAAAGACATTCACAGAGTGATTCAACAAAGCCTTTTTACTGTCTTTGGCTTTTAAACATGATTTCACTGGAATTTCTGTCAAAGGCAAGATGCGAAATTTGCTCTTAAAGTATTGAGTATACAGAACGCGAAAAAAGGCTTCCCTACAAGTGAATCGCCTAACCATTCAACACAGTACTAAACACTGAATAGAATGCAGTTTTCACTCAGATGAAAGACGTATGCTTTCCTTCTTTAGAAGTGTTTTCAAAGACATTCACAGAGTGATTCCACAAAGCCTTTTTACTGACGTTGGCTTTTAAACGTGATTTCACTGGAATTTCTGTCAAATGCAAGATGCGAGATTTGCTGTTAAAGAATTGAGTATACAGAATGCAAACAAACGCTTCCCTACAAGTGAATCGCCTAACCATTCAACACAGTACTAAAAACTGTATAGAATGCAGTTTTCACTCAGATGAAAGACGTATGCTTTCCTTCTTAAGAAGTGTTTTCAAAGACATTTACAGAGTCATTCTACAATGCCTTTTTACTGACATTGGCTTTTAAACGTGATTTCACTGGAATTTCTGTCAAATGCAAGACGCGAGATTTGCTGATAAAGAATTGAGTATACAAATGAAAACATATGCTTCCCTAAAAGTGAATCCCATAACCATTCAAATCAGTACTAAACACTGAATAGAATGCAGTTTTCACTCAGATGAAAGACGTATGCTTTCCTTCTTAAGAAGTGTTTTCAAAGACATTCACAGAGTGATTCCACAAAGCCTTTTTACTGACGTTGGCTTTTAAACGTGATTTCACTGGAATTTCTGTCAAACGCAGGTCGCGTGATTTGCTGTTAAAGAATTGAGTATACAGAATGCAAACAAACGCTTTCCTACAAGTGAATCGTCTAACCATTCAACACAGTACTAAAAACTGAATAGAATGCAGTTTTCACTCAGATGAAAGACGTATGCTTTCATTCTTAAGAAGTGTTTTCAAAGACATTCACAGAGTGATTCTACAAAGCCTTTTTACTGGCATTGGATTTAAACGTGATTTCCCTGGAATTTCTCTCAAATGAAAGACACGAGATTGGGTGTTAAAGAATTGAGTATACAGAATGCAAACAAAGGCTTCCCTAGGAGTGAATTGCCTAACCATTCATCACAGTACTAAACAATGAATAGAATGCAGTTTTCACTCAGACGAAAGGCTTATGGTTTCCTTCTTAAGAAGTGTTCTCAAAGACATTCACAGAGTGTTTCTACAAAGCCTTTTTACTGATGTTGGCTTTTAAACATGATTTCACTGGAATTTCTGTCAAATGGAAGACGCGAGATTTGCTGAATTGAGTATACAAAATGAAAACATATGCTTCCCTAAAAGTGAATCCCCTAACCATTCAACACAGTACTAAAAACTGAATAGAATGCAGTTTTCACTCAGATGAAAGACCTATGCTTTCCTTCTTAAGAAGTGTTTCAAAGACATTCACAGAGTGATTCTACAAAGCCTTTTTACTGGCGTTGGCTTTTAAACGTGATTTCCCTGGAATTTCTCTCAAACGAAGACACTAGATTTGCTGTTAAAGAATTGAGTATACAGAATGCGAACAAATGCTTCCCTACAAGTGAATTGCCTAACCATTCAACACAGTTCTAAAAACTGAATAGAATGCAGTTTTCACTCAGACGAAAGACGTATGCTTTCCTTCTTAAGAAGTGTTTTCAAAGACATTCACAGAGTGATTCTACAAAGCCTTTTTACTGACATTGGCTTTTAAACGTGATTTCACTGGAATTTCTGTCAAATGCAAGACACAAGTTTTGCTGTTAAAGAATTGAGTATACAGAATGCAAACAAACCCTTACCTACAAGTGAGTCACCTAATCATTCAACACAGTTCTAAAAACTGAATCGAATGCAGTTTTCACTCAGATGAAACACATATGCTTTCCTTCTTAAGCTGTGTTTTCAAAGACATTCACGGAGTGATTCTACAAAGCCTTTTTACTGATGTTGGCTTTTAAACGTGATTTCACTGTAATTTCTCTCAAACGAAAGACACGAGATTTGGTGTTAAAGAATTGAGTATACAGAATGCGAACAAAGGGTTCCCTACAAGTGAATCTCCTAACCATTCAACACAGTACTAAAAACTGAATAGAATGCAGTTTTCACTCAGATGAAAGACGTATGCTTTCCTTCTTAAGAAGTGTTTTTAAAGACATTCACAGAGTGATTCTACAAAGCCTTTTTACTGGCGTTGGCTTTTAAACGTGATTTCCCTGGAATTTCTCTCAAAAGAAAGACACGAGATTTGCTGTTAAAGAATTGATTATACAGAATGCAAACAAAGGCTTCCCTACAAGTGAATCGCCTAACCATTTAACACAGTACTAAAAACTGAATAGAATGCAATTTTGACTCAGATGAAAGACTTATGCTCTCTGTCTTAAGAAGTGTTTTCAAAGACATTCACAGAGTGACTCTACAAAGCCTTTTTACTGACGTTGGCTTTTAAACGTAATTTCACTGGAAATTCTGTCAAATGCAAGACTCGCGATTTTCTGTTAAAGAATTGAGTATACAGAATGCAAACAAACGCTTCCCTACAAGTGAATCGCCTAACCATTCAACACAGTACTAAAAACTGTATAGAATGCCGTTTTCACTCAGATGAAAGACGTATGCTTTCCTTCTTAAGAAGTGTTTTCAAAGACATTCACAGAGTCATTCTACAATGCCTTTTTACTGACTTTGGATTTTAAACGTGATTTCACTGGAATTTCTGTCAAATGCAAGACGCGAGATTTGCTGATAAAGAATTGAGTATACAAAATGCAAACATATGCTTCCCTAAAAGTTAATCCCCTAACCATTCAACACAGTACTAAAAAATGAATAGAATGCAGTTTTCTCTCAGATGAAAGACGTATGCTTTCCTTCTTAAGAAGTGTTTTCAAAGACATTCACAGAGTGACTCTACAAAGCCTTTTTACTGACGTTGGCTTTTAAACGTGATTTCCCTGGAATTTCTCTCAAAGTAAAGACACGAGATTTGCTGTTAAAGAATTGAGTATACAGAAGGCGAACAAAGGCTTCCCTACAAGTGAATTGTCTAACCATTCAACACAGTACTAAAAACTGAATAGAATGCAGTTTTCACTCAGATGAAAGACGTATGCTTTCCTTCTTAAGAAGTGTTTTCAAAGACATTCACAGAGTGATTCTACAAAGGCTTTTTACTGACATTGGCTTTTAAACGTGATTTCACTGGAATTTCTGTCAAATGCAAGACGCAAGTTTTGCTGTTAAAGAATTGAGTATACAGAATGCAAACAAACCCTTACCTACAAGTGAATCACCTAATCATTCAACACAGTTCTAAAAACTGAATCGAATGCAGTTTTCACTCAGATGAAACACATATGCTTTCCTTCTTAAGCTGTGTTTTCAAAGAAATTCACGGAGTGACTCTACAAAGCCTTTTACTGATGTTGGCTTTTAAACGTGATTTCACTGTAATTTCTCTCAAACGAAAGACACGAGATTTGGTGTTATAGAATTGAGTATACAGAATGCGAACAAAGGCTTCCCTACAAGTGAATCGCCTAACCATTCAGCACAGTACTAAAAACTGAATAGAATGCAGTTTTCACTCAGATGAAAGACGTATTCTTTCCTTCTTAAGAAGTGTTTTCAAAGACATTCAAAGAGTCATTCTACAAAGGCTTTTTATTGATGTTGGCTTTTAAACGTGATTTCACTGGAATTTCTGTCAAATGAAAGACACGAGATTTGCTGATATAGAATTGAGTATACAAATGAAAACATATGCTTCCCTAAAAGTGAATCCCCTAACCATTCAACACAGTACTAAAAACTGAATAGAATGCAATTTTCACTCAGATGAAAGACTTATGCTCTCCGTCTTAAGAAGTGTTTTCAAAGACATTCACAGAGTGACTCTACAAAGCCTTTTTACTGACGTTGGATTTTAAACGTGATTTCACTGGAATTTCTGTCAAACGCAGGACGCGAGATTTGCTGTTAAAGAATTGAGTATACAGAATGCGAACAAACGCTTTCCTACAAGTGAATCGTCTAACCATTCAACACAGTACTAAAAACTGAATAGAATGCAGTTTTCACTCAGATGAAAGACGTATGCTTTCCTTCTTAAGAAGTGTTTTCAAAGACATTCACAGAGTGACTCTACAAAGCCTTTTTACTGACGTTGGATTTTAAACGTGATTTCCCTGGAATTTCTCTCAAACGAAAGACACGAGATTTGGTGTTAAAGAATTGAGTATACAGAATGCAAACAAAGGCTTCCCTAGGAGTGAATTGCCTAACCATTCATCACAGTACTAAACACTGAATAGAATGCAGTTTTCACTCAGATGAAAGGCGTATGGTTTCCTTCTTAAGAAGTGTTCTCAAAGACATTCACAGAGTGTTTCTACAAAGCCTTTTTACTGATGTTGGCTTTTAAACATGATTTCACTGGAATTTCTGTCAAATGAAAGACGCGAGATTTGCTGAATTGAGTATACAAAATGAAAACATATGCTTCCCTAAAAGTGAATCCCCTAACCATTCAACACAGTACTAAAAACTGAATAGAATGCAGTTTTCACTCAGATGAAAGACCTATGCTTTCCTTCTTAAGAAGTGTTTTCAAAGACATTCACAGAGTGATTCTACAAAGCCTTTTTACTGGCGTTGGCTTTTAAACGTGATTTCCCTGGAATTTCTCTCAAACGAAGACACGAGATTTGCTGTTAAAGAATTGAGTATACAGAATGCGAACAAAGGCTTCCGTACAAGTGAATTGCCTAACCATTCAACACAGTTCTAAAAACTGAATAGAATGCAGTTTTCACTCAGACGAAAGACGTATGCTTTCCTTCTTAAGAAGTGTTTTCAAAGACATTCACAGAGTGATTCTACAAAGCCTTTTTACTGACATTGGCTTTTAAACGTGATTTCACTGGAATTTCTGTCAAATGCAAGACACAAGTTTTGCTGTTAAAGAATTGAGTATACAGAATGCAAACAAACCCTTACCTACAAGTGAGTCACCTAATCATTCAACACAGTTCTAAAAACTGAATCGAATGCAGTTTTCACTCAGATGAAACACATATGCTTTCCTTCTTAAGCTGTGTTTTCAAAGACATTCACGGAGTGATTCTACAAAGCCTTTTTACTGATGTTGGCTTTTAAACGTGATTTCACTGTAATTTCTCTCAAACGAAAGACACGAGATTTGGTGTTAAAGAATTGAGTATACAGAATGCGAACAAAGGGTTCCCTACAAGTGAATCGCCTAACCATTCAACACAGTACTAAAAACTGAATAGAATGCAGTTTTCACTCAGATGAAAGACGTATGCTTTCCTTCTTAAGAAGTGTTTTCAAAGACATTCACAGAGTGATTCTACAAAGCCTTTTTACTGGCGTTGGCTTTTAAAAGTGATTTCCCTGGAATTTCTCTCAAACGAAAGACACGAGATTTGCTGTTAAAGAATTGAGTATACAGAATGCAAACAAATGCTTCCCTACAAGTGAATCGCCTAACCATTTAACACAGTACTAAAAACTGAATAGAATGCAATTTTGACTCAGATGAAAGACTTATGCTCTCCGTCTTAAGAAGTGTTTTCAAAGACATTCACAGAGTGACTCTACAAAGCCTTTTTACTGACGTTGGCTTTTAAACGTAATTTCACTGGAAATTCTGTCAAATGCAAGACTCGCGATTTTCTGTTAAAGAATTGAGTATACAGAATGCAAACAAACGCTTCCCTACAAGTGAATCGCCTAACCATTTAACACAGTACTAATAACTGAATAGAATGCAGTTTTCACTCAGATGAAAGACGTATGCTCTCCTTCTTAAGAAGTGTTTTCAAAGACATTCACAGAGTGATTCCACAAAGCCTTTTTACTGACTTTGGCTTTTAAACATGATTTCACTGGAATTTCTGTCAAAGGCAAGATGCGAAATTTGCTGTTAAAGTATTGAGTATACAGAATGCGAACAAAGGCTTCCCTACAAGTGAATCGCCTAACCATTCAACACAGTACTAAACACTGAATAGATTGCAGTTTTCACTCAGATGAAAGACGTATGCTTTCCTTCTTAAGAAGTGTTTTCAAAGACATTCACAGAGTGATTACACAAAGCCTTTTTACTGACGTTGGCTTTTAATCGTGATTTCACTGGAATTTCTGTCAAATGCAAGATTCGAGATTTGCTGTTAAAGAATTGAGTATACAGAATGCGAACAAACGCTTCCTTACAAGTGAATCGCCTAACCATTCAACACAGTACTAAAAACTGTATAGAATGCAGTTTTCACTCAGATGAAAGACATATGCTTTCCTTCTTAAGAAGTGTTTTCAAGGACATTCACAGAGTCATTCTACAATGCCTTTTTACTGACGTTGGATTTTAAACGTGATTTCACTGGAATTTCTGTCAAATGCAAGATTCGAAATTTGCTGTTAAAGTATTGAGTATACAGAATGCTAACAAAGGCTTCCCTTCAAGTGAATAGCCTAACCATTCTACACAGTACTAAAAACTGAATAGAATGCAGTTTTCGCTCAGATGAAAGACGTTTGGACTCCTGCTTAAGAAGTGTTTTCAAAGACATTCACAGAGTGATTCTACAAAGCCTTTTTAGTGACATTGGCTTTTAAACGTGATTTCACTGGAATTTCTTTCAAACGCAGGACCAAGATTTGCTGTTAAAGAATTGAGTATACAGAATGCGAACAAAGGCTTTCCTATAAGTGAATCGCCTAACCATTCAACACAGTACTAAACACTGAATAGAATGCAGTTTTCACTAAGATGAAAGACGTATGCTTTCCTTCTTAAGAAGTGTTTTCAAAGACATTCACAGAGTGATTCTACAAAACCTTTTTACTGATGTTGGCTTTTAAACGTGATTTCACTGGAATTTCTGTCAAATGAAAGACGCGAGATTTGCTGATAAAGAATTGAGTATACAAAATGAAAACACATGCTTCCCTAAAAGTGAATCCCCTAACCATTCAACACAGTACTAAACACTGAATAGAATGCAGTTTTCACTCAGATGAAAGACATATGCTTTCCTTCTTAAGAAGTGTTTTCAAAGACATTCACAGAGTGACTCTACAAAGCCTTTTTACTGAAGTTGGCTTTTAAACGTGATTTCACTGGAATTTCTGTCAAACACAGGACGCGAGATTTGCTGTTAAAGAATTGAGTATACAGAATGCAAACAAACGCTTTCCTACAAGTGAATCGCCTAACCATTCAACACAGTACTAAACACTGAATAGAATGCAGTTTTCACTCAGATGAAAGGCGTATGCTTTCCTTCTTAAGAAGTGTTCTCAAAGACATTCACAGAGTGTTTCTACAAAGCCTTTTTACTGATGTTGGCTTTTAAACATGATTTCACTGGAATTTCTGTCAAATGAAAGACGCGAGATTTGCTGAATTGAGTATACAAAATGAAAACATATGCTTCCCTAAAAGTGAATCCCCTAACCATTCAACAAGGAACTAAAAACTGAATAGAATGCAGTTTTCACTCAGATGAAAGACCTATGCTTTCCTTCTTAAGAAGTGTTTTCAAAGACATTCACAGAGTGATTCTACAAAGCCTTTTTACTGACATTGGCTTTTAAACGTGATATCACTGGAATTTATGTCAAATGCAAGACACAAGTTTTGCTGTTAAAGAATTGAGTATACAGAATGCAAACAAACCCTTACCTACAAGTGAGTCACCTAATCATTCAACACAGTTCTAAAAACTGAATCGAATGCAGTTTTCACTCAGATGAAACACATATGCTTTCCTTCTTAAGGTGGGTTTTCAAAGACATTCACGGAGTGATTCTACAAAGCCTTTTTACTGATGTTGGCTTTTAAACGTGATTTCACTGTAATTTCTCTCAAACGAAAGACACGAGATTTCGTGTTAAAGAATTGAGTATACAGAATGCGAACAAAGGCTTCCCTACAAGTGAATCGCCTAACCATTCAACACAGTACTAAACACTGAATAGAATGTAGTTTTCACTCAGATGAAAGACGTATGCTTTCCTTCTTAAGAAGTGTTTTCAAAGACATTCACAGAGTGATTCTACAAAGCCTTTTTACTGGCGTTGGCTTTTAAACGTGATTTCCCTGGAATTTCTCTCAAACGAAAGACACGAGATTTGCTGTTAAAGAATTGAGTATACAGAATGCAAACAAACGCTTCCCTACAAGTGAATCGCCTAACCATTTAACACAGTACTAAAAACTGAATAGAATGCAATTTTCACTCAGAGGAAAGACTTATGCTCTCCGTCTTAAGAAGTGTTTTCAAAGACATTCACAGAGTGACTCTACAAAGCCTTTTTACTGACGTTGGCTTTTAAACGTTATTTCACTGGAATTTCTGTCAAATGCAAGACTCGCGATTTTCTGTTAAAGAATTGAGTATACAGAATGCAAACAAACGCTTCCCTACAAGTGAATCGCCTAACCATTTAACACAGTACTAATAACTGAATAGAATGCAGTTTTCACTCAGATGAAAGACGTATGCTCTCCTTCTTAAGAAGTGTTTTCAAAGACATTCACAGAGTGATTCAACAAAGCCTTTTTACTGTCTTTGGCTTTTAAACATGATTTCACTGGAATTTCTGTCAAAGGCAAGATGCGAAATTTGCTCTTAAAGTATTGAGTATACAGAACGCGAAAAAAGGCTTCCCTACAAGTGAATCGCCTAACCATTCAACACAGTACTAAACACTGAATAGAATGCAGTTTTCACTCAGATGAAAGACGTATGCTTTCCTTCTTTAGAAGTGTTTTCAAAGACATTCACAGAGTGATTCCACAAAGCCTTTTTACTGACGTTGGCTTTTAAACGTGATTTCACTGGAATTTCTGTCAAATGCAAGATGCGAGATTTGCTGTTAAAGAATTGAGTATACAGAATGCGAACAAATGCTTCCCTACAAGTGAATCGCCTAACCATTCAACACAGTACTGAAAACTGTATAGAATGCAGTTTTCACTCAGATGAAAGACGTATGCTTTCCTTCTTAAGAAGTGTTTTCAAAGACATTTACAGAGTCATTCTACAATGCCTTTTTACTGACATTGGCTTTTAAACGTGATTTCACTGGAATTTCTGTCAAATGCAATACGCGAGATTTGCTGATAAAGAATTGAGTATACAAATGAAAACATATGCTTCCCTAAAAGTGAATCCCATAACCATTCAACACAGTACTAAAAACTGAATAGAATGCAGTTTTCACTCAGATGAAAGACCTATGCTTTCCTTCTTAAGAAGTGTTTTCAAAGACATTCACAGAGTGATTCTACAAAGCCTTTTTACTGGCGTTGGCTTTTAAACGTGATTTCCCTGGAATTTCTCTCAAACGAAGACACGAGATTTGCTGTTAAAGAATTGAGTATACAGAATGCGAACAAAGGCTTCCGTACAAGTGAATTGCCTAACCATTCAACACAGTTCTAAAAACTGAATAGAATGCAGTTTTCACTCAGACGAAAGACGTATGCTTTCCTTCTTAAGAAGTGTTTTCAAAGACATTCACAGAGTGATTCTACAAAGCCTTTTTACTGACATTGGCTTTTAAACGTGATTTCACTGGAATTTCTGTCAAATGCAAGACACAAGTTTTGCTGTTAAAGAATTGAGTATACAGAATGCAAACAAACCCTTACCTACAAGTGAGTCACCTAATCATTCAACACAGTTCTAAAAACTGAATCGAATGCAGTTTTCACTCAGATGAAACACATATGCTTTCCTTCTTAAGCTGTGTTTTCAAAGACATTCACGGAGTGATTCTACAAAGCCTTTTTACTGATGTTGGCTTTTAAACGTGATTTCACTGTAATTTCTCTCAAACGAAAGACACGAGATTTGGTGTTAAAGAATTGAGTATACAGAATGCGAACAAAGGGTTCCCTACAAGTGAATCGCCTAACCATTCAACACAGTACTAAAAACTGAATAGAATGCAGTTTTCACTCAGATGAAAGACGTATGCTTTCCTTCTTAAGAAGTGTTTTCAAAGACATTCACAGAGTGATTCTACAAAGCCTTTTTACTGGCGTTGGCTTTTAAAAGTGATTTCCCTGGAATTTCTCTCAAACGAAAGACACGAGATTTGCTGTTAAAGAATTGAGTATACAGAATGCAAACAAATGCTTCCCTACAAGTGAATCGCCTAACCATTTAACACAGTACTAAAAACTGAATAGAATGCAATTTTGACTCAGATGAAAGACTTATGCTCTCCGTCTTAAGAAGTGTTTTCAAAGACATTCACAGAGTGACTCTACAAAGCCTTTTTACTGACGTTGGCTTTTAAACGTAATTTCACTGGAAATTCTGTCAAATGCAAGACTCGCGATTTTCTGTTAAAGAATTGAGTATACAGAATGCAAACAAACGCTTCCCTACAAGTGAATCGCCTAACCATTTAACACAGTACAAATAACTGAATAGAATGCAGTTTTCACTCAGATGAAAGACGTATGCTCTCCTTCTTAAGAAGTGTTTTCAAAGACATTCACAGAGTGATTCCACAAAGCCTTTTTACTGACTTTGGCTTTTAAACATGATTTCACTGGAATTTCTGTCAAAGGCAAGATGCGAAATTTGCTGTTAAAGTATTGAGTATACAGAATGCGAACAAAGGCTTCCCTACAAGTGAATCGCCTAACCATTCAACACAGTACTAAACACTGAATAGATTGCAGTTTTCACTCAGATGAAAGACGTATGCTTTCCTTCTTAAGAAGTGTTTTCAAAGACATTCACAGAGTGATTACACAAAGCCTTTTTACTGACGTTGGCTTTTAATCGTGATTTCACTGGAATTTCTGTCAAATGCAAGATTCGAGATTTGCTGTTAAAGAATTGAGTATACAGAATGCGAACAAACGCTTCCTTACAAGTGAATCGCCTAACCATTCAACACAGTATTAAAAACTGTATAGAATGCAGTTTTCACTCAGATGAAAGACATATGCTTTCCTTCTTAAGAAGTGTTTTCAAGGACATTCACAGAGTCATTCTACAATGCCTTTTTACTGACGTTGGATTTTAAACGTGATTTCACTGGAATTTCTGTCAAATGCAAGATTCGAAATTTGCTGTTAAAGTATTGAGTATACAGAATGCGAACAAAGGCTTCCCTACAAGTGAATCGCCTAACCATTCAACACAGTACTAAACACTGAATAGATTGCAGTTTTCACTCAGATGAAAGACGTATGCTTTCCTTCTTAAGAAGTGTTTTCAAAGACATTCACAGAGTGATTCTACAAAGCCTTTTTACTGATGTTGGCTTTTAAACGTGATTTCACTGCAATTTCTATCAAAGGCAAGATGCGAGATTTGCTGTTAAAGAATTGAGTATACAGAATGCGAACAAACGCTTCCCTACAAGTGAATCGCCTAACCATTCAACACAGTACTAAAAACTGTATAGAATGCAGTTTTCACTCAGATGAAAGACGTATGCTTTCCTTCTTAAGAAGTGTTTTCAAAGACATTCACAGAGTGACTCTACAAAGCCTTTTTACTGACGTTGGCTTTTAAACGTGCTTTCACTGGAATTTCTGTCAAATGAAAGACGCGAGATTTGCTGATAAAGAATTGAGTATACAAAATGCAAACATATGCTTCCCTAAAAGTGAATCCCCTAACCATTCAACACAATACTAAAAACTGAATAGAATGCAGTTTTCACTCAGATGAAAGACATATGCTTTCCTTCTTAAGAAGTGTTTTCAAAGACATTCACAGAGTGACTCTACAAAGCCTTTTTAGTGACATTGGCTTTTAAACGTGATTTCACTGGAATTTCTTTCAAACGCAGGACCAAGATTTGCTGTTAAAGAATTGAGTATACAGAATGCGAACAAAGGCTTTCCTATAAGTGAATCGCCTAACCATTCAACACAGTACTAAACACTGAATAGAATGCAGTTTTCACTAAGATGAAAGACGTATGCTTTCCTTCTTAAGAAGTGTTTTCAAAGACATTCACAGAGTGATTCTACAAAACCTTTTTACTGATGTTGGCTTTTAAACGTGATTTCACTGGAATTTCTGTCAAATGAAAGACACGAGATTTGCTGATAAAGAATTGAGTATACAAAATGAAAACACATGCTTCCCTAAAAGTGAATCCCCTAACCATTCAACACAGTACTAAACACTGAATAGAATGCAGTTTTCACTCAGATGAAAGACGTATGCTTTCCTTCTTAAGAAGTGTTTTCAAAGACATTCACAGAGTGACTCTACAAAGCCTTTTTACTGAAGTTGGCTTTTAAACGTGATTTCACTGGAATTTCTGTCAAACACAGGACGCGAGATTTGCTGTTAAAGAATTGAGTATACAGAATGCAAACAAACGCTTTCCTACAAGTGAATCGCCTAACCATTCAACACAGTACTAAACACTGAATAGAATGCAGTTTTCACTCAGATGAAAGGCGTATGCTTTCCTTCTTAAGAAGTGTTCTCAAAGACATTCACAGAGTGTTTCTACAAAGCCTTTTTACTGATGTTGGCTTTTAAACATGATTTCACTGGAATTTCTGTCAAATGAAAGACGCGAGATTTGCTGAATTGAGTATACAAAATGAAAACATATGCTTCCCTAAAAGTGAATCCCCTAACCATTCAACAAGGAACTAAAAACTGAATAGAATGCAGTTTTCACTCAGATGAAAGACCTATGCTTTCCTTCTTAAGAAGTGTTTTCAAAGACATTCACAGAGTGATTCTACAAAGCCTTTTTACTGGCGTTGGCTTTTAAACGTGATTTCCCTGGAATTTCTGTCAAATGAAAGACACGAGATTTGCTGTTAAAGAATTGAGTATACAGAATGCGAACAAAGGCTTCCGTACAAGTGAATTGCCTAACCATTCAACACAGTTCTAAAAACTGAATAGAATGCAGTTTTCACTCAGACGAAAGACGTATGCTTTCCTTCTTAAGAAGTGTTTTCAAAGACATTCACAGAGTGATTCTACAAAGCCTTTTTACTGACATTGGCTTTTAAACGTGATATCACTGGAATTTATGTCAAATGCAAGACACAAGTTTTGCTGTTAAAGAATTGAGTATACAGAATGCAAACAAACCCTTACCTACAAGTGAGTCACCTAATCATTCAACACAGTTCTAAAAACTGAATCGAATGCAATTTTCACTCAGATGAAACACATATGCTTTCCTTCTTAAGGTGGGTTTTCAAAGACATTCACGGAGTGATTCTACAAAGCCTTTTTACTGATGTTGGCTTTTAAACGTGATTTCACTGTAATTTCTCTCAAACGAAAGACACGAGATTTCGTGTTAAAGAATTGAGTATACAGAATGCGAACAAAGGCTTCCCTACAAGTGAATCGCCTAACCATTCAACACAGTACTAAACACTGAATAGAATGTAGTTTTCACTCAGATGAAAGACGTATGCTTTCCTTCTTAAGAAGTGTTTTCAAAGACATTCACAGAGTGATTCTACAAAGCCTTTTTACTGGCGTTGGCTTTTAAACGTGATTTCCCTGGAATTTCTCTCAAACGAAAGACACGAGATTTGCTGTTAAAGAATTGAGTATACAGAATGCAAACAAACGCTTCCCTACAAGTGAATCGCCTAACCATTTAACACAGTACTAAAAACTGAATAGAATGCAATTTTCACTCAGAGGAAAGACTTATGCTCTCCGTCTTAAGAAGTGTTTTCAAAGACATTCACAGAGTGACTCTACAAAGCCTTTTTACTGACGTTGGCTTTTAAACGTTATTTCACTGGAATTTCTGTCAAATGCAAGACTCGCGATTTTCTGTTAAAGAATTGAGTATACAGAATGCAAACAAACGCTTCCCTACAAGTGAATCGCCTAACCATTTAACACAGTACTAATAACTGAATAGAATGCAGTTTTCACTCAGATGAAAGACGTATGCTCTCCTTCTTAAGAAGTGTTTTCAAAGACATTCACAGAGTGATTCAACAAAGCCTTTTTACTGTCTTTGGCTTTTAAACATGATTTCACTGGAATTTCTGTCAAAGGCAAGATGCGAAATTTGCTCTTAAAGTATTGAGTATACAGAACGCGAAAAAAGGCTTCCCTACAAGTGAATCGCCTAACCATTCAACACAGTACTAAACACTGAATAGAATGCAGTTTTCACTCAGATGAAAGACGTATGCTTTCCTTCTTTAGAAGTGTTTTCAAAGACATTCACAGAGTGATTCCACAAAGCCTTTTTACTGACGTTGGCTTTTAAACGTGATTTCACTGGAATTTCTGTCAAATGCAAGATGCGAGATTTGCTGTTAAAGAATTGAGTATACAGAATGCGAACAAATGCTTCCCTACAAGTGAATCGCCTAACCATTCAACACAGTACTGAAAACTGTATAGAATGCAGTTTTCACTCAGATGAAAGACGTATGCTTTCCTTCTTAAGAAGTGTTTTCAAAGACATTTACAGAGTCATTCTACAATGCCTTTTTACTGACATTGGCTTTTAAACGTGATTTCACTGGAATTTCTGTCAAATGCAAGACGCGAGATTTGCTGATAAAGAATTGAGTATACAAATGAAAACATATGCTTCCCTAAAAGTGAATCCCATAACCATTCAACACAGTACTAAACACTGAATAGAATGCAGTTTTCACTCAGATGAAAGACGTATGCTTTCCTTCTTAAGAAGTGTTTTCAAAGACATTCACAGAGTGATTCCACAAAGCCTTTTTACTGACGTTGGCTTTTAAACGTGATTTCACTGGAATTTCTGTCAAACGCAGGTCGCGTGATTTGCTGTTAAAGAATTGAGTATACAGAATGCAAACAAACGCTTTCCTACAAGTGAATCGTCTAACCATTCAACACAGTACTAAAAACTGAATAGAATGCAGTTTTCACTCAGATGAAAGACGTATGCTTTCATTCTTAAGAAGTGTTTTCAAAGACATTCACAGAGTGATTCTACAAAGCCTTTTTACTGGCGTTGGATTTAAACGTGATTTCCCTGGAATTTCTCTCAAATGAAAGACACGAGATTGGGTGTTAAAGAATTGAGTATACAGAATGCAAACAAAGGCTTCCCTAGGAGTGAATTGCCTAACCATTCATCACAGTACTAAACAATGAATAGAATGCAGTTTTCACTCAGACGAAAGGCGTATGGTTTCCTTCTTAAGAAGTGTTCTCAAAGACATTCACAGAGTGTTTCTACAAAGCCTTTTTACTGATGTTGGCTTTTAAACATGATTTCACTGGAATTTCTGTCAAATGGAAGACGCGAGATTTGCTGAATTGAGTATACAAAATGAAAACATATGCTTCCCTAAAAGTGAATCCCCTAACCATTCAACACAGTACTAAAAACTGAATAGAATGCAGTTTTCACTCAGATGAAAGACCTATGCTTTCCTTCTTAAGAAGTGTTTTCAAAGACATTCACAGAGTGACTCTACAAAGCCTTTTTACTGACGTTGGCTTTTAAACGTAATTTCACTGGAAATTCTGTCAAATGCAAGACTCGCGATTTTCTGTTAAAGAATTGAGTATACAGAATGCAAACAAACGCTTCCCTACAAGTGAATCGCCTAACCATTTAACACAGTACTAATAACTGAATAGAATGCAGTTTTCACTCAGATGAAAGACGTATGCTCTCCTTCTTAAGAAGTGTTTTCAAAGACATTCACAGAGTGATTCCACAAAGCCTTTTTACTGACTTTGGCTTTTAAACATGATTTCACTGGAATTTCTGTCAAAGGCAAGATGCGAAATTTGCTGTTAAAGTATTGAGTATACAGAATGCGAACAAAGGCTTCCCTACAAGTGAATCGCCTAACCATTCAACACAGTACTAAACACTGAATAGATTGCAGTTTTCACTCAGATGAAAGACGTATGCTTTCCTTCTTAAGAAGTGTTTTCAAAGACATTCACAGAGTGATTACACAAAGCCTTTTTACTGACGTTGGCTTTTAATCGTGATTTCACTGGAATTTCTGTCAAATGCAAGATTCGAGATTTGCTGTTAAAGAATTGAGTATACAGAATGCGAACAAACGCTTCCTTACAAGTGAATCGCCTAACCATTCAACACAGTACTAAAAACTGTATAGAATGCAGTTTTCACTCAGATGAAAGACATATGCTTTCCTTCTTAAGAAGTGTTTTCAAGGACATTCACAGAGTCATTCTACAATGCCTTTTTACTGACGTTGGATTTTAAACGTGATTTCACTGGAATTTCTGTCAAATGCAAGATTCGAAATTTGCTGTTAAAGTATTGAGTATACAGAATGCGAACAAAGGCTTCCCTACAAGTGAATCGCCTAACCATTCAACACAGTACTAAACACTGAATAGATTGCAGTTTTCACTCAGATGAAAGACGTATGCTTTCCTTCTTAAGAAGTGTTTTCAAAGACATTCACAGAGTGATTCTAAAAAGCCTTTTTACTGACGTTGGCTTTTAAACGTGATTTCACTGCAATTTCTATCAAAGGCAAGATGCGAGATTTGCTGTTAAAGAATTGAGTATACAGAATGCGAACAAACGCTTCCCTACAAGTGAATCGCCTAACCATTCAACACAGTACTAAACACTGAATAGAATGCAGTTTTCACTAAGATGAAAGACGTATGCTTTCCTTCTTAAGAAGTGTTTTCAAAGACATTCACAGAGTGATTCTACAAAACCTTTTTACTGATGTTGGATTTTAAACGTGATTTCACTGGAATTTCTGTCAAATGCAAGACGCGAGATTTGCTGATAAAGAATTGAGTATACAAATGAAAACATATGCTTCCCTAAAAGTGAATCCCATAACCATTCAACACAGTACTAAACACTGAATAGAATGCAGTTTTCACTCAGATGAAAGACGTATGCTTTCCTTCTTAAGAAGTGTTTTCAAAGACATTCACAGAGTGATTCCACAAAGCCTTTTTACTGACGTTGGCTTTTAAACGTGATTTCACTGGAATTTCTGTCAAACGCAGGTCGCGTGATTTGCTGTTAAAGAATTGAGTATACAGAATGCAAACAAACGCTTTCCTACAAGTGAATCGTCTAACCATTCAACACAGTACTAAAAACTGAATAGAATGCAGTTTTCACTCAGATGAAAGACGTATGCTTTCATTCTTAAGAAGTGTTTTCAAAGACATTCACAGAGTGATTCTACAAAGCCTTTTTACTGGCGTTGGATTTAAACGTGATTTCCCTGGAATTTCTCTCAAATGAAAGACACGAGATTGGGTGTTAAAGAATTGAGTATACAGAATGCAAACAAAGGCTTCCCTAGGAGTGAATTGCCTAACCATTCATCACAGTACTAAACAATGAATAGAATGCAGTTTTCACTCAGACGAAAGGCGTATGGTTTCCTTCTTAAGAAGTGTTCTCAAAGACATTCACAGAGTGTTTCTACAAAGCCTTTTTACTGATGTTGGCTTTTAAACATGATTTCACTGGAATTTCTGTAAAATGGAAGACGCGAGATTTGCTGAATTGAGTATACAAAATGAAAACATATGCTTCCCTAAAAGTGAATCCCCTAACCATTCAACACAGTACTAAAAACTGAATAGAATGCAGTTTTCACTCAGATGAAAGACCTATGCTTTCCTTCTTAAGAAGTGTTTTCAAAGACATTCACAGAGTGATTCTACAAAGCCTTTTTACTGGCGTTGGCTTTTAAACGTGATTTCCCTGGAATTTCTCTCAAACGAAGACACGAGATTTGCTGTTAAAGAATTGAGTATACAGAATGCGAACAAATGCTTCCCTACAAGTGAATTGCCTAACCATTCAACACAGTTCTAAAAACTGAATAGAATGCAGTTTTCACTCAGACGAAAGACGTATGCTTTCCTTCTTAAGAAGTGTTTTCAAAGACATTCACAGAGTGATTCTACAAAGCCTTTTTACTGACATTGGCTTTTAAACGTGATTTCACTGGAATTTCTGTCAAATGCAAGACACAAGTTTTGCTGTTAAAGAATTGAGTATACAGAATGCAAACAAACCCTTACCTACAAGTGAGTCACCTAATCATTCAACACAGTTCTAAAAACTGAATCGAATGCAGTTTTCACTCAGATGAAACACATATGCTTTCCTTCTTAAGCTGTGTTTTCAAAGACATTCACGGAGTGATTCTACAAAGCCTTTTTACTGATGTTGGCTTTTAAACGTGATTTCACTGTAATTTCTCTCAAACGAAAGACACGAGATTTGGTGTTAAAGAATTGAGTATACAGAATGCGAACAAAGGGTTCCCTACAAGTGAATCGCCTAACCATTCAACACAGTACTAAAAACTGAATAGAATGCAGTTTTCACTCAGATGAAAGACGTATGCTTTCCTTCTTAAGAAGTGTTTTCAAAGACATTCACAGAGTGATTCTACAAAGCCTTTTTACTGGCGTTGGCTTTTAAAAGTGATTTCCCTGGAATTTCTCTCAAACGAAAGACACGAGATTTGCTGTTAAAGAATTGAGTATACAGAATGCGAACAAAGGGTTCCCTACAAGTGAATCTCCTAACCATTCAACACAGTACTAAAAACTGAATAGAATGCAGTTTTCACTCAGATGAAAGACGTATGCTTTCCTTCTTAAGAAGTGTTTTTAAAGACATTCACAGAGTGATTCTACAAAGCCTTTTTACTGGCGTTGGCTTTTAAACGTGATTTCCCTGGAATTTCTCTCAAAAGAAAGACACGAGATTTGCTGTTAAAGAATTGAGTATACAGAAGGCGAACAAAGGCTTCCCTACAAGTGAATTGTCTAACCATTCAACACAGTACTAAAAACTGAATAGAATGCAGTTTTCACTCAGATGAAAGACGTATGCTTTCCTTCTTAAGAAGTGTTTTCAAAGACATTCACAGAGTGATTCTACAAAGCCTTTTTACTGATGTTGGCTTTTAAACGTGATTTCACTGGAATTTCTGTCAAATGCAAGATGCGAGATTTGCTGTTAAAGAATTGAGTATACAGAATGCGAACAAATGCTTCCCTACAAGTGAATTGCCTAACCATTCAACACAGTACTAAAAACTGAATAGAATGCAGTTTTCACTCAGATGAAAGACGTATGCTTTCCTTCTTAAGAAGTGTTTTCAAAGACATTCACAAAGTCATTCTACAAAGCCTTTTTACGCACGTTGGCTTTTAAACGTGATTTCACTGGAATTTCTGTCAAATGCAAGATGCGAGATTTGCTGATAAAGAATTGAGTATACAAAATGCAAACATATGCTTCCCCAAAAGTTAATCCCCTAACCATTCAACACAGTACTAAAAACTGAATAGAATGCAGTTTTCACTCAGATGAAAGACGAATGCTTTCCTTCTTAAGAAGTGTTTTCAAAGACATTCACAGAGTGACTCTACAAAGGCTTTTTACTGACATTGGCTTTTAAACGTGATTTCACTGGAATTTCTGTCAAATGCAAGACGCAAGTTTTGCTGTTAAAGAATTGAGTATAGAGAATGCAAACAAACCCTTACCTACAAGTGAATCACCTAATCATTCAACACAGTTCTAAAAACTGAATCGAATGCAGTTTTCACTCAGATGAAACACATATGCTTTACTTCTTAAGCTGTGTTTTCAAAGACATTCACGGAGTGATTCTACAAAGCCTTTTTACTGATGTTGGCTTTTAAACGTGATTTCACTGTAATTTCTCTCAAACGAAAGACACGAGATTTGCTGTTAAAGAATTGAGTATACAGAATGCGAACAAAGGCTTCCCTACAAGTGAATTGCCTAACCATTCAACACAGTTCTAAAAACTGAATAGAATGCAGTTTTCACTCAGACGAAAGATGTATGCTTTCCTTCTTAAGAAGTGTTTTCAAAGACATTCACAGAGTGATTCTACAAAGGCTTTTTACTGACATTGGCTTTTAAACGTGATTTCACTGGAATTTCTGTCAAATGCAAGACGCAAGTTTTGCTGTTAAAGAATTGAGTATACAGAATGCAAACAAACCCTTACCTACAAGTGAATCACCTAATCATTCAACACAGTTCTAAAAACTGAATCGAATGCAGTTTTCACTCAGATGAAACACATATGCTTTCCTTCTTAAGCTGTGTTTTCAAAGACATTCACGGAGTGATTCTACAAAGCCTTTTACTGATGTTGGCTTTTAAACGTGATTTCACTGTAATTTCTCTCAAACGAAAGACACGAGATTTGGTGTTATAGAATTGAGTATACACAATGCGAACAAAGGCTTCCCTACATGTGAATCTCCTAAACATTCAGCACAGTACTATTAACTGAATAGAATGCAGTTTTCACTCAGATGAAAGACGTATTCTTTCCTTCTTAAGAAGTGTTTTCAAAGACATTCAAAGAGTCATTCTACAAAGGCTTTTTATTGATGTTGGCTTTTAAACGTGATTTCACTGGAATTTCTGTCAAATGAAAGACACGAGATTTGCTGATATAGAATTGAGTATACAAATGAAAACATATGCTTCCCTAAAAGTGAATCCTCTAACCATTCAACACAGTACTAAAAACTGAATAGAATGCAATTTTCACTCAGATGAAAGACTTATGCTCTCCGTCTTAAGAAGTGTTTTCAAAGACATTCACAGAGTGACTCTACAAAGCCTTTTTACTGACGTTGGATTTTAAACGTGATTTCACTGGAATTTCTGTCAAACGCAGGACGCGAGATTTGCTGTTAAAGAATTGAGTATACAGAATGCGAACAAACGCTTTCCTACAAGTGAATCGTCTAACCATTCAACACAGTACTAAAAACTGAATAGAATGCAGTTTTCACTCAGATGAAAGACGTATGCTTTCCTTCTTAAGAAGTGTTTTCAAAGACATTCACAGAGTGACTCTACAAAGCCTTTTTACTGACGTTGGATTTTAAACGTGATTTCCCTGGAATTTCTCTCAAACGAAAGACACGAGATTTGGTGTTAAAGAATTGAGTATACAGAATGCAAACAAAGGCTTCCCTAGGAGTGAATTGCCTAACCATTCATCACAGTACTAAACACTGAATAGAATGCAGTTTTCACTCAGATGAAAGGCGTATGGTTTCCTTCTTAAGAAGTGTTCTCAAAGACATTCACAGAGTGTTTCTACAAAGCCTTTTTACTGATGTTGGCTTTTAAACATGATTTCACTGGAATTTCTGTCAAATGAAAGACGCGAGATTTGCTGAATTGAGTATACAAAATGAAAACATATGCTTCCCTAAAAGTGAATCCCCTAACCATTCAACACAGTACTAAAAACTGAATAGAATGCAGTTTTCACTCAGATGAAAGACCTATGCTTTCCTTCTTAAGAAGTGTTTTCAAAGACATTCACAGAGTCATTCTACAAAGCCTTTTTACTGGCGTTGGCTTTTAAACGTGATTTCCCTGGAATTTCTCTCAAACGAAGACACGAGATTTGCTGTTAAAGAATTGAGTATACAGAATGCGAACAAAGGCTTCCGTACAAGTGAATTGCCTAACCATTCAACACAGTTCTAAAAACTGAATAGAATGCAGTTTTCACTCAGACGAAAGACGTATGCTTTCCTTCTTAAGAAGTGTTTTCAAAGACATTCACAGAGTGATTCTACAAAGCCTTTTTACTGACATTGGCTTTTAAACGTGATTTCACTGGAATTTCTGTCAAATGCAAGACACAAGTTTTGCTGTTAAAGAATTGAGTATACAGAATGCAAACAAACCCTTACCTACAAGTGAGTCACCTAATCATTCAACACAGTTCTAAAAACTGAATCGAATGCAGTTTTCACTCAGATGAAACACATATGCTTTCCTTCTTAAGCTGTGTTTTCAAAGACATTCACGGAGTGATTCTACAAAGCCTTTTTACTGATGTTGGCTTTTAAACGTGATTTCACTGTAATTTCTCTCAAACGAAAGACACGAGATTTGGTGTTAAAGAATTGAGTATACAGAATGCGAACAAAGGGTTCCCTACAAGTGAATCGCCTAACCATTCAACACAGTACTAAAAACTGAATAGAATGCAGTTTTCACTCAGATGAAAGACGTATGCTTTCCTTCTTAAGAAGTGTTTTCAAAGACATTCACAGAGTGATTCTACAAAGCCTTTTTACTGGCGTTGGCTTTTAAAAGTGATTTCCCTGGAATTTCACTCAAACGCAAGACACGAGATTTGCTGTTAAAGAATTGAGTATACAGAATGCAAACAAATGCTTCCCTACAAGTGAATCGCCTAACCATTTAACACAGTACTAAAAACTGAATAGAATGCAATTTTGACTCAGATGAAAGACTTATGCTCTCCGTCTTAAGAAGTGTTTTCAAAGACATTCACAGAGTGACTCTACAAAGCCTTTTTACTGACATTGGCTTTTAAACGTAATTTCACTGGAAATTCTGTCAAATGCAAGACTCGCGATTTTCTGTTAAAGAATTGAGTATACAGAATGCAAACAAACGCTTCCCTACAAGTGAATCGCCTAACCATTTAACACAGTACTAATAACTGAATAGAATGCAGTTTTCACTCAGATGAAAGACGTATGCTCTCCTTCTTAAGAAGTGTTTTCAAAGACATTCACAGAGTGATTCCACAAAGCCTTTTTACTGACTTTGGCTTTTAAACATGATTTCACTGGAATTTCTGTCAAAGGCAAGATGCGAAATTTGCTGTTAAAGTATTGAGTATACAGAATGCGAACAAAGGCTTCCCTACAAGTGAATCGCCTAACCATTCAACACAGTACTAAACACTGAATAGATTGCAGTTTTCACTCAGATGAAAGACGTATGCTTTCCTTCTTAAGAAGTGTTTTCAAAGACATTCACAGAGTGATTCCACAAAGCCTTTTTACTGACGTTGGCTTTTAATCGTGATTTCACTGGAATTTCTGTCAAATGCAAGATTCGAGATTTGCTGTTAAAGAATTGAGTATACAGAATGCGAACATACGCTTCCTTACAAGTGAATCGCCTAACCATTCAACACAGTACTAAAAACTGTATAGAATGCAGTTTTCACTCAGATGAAAGACATATGCTTTCCTTCTTAAGAAGTGTTTTCAAAGACATTCACAGAGTCATTCTACAATGCCTTTTTACTGACGTTGGATTTTAAACGTGATTTCACTGGAATTTCTGTCAAATGCAAGACGCGAGTTTTGCTGATAAAGAATTGAGTATACAAAACGCAAACATATGCTTCCCTAAAAGTTAATCGCCTAACCATTCAACACAGTACTAAAAAATGAATAGAATGCAGTTTTCACTCAGATGAAAGACGTATGCTTTCCTTCCTAAGAAGTGTTTTCAAAGACATTCACAGAGTGACTCTACAAAGCCTTTTTACTGACATTGGCTTTTAAACGTGATTTCCCTCGAATTTCTCTCAAAGTAAAGACACGAGATTTGCTGTTAAAGAATTGAGTATACAGAAGGCGAACAAAGGCTTCCCTACAAGTGAATTGTCTAACCATTCAACACAGTACTAAAAACTGCATAGAATGCAGTTTTCACTCAGACGAAAGACGTATGCTTTCCTTCTTAAGAAGTGTTTTCAAAGACATTCACAGAGTGATTCTACAAAGCCTTTTTACTGACATTGGCTTTTAAAGGTGATTTCACTGGAATTTCTGTCAAATGCAAGACACAAGTTTTGCTGTTAAAGAATTGAGTATACAGAATGCAAACAAACCCTTACCTACAAGTGAGTCACCTAATCATTCAACACAGTTCTAAAAACTGAATCGAATGCAGTTTTCAGTCAGATGAAACACATATGCTTTCCTTCTTAAGCTGTGTTTTCAACGACATTCACGGAGTGATTCTACAAAGCCTTTTTACTGATGTTGGCTTTTAAACGTGATTTCACTGTAATTTCTCTCAAACGAAAGACACGAGATTTGGTGTTAAAGAACTGAGTATACAGAATGCGAACAAAGGGTTCCCTACAAGTGAATCGCCTAACCATTCAACACAGTACTAAAAACTGAATAGAATGCAGTTTTCACTCAGATGAAAGACGTATGCTCTCCTTCTTAAGAAGTGTTTTCAAAGACATTCACAGAGTGATTCAACAAAGCCTTTTTACTGACTTTGGCTTTTAAACATGATTTCACTGGAATTTCTGTCAAAGGCAAGATGCGAAATTTGCTGTTAAAGTATTGAGTATACAGAATGCGAACAAAGGCTTCCCTACAAGTGAATCGCCTAACCATTCAACACAGTACTAAACACTGAATAGATTGCAGTTTTCACTCAGATGAAAGACGTATGCTTTCCTTCTTAAGAAGTGTTTTCAAAGACATTCACAGAGTGATTCCACAAAGCCTTTTTACTGACGTTGGCTTTTAAACGTGATTTCACTGGAATTTCTGTCAAATGCAAGATGCGAGATTTGCTGTTAAAGAATTGAGTATACAGAATGCGAACAAACGCTTCCTTACAAGTGAATCGCCTAACCATTCAACACAGTACTAAAAACTGTATAGAATGCAGTTTTCACTCAGATGAAAGACGTATGCTTTCCTTCTTAAGAAGTGTTTTCAAAGACATTCACAGAGTCATTCTACAATGCCTTTTTACTGACGTTGGATTTTAAATGTGATTTCACTGGAATTTCTGTCAAATGCAAGACGCGAGTTTTGCTGATAAAGAATTGAGTATACAAAACGCAAACATATGCTTCCCTAAAAGTTAATCCCCTAACCATTCAACACAGTACTAAAAAATGAATAGAATGCAGTTTTCACTCAGATGAAAGACGTATGCTTTCCTTCTTAAGAAGTGTTTTCAAAGACATTCACAGAGTGACTCTACAAAGCCTTTTTACTGACGTTGGCTTTTAAACGTGATTTCCCTGGAATTTCTCTCAAAGTAAAGACACGAGATTTGCTGTTAAAGAATTGAGTATACAGAAGGCGAACAAAGGCTTCCCTACAAGTGAATTGTCTAACCATTCAACACAGTACTAAAAACTGAATAGAATGCAGTTTTCACTCTGATGAAAGACGTATGCTTTCCTTCTTAAGAAGTGTTTTCAAAGACATTCACAGAGTGATTCTACAAAGCCTTTTTACTGACGTTGGCTTTTAAACGTGATTTCACTGGAATTTCTGTCAAATGCAAGATGCGAGATTTGCTGTTAAAGAATTGAGTATACAGAATGCGAACAAATGCTTCCCTACAAGTCAATTGCCTAACCCTTCAACACAGTACTAAAAACTGAATAGAATGCAGTTTTCACTCAGATGAAAGACGTATGCTTTCCTTCTTAAGAAGTGTTTTCAAAGACATTCACAGAGTCATTCTACAAAGCCTTTTTACGGAAGTTGGCTTTTAAACGTGATTTCACTGGAATTTCTGTCAAATGCAAGATGCGAGATTTGCTGATAAAGAATTGAGTATACAAAATGCAAACATATGCTTCCCTAAAAGTTAATCCCCTAACCATTCAACACAGTACTAAAAACTGAATAGAATGCAGTTTTCACTCAGATGAAAGACGAATGCTTTCCTTCTTAAGAAGTGTTTTCAAAGACATTCACAGAGTGACTCTACAAAGGCTTTTTACTGACATTGGCTTTTAAACGTGATTTCACTGGAATTTCTGTCAAATGCAAGACGCAAGTTTTGCTGTTAAAGAATTGAGTATACAGAATGCAAACAAACCCTTACCTACAAGTGAATCACCTAATCATTCAACACAGTTCTAAAAACTGAATCGAATGCACTTTTCACTCAGATGAAACACATATGCTTTCCTTCTTAAGCTGTGTTTTCAAAGACATTCACGGAGTGTTTCTACAAAGCTTTTTTACTGATGTTGGCTTTTAAACGTGATTTCACTGTAATTTCTCTCAAACGAAAGACACGAGATTTGGTGTTATAGAATTGAGTATACAGAATGCGAACAAAGGCTTCCCTACAAGTGAATCGCCTAACCATTCAACACAGTACTAAAAACTGAATAGAATGCAGTTTTCACTCAGATGAAAGACGTATGCTTTCCTTCTTAAGAAGTGTTTTCAAAGACATTCAAAGAGTCATTCTACAAAGGCTTTTTACTGATGTTGGCTTTTAAACGTGATTTCACTGGAATTTCTGTCAAATGAAAGACACGAGATTTGCTGATAAAGAATTGAGTATACAAATGAAAACATATGCTTCCCTAAAAGTGAATCCCCTAACCATTCAACACAGTACTAAAAACTGAATAGAATGCAATTTTCACTCAGATGAAAGACTTATGCTCTCCATCTTAAGAAGTGTTTTCAAAGACATTCACAGAGTGATTCTACAAAGCCTTTTTACTGGCATTGGATTTTAAACGTGATTTCCCTGGAATTTCTCTCAAATGAAAGACACGAGATTTGGTGTTAAAAAATTGAGTATACAGAATGCAAACAAAGGCTTCCGTACAAGTGAATTGCCTAACCATTCAACACAGTTCTAAAAACTGAATAGAATGCAGTTTTCACTCAGACGAAAGATGTATGCTTTCCTTCTTAAGAAGTGTTTTCAAAGACATTCACAGAGTGATTCTACAAAGCCTTTTTACTGACATTGGCTTTTAAACGTGATTTCACTGGAGTTTCTGTCAAATGCAAGACGCGAGATTTGCTGATAAAGAATTGAGTATACAAAATGCAAACATATGCTTCCCTAAAAGTTAATCCCCTAACCATTCAACACAGTACTAAAAAATGAATAGAATGCAGTTTTCACTAAGATGAAAGACGTATGCTTTCCTTCTTAAGAAGTGTTTTCAAAGACATTCACAGACTGACTCTACAAAGCCTTTTTACTGACATTGGCTTTTAAACGTGATTTCCCTGGAATTTCTGTCAAATGAAAGACGCAAGATTTGCTGAATTGAGTATACAAAATGAAAACATATGCTTCCCTAAAAGTGAATCCCCTAACCATTCAACACAGTACTAAAAACTGAATAGAATGCAGTTTTCACTCAGATGAAAGACCTATGCTTTCCTTCTTAAGAAGGGTTTTCAAAGACATTCACAGAGTGATTCTACAAAGCCTTTTTACTGACATTGGCTTTTAAACGTGCTTTCACTGGAATTTCTGTCAAACGCAAGACGAGAGATTTGCTGTTAAAGAATTGAGTATACAGAATGCAACCAAATGCTTCCCTACAAGTGAATCGCCTAACCATTCAACACAGTTCTAAAAATTGAATAGAATGCAGTTTTCACTCACATGAAAGACGTATGCTTTCCTTCTTAAGAAGTGTTTTCAAAAACATTCACAGAGTGATTCTACAAAGCCTTTTTACTGACATTGGCTTTTAAACGTGATTTCACTGGAATTTCTGTCAAATGCAAGACACAAGTTTTGCTGTTAAAGAATTGAGTATACAGAATGCAAACAAATGCTTCCCTACAAGTGAATCGCCTAACCATTCAACACAGTTCTAAAAACTGAAGAGAATGCAGTTTTCACTCAGATGAAAGACGTATGCTTTCCTTCTTAAGAAGTGTTTTCAAAGACATTCATAGAGTCATTCTACAAAGCCTTTTTACTGACATTGGCTTTTAAACGTGATTTCACTGGAAATTCTGTCAAACGCTAGAGGCGAGATTTGCTGTTAAAGAATTGAGTATACAGAATGCGAACAAAGGCTTCCCTACAAGTGAATCGCCTAACCATTCAACACAGTACTAAAAACTGAATTGAATGCAGTTTTCTCTCAGATGAAAGATGAATGCATTCCTTCTTAAGAAGTATTTTCAAAGACATTCACAGAGTGATTCTACAAAGCCTTTATACTGACATTGGCTTTTAAAAGTGATTTCACGCGAATTTCTGTCAAACGCAGGACTCGAGATTTGCTGTTAAAGAATTGAGTATACAGAATGCAAACAAACGCTTTCCTCCAAATGAATCGCCTAACCATTCTACACAGTACTAAAAACTGAATAGAATGCAGTTTTCACTCAGATGAAAGACGTGTGCTTTCCTTCTTAAGAAGTGTTTTCAAAGACATTCACAGAGTGATTCTAAAAAGCCTTTTTACTGACGTTGGCTTTTAAACGTGATTTCACTGCAATTTCTATCAAAGGCAAGATGCGAGATTTGCTGTTAAAGATTTGAGTATACAGAATGCGAACAAACGCTTCCCTACAAGTGAATCGCCTAACCATTCAACACAGTACTAAAAACTGTATAGAATGCAGTTTTCACTCAGATGAAAGACGTATGCTTTCCTTCTTAAGAAGTGTTTTCAAAGACATTCACAGAGTGACTCTACAAAGCCTTTTCCTGACGTTGGCTTTTAAACGTGCTTTCACTGGAATTGATGTCAAATGAAAGACGCGAGATTTGCTGATAAAGAATTGAGTATACAAAATGCAAACATATGCTTCCCTAAAAGTGAATCCCCTAACCATTCAACACAATACTAAAAACTGAATAGAATGCAGTTTTCACTCAGATGAAAGACATATGCTTTCCTTCTTAAGAAGTGTTTTCAAAGACATTCACAGAGTGACTCTACAAAGCCTTTTTAGTGACATTGGCTTTTAAACGTGATTTCACTGGAATTTCTTTCAAACGCAGGACCAAGATTTGCTGTTAAAGAATTGAGTATACAGAATGCGAACAAAGGCTTTCCTATAAGTGAATCGCCTAACCATTCAACACAGTACTAAACACTGAATAGAATGCAGTTTTCACTAAGATGAAAGACGTATGCTTTCCTTCTTAAGAAGTGTTTTCAAAGACATTCACAGAGTGATTCTACAAAACCTTTTTACTGATGTAGGCTTTTAAACGTGATTTCACTGGAATTTCTGTCAAATGAAAGACGCGAGATTTGCTGATAAAGAATTGAGTATACAAAATGAAAACACATGCTTCCCTAAAAGTGAATCCCCTAACCATTCAACACAGTACTAAACACTGAATAGAATGCAGTTTTCACTCAGATGAAAGACGTATGCTTTCCTTCTTAAGAAGTGTTTTCAAAGACATTCACAGAGTGACTCTACAAAGCCTTTTTACTGAAGTTGGCTTTTAAACGTGATTTCACTGGAATTTCTGTCAAACACAGGACGCGAGATTTGCTGTTAAAGAATTGAGTATACAGAATGCAAACAAACGCTTTCCTACAAGTGAATCGCCTAACCATTCAACACAGTACTAAACACTGAATAGAATGCAGTTTTCACTCAGATGAAAGGCGTATGCTTTCCTTCTTAAGAAGTGTTCTCAAAGACATTCACAGAGTGTTTCTACAAAGCCTTTTTACTGATGTTGGCTTTTAAACATGATTTCACTGGAATTTCTGTCAAATGAAAGACGCGAGATTTGCTGAATTGAGTATACAAAATGAAAACATATGCTTCCCTAAAAGTGAATCCCCTAACCATTCAACAAGGAACTAAAAACTGAATAGAATGCAGTTTTCACTCAGATGAAAGACCTATGCTTTCCTTCTTAAGAAGTGTTTTCAAAGACATTCACAGAGTGATTCTACAAAGCCTTTTTACTGGCGTTGGCTTTTAAACGTGATTTCCCTGGAATTTCTGTCAAATGAAAGACACGAGATTTGCTGTTAAAGAATTGAGTATACAGAATGCGAACAAAGGCTTCCGTACAAGTGAATTGCCTAACCATTCAACACAGTTCTAAAAACTGAATAGAATGCAGTTTTCACTCAGACGAAAGACGTATGCTTTCCTTCTTAAGAAGTGTTTTCAAAGACATTCACAGAGTGATTCTACAAAGCCTTTTTACTGACATTGGCTTTTAAACGTGATTTCACTGGAATTTATGTCAAATGCAAGACACAAGTTTTGCTGTTAAAGAATTGAGTATACAGAATGCAAACAAACCCTTACCTACAAGTGAGTCACCTAATCATTCAACACAGTTCTAAAAACTGAATCGAATGCAGTTTTCACTCAGATGAAACACATATGCTTTCCTTCTTAAGGTGGGTTTTCAAAGACATTCACGGAGTGATTCTACAAAGCCTTTTTACTGATGTTGGCTTTTAAACGTGATTTCACTGTAATTTCTCTCAAACGAAAGACACGAGATTTGGTGTTAAAGAATTGAGTATACAGAATGCGAACAAAGGCTTCCCTACAAGTGAATCGCCTAACCATTCAACACAGTACTAAAAACTGAATAGAATGCAGTTTTAACTCAGATGAAAGACGTATGCTTTCCTTCTTAAGAAGTGTTTTCAAAGACATTCACAGAGTGATTCTACAAAGCCTTTTTACTGGCGTTGGCTTTTAAACGTGATTTCCCTGGAATTTCTCTCAAACGAAAGACACGAGATTTGCTGTTAAAGAATTGAGTATACAGAATGCAAACAAACGCTTCCCTACAAGTGAATCGCCTAACCATTTAACACAGTACTAAAAACTGAATAGAATGCAATTTTCACTCAGAGGAAAGACTTATGCTCTCCGTCTTAAGAAGTGTTTTCAAAGACATTCACAGAGTGACTCTACAAAGCCTTTTTACTGACGTTGGCTTTTAAACGTTATTTCACTGGAATTTCTGTCAAATGCAAGACTCGCGATTTTCTGTTAAAGAATTGAGTATACAGAATGCAAACAAACGCTTCCCTACAAGTGAATCGCCTAACCATTTAACACAGTACTAATAACTGAATAGAATGCAGTTTTCACTCAGATGAAAGACGTATGCTCTCCTTCTTAAGAAGTGTTTTCAAAGACATTCACAGAGTGATTCAACAAAGCCTTTTTACTGACTTTGGCTTTTAAACATGATTTCACTGGAATTTCTGTCAAAGGCAAGATGCGAAATTTGCTCTTAAAGTATTGAGTATACAGAACGCGAAAAAAGGCTTCCCTACAAGTGAATCGCCTAACCATTCAACACAGTACTAAACACTGAATAGAATGCAGTTTTCACTCAGATGAAAGACGTATGCTTTCCTTCTTTAGAAGTGTTTTCAAAGACATTCACAGAGTGATTCCACAAAGCCTTTTTACTGACGTTGGCTTTTAAACGTGATTTCACTGGAATTTCTGTCAAATGCAAGATGCGAGATTTGCTGTTAAAGAATTGAGTATACAGAATGCGAACAAACGCTTCCCTACAAGTGAATCGCCTAACCATTCAACACAGTACTAAAAACTGTATAGAATGCAGTTTTCACTCAGATGAAAGACGTATGCTTTCCTTCTTAAGAAGTGTTTTCAAAGACATTTACAGAGTCATTCTACAATGCCTTTTTACTGACATTGGCTTTTAAACGTGATTTCACTGGAATTTCTGTCAAATGCAAGACGCGAGATTTGCTGATAAAGAATTGAGTATAAAAATGAAAACATATGCTTCCCTAAAAGTGAATCCCATAACCATTCAACACAGTACTAAACACTGAATAGAATGCAGTTTTCACTCAGATGAAAGACGTATGCTTTCCTTCTTAAGAAGTGTTTTCAAAGACATTCACAGAGTGATTCCACAAAGCCTTTTTACTGGCGTTGGCTTTTAAACGTGATTTCCCTGGAATTTCTCTCAAACGAAAGACACGAGATTTGCTGTTAAAGAATTGAGTATACAGAATGCAAACAAACGCTTCCCTACAAGTGAATCGCCTAACCATTTAACACAGTACTAAAAACTGAATAGAATGCAATTTTCACTCAGAGGAAAGACTTATGCTCTCCGTCTTAAGAAGTGTTTTCAAAGACATTCACAGAGTGACTCTACAAAGCCTTTTTACTGACGTTGGCTTTTAAACGTTATTTCACTGGAATTTCTGTCAAATGCAAGACTCGCGATTTTCTGTTAAAGAATTGAGTATACAGAATGCAAACAAACGCTTCCCTACAAGTGAATCGCCTAACCATTTAACACAGTACTAATAACTGAATAGAATGCAGTTTTCACTCAGATGAAAGACGTATGCTCTCCTTCTTAAGAAGTGTTTTCAAAGACATTCACAGAGTGATTCAACAAAGCCTTTTTACTGACTTTGGCTTTTAAACATGATTTCACTGGAATTTCTGTCAAAGGCAAGATGCGAAATTTGCTCTTAAAGTATTGAGTATACAGAACGCGAAAAAAGGCTTCCCTACAAGTGAATCGCCTAACCATTCAACACAGTACTAAACACTGAATAGAATGCAGTTTTCACTCAGATGAAAGACGTATGCTTTCCTTCTTTAGAAGTGTTTTCAAAGACATTCACAGAGTGATTCCACAAAGCCTTTTTACTGACGTTGGCTTTTAAACGTGATTTCACTGGAATTTCTGTCAAATGCAAGATGCGAGATTTGCTGTTAAAGAATTGAGTATACAGAATGCGAACAAACGCTTCCCTACAAGTGAATCGCCTAACCATTCAACACAGTACTAAAAACTGTATAGAATGCAGTTTTCACTCAGATGAAAGACGTATGCTTTCCTTCTTAAGAAGTGTTTTCAAAGACATTTACAGAGTCATTCTACAATGCCTTTTTACTGACATTGGCTTTTAAACGTGATTTCACTGGAATTTCTGTCAAATGCAAGACGCGAGATTTGCTGATAAAGAATTGAGTATAAAAATGAAAACATATGCTTCCCTAAAAGTGAATCCCATAACCATTCAACACAGTACTAAACACTGAATAGAATGCAGTTTACACTCAGATGAAAGACATATGCTTTCCTTCTTAAGAAGTGTTTTCAAAGACATTCACAGAGTGATTCCACAAAGCCTTTTTACTGACGTTGGCTTTTAAACGTGATTTCACTGGAATTTCTGTCAAACGCAGGTCGCGTGATTTGCTGTTAAAGAATTGAGTATACAGAATGCAAACAAACGCTTTCCTACAAGTGAATCGTCTAACCATTCAACACAGTACTAAAAACTGAATAGAATGCAGTTTTCACTCAGATGAAAGACGTATGCTTTCATTCTTAAGAAGTGTTTTCAAAGACATTCACAGAGTGATTCTACAAAGCCTTTTTACTGGCGTTGGATTTAAACGTGATTTCCCTGGAATTTCTCTCAAATGAAAGACAGGAGATTGGGTGTTAAAGAATTGAGTATACAGAATGCAAACAAAGGCTTCCCTAGGAGTGAATTGCCTAACCATTCATCACAGTACTAAACAATGAATAGAATGCAGTTTTCACTCAGACGAAAGGCGTATGGTTTCCTTCTTAAGAAGTGTTCTCAAAGACATTCACAGAGTGTTTCTACAAAGCCTTTTTACTGATGTTGGCTTTTAAACATGATTTCACTGGAATTTCTGTCAAATGAAAGACGCGAGATTTGCTGAATTGAGTATACAAAATGAAAACATATGCTTCCCTAAAAGTGAATCCCCTAACCATTCAACACAGTACTAAAAACTGAATAGAATGCAGTTTTCACTCAGATGAAAGACCTATGCTTTCCTTCTTAAGAAGTGTTTTCAAAGACATTCACAGAGTGATTCTACAAAGCCTTTTTACTGGCGTTGGCTTTTAATCGTGATTTCCCTGGAATTTCTCTCAAACGAAGACACGAGATTTGCTGTTAAAGAATTGAGTATACAGAATGCGAACAAATGCTTCCCTACAAGTGAATTGCCTAACCATTCAACACAGTTCTAAAAACTGAATAGAATGCAGTTTTCACTCAGACGAAAGACGTATGCTTTCCTTCTTAAGAAGTGTTTTCAAAGACATTCACAGAGTGATTCTACAAAGCCTTTTTACTGACATTGGCTTTTAAACGTGATTTCACTGGAATTTCTGTCAAATGCAAGACACAAGTTTTGCTGTTAAAGAATTGAGTATACAGA
Organism: Phyllotis vaccarum; assembly: GCA_033318265.1. NCBI lineage: Eukaryota > Metazoa > Chordata > Mammalia > Rodentia > Cricetidae > Phyllotis > Phyllotis vaccarum. Next base: position 1,547,357 of record JARWLC010000049.1, read on the forward strand.
ATGCAAACAAACCCTTACCTACAAGTGAGTCACCTAATCATTCAACACAGTTCTAAAAACTGAATCGAATGCAGTTTTCACTCAGATGAAACACATATGCTTTCCTTCTTAAGCTGTGTTTTCAAAGACATTCACGGAGTGATTCTACAAAGCCTTTTTACTGATGTTGGCTTTTAAACGTGATTTCACTGTAATTTCTCTCAAACGAAAGACACGAGATTTGGTGTTAAAGAATTGAGTATACAGAATGCGAACAAAGGGTTCCCTACAAGTGAATCTCCTAACCATTCAACACAGTACTAAAAACTGAATAGAATGCAGTTTTCACTCAGATGAAAGACATATGCTTTCCTTCTTAAGAAGTGTTTTTAAAGACATTCACAGAGTGATTCTACAAAGCCTTTTTACTGGCGTTGGCTTTTAAACGTGATTTCCCTGGAATTTCTCTCAAAAGAAAGACACGAGATTTGCTGTTAAAGAATTGATTATACAGAATGCAAACAAAGGCTTCCCTACAAGTGAATCGCCTAACCATTTAACACAGTACTAAAAACTGAATAGAATGCAATTTTGACTCAGATGAAAGACTTATGCTCTCTGTCTTAAGAAGTGTTTTCAAAGACATTCACAGAGTGACTCTACAAAGCCTTTTTACTGACGTTGGCTTTTAAACGTAATTTCACTGGAAATTCTGTCAAATGCAAGACTCGCGATTTTCTGTTAAAGAATTGAGTATACAGAATGCAAACAAACGCTTCCCTACAAGTGAATCGCCTAACCATTCAACACAGTACTAAAAACTGTATAGAATGCAGTTTTCACTCAGATGAAAGAGGTATGCTTTCCTTCTTAAGAAGTGTTTTCAAAGACATTCACAGAGTCATTCTACAATGCCTTTTTACTGACTTTGGATTTTAAACGTGATTTCACTGGAATTTCCGTCAAATGCAAGACGCGAGATTTGCTGATAAAGAATTGAGTATACAAAATGCAAACATATGCTTCCCTAAAAGTTAATCCCCTAACCATTCAACACAGTACTAAAAAATGAATAGAATGCAGTTTTCTCTCAGATGAAAGACGTATGCTTTCCTTCTTAAGAAGTGTTTTCAAAGACATTCACAGAGTGACTCTACAAAGCCTTTTTACTGACGTTGGCTTTTAAACGTGATTTCCCTGGAATTTCTCTCAAAGTAAAGACACGAAATTTGCTGTTAAAGAATTGAGTATACAGAAGGCGAACAAAGGCTTCCCTACAAGTGAATTGTCTAACCATTCAACACAGTACTAAAAACTGAATAGAATGCAGTTTTCACTCAGATGAAAGACGTATGCTTTCCTTCTTAAGAAGTGTTTTCAAAGACATTCACAGAGTGATTCTACAAAGCCTTTTTACTGATGTTGGCTTTTAAACGTGATTTCACTGGAATTTCTGTCAAATGCAAGATGCGAGATTTGCTGTTAAAGAATTGAGTATACAGAATGCGAACAAATGCTTCCCTACAAGTGAATTGCCTAACCATTCAACACAGTACTAAAAACTGAATAGAATGCAGTTTTCACTCAGATGAAAGACGTATGCTTTCCTTCTTAAGAAGTGTTTTCAAAGACATTCACAAAGTCATTCTACAAAGCCTTTTTACGCACGTTGGCTTTTAAACGTGATTTCACTGGAATTTCTGTCAAATGCAAGATGCGAGATTTGCTGATAAAGAATTGAGTATACAAAATGCAAACATATGCTTCCCCAAAAGTTAATCCCCTAACCATTCAACACAGTACTAAAAACTGAATAGAATGCAGTTTTCACTCAGATGAAAGACGAATGCTTTCCTTCTTAAGAAGTGTTTTCAAAGACATTCACAGAGTGACTCTACAAAGGCTTTTTACTGACATTGGCTTTTAAACGTGATTTCACTGGAATTTCTGTCAAATGCAAGACGCAAGTTTTGCTGTTAAAGAATTGAGTATAGAGAATGCAAACAAACCCTTACCTACAAGTGAATCACCTAATCATTCAACACAGTTCTAAAAACTGAATCGAATGCAGTTTTCACTCAGATGAAACACATATGCTTTCTTTCTTAGGCTGTGTTTTCAAAGACATTCAAAGAGTCATTCTACAAAGGCTTTTTATTGATGTTGGCTTTTAAACGTGATTTCACTGGAATTTCTGTCAAATGAAAGACACGAGATTTGCTGATATAGAATTGAGTATACAAATGAAAACATATGCTTCCCTAAAAGTGAATCCCCTAACCATTCAACACAGTACTAAAAACTGAATAGAATGCAATTTTCACTCAGATGAAAGACTTATGCTCTCCGTCTTAAGAAGTGTTTTCAAAGACATTCACAGAGTGACTCTACAAAGCCTTTTTACTGACGTTGGATTTTAAACGTGATTTCACTGGAATTTCTGTCAAACGCAGGACGCGAGATTTGCTGTTAAAGAATTGAGTATACAGAATGCGAACAAACGCTTTCCTACAAGTGAATCGTCTAACCATTCAACACAGTACTAAAAACTGAATAGAATGCAGTTTTCACTCAGATGAAAGACGTATGCTTTCCTTCTTAAGAAGTGTTTTCAAAGACATTCACAGAGTGACTCTACAAAGCCTTTTTACTGACGTTGGATTTTAAACGTGATTTCCCTGGAATTTCTCTCAAACGAAAGACACGAGATTTGGTGTTAAAGAATTGAGTATACAGAATGCAAACAAAGGCTTCCCTAGGAGTGAATTGCCTAACCATTCATCACAGTACTAAACACTGAATAGAATGCAGTTTTCACTCAGATGAAAGGCGTATGGTTTCCTTCTTAAGAAGTGTTCTCAAAGACATTCACAGAGTGTTTCTACAAAGCCTTTTTACTGATGTTGGCTTTTAAAAATGATTTCACTGGAATTTCTGTCAAATGAAAGACGCGAGATTTGCTGAATTGAGTATACAAAATGAAAACATATGCTTCCCTAAAAGTGAATCCCCTAACCATTCAACACAGTACTAAAAACTGAATAGATTGCAGTTTTCACTCAGATGAAAGACCTATGCTTTCCTTCTTAAGAAGTGTTTTCAAAGACATTCACAGAGTGATTCTACAAAGCCTTTTTACTGGCGTTGGCTTTTAAACGTGATTTCCCTGGAATTTCTCTCAAACGAAGACACGAGATTTGCTGTTAAAGAATTGAGTATACAGAATGCGAACAAAGGCTTCCGTACAAGTGAATTGCCTAACCATTCAACACAGTTCTAAAAACTGAATAGAATGCAGTTTTCACTCAGACGAAAGACGTATGCTTTCCTTCTTAAGAAGTGTTTTCAAAGACATTCACAGAGTGATTCTACAAAGCCTTTTTACTGACATTGGCTTTTAAACGTGATTTCACTGGAATTTCTGTCAAATGCAAGACACAAGTTTTGCTGTTAAAGAATTGAGTATACAGAATGCAAACAAACCCTTACCTACAAGTGAGTCACCTAATCATTCAACACAGTTCTAAAAACTGAATCGAATGCAGTTTTCACTCAGATGAAACACATATGCTTTCCTTCTTAAGCTGTGTTTTCAAAGACATTCACGGAGTGATTCTACAAAGCCTTTTTACTGATGTTGGCTTTTAAACGTGATTTCACTGTAATTTCTCTCAAACGAAAGACACGAGATTTGGTGTTAAAGAATTGAGTATACAGAATGCGAACAAAGGGTTCCCTACAAGTGAATCGCCTAACCATTCAACACAGTACTAAAAACTGAATAGAATGCAGTTTTCACTCAGATGAAAGACGTATGCTTTCCTTCTTAAGAAGTGTTTTCAAAGACATTCACAGAGTGATTCTACAAAGCCTTTTTACTGGCGTTGGCTTTTAAAAGTGATTTCCCTGGAATTTCTCTCAAACGAAAGACACGAGATTTGCTGTTAAAGAATTGAGTATACAGAATGCAAACAAATGCTTCCCTACAAGTGAATCGCCTAACCATTTAACACAGTACTAAAAACTGAATAGAATGCAATTTTGACTCAGATGAAAGACTTATGCTCTCCGTCTTAAGAAGTGTTTTCAAAGACATTCACAGAGTGACTCTACAAAGCCTTTTTACTGACGTTGGCTTTTAAACGTAATTTCACTGGAAATTCTGTCAAATGCAAGACTCGCGATTTTCTGTTAAAGAATTGAGTATACAGAATGCAAACAAACGCTTCCCTACAAGTGAATCGCCTAACCATTTAACACAGTACTAATAACTGAATAGAATGCAGTTTTCACTCAGATGAAAGACGTATGCTCTCCTTCTTAAGAAGTGTTTTCAAAGACATTCACAGAGTGATTCCACAAAGCCTTTTTACTGACTTTGGCTTTTAAACATGATTTCACTGGAATTTCTATCAAAGGCAAGATGCGAAATTTGCTGTTAAAGTATTGAGTATACAGAATGCGAACAAAGGCTTCCCTACAAGTGAATCGCCTAACCATTCAACACAGTACTAAAAACTGTATAGAATGCAGTTTTCACTCAGATGAAAGACATATGCTTTCCTTCTTAAGAAGTGTTTTCAAAGACATTCACAGAGTCATTCTACAATGCCTTTTTACTGACGTTGGATTTTAAACGTGATTTCACTGGAATTTCTTTCAAATGCAAGACGCGAGTTTTGCTGATAAAGAATTGAGTATACAAAACGCAAACATATGCTTCCCTAAAAGTTAATCTCCTAACCATTCAACACAGTACTAAAAAATGAATAGAATGCAGTTTTCACTCAGATGAAAGACGTATGCTTTCCTTCCTAAGAAGTGTTTTCAAAGACATTCACAGAGTGACTCTACAAAGCCTTTTTACTGACGTTGGCTTTTAAACGTGATTTCCCTGGATTTTCTCTCAAAGTAAAGACACGAGATTTGCTGTTAAAGAATTGAGTATACAGAAGGCGAACAAAGGCTTCCCTACAAGTGAATTGTCTAACCATTCAACACAGTACTAAAAACTGCATAGAATGCAGTTTTCACTCAGACGAAAGACGTATGCTTTCCTTCTTAAGAAGTGTTTTCAAAGACATTCACAGAGTGATTCTACAAAGCCTTTTTACTGACATTGGCTTTTAAACGTGATTTCACTGGAATTTCTGTCAAATGCAAGACACAAGTTTTGCTGTTAAAGAATTCAGTATACAGAATGCAAACAAACCCTTACCTACAAGTGAGTCACCTAATCATTCAACACAGTTCTAAAAACTGAATCGAATGCAGTTTTCAGTCAGATGAAACACATATGCTTTCCTTCTTAAGCTGTATTTTCAAAGACATTCACGGAGTGATTCTACAAAGCCTTTTTACTGATGTTGGCTTTTAAACGTGATTTCACTGTAATTTCTCTCAAACGAAAGACACGAGATTTGGTGTTAAAGAACTGAGTATACAGAATGCGAACAAAGGGTTCCCTACAAGTGAATCGCCTAACCATTCAACACAGTACTAAAAACTGAATAGAATGCAGTTTTCACTCAGATGAAAGACGTATGCTCTCCTTCTTAAGAAGTGTTTTCAAAGACATTCACAGAGTGATTCAACAAAGCCTTTTTACTGACTTTGGCTTTTAAACATGATTTCACTGGAATTTCTGTCAAAGGCAAGATGCGAAATTTGCTGTTAAAGTATTGAGTATACAGAATGCGAACAAAGGCTTCCCTACAAGTGAATCGCCTAACCATTCAACACAGTACTAAACACTGAATAGATTGCAGTTTTCACTCAGATGAAAGACGTATGCTTTCCTTCTTAAGAAGTGTTTTCAAAGACTTTCACAGAGTGACTCTACAAAGCCTTTTTACTGACGTTGGCTTTTAAACGTGATTTCCCTGGAATTTCTCTCAAAGTAAAGACACGAGATTTGCTGTTAAAGAATTGAGTATACAGAAGGCGAACAAAGGCTTCCCTACAAGTGAATTGTCTAACCATTCAACACAGTACTAAAAACTGAATAGAATGCAGTTTTCACTCTGATGAAAGACGTATGCTTTCCTTCTTAAGAAGTGTTTTCAAAGACATTCACAGAGTGATTCTACAAAGCCTTTTTACTGACGTTGGCTTTTAAACGTGATTTCACTGGAATTTCTGTCAAAGGCAAGATGCGAGATTTGCTGTTAAAGTATTGAGTATACAGAATGCGAACAAAGGCTTCCATACAAGTGAATCGCCTAACCATTCAACACAGTACTAAACACAGAATAGAATGCAGTTTTCACTCAGATGAAAGACGTATGCTTTCCTTCTTAAGAAGTGTTTTCAAAGACATTCACAGAGTGATACTACAAAGCCTTTTTACTGACGTTGGCTTTTAAATGTGATTTCACTGGAATTTCTGTCAAATGCAAGACGCGAGATTTCCTATTAAAGAATTGAGTATACAGAATGCGAACAAATGCTTCCCTACAAGTTAATCCCCTAACCATTCAACACAGTACTAAAAACAGAATAGAATGCAGTTTTCACTCCGATGAAAGACTTATGCTTTCCTTCTTAAGAAGTGTTTTCAAAGTCATTCACTAAGTGATTCTACAAAGCCTTTTTACTGACGTTGGCTTTTAAACGTGATTTCACTGTCAAATGCAAGATGCGAGATTTGCTGATAAAGAATTGAGTATGCAGAATGGGAACAAATGCTTCCCTACAAGTGAATCGCCTAACCATTCAACACAGTAATAAAAACTGAATAGAATGCTGTTTTCACTCAGATGAAAGAAGTATGCTTTCCTTCTTAAGAAGTGTTTTCAAAGACATTCACACAGTGATTCTACAAAGCCTTTATACTGACATTGGCTTTTAAAAGTGATTTCACGCGAATTTCTGTCAAACGCAGGACTCGAGATTTGCTGTTAAAGAATTGAGTATACAGAATGCAAACAAACGCTTTCCTACAAATGAATCGCCTAACCATTCTACACAGTACTAAAAACTGAATAGAATGCAGTTTTCACTCAGATGAAAGACGTGTGCTTTCCTTCTTAAGAAGTGTTTTCAAAGACATTCACAGAGTGACTCCACAAAGCCTTTTTACTTACGTTGGCTTTTAAACGTGATTTCACTGGAATTTCTCTCAAACGAAAGACATGAAATTTTCTGTTAAAGAATTGAGTATACAGAATGCTAAAAAAGGCTTCCCTTCAAGTGAATCGCCTAACCATTCTACATACACAGTACTAAAAACTGAATAGAATGCAGTTTTCACTCAGATGAAAGACGTATGCTTTCCTTCTTAAGAAGTGTTTTCAAAGACATTCACAGAGTGATTCTACAAAGCCTTTTTACTGACGTTGGCTTTTAAACGTGATTTCCCTGGAATTTCTCTCAAACAAAAGACACGAGATTTGCTGTTAAAGAATTGAGTATACAGAATGCTAACAAAGGCTTCCCTTCAAGTGAATCGCCTAACCATTCAACACAGTTCTAATAATTGAATAGAAAGCAGTCTTCACTCAGAAGAAAGACGTATGCTTTCCTTCTTAAGACGTGTTTCCAAATTCATTCACAGAGTCATTCTACAAAGCCTTTTTACTGACATTGGCTTTTAAACGTGATTTAACTGGAATTTCTGTCAAATTCAAGATGAGAGATTTGCTGTTAAAGAATTGAGTATACAGAATGCAAACAAACGCTTCCCTACAAGTGAATCCCCTAACCATTAAACACAGTACTAAAAACTGAACAGAATGCAGTTTTCACTCAGATGAAAGACACATGCTTTCCTTCTTAAGAACTGTTTTCAAAGACATTCACAGAGTGATTCAAGAAAGCCTTTTTACTGACATTGGCTATTAAACATGATTTCACTGGAATTTCTGTCAAACGCAAGACGAGAGATTTGCTGTTAAAGAATTGAGTATACAGAATGCAAACAAACGCTTCCCTACAAGTGAATCGCCTAACCATTCAATTCAGTACTAAAAACTGAATTGAATGCAGTTTTCACTCATATGAAAGATGAATACTTTCCTTCTTAAGAAGTGTTTTCAAAGACATTCACAGAGTGATTCTATAAAACCTTTTTACTGACATTGGGTTTTAAACGTGATTTCACTGGAATTTCTGTCAAACGCAAGACACGTGGTTTGCTGTTAAAGAATTGAGTATACAGAATGCAAACAAATGCTTCCCTACAAGTGAATCGCCTAACCATTCAACATAGTACTAAAAACTGAATAGAATGCACTTTTCAATCAAACGAAACACATATGCTTTCCTTCTTAAGAAGTGTTTAAAAACACATTCACAGAGTGATTCTACAAAGCCTTTTTACTGGCATTGGCTTTTAAACTTGATTTCCCTTTAAATTCTGTCAAATGCAAGACGCGCGATTTGCTGGTAAAGAATTGAGTATAGAGAATGGTAACAAACGCTTCCCTACAAGTGAATCGCCTAACCATTCAACACAGTACTAAAAACTGAATAGAATGCAGTTTTCACTCAGATGAAAGACATATGCTTTCCTTCTTAAGAAGTGTTTTCAAAGACATTCACAGAGTGATTCTACAAAGCCTTTTTACTGACATTGGCTTTTATATGTGATTTCACTGGAATTTCTGTCAAACGCAAGACACAAGATTTGCTGTTAAAGAATTGAGTATACAGAATGCTAACAAACTTTTCCCTACAAGTGAATAGCCTCAACATTCAACACAGTAGTAAAAACTGAGTAGAATGAAGTTTTCACTCAGATGAAAGACGAATACTTTCCTTCTTAAGAAGTGTTTTCAAAGACATTCACAGCGTGATTATACAAAGCATTTTTACTGGCATTGGCTTTTAAAAGTGATTTACTGGAATTTCTGTTAAACGCAAGACGTGAGATTTGCTGTTAAAGAATTGAGTATACAGAATGTGAACAAATGCTTCCCTACAAGTGAATCGCCTAACCATTCAACACAGTACTAAAAACTGAATAGAATGCAGTTTTCACTCAGATGAAAGACATATGCTTTCCTTCTTAAGAAGTGTATAAAAAGACATTCACAGAGTGATTCTACAAAGCCTTTTTACTGACATTGTCTTTTAAACGTGATTTCACTGGAATTTCTGTCAAAAGCAAGACACGATATTTGCTGTTAAAGAATTGACCATGCAGAATGCGAACAAATGCTTCCCTGAAAGTGAATCGCCTAACCATTCAACAAAGAAATAAAAACTGAATAGAATGCAGTTTTCACTCAGAGGAAAGACGAATGCTTTCCTTCTTAAGAAGTGTTTTCAAACACATTCACAGAGTGATTCTACAAAGCCTTTTTACTGACATTGGCTTTTAAATGTGATTTCACTGGAATTTCTGTCAAATGAAAGGCATGAGATTTGCTGTGAAGGAATTGAGTATACAGAATGCAAACAAACGCTTCCCTACAAGTGAATCGCCTAACCATTCAACACAGTACTAAAAACTGAATAGAATGCAGTTTCACTCAGATGAAAGACATATGCTTTCCTTCTTAAGAAGTGTATAAAAAGACATTCACAGAGTGATTCTACAAAGCCTTTTTACTGACGTTGGCTTTTAAACGTGATTTCACTGGAATTTCTTTCAAATGCAAGACGCGAGATTTGCTGTTAAAGAATTGAGTTTAGAGAAAGCAAACAAAAGCATCCCTACAAGTGAATCGCCTAACCATTCAACACAGTTCTAAAAACTGAATGGAATGCAGCTTTCACTCAGATGAAACACATATGCTTTCCTTCTTAAGAAGTGTTTCCAAAGACATTCACAGAGTGATTCTACAAAGCCTTTTTAGTGACGTTTGCTTTTAAACGTGATTTCACTGGAATTTCTGTCAAAGGCAACACGCGAGATTTGCTGTTAAAGAATTGAGTATACAGAATGCAAAAAAACGCTTCCCTACAAGTGAATCGCCTAACCATTCAACACAGTTCTAAAAACTGAATAGAATGCAGTTTTCACTCAGATGAAAGACGTATGCTTACCTTCTTAAGAAGTGTTTAAAAACACATCCACAGAGTGATTCTACAAAGCCTTTTTACTGACGTTGGCTTTTAAACGTGATTTCACTGGAATTTCTGTCAAACGCAAGATGCGAGATTTGCTGTTAAAGAATTGAGTTTAGAGAAAGCAAACAAAAGCTTCCCTACAAGTGAATCGCCTAACCATTCAACACAGTTCTAAAAACTGAATAGAATGCAGCTTTCACTCAGATGAAACACATATGCTTTCCTTCTTAAGAAGTGTTTCCAAAGACATTCACAGAGTGATTCTACAAAGCCTTTTTACTGACGTTGGCTTTTAAACGTGATTTCACTGGAATTTCTGTCAAATGCCAGACGCGAGATTTGATGTTAAATAATTGAGTATACAGAATGCAAACAAAAGCTTCCCTACAAATGAATCGCCTAACCATTCAACACAGTTCTAAAAACTGAATAGAATGCAGCTTTCACTCAGATGAAAGACGTATGCTTTCCTTCTTAAGAAGTGTTTTAAAACACATTCACAGAGTGATTCTACAAAGCCTTTTTACTGACGTTGGCTTTTACACGTGATTTCACTGGAATTTCTTTCAAACGCAACACACGAGATTTGCTGTTAAAGAATTGAGTATACAGAATGCAAACAAACGCGTCCCTACAAGTGAATCGCCTAACCATTCAACACAGTTCTAAAAACTGAATAGAATGCAGTTTTCACTCAGATGAAAGACGTATGCTTTCCTTCTTAAGAAGTGTTTTCAAAGACATTCACAGAGTGATTCTACAAAGCCTTTTTACTGACGTTGGTTTTTAAACGTGATTTCACTGGAATTTCTGTCAAACGCAAGACACGAGATTTGCTGTTAAAGAATTGAGTATACAGAATGCAAACATACGCTTCCCTACAAGTGAATCGCCTAACCATGCAACACAGTTCTAAAAACAGAATAGAATGCAGTTTTCACTCAGATGAAAGACGTATGCTTTCCTTCTTAAGAAGTGTTTTCAAAGACATTCACAGAGTGATTCTTCAAAGCCTTTTTACTGACGTTTGCTTTTAAACGTGATTTCACTGGAATTTCTGTCAAACGCAACACGCGAGATTTGCTGTTAAAGAATTGAGTATACAGAATGCAAAAAAACGCTTCCCTAGAAGTGAATCGCCTAACCATTCAACACAGTACTAAAAACTGAATAGAATGCAGTTTTCACTCAGATGAAAGACGTATGCTTTCCTTCTTAAGAAGTGTTTAAAAACATATTCACAGAGTGATTCTACAAAGCCTTTTTACTGACGTTGGCTTTTAAACATGATTTCACTGGAATTTCTGTCAAATGCCAGACGCGAGATTTGCTGTTAAAGAATTGAGTATACAGAATGCAAACAAAAGCTTCCCTACAAATGAATTGCCTAACCATTCAACACAGTACTAAAAACTGAATAGAATGCAGCTTTCACTCAGATGAAAGACGTATGCTTTCCTTCTTAAGAAGTGTTTTAAAACACATTCACAGAGTGATTCTACAAAGCCTTTTTACTGACGTTGGCTTTTACACGTGATTTCACTGGAATTTCTTTCAAACGCAACACGCGAGATTTGCTGTTAAAGAATTGAGTAAACAGAATGCAAACAAACGCGTCCCTACAAGTGAATCGCCTAACCATTCAACACAGTTCTAAAAACTGAATAGAATGCAGTTTTCACTCAGATGAAAGACATATGCTTTCCTTCTTAAGAAGTGTTTTCAAAGACATTCACAGAGTGATTCGACAAAGCCTTTTTACTGATGTTGGCTTTTAAACGTGATTTCACTGGAATTTCTGTCAAAAGCAAGACACGAGATTTGCTGTTAAAGAATTGAGTATACAGAATGCAAACAAACGCTTCCCTACAAGTGAATCGCCTAACCATTCAACACAGTACTAAAAACTGAATAGAATGCAGTTTTCACTCAGATGAAAGACGTATGCTTTCCTTCTTAAGAAGTGTTTAAAAACACATTCACAGAGTGATTCTACAAAGCCTTTTTACTGACGTTGGCTTTTAAACGTGATTTCACTGGAATTTCTTACAAATGCAAGATGCGAGATTTGCTGTTAAAGAATTGAGTTTAGAGAAAGCAAACAAACGTGTCCCTACAAGTGAATCGCCTAACCATTCAACACAGTTCTAAAAACTGAATAGAATGCAGTTTTCACTCAGATGAAACACATATGCTTTTCTTCTTAAGAAGTGTTTCCAAAGACATTCACAGAGTGATTCTACAAAGCCTTTTTACTGACGTTGGCTTTTAAACGTGATTTCCCTGGAATTTCTGTCAAAGGCAACACGTGAGATTTGCTGTTAAAGAATTGAGTACACAGAATGCAAACAAACGCTTCCCTACAAGTGAATCGCCTAACCATTCAACACAGTACTAAAAACTGAATAGAATGCAGTTTCACTCAGATGAAAGACATATGCTTTCCTTCTTAAGAAGTGTATAAAAAGACATTCACAGAGTGATTCTACAAAGCCTTTTTACTGACGTTGGCTTTTAAACGTGATTTCACTGGAATTTCTTTCAAATGCAAGACGCGAGATTTGCTGTTAAAGAATTGAGTTTAGAGAAAGCAAACAAACGCATCCCTACAAGTGAATCGCCTAACCATTCAACACAGTTCTAAAAACTGAATAGAATGCAGCTTTCACTCAGATGAAACACATATGCTTTCCTTCTTAAGAAGTGTTTCCAAAGACATTCACAGAGTGATTCTACAAAGCCTTTTTAGTGACGTTGGCTTTTAAACGTGATTTCACTGGAATTTCTGTCAAACGAAAGACACAAGATTTGCTGTTAAAGAATTGAGTATACAGAATGCAAACAAATGCTTCACTACAAGTGAATAGCCTAACCATTCAACACAGTTCTAAAAACTGAATAGAATGCAGTTTTCACTCAGATGAAAGACGTATGCTTTCCTTCTTAAGAAGTGTTTTCAAAGACATTCACAGAGTGATTCTACAAAGCCTTTTTACTGACGTTTGCTTTTAAACGTGATTTCACTGGAATTTCTGTCAAAGGCAACACTCGAGATTTGCTGTTAAAGAATTGAGTATACAGAATGCAAAAAAAACGCTTCCCTACAAGTGAATCGCCTAACCATTCAACACAGTTCTAAAAACTGAATAGAATGCAGTTTTCACTCAGATGAAAGACGTATGCTTACCTTCTTAAGAAGTGTTTAAAAACACATCCACAGAGTGATTCTACAAAGCCTTTTTACTGACGTTGGCTTTTAAACGTGATTTCACTGGAATTTCTGTCAAACGCAAGATGCGAGATTTGCTGTTAAAGAATTGAGTTTAGAGAAAGCAAACAAAAGCTTCCCTACAAGTGAATCGCCTAACCATTCAACACAGTTCTAAAAACTGAATAGAATGCAGCTTTCACTCAGATGAAACACATATGCTTTCCTTCTTAAGAAGTGTTTCCAAAGACATTCACAGAGTGATTCTACAAAGCCTTTTTACTGACGTTGGCTTTTAAACGTGATTTCACTGGAATTTCTGTCAAACGCAAGACACGAGATTTGCTGTTAAAGAATTGAGTATACAGAATGCAAACAAATGCTTCACTACAAGTGAATCGCCTAACCATTCAACACAGTTCTAAAAACTGAATAGAATGCAGTTTTCACTCAGATGAAAGACGTATGCTTTCCTTCTTAACAAGTGTTTTCAAAGACATTCACAGAGTGATTCTACAAAGCCTTTTTACTGACGTTTGCTTTTAAACGTGATTTCACTGGAATTTCTGTCAAACGCAACACGCGAGATTTGCTGTTAAAGAATTGAGTATACAGAATGCAAAAAAACGCTTCCCTAGAAGTGAATCGCCTAACCATTCAACACAGTACTAAAAACTGAATAGAATGCAGTTTTCACTCAGATGAAAGACGTATGCTTTCCTTCTTAAGAAGTGTTTAAAAACATATTCACAGAGTGATTCTACAAAGCCTTTTTACTGACGTTGGCTTTTAAACGTGATTTCACTGGAATTTCTGTCAAATGCCAGACGCGAGATTTGATGTTAAATAATTGAGTATACAGAATGCAAACAAAAGCTTCCCTACAAATGAATCGCCTAACCATTCAACACAGTTCTAAAAACTGAATAGAATGCAGCTTTCACTCAGATGAAAGACGTATGCTTTCCTTCTTAAGAAGTGTTTTAAAACACATTCACAGAGTGATTCTACAAAGCCTTTTTACTGAAGTTGGCTTTTACATGTGATTTCACTGGAATTTCTTTCAAACGCAACACGCGAGATTTGCTGTTAAAGAATTGAGTATACAGAATGCAAACAAACGCGTCCCTACAAGTGAATCGCCTAACCATTCAACACAGTTCTAAAAACTGAATAGAATGCAGTTTTCACTCAGATGAAAGACGTATGCTTTCCTTCTTAAGAAGTGTTTTCAAAGACATTCACAGAGTGATTCTACAAAGCCTTTTTACTGACGTTGGTTTTTAAACGTGATTTCACTGGAATTTCTGTCAAATGCAAGACACGAGATTTGCTGTTAAAGAATTGAGTATACAGAATGCAAACATACGCTTCCCTACAAGTGAATCGCCTAACCATGCAACACAGTTCTAAAAACAGAATAGAATGCAGTTTTCACTCAGATGAATGACGTATGCTTTCCTTCTTAAGAAGTGTTTAAAAACACATTCACAGAGTGATTCTACAAAGCCTTTTTACTGACGTTGGCTTTTAAACGTGATTTCACTGGAATTTCTGTCAAACGCAAGACGCGAGATTTGCTGTTAAAGAATTGAGTATACAGAATGCAAACAAACGCTTCCCTACAAGTGAATCGCCTAACCATTCAACACAGTACTAAAAACTGAATAGAATGCAGTTTTCACTCAGATGAAAGACGTATGCTTTCCTTCTTAAGAAGTGTTTTCAAAGACATTCACAGAGTGATTCTACAAAGCCTTTTTACTGACGTTTGCTTTTAAACGTGATTTCACTGGAATTTCTGTCAAAGGCAACACGCGAGATTTGCTGTTAAAGAATTGAGTATACAGAATGCAAAAAAACGCTTCCCTAGAAGTGAATCGCCTAACCATTCAACACAGTACTAAAAACTGAATAGAATGCAGTTTTCACTCAGATGAAAGACGTATGCTTTCCTTCTTAAGAAGTGTTTAAAAACATATTCACAGAGTGATTCTACAAAGCCTTTTTACTGACGTTGGCTTTTAAACATGATTTCACTGGAATTTCTGTCAAATGCCAGACGCGAGATTTGCTGTTAAAGAATTGAGTATACAGAATGCAAACAAAAGCTTCCCTACAAATGAATCGCCTAACCATTCAACACAGTACTAAAAACTGAATAGAATGCAGCTTTCACTCAGATGAAAGTCGTATGCTTTCCTTCTTAAGAAGTGTTTTAAAACACATTCACAGAGTGATTCTACAAAGCCTTTTTACTGAGGTTGGCTTTTACACGTGATTTCACTGGAATTTCTTTCAAACGCAACACGCGAGATTTGCTATTAAAGAATTGAGTAAACAGAATGCAAACAAACGTGTCCCTACAAGTGAATCGCCTAACCATTCAACACAGTTCTAAAAACTGAATAGAATGCAGTTTTCACTCAGATGAAAGACATATGCTTTCCTTCTTAAGAAGTGTTTTCAAAGACATTCACAGAGTGATTCGACAAAGCCTTTTTACTGATGTTGGCTTTTAAACGTGATTTCACTGGAATTTCTGTCAAACGCAAGACGCGAGATTTGCTGTTAAAGAATTGAGTATACAGAATGCAAACAAACGCTTCCCTACAAGTGAATCGCCTAACCATTCAACACAGTACTAAAAACTGAATAGAATGCAGTTTTCACTCAGATGAAAGACGTATGCTTTCCTTCTTAAGAAGTGTTTAAAAACACATTCACAGAGTGATTCTACAAAGCCTTTTTACTGACGTTGGCTTTTAAACGTGATTTCACTGGAATTTCTTTCAAATGCAAGACGCGAGATTTGCTGTTAAAGAATTGAGTTTAGAGAAAGCAAACAAACGTGTCCCTACAAGTGAATCGCCTAACCATTCAACACAGTTCTAAAAACTGAATAGAATGCAGTTTTCACTCAGATGAAACACATATGCTTTTCTTCTTAAGAAGTGTTTCCAAAGACATTCACAGAGTGATTCTACAAAGCCTTTTTACTGACGTTGGCTTTTAAACGTGATTTCCCTGGAATTTCTGTCAAAGGCAACACGCGAGATTTGCTGTTAAAGAATTGAGTACACAGAATGCAAACAAACGCTTCCCTACAAGTGAATCGCCTAACCATTCAACACAGTACTAAAAACTGAATAGAATGCAGTTTCACTCAGATGAAAGACATATGCTTTCCTTCTTAAAAAGTGTATAAAAAGACATTCACAGAGTGATTCTACAAAGCCTTTTTACTGACGTTGGCTTTTAAACGTGATTTCCCTGGAATTTCTGTCAAATGCAACACGTGAGATTTGCTGTTAAAGAATTGAGTATACAGAATGCAAACAAACGCGTCCCTACAAGTGAATCGCCTAACCATTCAACACAGTTCTAAAAACTGAATAGAATGCAGTTTTCACTCAGATGAAAGACGTATGCTTTCCTTCTTAAGAAGTGTTTTCAAAGACATTCACAGAGTGATTCTACAAAGCCTTTTTACTGACGTTGGTTTTTAAACGTGATTTCACTGGAATTTCTGTCAAACGCAAGACACGAGATTTGCTGTTAAAGAATTGAGTATACAGAATGCAAACATACGCTTCCCTACAAGTGAATCGCCTAACCATGCAACACAGTTCTAAAAACAGAATAGAATGCAGTTTTCACTCAGATGAAAGACGTATGCTTTCCTTCTTAAGAAGTGTTTTCAAAGACATTCACAGAGTGATTCTACAAAGCCTTTTTACTGACGTTTGCTTTTAAACGTGATTTCACTGGAATTTCTGTCAAACGCAACACGCGAGATTTGCTGTTAAAGAATTGAGTATACAGAATGCAAAAAAACGCTTCCCTAGAAGTGAATCGCCTAACCATTCAACACAGTACTAAAAACTGAATAGAATGCAGTTTTCACTCAGATGAAAGACGTATGCTTTCCTTCTTAAGAAGTGTTTAAAAACATATTCACAGAGTGATTCTACAAAGCCTTTTTACTGACGTTGGCTTTTAAACATGATTTCACTGGAATTTCTGTCAAATGCCAGACGCGAGATTTGCTGTTAAAGAATTGAGTATACAGAATGCAAACAAAAGCTTCCCTACAAATGAATTGCCTAACCATTCAACACAGTACTAAAAACTGAATAGAATGCAGCTTTCACTCAGATGAAAGACATATGCTTTCCTTCTTAAGAAGTGTTTTAAAACACATTCACAGAGTGATTCTACAAAGCCTTTTTACTGACGTTGGCTTTTACACGTGATTTCACTGGAATTTCTTTCAAACGCAACACGCGAGATTTGCTGTTAAAGAATTGAGTAAACAGAATGCAAACAAACGCGTCCCTACAAGTGAATCGCCTAACCATTCAACACAGTTCTAAAAACTGAATAGAATGCAGTTTTCACTCAGATGAAAGACATATGCTTTCCTTCTTAAGAAGTGTTTTCAAAGACATTCACAGAGTGATTCGACAAAGCCTTTTTACTGATGTTGGCTTTTAAACGTGATTTCACTGGAATTTCTGTCAAAAGCAAGACACGAGATTTGCTGTTAAAGAATTGAGTATACAGAATGCAAACAAACGCTTCCCTACAAGTGAATCGCCTAACCATTCAACACAGTACTAAAAACTGAATAGAATGCAGTTTTCACTCAGATGAAAGACGTATGCTTTCCTTCTTAAGAAGTGTTTAAAAACACATTCACAGAGTGATTCTACAAAGCCTTTTTACTGACGTTTGCTTTTAAACGTGATTTCACTGGAATTTCTTACAAATGCAAGATGCGAGATTTGCTGTTAAAGAATTGAGTTTAGAGAAAGCAAACAAACGTGTCCCTACAAGTGAATCGCCTAACCATTCAACACAGTTCTAAAAACTGAATAGAATGCAGTTTTCACTCAGATGAAACACATATGCTTTTCTTCTTAAGAAGTGTTTCCAAAGACATTCACAGAGTGATTCTACAAAGCCTTTTTACTGACGTTGGCTTTTAAACGTGATTTCCCTGGAATTTCTGTCAAAGGCAACACGTGAGATTTGCTGTTAAAGAATTGAGTACACAGAATGCAAACAAACGCTTCCCTACAAGTGAATCGCCTAACCATTCAACACAGTACTAAAAACTGAATAGAATGCAGTTTCACTCAGATGAAAGACATATGCTTTCCTTCTTAAGAAGTGTATAAAAAGACATTCACAGAGTGATTCTACAAAGCCTTTTTACTGACGTTGGCTTTTAAACGTGATTTCACTGGAATTTCTTTCAAATGCAAGACGCGAGATTTGCTGTTAAAGAATTGAGTTTAGAGAAAGCAAACAAACGCATCCCTACAAGTGAATCGCCTAACCATTCAACACAGTTCTAAAAACTGAATAGAATGCAGCTTTCACTCAGATGAAACACATATGCTTTCCTTCTTAAGAAGTGTTTCCAAAGACATTCACAGAGTGATTCTACAAAGCCTTTTTAGTGACGTTGGCTTTTAAACGTGATTTCACTGGAATTTCTGTCAAACGAAAGACACAAGATTTGCTGTTAAAGAATTGAGTATACAGAATGCAAACAAATGCTTCACTACAAGTGAATAGCCTAACCATTCAACACAGTTCTAAAAACTGAATAGAATGCAGTTTTCACTCAGATGAAAGACGTATGCTTTCCTTCTTAAGAAGTGTTTTCAAAGACATTGACAGAGTGATTCTACAAAGCCTTTTTACTGACGTTTGCTTTTAAACGTGATTTCACTGGAATTTCTGTCAAAGGCAACACTCGAGATTTGCTGTTAAAGAATTGAGTATACAGAATGCAAAAAAACGCTTCCCTACAAGTGAATCGCCTAACCATTCAACACAGTTCTAAAAACTGAATAGAATGCAGTTTTCACTCAGATGAAAGACGTATGCTTACCTTCTTAAGAAGTGTTTAAAAACACATCCACAGAGTGATTCTACAAAGCCTTTTTACTGACGTTGGCTTTTAAACGTGATTTCACTGGAATTTCTGTCAAACGCAAGATGCGAGATTTGCTGTTAAAGAATTGAGTTTAGAGAAAGCAAACAAAAGCTTCCCTACAAGTGAATCGCCTAACCATTCAACACAGTTCTAAAAACTGAATAGAATGCAGCTTTCACTCAGATGAAACACATATGCTTTCCTTCTTAAGAAGTATTTCCAAAGACATTCACAGAGTGATTCTACAAAGCCTTTTTACTGACGTTGGCTTTTAAACGTGATTTCACTGGAATTTCTGTCAAACGCAAGACACGAGATTTGCTGTTAAAGAATTGAGTATACAGAATGCAAACAAATGCTTCACTACAAGTGAATCGCCTAACCATTCAACACAGTTCTAAAAACTGAATAGAATGCAGTTTTCACTCAGATGAAAGACGTATGCTTTCCTTCTTAACAAGTGTTTTCAAAGACATTCACAGAGTGATTCTACAAAGCCTTTTTACTGACGTTTGCTTTTAAACGTGATTTCACTGGAATTTCTGTCAAACGCAACACGCGAGATTTGCTGTTAAAGAATTGAGTATACAGAATGCAAAAAAACGCTTCCCTAGAAGTGAATCGCCTAACCATTCAACACAGTACTAAAAACTGAATAGAATGCAGTTTTCACTCAGATGAAAGACGTATGCTTTCCTTCTTAAGAAGTGTTTAAAAACATATTCACAGAGTGATTCTACAAAGCCTTTTTACTGACGTTGGCTTTTAAACGTGATTTCACTGGAATTTCTGTCAAATGCCAGACGCGAGATTTGATGTTAAATAATTGAGTATACAGAATGCAAACAAAAGCTTCCCTACAAATGAATCGCCTAACCATTCAACACAGTTCTAAAAACTGAATAGAATGCAGCTTTCACTCAGATGAAAGACGTATGCTTTCCTTCTTAAGAAGTGTTTTAAAACACATTCACAGAGTGATTCTACAAAGCCTTTTTACTGAAGTTGGCTTTTACATGTGATTTCACTGGAATTTCTTTCAAACGCAACACGCGAGATTTGCTGTTAAAGAATTGAGTATACAGAATGCAAACAAACGCGTCCCTACAAGTGAATCGCCTAACCATTCAACACAGTTCTAAAAACTGAATAGAATGCAGTTTTCACTCAGATGAAAGACGTATGCTTTCCTTCTTAAGAAGTGTTTTCAAAGACATTCACAGAGTGATTCTACAAAGCCTTTTTACTGACGTTGGTTTTTAAACGTGATTTCACTGGAATTTCTGTCAAATGCAAGACACGAGATTTGCTGTTAAAGAATTGAGTATACAGAATGCAAACATACGCTTCCCTACAAGTGAATCGCCTAACCATGCAACACAGTTCTAAAAACAGAATAGAATGCAGTTTTCACTCAGATGAATGACGTATGCTTTCCTTCTTAAGAAGTGTTTAAAAACACATTCACAGAGTGATTCTACAAAGCCTTTTTACTGACGTTGGCTTTTAAACGTGATTTCACTGGAATTTCTGTCAAACGCAAGACGCGAGATTTGCTGTTAAAGAATTGAGTATACAGAATGCAAACAAACGCTTCCCTACAAGTGAATCGCCTAACCATTCAACACAGTACTAAAAACTGAATAGAATGCAGTTTTCACTCAGATGAAAGACGTATGCTTTCCTTCTTAAGAAGTGTTTTCAAAGACATTCACAGAGTGATTCTACAAAGTCTTTTTACTGACGTTTGCTTTTAAACGTGATTTCACTGGAATTTCTGTCAAAGGCAACACGCGAGATTTGCTGTTAAAGAATTGAGTATACAGAATGCAAAAAAACGCTTCCCTAGAAGTGAATCGCCTAACCATTCAACACAGTACTAAAAACTGAATAGAATGCAGTTTTCACTCAGATGAAAGACGTATGCTTTCCTTCTTAAGAAGTGTTTAAAAACATATTCACAGAGTGATTCTACAAAGCCTTTTTACTGACGTTGGCTTTTAAACATGATTTCACTGGAATTTCTGTCAAATGCCAGACGCGAGATTTGCTGTTAAAGAATTGAGTATACAGAATGCAAACAAAAGCTTCCCTACAAATGAATCGCCTAACCATTCAACACAGTACTAAAAACTGAATAGAATGCAGCTTTCACTCAGATGAAAGTCGTATGCTTTCCTTCTTAAGAAGTGTTTTAAAACACATTCACAGAGTGATTCTACAAAGCCTTTTTACTGATGTTGGCTTTTACACGTGATTTCACTGGAATTTCTTTCAAACGCAACACGCGAGATTTGCTATTAAAGAATTGAGTAAACAGAATGCAAACAAACGCGTCCCTACAAGTGAATCGCCTAACCATTCAACACAGTTCTAAAAACTGAATAGAATGCAGTTTTCACTCAGATGAAAGACATATGCTTTCCTTCTTAAGAAGTGTTTTCAAAGACATTCACAGAGTGATTCGACAAAGCCTTTTTACTGATGTTGGCTTTTAAACGTGATTTCACTGGAATTTCTGTCAAACGCAAGACGCGAGATTTGCTGTTAAAGAATTGAGTATACAGAATGCAAACAAACGCTTCCCTACAAGTGAATCGCCTAACCATTCAACACAGTACTAAAAACTGAATAGAATGCAGTTTTCACTCAGATGAAAGACGTATGCTTTCCTTCTTAAGAAGTGTTTAAAAACACATTCACAGAGTGATTCTACAAAGCCTTTTTACTGACGTTGGCTTTTAAACGTGATTTCACTGGAATTTCTTTCAAATGCAAGACGCGAGATTTGCTGTTAAAGAATTGAGTTTAGAGAAAGCAAACAAACGTGTCCCTACAAGTGAATCGCCTAACCATTCAACACAGTTCTAAAAACTGAATAGAATGCAGTTTTCACTCAGATGAAACACATATGCTTTTCTTCTTAAGAAGTGTTTCCAAAGACATTCACAGAGTGATTCTACAAAGCCTTTTTACTGACGTTGGCTTTTAAACGTGATTTCCCTGGAATTTCTGTCAAAGGCAACACGCGAGATTTGCTGTTAAAGAATTGAGTACACAGAATGCAAACAAACGCTTCCCTACAAGTGAATCGCCTAACCATTCAACACAGTACTAAAAACTGAATAGAATGCAGTTTCACTCAGATGAAAGACATATGCTTTCCTTCTTAAGAAGTGTATAAAAAGACATTCACAGAGTGATTCTACAAAGCCTTTTTACTGACGTTGGCTTTTAAACGTGATTTCACTGGAATTTCTTTCAAATGCAAGACGCGAGATTTGCTGTTAAAGAATTGAGTTTAGAGAAAGCAAACAAACGCATCCCTACAAGTGAATCGCCTAACCATTCAACACAGTTCTAAAAACTGAATAGAATGCAGCTTTCACTCAGATGAAACACATATGCTTTCCTTCTTAAGAAGTGTTTCCAAAGACATTCACAGAGTGATTCTACAAAGCCTTTTTAGTGACGTTGGCTTTTAAACGTGATTTCACTGGAATTTCTGTCAAACGAAAGACACAAGATTTGCTGTTAAAGAATTGAGTATACAGAATGCAAACAAATGCTTCACTACAAGTGAATAGCCTAACCATTCAACACAGTTCTAAAAACTGAATAGAATGCAGTTTTCACTCAGATGAAAGACGTATGCTTTCCTTCTTAAGAAGTGTTTTCAAAGACATTCACAGAGTGATTCTACAAAGCCTTTTTACTGACGTTTGCTTTTAAACGTGATTTCACTGGAATTTCTGTCAAAGGCAACACGCGAGATTTGCTGTTAAAGAATTGAGTATACAGAATGCAAAAAAACGCTTCCCTACAAGTGAATCGCCTAACCATTCAACACAGTTCTAAAAACTGAATAGAATGCAGTTTTCACTCAGATGAAAGACGTATGCTTACCTTCTTAAGAAGTGTTTAAAAACACATCCACAGAGTGATTCTACAAAGCCTTTTTACTGACGTTGGCTTTTAAACGTGATTTCACTGGAATTTCTGTCAAACGCAAGATGCGAGATTTGCTGTTAAAGAATTGAGTTTAGAGAAAGCAAACAAAAGCTTCCCTACAAGTGAATCGCCTAACCATTCAACACAGTTCTAAAAACTGAATAGAATGCAGCTTTCACTCAGATGAAACACATATGCTTTCCTTCTTAAGAAGTGTTTCCAAAGACATTCACAGAGTGATTCTACAAAGCCTTTTTACTGACGTTGGCTTTTAAACGTGATTTCACTGGAATTTCTGTCAAATGCAAGACACGAGATTTGCTGTTAAAGAATTGAGTATACAGAATGCAAACAAATGCTTCACTACAAGTGAATCACCTAACCATTCAACACAGTTCTAAAAACTGAATAGAATGCAGTTTTCACTCAGATGAAAGACGGATGCTTTCCTTCTTAACAAGTGTTTTCAAAGACATTCACAGAGTGATTCTACAAAGCCTTTTTACTGACGTTTGCTTTTAAACGTGATTTCACTGGAATTTCTGTCAAACGCAACACGCGAGATTTGCTGTTAAAGAATTGAGTATACAGAATGCAAAAAAACGCTTCCCTAGAAGTGAATCGCCTAACCATTCAACACAGTACTAAAAACTGAATAGAATGCAGTTTTCACTCAGATGAAAGACGTATGCTTTCCTTCTTAAGAAGTGTTTAAAAACATATTCACAGAGTGATTCTACAAAGCCTTTTTACTGACGTTGGCTTTTAAACGTGATTTCACTGGAATTTCTGTCAAATGCCAGACGCGAGATTTGATGTTAAATAATTGAGTATACAGAATGCAAACAAAAGCTTCCCTACAAATGAATCGCCTAACCATTCAACACAGTTCTAAAAACTGAATAGAATGCAGCTTTCACTCAGATGAAAGACGTATGCTTTCCTTCTTAAGAAGTGTTTTAAAACACATTCACAGAGTGATTCTACAAAGCCTTTTTACTGACGTTGGCTTTTACACGTGATTTCACTGGAATTTCTTTCAAACGCAACACGCGAGATTTGCTGTTAAAGAATTGAGTATACAGAATGCAAACAAACGCTTCCCTACAAGTGAATCGCCTAACCATTCAACACAGTACTAAAAACTGAATAGAATGCAGTTTTCACTCAGATGAAAGACTTATGCTTTTCTTCTTAAGAAGTGTTTTCAAAGACATTCACAGAGTGATTCTACAAAGCCTTTTTACTGACGTTTGCTTTTAAACGTGATTTCACTGGAATTTCTGTCAAACGCAACACGCGAGATTTGCTGTTAAAGAATTGAGTATACAGAATGCAAAAAAACGCTTCCCTAGAAGTGAATCGCCTAACCATTCAACACAGTACTAAAAACTGAATAGAATGCAGTTTTCACTCAGATGAAAGACGTATGCTTTCCTTCTTAAGAAGTGTTTAAAAACATATTCACAGAGTGATTCTACAAAGCCTTTTTACTGACGTTTGCTTTTAAACGTGATTTCACTGGAATTTCTGTCAAACGCAACACGCGAGATTTGCTGTTAAAGAATTGAGTATACAGAATGCAAACAAAAGCTTCCCTACACATGAATCGCCTAACCATTCAACACAGTACTAAAAACTGAATAGAATGCAGCTTTCACTCAGATGAAAGACGTATGCTTTCCTTCTTAAGAAGTGTTTTAAAACACATTCACAGAGTGATTCTACAAAGCCTTTTTACTGACGTTGGCTTTTACACGTGATTTCACTGGAATTTCTTTCAAACGCAACACGCGAGATTTGCTGTTAAAGAATTGAGTTTAGAGAAAGCAAACAAACGTGTCCCTACAAGTGAATCGCCTAACCATTCAACACAGTTCTAAAAACTGAATAGAATGCAGTTTTCACTCAGATGAAACACATATGCTTTTCTTCTTAAGAAGTGTTTCCAAAGACATTCACAGAGTGATTCTACAAAGCCTTTTTACTGACGTTGGCTTTTAAACGTGATTTCCCTGGAATTTCTGTCAAAGGCAACACGCGAGATTTGCTGTTAAAGAATTGAGTACACAGAATGCAAACAAACGGTTACCTACAAGTGAATCGCCTAACCATTCAACACAGTTCTAAAAACTGAATAGAATGCAGTTTTCACTCAGATGAAAGACGTATGCTTTCATTCTTAAGAAGTGTTTTCAAAGACATTCACAGAGTGATTCTACAAAGCCTTTTTACTGACATTGGCTTTTAAACGTGATTTCACTGGAATTTCTGTCAAACGCAAGACACGAGATTTGCTGTTAAAGAATTGAGTATACAGAATGCAAACAAACGGTTCCCTACAAGTGAATCGCCTAACCATTAAACACATTACTAAAATCTGAATAGAATGCAGCTTTCACTAAGATGAAAGATGTATGCTTTCCTTCTTAAGAAGTGTTTAAAAACACATTCACAGAGTGATTCTATAAAGCCTTTTTACTGACTTTGGCTTTTAAACGTGATTTCACTGGAATTTCTGTCAAATGCAAGACGCGAGATTTGCTGTTAAAGAATTAAGTATACAGAATGCAAACAAACGGTTCCCTACAATTGAATTGCCTAACCATTCAACACAGTACTAAAAACTGAATAGAATGCAGTTTTCACTCAGATGAAAGACGTATGCTTTCCTTCTTAAGAAGTGTTTAAAAACACATTCACAGAGTGATTCTACAAAGCCTTTTTACTGACGTTGGCTTTTAATCGTGATTTCACTGGAATTTCTGTCAAACTCAAGACGCGAGATTTGCTGTTAAAGAATTGAGTTTAGAGAAAGCAAACGAAGGCGTCCCTACAAGTGAATCGCCTAACCATTCAACACAGTTCTAAAAACTGAATAGAATGCAGTTTTCACTCAGATGAAACACATATGCTTTCCTACTTAAGAAGTGTTTCCAAAGACATCCACAGAGGGATTCTACAAAGCCTTTTTACTGACTTTTGCTTTTAAACGTGATTTCACTGGAATTTCTGTCAAACGCAAGACACGAGATTTGCTGTTAAAGAATTGAGTATACAGAATGCAAACAAATGCTTCCCTACAAGTGATTCGCCTAACCATTAAACACAGTTCTAAAAACTGAATAGAATGGAGTTTTCACTCAGATGAAAGACATATGCTTTCCTTCTTACGAAGTGTTTTCAAAGACATTCACAGAGTGATTCTACAAAGCCTTTTTACTGACGTTGGCTTTTAAACGTGATTTCACTGGAATTTCTGTCAAACGCAAGATGCGAGATTTGCTGTTAAAAATTGAGTATACAGAATGCAAACAAACACTTCCCTACAAGTGAATCGCCTAACCATTCAACACAGTTCTAAAA
Organism: Phyllotis vaccarum; assembly: GCA_033318265.1. Taxonomy (NCBI): domain Eukaryota; kingdom Metazoa; phylum Chordata; class Mammalia; order Rodentia; family Cricetidae; genus Phyllotis; species Phyllotis vaccarum. Next base: position 1,573,825 of record JARWLC010000049.1, read on the forward strand.
ACTGAATACAATGCAGCTTTCACTCAGATGAAAGACGTATGCTTTCCTTCTTAAGAGGTGTTTAAAAACACATTCACAGAGTGATTCTACAAAGCCTTTTTACTGACGTTGGTTTTTAAACGTGATTTCACTGGAATTTCTGTCAAACGCAAGACACGAGATTTGCTGCTAAAGAATTGAGTATACAGAATGCAAACATATGCTTCCCTACAAGTGAATCGCCTAACAATGCAACACAGTTCTAAAAACAGAATAGAATGCAGTTTTCACTCAGATGAATGACGTATGCTTTCCTTCTTAAGAAGTGTTTTCAAGGACATTCACAGAGTGATTCGACAAAGCTTTTTTACTGACGTTGGCTTTTAAACGTGATTTCACTGGAATTTCTGTCAAACGCAAGACGCGAGATTTGCTGTTAAAGAATTAAGTATACAGAATGCAAACAAACGGTTCCCTACAAGTGAATCGCCTAACCATTCAACACAGTACTAAAAACTGAATAGAATGCAGTTTTCACTCAGATGAAAGACGTATGCTTTCCTTCTTAAGAAGTGTTTAAAAACACATTCACAGAGTGACTCTACAAAGCCTTTTTACTGACGTTGGCTTTTAAACGTGATTCCACTGGAATTTCTGTCAAAAGCAAGACTCGAGATTTGCTGTTAAAGAATTAAGTATACAGAATGCAAACAAACGGTTCCCTACAAGTGAATCGCCTAAACATTCAACAGAGTACTAAAAACTGAGTAGAATGCAGTTTTCACTCAGATGAAAGACGTATGCTTTCCTTCTTAAGACGTGTTTTCAAAGACATTCACAGAGTGATTCTACAAAGCCTTTTTACTGACATTGGCTTTTAAACGTGATTTCACTGGAATTTCTGTCAAAAGCAAGACACGAGATTTGCTGTTAAAGAATTGAGTATACAGAATGCAAACAAACGCTTCCCTACAAGTGAATCGCCTAACCATGCAACACAGTTCTAAAAACAGAATAGAATGCAGTTTTCACTCAGATGAATGACGTATGATTTCCTTCTTAAGAAGTGTTTTCAAAGACATTCACAGAGTGATTCGACAAAGCTTTTTTACTGACGTTGGCTTTTAAACGTGATTTCACTGGAATTTCTGTCAAACGCAAGACGCGAGATTTGCTGTTAAAGAATTGAGTATACAGAATGCAAACAAACGGTTCCCTACAAGTGTATCGCCTAACCATTCAACACAGTACTAAAAACTGAATAGAATGCAGTTTGCACTCAGATGAAAGACGTATGCTTTCCTTTTTAAGAAGTGTTTAAAAACACATTCACAGAGTGATTCTACAAAGCCTTTTTACTGACGTTGGCTTTTAAATGTGATTTCACTGGAATTTCTGTCAAACGCAAGACACGAGATTTGCTGTTAAAGAATTAAGTATACAGAATGCAAACAAACACTTCCCTACAAGTGAATCGCCTAAACATTCAACACAGTACTAAAAACTGAATAGAATGCAGTTTTCACTCAGATGAAAGACGTATGCTTTCCTTCTTAAGAAGTGTTTAAAAACACATTCACAGAGTGACTCTACAAAGCCTTTTTACTGACGTTGGCTTTTAAACGTGATTCCACTGGAATTTCTGTCAAAAGCAAGACACGAGATTTGCTGTTAAAGAATTAAGTATACAGAATGCAAACAAACGGTTCCCTACAAGTGAATCGCCTAAACATTCAACAGAGTACTAAAAACTGAATAGAATGCAGTTTTCACTCAGATGAAAGACGTATGCTTTCCTTCTTAAGACGTGTTTTCAAAGACATTCACAGAGTGATTCTACAAAGCCTTTTTACTGACATTGGCTTTTAAACGTGATTTCACTGGAATTTCTGTCAAACGCAAGACACGAGATTTGCTGTTAAAGAATTGAGTATACAGAATGCAAACAAACGCTTCCCTACAAGTGAATCGCCTAACCATTCAACACAGTTCTAAAAACTGAATAGAATGCAGTTTTCACTCAGATGAAAGACGTATGCTTTCCTTCTTAAGAAGTGTTTAAAAACACATTCACAGAGTGACTCTACAAAGCCTTTTTACTGACGTTGGCTTTTAAACGTGATTCCACTGGAATTTCTGTCAAAAGCAAGACACGAGATTTGCTGTTAAAGAATTAAGTATACAGAATGCAAACAAACGGTTCCCTACAAGTGAATCGCCTAAACATTCAACACAGTTCTAAAAACTGAATAGAATGCAGTTTTCACTCAGATGAAACACATATGCTTTCCTACTTAAGAAGTGTTTCCAAAGACATCCACAGAGGGATTCTACAAAGCCTTTTTACTGACTTTTGTTTTTAAACGTGATTTCACTGGAATTTCTGTCAAACGCAAGACACGAGATTTGCTGTTAAAGAATTGAGTATACAGAATGCAAACAAATGCTTCCCTACAAGTGATTCGCCTAACCATTGAACACAGTTCTAAAAACTGAATAGAATGGAGTTTTCACTCAGATGAAAGACATATGCTTTCCTTCTTACGAAGTGTTTTCAAAGACATTCACAGAGTGATTCTACAAAGCCTTTTTACTGACGTTTGCTTTTAAACGTGATTTCACTGGAATTTCTGTCAAACGCAACACGCGAGATTTGCTGTTAAAGAATTGAGTATACAGAATGCAAAAAAACGCTTCCCTACAAGTGAATCGCCTAACTTTTCAACACAGTTCTAAAAACTGAATAGAATGCAGTTTTCACTCAGATGAAAGACGTATGCTTACCTTCTTAAGAAGTGTTTAAAAACACATTCACAGAGTGATTCTACAAAGCCTTTTTACTGACGTTGGCTTTTAAACGTGATTTCACTGGAATTTCTGTCAAACGCAAGATGCGAGATTTGCTGTTAAAGAATTGAGTATACAGAATGCAAACAAAAGCTTCCCTACAAGTGAATCGCCTAACCATTCAACACAGTTCTAAAAACTGAATAGAATGCAGCTTTCACTCAGATGAAAGACGTATGCTTTCCTTCTTAAGAAGTGTTTAAAAACACATTCACAGAGTGAATCTACAAAGCCTTTTTACTGACGTTGGCTTTTAAATGTGATTTCACTGGAATTTTTGTCAAATGCAACATGTGAGATTTGCTGTTAAAGAATTGAGTTTAGAGAAAGCAAACAAACGCGTCCCTACAAGTGAATCGCCTAACCATTCAACACAGTTCTAAAAACTGAATAGAATGCAGCTTTCACTCAGATGAAACACATATGCTTTCCTTCTTAAGAAGTGTTTCCAAAGACATTCACAGAGTGATTCTACAAAGCCTTTTTACTGACGTTGGCTTTTAAACGTGATTTCACTGGAATTTCTGTCAAACGCAAGACACGAGATTTGCTGTTAAAGAATTGAGTATACAGAATGCAAACAAATGCTTCACTACAAGTGAATCGCCTAACCATACAACACAGTTCTAAAAACTGAATAGAATGCAGTTTTCACTCAGATGAAAGACGTATGCTTACCTTCTTAAGAAGTGTTTAAAAACACATTCACTGAGTGATTCTACAAAGCCTTTTTACTGACGTTGGCTTTTAAACGTGATTTCACTGGAATTTCTGTCAAACGCAAGAGGCGAGATTTGCTGTTAAAGAATTGAGTATACAGAATGCAAACAAAAGCTTCCCTACAAGTGAATCGTCTAACCATTCAACACAGTTCTAAAAACTGAATAGAATGCAGCTTTCACTCAGATGAAAGACGTATGCTTTCCTTCTTAAGAAGTGTTTAAAAACACATTCACAGAGTGATTCTACAAAGCCTTTTTACTGACGTTGGCTTTTAAACGTGATTTCACTGGAATTTCTGTCAAACGCAAGACACGAGATTTGCTGTTAAAGAATTGAGTATACAGAATGCAAACATACGCTTCCCTACAAGTGAATCGCCTAACCATGCAACACAGTTCTAAAAACAGAATAGAATGCAGTTTTCACTCAGATGAATGACGTATGCTTTCCTTCTTAAGAAGTATTTTCAAAGACATTCACAGAGTGATTCGACAAAGCCTTTTTACTGACGTTGGCTTTTAAACGTGCTTTCCATGGAATTTCTGTCAAACGCAAGACGCGAAATTTGCTGTTAAAGAATTGAGTTTAGAGAAAGCAAACAAAGGCGTCCCTACAAGTGAATCGCCTAACCATTCAACACAGTTCTAAAAAGTGAATAGAATGCAGCTTTCACTCAGATGAAACACATATGCTTTCCTTCTTAAGAAGTGTTTCCAAAGACATTCACAGAGTGATTCTACAAAGCCTTTTTACTGACGTTGGCTTTTAAACGTGATTTCACTGGAATTTCTGTCAAAAGCAAGACACGAGATTTGCTGTTAAAGAATTGAGTATACAGAATGCAAACAAATGCTTCACTACAAGTGAATCGCCTAACCATTCAACACAGTTCTAAAAACTGAATAGAATGCAGTTTTCACTCAGATGAAAGACGTATGCTTTCCATCTTAAGAAGTGTTTTCAAAGACATTCACAGAGTGATTCTACAAAGCCTTTTTACTGACGTTTGCTTTTAAACGTGATTTCACTGGAATTTCTGTGAAACGCAACACGAGAGATTTGCTGTTAAAGAATTGAGTATACAGAATGCAAAAAAACACTTCCCTACAAGTGAATCGCCTAACCATTCAACACAGTACTAAAAACTGAATAGAATGCAGTTTTCACTCAGATGAAAGACGTATGCTTACCTTCTTAAGAAGTGTTTAAAAACACATTCACAGAGTGATTCTACAAAGCCTTTTTACTGACGTTGGCTTTTAAACGTGATTTCACTGGAATTTCTGTCAAACTCAAGATGCGAGATTTGCTGTTAAAGAATTGAGTATACAGAATGCAAACAAACGGTTCCCTACAAGTGAATCGCCTAACCATTCAACACAGTACTAAAATCTGAATAGAATGCAGTTTTCACTCAGATGAAAGACGTATGCTTTCCTTCTTAAGAAGTGTTTAAAAACACATTACAGAGTGATTCTACAAAGCCTTTTTACTGAAGTTGGCTTTTAAACGTGATTTCACTGGAATTTCTTTCAAATGCAAGACGCGAGATTTGCTGTTAAAGAATTGAGTTTAGAGAAAGCAAACAAAGGCGTCCCTACAAGTGAATCGCCTAACCATTCAACACAGTTCTAAAAAGTGAATAGAATGCAGCTTTCACTCAGATGAAACACATATGCTTTCCTTCTTAAGAAGTGTTTCCAAAGACATTCACAGAGTGATTCTACAAAGCCTTTTTACTGATGTTGGCTTTTAAACGTGATTTCACTGGAATTTCTGTCAAAAGCAAGACACGAGATTTGCTGTTAAAGAATTGAGTATACAGAATGCAAACAAATGCTTCACTACAAGTGAATCGCCTAACCATTCAACACAGTTCTAAAAACTGAATAGAATGCAGTTTTCACTCAGATGAAAGACGTATGCTTTCCATCTTAAGAAGTGTTTTCAAAGACATTCACAGAGTGATTCTACAAAGCCTTTTTACTGACGTTTGCTTTTAAACGTGATTTCACTGGAATTTCTGTGAAACGCAACACGAGAGATTTGCTGTTAAAGAATTGAGTATACAGAATGCAAAAAAACACTTCCCTACAAGTGAATCGCCTAACCATTCAACACAGTACTAAAAACTGAATAGAATGCAGTTTTCACTCAGATGAAAGACGTATGCTTACCTTCTTAAGAAGTGTTTAAAAACACATTCACAGAGTGATTCTACAAAGCCTTTTTACTGACGTTGGCTTTTAAACGTGATTTCACTGGAATTTCTGTCAAACTCAAGATGCGAGATTTGCTGTTAAAGAATTGAGTATACAGAATGCAAACAAACGGTTCCCTACAAGTGAATTGCCTAACCATTCAACACAGTACTAAAATCTGAATAGAATGCAGTTTTCACTCAGATGAAAGACGTATGCTTTCCTTCTTAAGAAGTGTTTAAAAACACATTCACAGAGTGATTCTACAAAGCCTTTTTGCTGACGTTGGCTTTTAAACGTGATTTCACTGGAATTTCTGTCAAACGCAATACGCGAGATTTGCTGTTAAAGAATTGAGTATACAGAATGCAAACAAAAGCTTCCCTACAAATGAATCGCCTAAACATTCAACACAGTTCTAAAAACTGAATAGAATGCAGCTTTCACTCAGATGAAAGACATATGCTTTCCTTCTTAAGAAGTGTTTAAAAACACATTCACAGAGTGATTCTACAAAGCCTTTTTACTGACGTTGGCTTTTAAACGTGATTTCACTGGAATTTCTTTCAAACGCAACACGCGAGATTTGCTGTTAAATAATTGAGTATACAGAATGCAAACAAACGCGTCCCTAAAAGTGAATCGCCTAACCATTCAACACAGTTCTAAAAACTGAATAGAATGCAGTTTTCACTCAGATGAAAGACGTATGCTTTCCTTCTTAAGAAGTGTTTTCAAAGACATTCACAGAGTGATTATACAAAGCCTTTTTCCTGACGTTGGCTTTTAAACGTGATTTCACTGGAATTTCTGTCAAACGCAAGACACAAGATTTGCTGTTAAAGAATTGAGTATACAGAATGCAAACAAATGCTTCACTACAAGTGAATAGCCTAACCATTCAACACAGTTCTAAAAACTGAATAGAATGCAGTTTTCACTCAGATGAAAGACGTATGCTTTCCTTCTTAAGAAGTGTTTTCAAAGACATGCACAGAGTGATTCTACAAAGCCTTTTTACTGACGTTGGCTTTTAAACGTGATTTCACTGGAATTTCTGTCAAACGCAACATGCGAGATTTGCTGTTAAAGAATTGAGTATACAGAATGCAAAAAAAAACGCTTCCCTACAAGTGAATCGCCTAACTTTTCAACACAGTTCTAAAAACTGAATAGAATGCAGTTTTCACTCAGATGAAAGACGTATGCTTACCTTCTTAAGAAGTGTTTAAAAACACATTCACAGAGTGATTCTACAAAGCCTTTTTACTGACGTTGGCTTTTAAACGTGATTTCACTGGAATTTCTGTCAAATGCAACACGCGAGATTTGCTGTTAAAGAATTGAGTTTAGAGAAAGCAAACAAACGCGTCCCTACAAGTGAATCGCCTAACCATTCAACACAGTTCTAAAAACTGAATAGAATGCAGCTTTCACTCAGATGAAACACATATGCTTTCCTTCTTAAGAAGTGTTTCCAAAGACATTCACAGAGTGATTCTACAAAGCCTTTTTACTGACGTTGGCTTTTAAACGTGATTTCACTGGAATTTCTGTCAAACGCAAGACACGAGATTTGCTGTTAAAGAATTGAGTATACAGAATGCAAACAAATGCTTCACTACAAGTGAATCGCCTAACCATACAACACAGTTCTAAAAACTGAATAGAATGCAGTTTTCACTCAGATGAAAGACGTATGCTTACCTTCTTAAGAAGTGTTTAAAAACACATTCACTGAGTGATTCTACAAAGCCTTTTTACTGACGTTGGCTTTTAAACGTGATTTCACTGGAATTTCTGTCAAACGCAAGATGCGAGATTTGCTGTTAAAGAAGTGAGTATACAGAATGCAAACAAACGGTTCCCTACAAGTGAATCGCCTAACCATTCAACACAGTACTAAAAACTGAATAGAATGCAGTTTTCACTCAGATGAAAGACGTATGCTTTCCTTCTTAAGAAGTGTTTTCAAAGACATTCACAGAGTGATTCTACAAAGCCTTTTTACTGACGTTTGCTTTTAAACGTGATTTCACTGGAATTTCTGTCAAACGCAACACGCGAGATTTGCTGTTAAAGAATTGAGTATACAGAATGCAAAAAAAACGCTTCCCTACAAGTGAATCGCCTAACCATTCAACACAGTACTAAAAACTGAATAGAATGCAGTTTTCACTCAGATGAAAGACGTATGCTTACCTTCTTAATAAGTGTTTAAAAACACATTCACAGAGTGATTCTACAAAGCCTTTTTACTGACGTTGGTTTTTAAACGTGATTTCACAGAAATTTCTGTCAAACGCAAGATGCAAGATTTGCTGTTAAAGAATTGAGTATACAGAATACAAACAAACGGTTCCCTACAAGTGAGTCGCCTAACCATTCAACACAGTACTAAAATCTGAATAGAATGCAGCTTTCACTCAGATGAAAGACGTATGCTTTCCTTCTTAAGAAGTGGTTAAAAACACATTCACAGAGTGAATCTACAAAGCCTTTTTACTGACGTTGGCTTTTAATCGTGATTTCACTGGAATTTTTGTCAAACGCAACACGCGAGATTTGCTGTTAAAGAATTGAGTTTAGAGAAAGCAAACAAACGCGTCCCTACAAGTGAATCGCCTAACCATTCAACACAGTTCTAAAAACTGAATAGAATGCAGCTTTCACTCAGATGAAACACATATGCTTTCCTTCTTAAGAAGTGTTTCCAAAGACATTCACAGAGTGATTCTACAAAGCCTTTTTACTGACGTTGGCTTTTAAACGTGATTTCACTGGAATTTCTGTCAAACGCAAGACACGAGATTTGCTGTTAAAGAATTGAGTATACAGAATGCAAACAAATGCTTCACTACAAGTGAATCGCCTAACCATACAACACAGTTCTAAAAACTGAATAGAATGCAGTTTTCACTCAGATGAAAGACGTATGCTTACCTTCTTAAGAAGTGTTTAAAAACACATTCACTGAGTGATTCTACAAAGCCTTTTTACTGACGTTGGCTTTTAAACGTGATTTCACTGGAATTTCTGTCAAACGCAAGATGCGAGATTTGCTGTTAAAGAAGTGAGTATACAGAATGCAAACAAACGGTTCCCTACAAGTGAATCGCCTAACCATTCAACACAGTACTAAAAACTGAATAGAATGCAGTTTTCACTCAGATGAAAGACGTATGCTTTCCTTCTTAAGAAGTGTTTAAAAACACATTCACAGAGTGATTCTACAAAGCCTTTTTACTGACGTTGGCTTTTAAACGTGATTTCACTGGAATTTCTTTCAAATGCAAGATGCGAGATTTGCTGTTAAAGAATTGAGTTTAGAGAAAGCAAACAAACGCGTCCCTACAAGTGAATCGCCTAACCATTCAACACAGTTCTAAAAACTGAATAGAATGCAGCTTTCACTCAGATGAAACACATATGCTTTCCTTCTTAAGAAGTGTTTCCAAAGACATTCACAGAGTGATTCTACAAAGCCTTTTTACTGATGTTGGCTTTTAAACGTGATTTCACTGGAATTTCTGTCAAACGCAAGACACGAGATTTGCTGTTAAAGAATTGAGTATACAGAATGCAAACAAATGCTTCACTACAAGTGAATCGCCTAACCATTCAACACAGTTCTAAAAACTGAATTGAATGCAGTTTTCACTCAGATGAAAGACGTATGCTTTCCTTCTTAAGAAGTGTTTTCAAAGACATTCACAGAGTGATTCTACAAAGCCTTTTTACTGACGTTTGCTTTTAAACGTGATTTCACTGGAATTTCTGTCAAACGCAACACGCGAGATTTGCTGTTAAAGAATTGAGTATACAGAATGCAAAAAAACGCTTCCCTACAAGTGAATCGCCTAACCATTCAACACAGTACTAAAAACTGAATAGAATGCAGTTTTCACTCAGATGAAAGACGTATGCTTACCTTCTTAATAAGTGTTTAAAAACACATTCACAGAGTGATTCTACAAAGCCTTTTTACTGACGTTGGTTTTTAAACGTGATTTCACAGGAATTTCTGTCAAACGCAAGATGCGAGATTTGCTGTTAAAGAATTGAGTATACAGAATGCAAACAAACGGTTCCCTACAAGTGAGTCGCCTAACCATTCAACACAGTACTAAAATCTGAATAGAATGCAGTTTTCACTCAGATGAAAGACGTATGCTTTCCTTCTTAAGAAGTGGTTAAAAACACATTCACAGAGTGATTCTACAAAGCCTTTTTACTGACATTGGCTTTTAAACGTGATTTCACTGGAATTTCTGTCAAACGCAAGACACGAGATTTGCTGTTAAAGAATTGAGTATACAGAATGCAAACAAAAGCTTCCCTACTAGTGAATCGCCTAACCATTCAACACAGTTCTAAAAACTGAATAGAATGCAGCTTTCACTCAGATGAAACACATATGCTTTCCTTCTTAAGAAGTGTTTAAAAACACATTCACAGAGTGATTCTACAAAGCCTTTTTACTGACGTTGGCTTTTACAAGTGATTTCACTGGAATTTCTGTCAAACGCAAGACACGAGATTTGCTGTTAAAGAATTGAGTATACAGAATGCAAACATACGCTTCCCTACAAGTGAATCGCCTAACCATGCAACACAGTTCTAAAAACAGAATAGAATGCAGTTTTCACTCAGATGAATTACGTATGCTTTCCTTCTTAAGAAGTGTTTTCAAAGACATTCACAGAGTGATTCGACAAAGCCTTTTTACTGATGTTGGCTTTTAAACGTGATTTCACTGGAATTTCTGTCAAACGAAAGAAACAAGATTTGCTGTTAAAGAATTGAGTATACAGAATGCAAACAAATGCTTCACTACAAGTGAATCGCCTAACCATTCAACACAGTTCTAAAAACTGAATAGAATGCAGTTTTCACTCAGATGAAAGACGTATGCTTACCTTCTTAAGAAGTGTTTAAAAACACATTCACAGAGTGATTCTACAAAGCCTTTTTACTGACGTTGGCTTTTAAACGTGATTTCACTGGAATTTCTGTCAAACTCAAGATGCGAGATTTGCTGTTAAAGAATTGAGTATACAGAATGCAAACAAACGGTTCCCTACAAGTGAATCGCCTAACCATTCAACACAGTACTAAAATCTGAATAGAATGCAGTTTTCACTCAGATGAAAGACGTATGCTTTCCTTCTTAAGAAGTGTTTAAAAACACATTCACAGAGTGATTCTACAAAGCCTTTTTGCTGACGTTGGCTTTTAAACGTGATTTCACTGGAATTTCTGTCAAACGCAAGACGCGAGATTAGCTGTTAAAGAATTGAGTATACAGAATGCAAACAAAAGCTTCCCTACAAATGAATCGCCTAACCATTCAACACAGTTCTAAAAACTGAATAGAATGCAGCTTTCACTCAGATGAAAGACGTATGCTTTCCTTCTTAAGAAGTGTTTAAAAACACATTCACAGAGTGATTCTACAAAGCCTTTTTACTGACGTTGGCTTTTAAACGTGATTTCACTGGAATTTCTTTCAAACGCAACACGCGAGATTTGCTGTTAAAGAATTGAGTATACAGAATGCAAACAAACGCGTCCCTAAAAGTGAATCGCCTAACCATTCAACACAGTTCTAAAAACTGAATAGAATGCAGTTTTCACTCAGATGAAAGACGTATGCTTTCCTTCTTAAGAAGTGTTTTCAAAGACATTCACAGAGTGATTATACAAAGCCTTTTTCCTGACGTTGGCTTTTAAACGTGATTTCACTGGAATTTCTGTCAAAGGCAAGACACAAGATTTGCTGTTAAAGAATTGAGTATACAGAATGCAAACAAATGCTTCACTACAAGTGAATAGCCTAACCATTCAACACAGTTCTAAAAACTGAATAGAATGCAGTTTTCACTCAGATGAAAGACGTATGCTTTCCTTCTTAAGAAGTGTTTTCAAAGACATGCACAGAGTGATTCTACAAAGCCTTTTTACTGACGTTGGCTTTTAAACGTGATTTCACTGGAATTTCTGTCAAACGCAACATGCGAGATTTGCTGTTAAAGAATTGAGTATACAGAATGCAAAAAAAACGCTTCCCTACAAGTGAATCGCCTAACTTTTCAACACAGTTCTAAAAACTGAATAGAATGCAGTTTTCACTCAGATGAAAGACGTATGCTTACCTTCTTAAGAAGTGTTTAAAAACACATTCACAGAGTGATTCTACAAAGCCTTTTTACTGACGTTGGCTTTTAAACGTGATTTCACTGGAATTTCTGTCAAATGCAAGATGCGAGATTTGCTGTTAAAGAATTGAGTATACAGAATGCAAACAAAAGCTTCCCTACAAGTGAATCGCCTAACCATTCAACACAGTTCTAAAAACTGAATAGAATGCAGCTTTCACTCAGATGAAAGACGTATGCTTTCCTTCTTAAGAAGTGTTTAAAAACACATTCACAGAGTGAATCTACAAAGCCTTTTTACTGACGTTGGCTTTTAAACGTGATTTCACTGGAATTTTTGTCAAATGCAACACGCGAGATTTGCTGTTAAAGAATTGAGTTTAGAGAAAGCAAACAAACGCGTCCCTACAAGTGAATCGCCTAACCATTCAACACAGTTCTAAAAACTGAATAGAATGCAGCTTTCACTCAGATGAAACACATATGCTTTCCTTCTTAAGAAGTGTTTCCAAAGACATTCACAGAGTGATTCTACAAAGCCTTTTTACTGACGTTGGCTTTTAAACGTGATTTCACTGGAATTTCTGTCAAACGCAAGACACGAGATTTGCTGTTAAAGAATTGAGTATACAGAATGCAAACAAATGCTTCACTACAAGTGAATCGCCTAACCATACAACACAGTTCTAAAAACTGAATAGAATGCAGTTTTCACTCAGATGAAAGACGTATGCTTACCTTCTTAAGAAGTGTTTAAAAACACATTCACTGAGTGATTCTACAAAGCCTTTTTACTGACGTTGGCTTTTAAACGTGATTTCACTGGAATTTCTGTCAAACGCAAGATGCGAGATTTGCTGTTAAAGAAGTGAGTATACAGAATGCAAACAAACGGTTCCCTACAAGTGAATCGCCTAACCATTCAACACAGTACTAAAAACTGAATAGAATGCAGTTTTCACTCAGATGAAAGACGTATGCTTTCCTTCTTAAGAAGTGTTTTCAAAGACATTCACAGAGTGATTCTACAAAGCCTTTTTACTGACGTTTGCTTTTAAACGTGATTTCACTGGAATTTCTGTCAAACGCAACACGCGAGATTTGCTGTTAAAGAATTGAGTATACAGAATGCAAAAAAACGCTTCCCTACAAGTGAATCGCCTAACCATTCAACACAGTACTAAAAACTGAATAGAATGCAGTTTTCACTCAGATGAAAGACGTATGCTTACCTTCTTAATAAGTGTTTAAAAACACATTCACAGAGTGATTCTACAAAGCCTTTTTACTGACGTTGGTTTTTAAACGTGATTTCACAGGAATTTCTGTCAAACGCAAGATGCGAGATTTGCTGTTAAAGAATTGAGTATACAGAATGCAAACAAACGGTTCCCTACAAGTGAGTCGCCTAACCATTCAACACAGTACTAAAATCTGAATAGAATGCAGCTTTCACTCAGATGAAAGACGTATGCTTTCCTTCTTAAGAAGTGGTTAAAAACACATTCACAGAGTGAATCTACAAAGCCTTTTTACTGACGTTGGCTTTTAATCGTGATTTCACTGGAATTTTTGTCAAACGCAACACGCGAGATTTGCTGTTAAAGAATTGAGTTTAGAGAAAGCAAACAAACGCGTCCCTACAAGTGAATCGCCTAACCATTCAACACAGTTCTAAAAACTGAATAGAATGCAGCTTTCACTCAGATGAAACACATATGCTTTCCTTCTTAAGAAGTGTTTCCAAAGACATTCACAGAGTGATTCTACAAAGCCTTTTTACTGACGTTGGCTTTTAAACGTGATTTCACTGGAATTTCTGTCAAACGCAAGACACGAGATTTGCTGTTAAAGAATTGAGTATACAGAATGCAAACAAATGCTTCACTACAAGTGAATCGCCTAACCATACAACACAGTTCTAAAAACTGAATAGAATGCAGTTTTCACTCAGATGAAAGACGTATGCTTACCTTCTTAAGAAGTGTTTAAAAACACATTCACTGAGTGATTCTACAAAGCCTTTTTACTGACGTTGGCTTTTAAACGTGATTTCACTGGAATTTCTGTCAAACGCAAGATGCGAGATTTGCTGTTAAAGAAGTGAGTATACAGAATGCAAACAAACGGTTCCCTACAAGTGAATCGCCTAACCATTCAACACAGTACTAAAAACTGAATAGAATGCAGTTTTCACTCAGATGAAAGACGTATGCTTTCCTTCTTAAGAAGTGTTTAAAAACACATTCACAGAGTGATTCTACAAAGCCTTTTTACTGACGTTGGCTTTTAAACGTGATTTCACTGGAATTTCTGTCAAACGCAAGACACGAGATTTGCTGTTAAAGAATTGAGTATACAGAATGCAAACAAATGCTTCACTACAAGTGAATCGCCTAACCATTCAACACAGTTCTAAAAACTGAATAGAATGCAGCTTTCACTCAGATGAAACACATATGCTTTCCTTCTTAAGAAGTGTTTAAAAACACATTCACAGAGTGATTCTACAAAGCCTTTTTACTGACATTGGCTTTTACAAGTGATTTCACTGGAATTTCTGTCAAACGCAAGACACGAGATTTGCTGTTAAAGAATTGAGTATACAGAATGCAAACATACGCTTCCCTACAAGTGAATCGCCTAACCATGCAACACAGTTCTAAAAACAGAATAGAATGCAGTTTTCACTCAGATGAATTACGTATGCTTTCCTTCTTAAGAAGTGTTTTCAAAGACATTCACAGAGTGATTCGACAAAGCCTTTTTACTGACGTTGGCTTTTAAACGTGATTTCACTGGAATTTCTGTCAAACGCAAGACACGAGATTTGCTGTTAAAGAATTGAGTATACAGAATGTAAACAAATGCTTCACTACAAGTGAATCGCCTAACCATTCAACACAGTTCTAAAAACTAAATAGAATGCAGTCTTCACTCAGATGAAAGACGTATGCTTTCCTTCTTAAGAAGTGTTTAAAAACACATTCACAGAGTGGTTCTACAAAGCCTTTTTACTGATGTTGGCTTTTAAACGTGATTTCACTGGAATTTCTGTCAAACGCAAGACGCGAGATTTGCTGTTAAAGAATTGAGTATACAGAATGCAAACAAAAGCTTCCCTACAAATGAATCGCCTAACCATTCAACACAGTTCTAAAAACTGAATAGAATGCAGCTTTCACTCAGATGAAAGACGTATGCTTTCCTTCTTAAGAAGTGTTTAAAAACACGTTCACAGAGTGATTCTACAAAGCCTTTTTACTGACGTTGGCTTTTACACGTGATTTCACTGGAATTTCTTTCAAACGCAACACGCGAGATTTGCTGTTAAAGAATTGAGTATACAGAATGCAAACAAACGCGTCCCTACAAGTGAATCGCCTAACCATTCAACACAGTTCTAAAAACTGAATAAAATGCAGTTTTCACTCAGATGAAAGACGTATGCTTTCCTTCTTAAGAAGTGTTTTCAAAGACATTCACAGAGTGATTCTACAAAGCCTTTTTACTGACATTGGTTTTTAAACGTGGTTTCACTGGAATTTCTGTCAAACGCAAGACGCGAGATTTGCTGTTAAAGAATTGAGTATACAGAATGCAAACATACGCTTCCCTACAAGTGAATCGCCTTACCATGCAACACAGTTCTAAAAACAGAATAGAATGCAGTTTTCACTCAGATGAATGACTTATGCTTTCCTTCTTAAGAAGTGTTTTCAAAGACATTCACAGAGTGATTCGACAAAGCCTTTTTACTGACATTGGCTTTTAAACGTGATTTCACTGGAATTTCTGTCAAACGCAAGACACGAGATTTGCTGTTAAAGAATTGAGTATACAGAATGCAAACAAACACTTCCCTACAAGTGAATCGCCTAACCATTCAACACAGTTCTAAAAACTGAATAGAATGCAGCTTTCACTCAGATGAAACACATATGCTTTCCTTCTTAAGAAGTGTTTCCAAAGACATTCACAGAGTGATTCTACAAAGCCTTTTTACTGACGTTGGCTTTTAAACGTGATTTCACTGGAATTTCTGTCAAACGAAAGAAACAAGATTTGCTGTTAAAGAATTGAGTATACAGAATGCAAACAAATGCTTCACTACAAGTGAATCGCCTAACCATTCAACACAGTTCTAAAAACTGAATAGAATGCAGTCTTCACTCAGATGAAAGACGTATGCTTTCCTTCTTAAGAAGTGTTTTCAAAGACATTCACAGAGTGATTCTACAAAGCCTTTTTACTGACGTTTGCTTTTAAACGTGATTTCACTGGAATTTCTGTCAAATGCAACACTCGAGATTTGCTGTTAAAGAATTGAGTATACAGAATGCAAAAAAACGCTTCCCTACAAGTGAATCGCCTAACCATTCAACACAGTACTAAAAACTGAATAGAATGCAGTTTTCACTCAGATGAAAGACGTATGCTTACCTTCTTAAGAAGTGTTTAAAAACACATTCACAGAGTGATTTTACAAAGCCTTTTTACTGACATTGGCTTTTAAACGTGATTTCACTGGAATTTCTGTCAAACGCAAGATGCGAGATTTGCTGTTAAAGAATTGAGTATACAGAATGCAAACAAACGGTTCCCTACAAGTGAATCGCCTAACCATTCAACACAGTACTAAAATCTGAATAGAATGCAGTTTTCACTCAGATGAAAGACGTATGCTTTCCTTCTTAAGAAGTGTTTAAAAACACATTCACAGAGTGGTTCTACAAAGCCTTTTTACTGACGTTGGCTTTTAACCGTGATTTCACTGGAATTTCTGTCAAACGAAAGAAACAAGATTTGCTGTTAAAGAATTGAGTATACAGAATGCAAATAAAAGCTTCCCTACAAGTGAATCGCCTAACCATTCAACACAGTTCTAAAAACTGAACAGAATGCAGCTTTCACTCAGATGAAAGACGTATGCTTTCCTTCTTAAGAAGTGTTTAAAAACACATTCACAGAGTGAATCTACAAAGCCTTTTTACTGACGTCGGCTTTTAAACGTGATTTCACTGGAATTTTTGTCAAACGCAGCACGCGAGATTTGCTGTTAAAGAATTGAGTATACAGAATGCAAACGTACGCTTCCCTACAAGTGAATCGCCTTACCATGCAACACAGTTCTAAAAACAGAATAGAATGCAGTTTTCACTCAGATGAATGACGTATGCTTTCCTTCTTAAGAAGTGTTTTCAAAGACATTCACAGAGTGATTCGACAAAGCCTTTTTACTGACTTTGGCTTTTAAACGTGATTTCACTGGAATTTCTGTCAAACGCAAGACGCGAGATTTGCTGTTAAAGAATTGAGTATACAGAATGCAAACAAAAGCTTCCCTACAAGTGAATCGCCTAACCATTCAACACATTTCTAAAAACTGAACAGAATGCAGCTTTCACTCAGATGAAAGACGTATGCTTTCCTTCTTAAGAAGTGTTTAAAAACACATTCACAGAGTGAATCTACAAAGCCTTTTTACTGACGTCGGCTTTTAAACGTGATTTCACTGGAATTTTTGTCAAACGCAGCACGCGAGATTTGCTGTTAAAGAATTGAGTATACAGAATGCAAACGTACGCTTCCCTACAAGTGAATCGCCTTACCATGCAACACAGTTCTAAAAACAGAATAGAATGCAGTTTTCACTCAGATGAATGACGTATGCTTTCCTTCTTAAGAAGTGTTTTCAAAGACATTCACAGAGTGATTCGACAAAGCCTTTTTACTGACTTTGGCTTTTAAACGTGATTTCACTGGAATTTCTGTCAAACGCAAGACGCGAGATTTGCTGTTAAAGAATTGAGTATACAGAATGCAAACAAAAGCTTCCCTACAAGTGAATCGCCTAACCATTCAACACAGTTCTAAAAACTGAACAGAATGCAGCTTTCACTCAGATGAAAGACCTTTGCTTTACTTCTTAGGAAGTGTTTAAAAACACATTCACAGTGTGAATCTACAAAGCCTTTTTACTGACGTCGGCTTTTAAACGTGATTTCACTGGAATTTTTGTCAAACGCAACACGCGAGACTTGCTGTTAAAGAATTGAGTATACAGATTGTAAACAAATGCTTCACTACAAGTGAATCGCCTAACCATTCAACACAGTTCTAAAAACTGAATAGAATGCAGTCTTCACTCAGATGAAAGACGTATGCTTTCCTTCTTAAGAAGTGTTTTCAAAGACATTCACAGAGTGATTCTACAAAGCCTTTTTACTGACGTTTGCTTTTAAACGTGATTTCACTGGAATTTCTGTCAAATGCAACACTCGAGATTTGCTGTTAAAGAATTGAGTATACAGAATGCAAAAAAACGCTTCCCTACAAGTGAATCGCCTAACCATTCAACACAGTACTAAAAACTGAATAGAATGCAGTTTTCACTCAGATGAAAGACGTATGCTTACCTTCTTAAGAAGTGTTTAAAAACACATTCACAGAGTGATTTTACAAAGCCTTTTTACTGACATTGGCTTTTAAACGTGATTTCACTGGAATTTCTGTCAAACGCAAGATGCGAGATTTGCTGTTAAAGAATTGAGTATACAGAATGCAAACAAACGGTTCCCTACAAGTGAATCGCCTAACCATTCAACACAGTACTAAAATCTGAATAGAATGCAGTTTTCACTCAGATGAAAGACGTATGCTTTCCTTCTTAAGAAGTGTTTAAAAACACATTCACAGAGTGGTTCTACAAAGCCTTTTTACTGACGTTGGCTTTTAAACGTGATTTCACTGGAATTTCTGTCAAACGCAAGACGCGAGATTTGCTGTTAAAGAATTGAGTATACAGAATGCAAACAAAAGCTTCCCTACAAATGAATCGCCTAACCATTCAACACAGTTCTAAAAACTGAATAGAATGCAGCTTTCACTCAGATGAAAGACGTATGCTTTCCTTCTTAAGAAGTGTTTAAAAACACATTCACAGAGTGATTCTACAAAGCCTTTTTACTGACGTTGGCTTTTACACGTGATTTCACTGGAATTTCTGTCAAACGCAAGACGCGAGATTTGCTGTTAAAGAATTGAGTATACAGAATGCAAACATACGCTTCCCTACAAGTGAATCGCCTTACCATGCAACACAGTTCTAAAAACAGAATAGAATGCAGTTTTCACTCAGATGAATGACTTATGCTTTCCTTCTTAAGAAGTGTTTTCAAAGACATTCACAGAGTGATTTGACAAAGCCTTTTTACTGACGTTGGCTTTTAAACGTGATTTCACTGGAATTTCTGTCAAACGCAAGACGCGAGATTTGCTGTTAAAGAATTGAGTTTAGAGAAAGCAAACAAACGCGTCCCTACAAGTAAATCGCCTAACCATTCAACACAGTTCTAAAAACTGAATAGAATGCAGCTTTCACTCAGATGAAACACATATGCTTTCCTTCTTAAGAAGTGTTTTCAAAGACATTCACAGAGTGATTCTACAAAGCCTTTTTACTGACGTTGGCTTTTAAACGTGATTTCACTGGAATTTCTGTCAAACGAAAGAAACAAGATTTGCTGTTAAAGAATTGAGTATACAGAATGCAAATAAAAGCTTCCCTACAAGTGAATCGCCTAACCATTCAACACAGTTCTAAAAACTGAACAGAATGCAGCTTTCACTCAGATGAAAGACGTATGCTTTCCTTCTTAAGAAGTGTTTAAAAACACATTCACAGAGTGAATCTACAAAGCCTTTTTACTGACGTCGGCTTTTAAACGTGATTTCACTTGAATTTTTGTCAAACGCAGCACGCGAGATTTGCTGTTAAAGAATTGAGTATACAGAATGCAAACGTACGCTTCCCTACAAGTGAATCGCCTTACCATGCAACACAGTTCTAAAAACAGAATAGAATGCAGTTTTCACTCAGATGAATGACGTATGCTTTCCTTCTTAAGAAGTGTTTTCAAAGACATTCACAGAGTGATTCGACAAAGCCTTTTTACTGACTTTGGCTTTTAAACGTGATTTCACTGGAATTTCTGTCAAACGCAAGACGCGAGATTTGCTGTTAAAGAATTGAGTTTAGAGAAAGCAAACAAACGCGTCCCTACAAGTGAATCGCCTAACCATTCAACACAGTTCTAAAAACTGAATAGAATGCAGCTTTCACTCAGATGAAACACATATGCTTTCCTTCTTAAGAAGTGTTTCCAAAGACATTCACAGAGTGATTCTACAAAGCCTTTTTACTGACGTTGGCTTTTAAACGTGATTTCACTGGAATTTCTGTCAAACGAAAGAAACAAGATTTGCTGTTAAAGAATTGAGTATACAGAATGCAAACAAATGCTTCACTACAAGTGAATCGCCTAACAATTCAACACAGTTCTAAAAACTGAATAGAATGCAGTTTTCACTCAGATGAAAGACGTATGCTTACCTTCTTAAGAAGTATATAAAAACACATTCACAGAGTGATTCTACAAAGCCTTTTTACTGACGTTGGCTTTTAAACGTGATTTCACTGGAATTTCTGTCAAACGCAAGATGCGAGATTTGCTGTTAAAGAATTGAGTATACAGAATGCAAACAAAAGCTTCCCTACAAGTGAATCGCCTAACCATTCAACACAGTTCTAAAAACTGAACAGAATGCAGCTTTCACTCAGATGAAAGACGTATGCTTTCCTTCTTAAGAAGTGTTTAAAAACACATTCACAGAGTCAATCTACAAAGCCTTTTTACTGACGTCGGCTTTTAAACGTGATTTCACTGGAATTTTTGTCAAACAAAACACGCGAGATTTGCTGTTAAAGAATTGAGTATACAGAATGTAAACAAATGCTTCACTACAAGTGAATCGCCTTACCATGCAACACAGTTCTAAAAACAGAATAGAATGCAGTTTTCACTCAGATGAATGACGTATGCTTTCCTTCTTAAGAAGTGTTTTCAAAGACATTCACAGAGTGATTCGACAAAGCCTTTTTACTGACGTTGGCTTTTAAACGTGATTTCACTGGAATTTCTGTCAAACGCAAGACGCGAGATTTGCTGTTAAAGAATTGAGTTTAGAGAAAGCAAACAAACGCGTCCCTACAAGTGAATCGCCTAACCATTCAACACAGTTCTAAAAACTGAATAGAATGTAGCTTTCACTCAGATGAAACACATATGCTTTCCTTCTTAAGAAGTGTTTCCAAAGACATTCACAGAGTGATTCTACAAAGCCTTTTTACTGACGTTGGCTTTTAAACGTGATTTCACTGGAATTTCTGTCAAACGAAAGAAACAAGATTTGCTGTTAAAGAATTGAGTATACAGAATGCAAACAAATGCTTCACTACAAGTGAATCCCCTAACCATTCAACACAGTTCTAAAAACTGAATAGAATGCAGTTTTCACTCAGATGAAAGACGTATGCTTACCTTCCTAAGAAGTGTTTAAAAACATATTCACAGAGTGATTCTACAAAGCCTTTTTACTGACATCGGCTTTTAAACGTGATTTCACTGGAATTTTTGTCAAACGCAACACGCGAGATTTGCTGTTAAAGAATTGAGTATACAGAATGTAAACAAATGCTTCACTACAAGTGAATCGCCTAACCATTCAACACAGTTCTAAAAACTGAATAGAATGCAGTTTTCACTCAGATGAAAGACGTATGCTTTCCTTCTTAAGAAGTGTTTTCAAAGACATTCACAGAGTGATTCTACAAAGCCTTTTTACTGACGTTTGCTTTTAAACGTGATTTCACTGGAATTTCTGTCAAACGCAACACTCGAGATTTGCTGTTAAAGAATTGAGTATACAGAATGCAAAAAAACGCTTCCCTACAAGTGAATCGCCTAACCATTCAACACAGTACTAAAAACTGAATAGAATGCAGTTTTCACTCAGATGAAAGACGTATGCTTACCTTCTTAAGAAGTGTTTAAAAACACATTCACAGAGTGATTTTACAAAGCCTTTTTACTGACGTTGGCTTTTAAAGGTGATTTCACTGGAATTTCTGTCAAACGCAAGATGCGAGATTTGCTGTTAAAGAATTGAGTACACAGAATGCAAACAAACGGTTCCCTACAAGTGAATCGCCTAACCATTCAACACAGTACTAAAATTTGAATAGAATGCAGTTTTCACTCAGATGAAAGACATATTCTTTCCTTCTTAAGAAGTGTTTAAAAACACATTCACAGAGTGATTCTACAAAGCCTTTTTACTGACGTTGGCTTTTAAACGTGATTTCACTGGAATTTCTGTCAAACGCAAGACGCGAGATTTGCTGTTAAAGAATTGAGTATACAGAATGCAAACAAAAGCTTCCCTACAAATGAATCGCCTAACCATTCAACACAGTTCTAAAAACTGAATAGAATGCAGCTTTCACTCAGATGAAAGACGTATGCTTTCCTTCTTAAGAAGTGTTTAAAAACACATTCACAGAGTGATTCTACAAAGCCTTTTTACTGACGTTGGCTTTTACACGTGATTTCACTGGAATTTCTTTCAAACGCAACACGCGAGATATGCTGTTAAAGAATTGAGTATACAGAATGCAAACAAACGCGTCCCTACAAGTGAATCGCCTAACCATTCAACACAGTTCTAAAAACTGAATAGAATGCAGTTTTCACTCAGATGAAAGACGTATGCTTTCCTTCTTAAGAAGTGTTTTCAAAGACATTCACAGAGTGATTCTACAAAGCCTTTTTACTGACATTGGTTTTTAAACGTGATTTCACTGGAATTTCTGTCAACTGCAAGAGGCGAGATTTGCTGTTAAAGAATTGAGTATACAGAATGCAAACATACGCTTCCCTACAAGTGAATCGCCTTACCATGCAACACAGTTCTAAAAACAGAATAGAATGCAGTTTTCACTCAGATGAATGACGTATGCTTTCTTTCTTAAGAAGTGTTTTCAAAGACATTCACAGAGTGATTCGACAAAGCCTTTTTACTGACGTTGGCTTTTAAACGTGATTTCACTGGAATTTCTGTCAAACGCAAGACACGAGATTTGCTGTTAAAGAATTGAGTTTAGAGAAAGCAAACAAACGCTTCCCTACAAGTGAATCGCCTAACCATTCAACACAGTTCTAAAAACTGAATAGAATGCAGCTTTCACTCAGATGAAACACATATGCTTTCCTTCTTAAAAAGTGTTTCCAAAGACATTCACAGAGTGATTCTACAAAGCCTTTTTACTGACGTTGGCTTTTAAACGTGATTTCACTGGAATTTCTGTCAAACGAAAGAAACAAGATTTGCTGTTAAAGAATTGAGTATACAGAATGCAAACAAACGCTTCCCTACAAGTGAATCGCCTAACCATTCAACACAGTTCTAAAAACTGAATAGAATGCAGTTTTCACTCAGATGAAAGACTTATGCTTTCCTCCTTAAGAAGTGTTTTCAAAGACATTCACAGAGTGATTATACAAAGCCTTTTTACTGACGTTGGCTTTTAAACGCGATTTCACTGGAATTTCTGTCAAACGCAAGAGGCAAGATTTGCTGTTAAAGAATTGAGTATATAGAATGCGAACAAATGCTTCCCTACAAGTGAATCGCCTAACCATTCAACACAGTACTAAAAACTGAATAGAATGCAGTTTTCAATCAAATGAAACACATATGGTTTCCTTCTTTAGAAGTGTTTAAAAACACATTCAGAGAGTTATTCTACAAATTCCTTTTACTGACATTGGCTTTTAAACGTGATTTCACTGGAATTACTGTCCAATGCAAGACTCGAGATTTGCTGTTAAAGAATTGTGTATACAGAATGCAAACAAACGCTTCCCTACAAGTGAATCGCCTAACCATTCAACACAGTTCTAAAAACTGAATAGAATGCAGTTTTCACTCAGATGAAACACATATGCTTTCCTTCTTAAGAAGTGTTTCCAAAGACAAACACAGAGTGATTCTACAAAGCCTTTTTACTGACGTTGGCTTTTAACCGTGATTTCACTGGTATTTCTGTCAAACGCAAGACACGAGATTTGCTGTTAAAGAATTGAGTATACAGAATTCAAACAAACACTTCCCTACAAGTGAATCACCTTACCATTCAACACATTTCTAAAAAATGAATAGAATGCAGTTTTCACTCAGATGAAACACGTATGCTTTCCATCTTAAGAAGTGTTTAAAAACACATTCACAGAGTGATTCTACAAAGCCTTTTTACTGACGTTGGCTTTTAAACGTGATTTCACTGGAATTTCTGTCAAACGCAAGACGCGAGATTTGCTGTTAAAGAATTGAGTTTAGAGAAAGCAAACAAACGCGTCCCTACAAGTGAATCGCCTAACCATTCAACACAGTTCTAAAAACTGAATAGAATGTAGCTTTCACTCAGATGAAACACATATGCTTTCCTTCTTAAGAAGTGTTTCCAAAGACATTCACAGAGTGATTCTACAAAGCCTTTTTACTGACGTTGGCTTTTAAACGTGATTTCACTGGAATTTCTGTCAAACGAAAGAAACAAGATTTGCTGTTAAAGAATTGAGTATACAGAATGCAAACAAATGCTTCACTACAAGTGAATCCCCTAACCATTCAACACAGTTCTAAAAACTGAATAGAATGCAGTTTTCACTCAGATGAAAGACGTATGCTTACCTTCCTAAGAAGTGTTTAAAAACATATTCACAGAGTGATTCTACAAAGCCTTTTTACTGACATCGGCTTTTAAACGTGATTTCACTGGAATTTTTGTCAAACGCAACACGCGAGATTTGCTGTTAAAGAATTGAGTATACAGAATGTAAACAAATGCTTCACTACAAGTGAATCGCCTAACCATTCAACACAGTTCTAAAAACTGAATAGAATGCAGTTTTCACTCAGATGAAAGACGTATGCTTTCCTTCTTAAGAAGTGTTTTCAAAGACATTCACAGAGTGATTCTACAAAGCCTTTTTACTGACGTTTGCTTTTAAACGTGATTTCACTGGAATTTCTGTCAAACGCAACACTCGAGATTTGCTGTTAAAGAATTGAGTATACAGAATGCAAAAAAACGCTTCCCTACAAGTGAATCGCCTAACCATTCAACACAGTACTAAAAACTGAATAGAATGCAGTTTTCACTCAGATGAAAGACGTATGCTTACCTTCTTAAGAAGTGTTTAAAAACACATTCACAGAGTGATTTTACAAAGCCTTTTTACTGACGTTGGCTTTTAAAGGTGATTTCACTGGAATTTCTGTCAAACGCAAGATGCGAGATTTGCTGTTAAAGAATTGAGTACACAGAATGCAAACAAACGGTTCCCTACAAGTGAATCGCCTAACCATTCAACACAGTACTAAAATTTGAATAGAATGCAGTTTTCACTCAGATGAAAGACATATTCTTTCCTTCTTAAGAAGTGTTTAAAAACACATTCACAGAGTGATTCTACAAAGCCTTTTTACTGACGTTGGCTTTTAAACGTGATTTCACTGGAATTTCTGTCAAACGCAAGACGCGAGATTTGCTGTTAAAGAATTGAGTATACAGAATGCAAACAAAAGCTTCCCTACAAATGAATCGCCTAACCATTCAACACAGTTCTAAAAACTGAATAGAATGCAGCTTTCACTC
Organism: Phyllotis vaccarum; assembly: GCA_033318265.1. Lineage (NCBI taxonomy): Eukaryota > Metazoa > Chordata > Mammalia > Rodentia > Cricetidae > Phyllotis > Phyllotis vaccarum. The sequence continues at coordinate 1,599,294 of JARWLC010000049.1, forward strand.
AGATGAAAGACGTATGCTTTCCTTCTTAAGAAGTGTTTAAAAACACATTCACAGAGTGATTCTACAAAGCCTTTTTACTGACGTTGGCTTTTACACGTGATTTCACTGGAATTTCTTTCAAACGCAACACGCGAGATATGCTGTTAAAGAATTGAGTATACAGAATGCAAACAAACGCGTCCCTACAAGTGAATCGCCTAACCATTCAACACAGTTCTAAAAACTGAATAGAATGCAGTTTTCACTCAGATGAAAGACGTATGCTTTCCTTCTTAAGAAGTGTTTTCAAAGACATTCACAGAGTGATTCTACAAAGCCTTTTTACTGACATTGGTTTTTAAACGTGATTTCACTGGAATTTCTGTCAACTGCAAGAGGCGAGATTTGCTGTTAAAGAATTGAGTATACAGAATGCAAACATACGCTTCCCTACAAGTGAATCGCCTTACCATGCAACACAGTTCTAAAAACAGAATAGAATGCAGTTTTCACTCAGATGAATGACGTATGCTTTCTTTCTTAAGAAGTGTTTTCAAAGACATTCACAGAGTGATTCGACAAAGCCTTTTTACTGACGTTGGCTTTTAAACGTGATTTCACTGGAATTTCTGTCAAACGCAAGACACGAGATTTGCTGTTAAAGAATTGAGTTTAGAGAAAGCAAACAAACGCTTCCCTACAAGTGAATCGCCTAACCATTCAACACAGTTCTAAAAACTGAATAGAATGCAGCTTTCACTCAGATGAAACACATATGCTTTCCTTCTTAAAAAGTGTTTCCAAAGACATTCACAGAGTGATTCTACAAAGCCTTTTTACTGACGTTGGCTTTTAAACGTGATTTCACTGGAATTTCTGTCAAACGAAAGAAACAAGATTTGCTGTTAAAGAATTGAGTATACAGAATGCAAACAAACGCTTCCCTACAAGTGAATCGCCTAACCATTCAACACAGTTCTAAAAACTGAATAGAATGCAGTTTTCACTCAGATGAAAGACTTATGCTTTCCTCCTTAAGAAGTGTTTTCAAAGACATTCACAGAGTGATTATACAAAGCCTTTTTACTGACGTTGGCTTTTAAACGCGATTTCACTGGAATTTCTGTCAAACGCAAGAGGCAAGATTTGCTGTTAAAGAATTGAGTATATAGAATGCGAACAAATGCTTCCCTACAAGTGAATCGCCTAACCATTCAACACAGTACTAAAAACTGAATAGAATGCAGTTTTCAATCAAATGAAACACATATGGTTTCCTTCTTTAGAAGTGTTTAAAAACACATTCAGAGAGTTATTCTACAAATTCCTTTTACTGACATTGGCTTTTAAACGTGATTTCACTGGAATTACTGTCCAATGCAAGACTCGAGATTTGCTGTTAAAGAATTGTGTATACAGAATGCAAACAAACGCTTCCCTACAAGTGAATCGCCTAACCATTCAACACAGTTCTAAAAACTGAATAGAATGCAGTTTTCACTCAGATGAAACACATATGCTTTCCTTCTTAAGAAGTGTTTCCAAAGACAAACACAGAGTGATTCTACAAAGCCTTTTTACTGACGTTGGCTTTTAACCGTGATTTCACTGGTATTTCTGTCAAACGCAAGACACGAGATTTGCTGTTAAAGAATTGAGTATACAGAATTCAAACAAACACTTCCCTACAAGTGAATCACCTTACCATTCAACACATTTCTAAAAAATGAATAGAATGCAGTTTTCACTCAGATGAAACACGTATGCTTTCCATCTTAAGAAGTGTTTAAAAACACATTCACAGAGTGATTCTACAAAGCCTTTTTACTGAAGTTGGCTTTTAAACGTGATTTCACTGGAATTTCTGTCAAACACAAGACACGAGATTTGCTGTTAAAGAATTGAGTATTCAGATTGCGAACAAACGCTTCCCTATAAGTGAATCGCCTAACCATTCAACACAGTTCTCAAAACTGAATAGAATACAGTTTTCACTCAGAAGAAACACATATGCTTTCCTTCTTAAGAAGTGTTTTCAAAGACATTCACAGAGAGATTCTATAAAGCCTTTTTACTGACATTGGCTTTTAAACGTGATTTCACTGGAATTACTGTCCAATGCAAGACGCGAGATTTGCTGTTAAAGAATTGTGTATACAGAATGCAAACAAACGCTTCCCTACAAGTGAATCGCTTAACCATTCAACACAGTTCTAAAAACTGAATAGAATGAAGTTTTCACTCAGATGAAACACATATGCTTTCCTTCTTAAGAAGTGTTTCCAAAGACAAACACAGAGTGATTCTACAAAGCCTTTTTACTGACGTTGGCTTTTAAACGTGATTTCACTGGTATTTCTGTCAAACTCAAGAAGCGAGAATTGCTGTTAAAGAATTGAATGTACAGAATTCAAACAAACACTTCCCTACAAGTGAATCACCTTACCATTCAACACATTTCTAAAAACTGAATAGAATGCAGTTTTCTCTCAGATAAAAGACGTATGCTTTCCTTCTTAAGAAGTGTTTTAAAGACGTTCACAGAGTGATTCTACAACGCCTTTTTACTGATGTTGGCTTTTAAACGTGATTTCACTGGAATTTCCGTCAAAAGCAAGACACGAGATTTGCTGTTAAAGAATTGAGTATACAGAATGCAAACAAAAACTTCCCTACAAGTGAATCGCCTAACCATTGAACACAGTTCTAAAAACTGAATAGAAAGCAGTTTCACTCCGATGAAAGACGTATGCTTTCCTTCTTAAGAAGTGTTTTCAAAGACGTTCACAAAGTGATTCTACAAAGAATTTTTACTGATGTTGGCTTTTAAAAGTGATTTCACTGGAATTTCCGTCAAACAAAAGGCACGAGATTTGCTGTTAAAGAATTGAGTATACAGAATGCAAACAAACACTTCCCTACAAGTGAATCGCCTAACCATTCAACACAGTTCTAAAAACTGAATAGAATGCAGTTTTCACTCAGATGAAAGACGTATGCTTTCCTCCTTAAGAAGTGTTTTCAAAGACGTTCACAGAGTGATTCTACACAGCCTTTTTACTGACATTGGCTTTTAAACGTGATTTCACTGGAATTTCTGTCAAACGCAAGACACGAGATTTGCTGTCAAAGAATTGAGTATACAGAATGCAAACAAACACTTCCCTACAAGAGAATCGCCTAACCATTCAACACAGTTCTAAAAACTGAATAGAATGCAGTTTTCACTCAGATGAAAGACATATGCTTTCCTTCTTAAGAAGTGTTTTCAAAGACGTTCACAGAGTGATTCTACAAAGCATTTTTACTGATGTAGGCTTTTAAACGTGATTTCACTGGAAATTCCGTCAAACGCAAGACACGAGATTTGCTGTTAAAAAATTGAATATACAGAATGCAAACAAACACTTCCCTACACGTGAATCGCCTAACCATTCAACACAGTTATAAAAAATGAATAGAAAGCAATTTTCACTCCAATGAAAGACGTATGCTTTCCTTCTTAAGAAGTGTTTTCAAAGACGTTCTTAGAGTGATTCTACAAAGAATTTTTACTGATGTTGGCTTTTAAAAGTGATTTCACTGGAATTTCCGTCAAACAAAAGGCACGAGATTTGCTGTTAAAGAATTGAGTATACAGAATGCAAACAAACACTTCCCTACAAGTGAATCGCCTAACCATTCAACACAGTTCTAAAAACTGAATAGAATGCAGTTTTCACTCAGATGAAAGACTTATGCTTTCCTCCTTAAGAAGTGTTTTCAAAGACATTCACAGAGTGATTCTACAAAGCCTTTTTACTGACATTGGTTTTTAAACGTGATTTCACTGGAATTACTGTCCAATGCAAGACGCGAGATTTGCTGTTAAAGAATTGTGTATACAGAATGCAAACAAACGCTTCCCTACAAGTGAATCGCTTAACCATTCAACACAGTTCTAAAAACTGAATAGAATGCAGTTTTCACTCAGATGAAACACATATGCATTCCTTCTTAAGAATTGTTTCCAAAGACAAACACAGAGTGATTCTACAAAGCCTTTTTACTGACGTTGGCTTTTACACGTGATTTCAATGGAATTTCTTTCAAACGCAACACGCGAGATTTGCTGTTAAAGAATTGAGTGTACAGAATGCAAACAAATGCTTCCCTACAAGTGAATCGCCTAACCATTCAACACAGTTCTAAAAACTGAATAGAATGCAGTTTTCACTCAGATGAAAGACTTATGCTTTCCTCCTTAAGAAGTGTTTTCAAAGACATTCACAGAGTGATTATACAAAGCCTTTTTACTGATGTTGGCTTTTAAACGCGATTTCACTGGAATTTCTGTCAAACGCAAGAGGCAAGATTTGCTGTTAAAGAATTGAGTATATAGAGTGCGAACAAATGCTTCCCTACAAGTGAATCGCCTAACCATTCAACACAGTACTAAAAACTGAATAGAATGCAGTTTTCAATCAAATGAAACACATATGCTTTCCTTCTTTAGAAGTGTTTAAAAACACATTCACAGAGTTATTCTACAAAGCCTTTTTACTGACATTGGCTTTTAAACGTGATTTCACTGGAATTACTGTCCAATGCAAGACGCGAGATTTGCTGTTAAAGAATTGTGTATACAGAATGCAAACAAACGCTTCCCTACAAGTGAATCGCCTAACCATTCAACACAGTTCTAAAAACTGAATAGAATGCAGTTTTCACTCAGATGAAACACATATGCTTTCCTTCTTAAGAAGTGTTTCCAAAGACAAACACAGAGTGATTCTACAAAGCCTTTTTACTGACGTTGGCTTTTAACCGTGATTTCACTGGAATTTCTGTCAAACGCAAGACACGAGATTTGCTGTTAAAGAATTGAGTATACAGAATTCAAACAAACACTTCCCTACAAGTGAATCACCTTACCATTCAACACATTTCTAAAAAATGAATAGAATGCAGTTTTCACTCAGATGAAACACGTATGCTTTCCATCTTAAGAAGTGTTTAAAAACACATTCACAGAGTGATTCTACAAAGCCTTTTTACTGAAGTTGGCTTTTAAACGTGATTTCACTGGAATTTCTGTCAAACACAAGACACGAGATTTGCTGTTAAAGAATTGAGTATTCAGATTGCGAACAAACGCTTCCCTATAAGTGAATCGCCTAACCATTCAACACAGTTCTCAAAACTGAATAGAATACAGTTTTCAATCAGAAGAAACACATATGCTTTCCTTCTTAAGAAGTGTTTTCAAAGACATTCACAGAGAGATTCTATAAAGCCTTTTTACTGACATTGGCTTTTAAACGTGATTTCACTGGAATTACTGTCCAATGCAAGACGCGAGATTTGCTGTTAAAGAATTGAGTATACAGAATGCAAACAAAAACTTCCCTACAAGTGAATCGCCTAACCATTGAACACAGTTCTAAAAACTGAATAGAAAGCAGTTTCACTCCGATGAAAGACGTATGCTTTCCTTCTTAAGAAGTGTTTTCAAAGACGTTCACAAAGTGATTCTACAAAGAATTTTTACTGATGTTGGCTTTTAAAAGTGATTTCACTGGAATTTCCGTCAAACAAAAGGCACGAGATTTGCTGTTAAAGAATTGAGTATACAGAATGCAAACAAACACTTCCCTACAAGTGAATCGCCTAACCATTCAACACAGTTCTAAAAACTGAATAGAATGCAGTTTTCACTCAGATGAAAGACGTATGCTTTCCTCCTTAAGAAGTGTTTTCAAAGACGTTCACAGAGTGATTCTACACAGCCTTTTTACTGACATTGGCTTTTAAACGTGATTTCACTGGAATTTCTGTCAAACGCAAGACACGAGATTTGCTGTCAAAGAATTGAGTATACAGAATGCAAACAAACACTTCCCTACAAGAGAATCGCCTAACCATTCAACACAGTTCTAAAAACTGAATAGAATGCAGTTTTCACTCAGATGAAAGACATATGCTTTCCTTCTTAAGAAGTGTTTTCAAAGACGTTCACAGAGTGATTCTACAAAGCATTTTTACTGATGTAGGCTTTTAAACGTGATTTCACTGGAAATTCCGTCAAACGCAAGACACGAGATTTGCTGTTAAAAAATTGAATATACAGAATGCAAACAAACACTTCCCTACACGTGAATCGCCTAACCATTCAACACAGTTATAAAAAATGAATAGAAAGCAATTTTCACTCCAATGAAAGACGTATGCTTTCCTTCTTAAGAAGTGTTTTCAAAGACGTTCTTAGAGTGATTCTACAAAGAATTTTTACTGATGTTGGCTTTTAAAAGTGATTTCACTGGAATTTCCGTCAAACAAAAGGCACGAGATTTGCTGTTAAAGAATTGAGTATACAGAATGCAAACAAACACTTCCCTACAAGTGAATCGCCTAACCATTCAACACAGTTCTAAAAACTGAATAGAATGCAGTTTTCACTCAGATGAAAGACTTATGCTTTCCTCCTTAAGAAGTGTTTTCAAAGACATTCACAGAGTGATTCTACAAAGCCTTTTTACTGACATTGGTTTTTAAACGTGATTTCACTGGAATTACTGTCCAATGCAAGACGCGAGATTTGCTGTTAAAGAATTGTGTATACAGAATGCAAACAAACGCTTCCCTACAAGTGAATCGCTTAACCATTCAACACAGTTCTAAAAACTGAATAGAATGCAGTTTTCACTCAGATGAAACACATATGCTTTCCTTCTTAAGAATTGTTTCCAAAGACAAACACAGAGTGATTCTACAAAGCCTTTTTACTGACGTTGGCTTTTACACGTGATTTCAATGGAATTTCTTTCAAACGCAACACGCGAGATTTGCTGTTAAAGAATTGAGTGTACAGAATGCAAACAAATGCTTCCCTACAAGTGAATCGCCTAACCATTCAACACAGTTCTAAAAACTGAATAGAATGCAGTTTTCACTCAGATGAAAGACTTATGCTTTCCTCCTTAAGAAGTGTTTTCAAAGACATTCACAGAGTGATTATACAAAGCCTTTTTACTGATGTTGGCTTTTAAACGCGATTTCACTGGAATTTCTCTCAAACGCAAGAGGCAAGATTTGCTGTTAAAGAATTGAGTATATAGAGTGCGAACAAATGCTTCCCTACAAGTGAATCGCCTAACCATTCAACACAGTACTAAAAACTGAATAGAATGCAGTTTTCAATCAAATGAAACACATATGCTTTCCTTCTTTAGAAGTGTTTAAAAACACATTCACAGAGTTATTCTACAAAGCCTTTTTACTGACATTGGCTTTTAAACGTGATTTCACTGGAATTACTGTCCAATGCAAGACGCGAGATTTGCTGTTAAAGAATTGTGTATACAGAATGCAAACAAACGCTTCCCTACAAGTGAATCGCCTAACCATTCAACACAGTTCTAAAAACTGAATAGAATGCAGTTTTCACTCAGATGAAACACATATGCTTTCCTTCTTAAGAAGTGTTTCCAAAGACAAACACAGAGTGATTCTACAAAGCCTTTTTACTGACGTTGGCTTTTAACCGTGATTTCACTGGAATTTCTGTCAAACGCAAGACACGAGATTTGCTGTTAAAGAATTGAGTATACAGAATTCAAACAAACACTTCCCTACAAGTGAATCACCTTACCATTCAACACATTTCTAAAAAATGAATAGAATGCAGTTTTCACTCAGATGAAACACGTATGCTTTCCATCTTAAGAAGTGTTTAAAAACACATTCACAGAGTGATTCTACAAAGCCTTTTTACTGAAGTTGGCTTTTAAACGTGATTTCACTGGAATTTCTGTCAAACACAAGACACGAGATTTGCTGTTAAAGAATTGAGTATTCAGATTGCGAACAAACGCTTCCCTATAAGTGAATCGCCTAACCATTCAACACAGTTCTCAAAACTGAATAGAATACAGTTTTCACTCAGAAGAAACACATATGCTTTCCTTCTTAAGAAGTGTTTTCAAAGACATTCACAGAGAGATTCTATAAAGCCTTTTTACTGACATTGGCTCTTAAACGTGATTTCACTGGAATTACTGTCCAATGCAAGACGCGAGATTTGCTGTTAAAGAATTGTGTATACAGAATGCAAACAAACGCTTCCCTACAAGTGAATCGCTTAACCATTCAACACAGTTCTAAAAACTGAATAGAATGAAGTTTTCACTCAGATGAAACACATATGCTTTCCTTCTTAAGAAGTGTTTCCAAAGACAAACACAGAGTGATTCTACAAAGCCTTTTTACTGACGTTGGCTTTTAAACGTGATTTCACTGGTATTTCTGTCAAACTCAAGAACCGAGAATTGCTGTTAAAGAATTGAATGTACAGAATTCAAACAAACACTTCCCTACAAGTGAATCGCCTAACCATTGAACACAGTTCTAAAAACTGAATAGAAAGCAGTTTCACTCCGATGAAAGACGTATGCTTTCCTTCTTAAGAAGTGTTTTCAAAGACGTTCACAAAGTGATTCTACAAAGAATTTTTACTGATGTTGGCTTTTAAAAGTGATTTCACTGGAATTTCCCTCAAACAAAAGGCACGAGATTTGCTGTTAAAGAATTGAGTATACAGAATGCAAACAAACACTTCCCTACAAGTGAATCGCCTAACCATTCAACACAGTTCTAAAAACTGAATAGAATGCAGTTTTCACTCAGATGAAAGACGTATGCTTTCCTCCTTAAGAAGTGTTTTCAAAGACGTTCACAGAGTGATTCTACACAGCCTTTTTACTGACATTGGCTTTTAAACGTGATTTCACTGGAATTTCTGTCAAACGCAAGACACGAGATTTGCTGTCAAAGAATTGAGTATACAGAATGCAAACAAACACTTCCCTACAAGAGAATCGCCTAACCATTCAACACAGTTCTAAAAACTGAATAGAATGCAGTTTTCACTCAGATGAAAGACATATGCTTTCCTTCTTAAGAAGTGTTTTCAAAGACGTTCACAGAGTGATTCTACAAAGCATTTTTACTGATGTAGGCTTTTAAACGTGATTTCACTGGAAATTCCGTCAAACGCAAGACACGAGATTTGCTGTTAAAAAATTGAATATACAGAATGCAAACAAACACTTCCCTACACGTGAATCGCCTAACCATTCAACACAGTTATAAAAAATGAATAGAAAGCAATTTTCACTCCAATGAAAGACGTATGCTTTCCTTCTTAAGAAGTGTTTTCAAAGACGTTCTTAGAGTGATTCTACAAAGAATTTTTACTGATGTTGGCTTTTAAAAGTGATTTCACTGGAATTTCCGTCAAACAAAAGGCACGAGATTTGCTGTTAAAGAATTGAGTATACAGAATGCAAACAAACACTTCCCTACAAGTGAATCGCCTAACCATTCAACACAGTTCTAAAAACTGAATAGAATGCAGTTTTCACTCAGATGAAAGACTTATGCTTTCCTCCTTAAGAAGTGTTTTCAAAGACATTCACAGAGTGATTCTACAAAGCCTTTTTACTGACATTGGTTTTTAAACGTGATTTCACTGGAATTACTGTCCAATGCAAGACGCGAGATTTGCTGTTAAAGAATTGTGTATACAGAATGCAAACAAACGCTTCCCTACAAGTGAATCGCTTAACCATTCAACACAGTTCTAAAAACTGAATAGAATGCAGTTTTCACTCAGATGAAACACATATGCTTTCCTTCTTAAGAATTGTTTCCAAAGACAAACACAGAGTGATTCTACAAAGCCTTTTTACTGACGTTGGCTTTTACACGTGATTTCAATGGAATTTCTTTCAAACGCAACACGCGAGATTTGCTGTTAAAGAATTGAGTGTACAGAATGCAAACAAATGCTTCCCTACAAGTGAATCGCCTAACCATTCAACACAGTTCTAAAAACTGAATAGAATGCAGTTTTCACTCAGATGAAAGACTTATGCTTTCCTCCTTAAGAAGTGTTTTCAAAGACATTCACAGAGTGATTATACAAAGCCTTTTTACTGATGTTGGCTTTTAAACGCGATTTCACTGGAATTTCTGTCAAACGCAAGAGGCAAGATTTGCTGTTAAAGAATTGAGTATATAGAGTGCGAACAAATGCTTCCCTACAAGTGAATCGCCTAACCATTCAACACAGTACTAAAAACTGAATAGAATGCAGTTTTCAATCAAATGAAACACATATGCTTTCCTTCTTTAGAAGTGTTTAAAAACACATTCACAGAGTTATTCTACAAAGCCTTTTTACTGACATTGGCTTTTAAACGTGATTTCACTGGAATTACTGTCCAATGCAAGACGCGAGATTTGCTGTTAAAGAATTGTGTATACAGAATGCAAACAAACGCTTCCCTACAAGTGAATCGCCTAACCATTCAACACAGTTCTAAAAACTGAATAGAATGCAGTTTTCACTCAGATGAAACACATATGCTTTCCTTCTTAAGAAGTGTTTCCAAAGACAAACACAGAGTGATTCTACAAAGCCTTTTTACTGACGTTGGCTTTTAAACGTGATTTCACTGGAATTTCTGTCAAACGCAAGACACGAGATTTGCTGTTAAAGAATTGAGTATACAGAATGCAAACAAATGCTTCCCTACAAGTGAATCGCCTAACCATTCAACACAGTTCTAAAAACTGAATAGAATGCAGTTTTCAATCCGATGAAAGACGTATGCTTTCCTTCTTAAAAAGTGTTTTGAAAGACGTTCACAGAGTGATTCTACAAAGCCTTTTTACTGACGTTGGCTTTTAAACGTGATTTCACTGGAATTTCTGTCAAATGCAAGACACGAGATTTGCTGTTAAAGAATTGAGTATACAGAATTCAAACAAACACTTCCCTACAAGTGAATCACCTTACCATTCAACACATTTCTAAAAACTGAATAGAATGCAGTTTTCACTCAGATGAAAGACGTATGCTTTCCTTCTTAAGAAGTGTTTTAAAGACGTTCACAGAGTGATTCTACAACAACTTTTTACTGATGTTGGCTTTTAAACGTGATTTCACTGGAATTTCCGTCAAACGCAAGACACGAGATTTGCTGTTAAAGAATTGAGTATACAGAATGCAAACAAACACTTCCCTACAAGTGAATCGCCTAACCATTGAACACAGTTCTAAAAACTGAATAGAAAGCAGTTTCACTCCGATGAAAGACGTATGCTTTCCTTCTTAAGAAGTGTTTTCAAAGACGTTCACAGAGTGATTCTACAAAGAATTTTTACTGATGTTGGCTTTTAAAAGTGATTTCACTGGAATTTCCGTCAAACAAAAGGCACGAGATTTGCTGTTAAAGAATTGAGTATACAGAATGCAAACAAACACTTCCCTACAAGTGAATCGCCTAACCATTCAACACAGTTCTAAAAACTGAATAGAATGCAGTTTTCACTCAGATGAAAGATGTATGCTTTCCTTCTTAAGAAGTGTTTTCAAAGACGTTCACAGAGTGATTCTACAAAGCCTTTTTACTGACATTGGCTTTTAAACGTGATTTCACTGGAATTTCTGTCAAAAGCAAGACACGAGATTTGCTGTCAAAGAATTGAGTATACAGAATGCAAACAAACACTTCCCTACAAGAGAATCGCCTAACCATTCAACACAGTTCTAAAAACTGAATAGAATGCAGTTTTCACTCAGATGAAAGACATATGCTTTCCTTCTTAAGAAGTGTTTTCAAAGACGTTCACAGAGTGATTCTACAAAGCATTTTTACTGATGTAGGCTTTTAAACGTGATTTCACTGGTATTTCCGTCAAACGCAAGACACGAGATTTGCTGTTAAAAAATTGAGTATACAGAATGCAAACAAACACTTCCCTACACGTGAATCGCCTAACCATTCAACACAGTTATAAAAAATGAATAGAAAGCAGTTTTCACTCCGATGAAAGACGTATGCTTTCCTTCTTAGGAAGTGTTTTCAAAGACGTTCTCAGAGTGATTCTACAAAGAATTTTTACTGATGTTGGCTTTTAAAAGTGATTTCACTGGAATTTCCGTCAAACAAAAGGCACGAGATTTGCTGTTAAAGAATTGAGTATACAGAATGCAAACAAATGCTTCCCTACAAGTGAATCGCCTAACCATTCAACACAGTACTAAAAACTGAATAGAATGCAGTTTTCAATCAAATGAAACACATATGCTTTCCTTCTTTAGAAGTGTTTAAAAACACATTCACAGAGTTATTCTACAAAGCCTTTTTACTGACATTGGCTTTTAAACGTGATTTCACTGGAATTACTGTCCAATGCAAGACGCGAGATTTGCTGTTAAAGAATTGTGTATACAGAATGCAAACAAACGCTTCCCTACAAGTGAATCGCCTAACCATTCAACACAGTTCTAAAAACTGAATAGAATGCAGTTTTCACTCAGATGAAACACATATGCTTTCCTTCTTAAGAAGTGTTTCCAAAGACAAACACAGAGTGATTCTACAAAGCCTTTTTACTGACGTTGGCTTTTAACCGTGATTTCACTGGAATTTCTGTCAAACGCAAGACACGAGATTTGCTGTTAAAGAATTGAGTATACAGAATGCAAACAAATGCTTCCCTACAAGTGAATCGCCTAACCATTCAACACAGTTCTAAAAACTGAATAGAATGCAGTTTTCAATCCGATGAAAGACGTATGCTTTCCTTCTTGAAAAGTGTTTTCAAAGACGTTCACAGAGTGATTCTACAAAGCCTTTTTACTGATGTTGGCTTTTAACGTGATTTCACTGGAATTTCTGTCAAATGCAAGACACGAGATTTGCTGTTAAAGAATTGAGTATACAGAATTCAAACAAACACTTCCCGACAAGTGAATCACCTTACCATGCAACACATTTCTAAAAACTGAATAGAATGCAGTTTTCACTCAGATGAAAGACATATGCTTTCCTTCTTAAGAAGTGTTTTAAAGACGTTCTCAGAGTGATTCTACAACGCCTTTTTACTGATGTTGGCTTTTAAACGTGATTTCACTGGAATTTCTTTCAAATGCAAGACGCGAGATTTGCTGTTAAAGAATTGAGTTTAGAGATAGCAAACAAACGCGTCCCTACAAGTGAATCGCCTAACCATTCAACACAGTTCTAAAAACTGAATAGAATGCAGTTTTCACTCAGATAAAACACATATGCTTTCCATCTTAAGAAGTGTTTCCAAAGACATTCACAGAGTGATTCTACAAAGCTTTTTTACTGACGTTGGCTTTTAAACGTGATTTCACTGGAATTTCTGTCAAACGCAAGACACGAGATTTGCTGTTAAAGAATTGAGTATACAGAATGCAAACAAATGCTTCCCTACAAGTGAATCGCCTAACCATTCAACACAGTTCTAAAAACTGAATAGAATGCAGTTTTCACTCAGATGAAAGACGTATGCTTTCCTTCTTAAGAAGTGTTTTCAAAGACAATCACAGAGTGATTCTACAAAGCCTTTTTACTGATGTTTGCTTTTAAACGTGATTTCACTGGAATTTCTGTCAAACGCAAGATGCGAGATTTGCTGTTAAAGAATTGAGTATACAGAATGCAAACAAACGCTTCCCTACAAGTGAATCGCCTAACCATTCAACACAGTACTAAAAACTGAATAGAACGCAGTTTTCACTCAGATGAAAGACGTATGCTTACCTTCTTAAGAAGTGTTTAAAAACACATTCACAGAGTGATTCTACAAAGCCTTTTTACTGACTTTGGCTTTTAAACGTGATTTCACTGGAATTTCTGTCAAATGCAAGAATCGAGATTTGCTGTTAAGAATTGAGTATGCAGAATGCAAACAAAAGCTTCCCTACAAGTGAATCGCCTAACCATTCAACACAGTTCTAAAAACTGAATAGAATGCAGCTTTCACTCAGATGAAAGACGTATGCTTTCTTCTTAAGAAGTGTTTAAAAACACATTCACAGAGTGATTCTACAAAGCTTTTTTATTGACGTTGGCTTTTCAACGTGATTTCACTGGAATTTCTGTCAAACGCAAGACACGAGATTGCTGTTAAAGAATTGAGTATACAGAATGCAAACAAACGCTTCCCTACAAGTGAATCGCCTAGCCATTCAACACAGTTCTAAAAACTGAATAGAATGCAGTTTTCACTCAGATGAATGACGTATGCTTTCCTTCTTAAGAAGTGTTTTCAAAGACATTCCCAGAGTGATTCGACAAAGCCTTTTTACTGATGTTGGCTTTTAAACGTGATTTCACTGGAATTTCTGTCAAATGAAAGGCACGAGATTTGCTGTTAAAGAATTGAGTATACAGAATTCAAACAAACACTTCCCTACAACTGAATCACCTTACCATTCAACACATTTCTAAAAACTGAATAGAATGCAGTTTTCACTCAGATGAAAGACATATGCTTTCCTTCTTAAAAAGTGTTTTCAAAGACGTTCACAGAGTGATTCTACAAAGCCTTTTTACTGACATTGGCTTTTAAACGTGATTTCACTGGAATTTCTGTCAAACGCAAGACACGAGATTTGCTGTCAAAGAATTGAGTATACAGAATGCAAACAAACACTTTCCTACAAGTTAATCACCTGACCATTCAACACATTTCTAAAAACTGAATAGAATGCAGTTTTCACTCAGATGAAAGACGTATGCTTTCCTTCTTAAAAAGTGTTTTCAAAGACGTTCACAGAGTGATTCTACAAAGCCTTTTTACTGACGTTGGCTTTTAAACGTGATTTCACTGGAATTTCTGTCAAATGTAAGATGCGAGATTTGCTGTTAAAGAATTGAGTATACAGAATGCAAACAAACGCTCCCCTACAAGTGAATCACCTTAACATTCAACACATTTCTAAAAACTGAATAGAATGCAGTTTTCACTCAGATGAAAGACGTATGCTTTCCTTCTTAAGAAGTGTTTTAAAGACGTTCACAGAGTGAATCTACAACGCCTTTTTACTGATGTTGGCTTTTAAACGTGATTTCACTGGAATTTCCTTCAAACGCAAGACACGAGATTTGCTGTTAAAGAATTGAGTATACAGAATGCAAACAAACACTTCCCTACAAGTGAATCGCCTAACCATTCAACACAGTTCTAAAAACTGAATAGAAAGCAGTTTCACTCCGATGAAAGACGTATGCATTCCTTCTTAAGAAGTGTTTTCAAAGACGTTCACAGAGTGATTCTACAAAGAATTTTTACTGATGTTGGCTTCTAAAAGTGATTTCACTGGAATTTCCGTCAAACAAAAGAGACGAGATTTGCTGTTAAAGAATTGAGTATACAGAATGCAAACAAACACTTCCCTACAAGTGAATAGCCTAACCATTCAACACAGTTCTAAAAACTGAATAGAATGCAGTTTTCACTCAGATGAAAGACATATGCTTTCCTTCTTAAGAAGTGTTTTCAAAGACGTTCACAGAGTGATTCTACAAAGCCTTTTTACTGACATTGGCTTTTAAACGTGATTTCACTGGAATTTCCGTCAAACGCAAGACACGAGATTTGCTGTTAAAAAATTGAGTATACAGAATGCAAACAAACACTTCCCTACATGTGAATCGCCTATCCATTCAACACAGTTATAAAAAATGAATAGAAAGCAGTTTTCACTCCGATGAAAGACGTATGCTTTCCTTCTTAAGAAGTGTTTTCAAAGACGTTCACAGAGTGATTCTACAAAGAATTTTTACTGATGTTGGCTTTTAAAAGTGATTTCACTGGAATTTCCGTCAAACAAAAGGCACGAGATTTGCTGTTAAAGAATTGAGTATACAGAATGCAAACAAACACTTCCCTACAAGTGAATCGCCTAACCATTCAACACAGTACTAAAAACTGAATAGAATGCAGTTTTCACTCAGATGAAAGACGTATGCTTTCATTCTTAAGAAGTGTTTAAGAACACATTCACAAAGTGATTCTACAAAGCCTTTTTACTGACATTGGCTTTTAAACGTGATTTCACTGGGATTTCTTTCAAATGCAAGACGCGAGATTTGCTGTTAAAGTATTGAGTTTAGAGATAGCAAACAAACGCGTCCCTGCAAGTGAATCGCCTAACCATTCAGCACAGTTCTAAAAACTGAATAGAATGGAGTTTTCACTCAGATGAAACACATATGCTTTCCTTCTTAAGAAGTGTTTCCAAAGACATTCACAGAGTGATTCTACAAAGCCTTTTTACTGACGTTGGCTTTTAAACGTGATTTCACTGGAATTTCTGTCAAACGCAAGACACGAGATTTGCTGTTAAAGAATTGAGTATACAGAAAGCAAACAAAAGCTTCCCTACAAGTGAATCGCCTAACCATTCAACACAGTTCTAAAAACTGAATAGAATGCAGTTTTCACTCAGATGAAAGACGTATGCTTTCCTTCTTAAGAAGTGTTTTCAAAGACATTCACAGAGTGATTCTACAAAGCCTTTTTACTGACGTTTGCTTTTAAACGTGATTTCACTGGAATTTCTGTCAAACGCAAGAAGCGAGATTTGCTGTTAAAGAATTGAGTATACAGAATGCAAACAAACGCTTCCCTACAAGTGAATCGCCTAACCATTCAACACAGTACTAAAAACTGAATAGAATGCAGTTTTCACTCAGATGAAAGACGTATGCTTACCTTCTTAAGAAGTGTTTAAAAACACATTCACAGAGTGATTCTACAAAGCCTTTTTACTGACGTTGGCTTTTAAACGTGATTTCACTGGAATTTCTGTCAAACGCAAGACACGAGATTTGCTGTTAAAGAATTGAGTATACAGAATTCAAACAAACACTTCCCTACAAGTGAATCACCTTACCATTCAACACATTTCTAAAAACTGAATAGAATGCAGTTTTCACTCAGATGAAAGACATATGCTTTCATTCTTAAGAAGTGTTTAAAAACACATTCACAGAGTGATTCTACAAAGCCTTTTTACTGAAGTTGGCTTTTAAACGTGATTTCACTGGAATTACTTTCAAATGCAAGACGCGAGATTTGCTGTTAAAGAATTGAGTTTAGAGATAGCAAACAAACGCGTCCCTACAAGTGAATCGCCTAACCATTCAACACAGTTCTAAAAACTGAATAGAATGCAGTTTTCACTCAGATAAAACACATATGCTTTCCATCTTAAGAAGTGTTTCCAAAGACATTCACAGAGTGATTCTACAAAGCCTTTTTACTGACGTTGGCTTTTAAACGTGATTTCACTGGAATTTCTGTCAAACGCAAGACACGAGATTTGCTGTTAAAGAATTGAGTATACAGAATGCAAACAAATGCTTCCCTACAAGTGAATCGCCTAACCATTCAACACAGTTCTAAAAACTGAATAGAATGCAGTTTTCACTCAGATGAAAGACGTATGCTTTCCTTCTTAAGAAGTGTTTTCAAAGACATTCACAGAGTGATTCTACAATGCCTTTTTACTGATGTTTGCTTTTAAACGTGATTTCACTGGAATTTCTGTCAAACAAAAGGCACGAGATTTGCTGTTAAAGAATTGAGTATACAGAATGCAAACAAACGCTTCCCTACAAGTGAATCGCCTAACCATTCAACACAGTACTAAAAACTGAATAGAACGCAGTTTTCACTCAGATGAAAGACGTATGCTTACCTTCTTAAGAAGTGTTTAAAAACACATTCACAGAGTGATTCTACAAAGCCTTTTTACTGACTTTGGCTTTTAAACGTGATTTCACTGGAATATCTGTCAAATGCAAGAATCGAGATTTGCTGTTAAGAATTGAGTATGCAGAATGCAAACAAAAGCTTCCCTACAAGTGAATCGCCTAACCATTCAACACAGTTCTAAAAACTGAATAGAATGCAGCTTTCACTCAGATGAAAGACGTATGCTTTCTTCTTAAGAAGTGTTTAAAAACACATTCACAGAGTGATTCTACAAAGCCTTTTTATTGAAGTTGGCTTTTCAACGTGATTTCACTGGAATTTCTGTCAAACGCAAGACACGAGATTGCTGTTAAAGAATTGAGTATACAGAATGCAAACAAACGCTTCCCTACAAGTGAATCGCCTAGCCATTCAACACAGTTCTAAAAACTGAATAGAATGCAGTTTTCACTCAGATGAATGACGTATGCTTTCCTTCTTAAGAAGTGTTTTCAAAGACATTCCCAGAGTGATTCGACAAAGCCTTTTTACTGATGTTGGCTTTTAAACGTGATTTCACTGGAATTTCTGTCAAATGAAAGACACGAGATTTGCTGTTAAAGAATTGAGTATACAGAATTCAAACAAACACTTCCCTACAACTGAATCACCTTACCATTCAACACATTTCTAAAAACTGAATAGAATGCAGTTTTCACTCAGATGAAAGACGTATGCTTTCCTTCTTAAAAAGTGTTTTCAAAGACGTTCACAGAGTGATTCTACAAAGCCTTTTTACTGACATTGGCTTTTAAATGTGATTTCACTGGAATTTCTGTCAAACGCAAGACACGAGATTTGCTGTCAAAGAATTGAGTATACAGAATGCAAACAAACACTTCCCTACAAGTTAATCACCTGACCATTCAACACATTTCTAAAAACTGAATAGAATGCAGTTTTCACTCAGATGAAAGACGTATGCTTTCCTTCTTAAAAAGTGTTTTCAAAGACGTTCACAGAGTGATTCTACAAAGCCTTTTTACTGACGTTGGCTTTTAAACGTGATTTCACTGGAATTTCTGTCAAATGAAAGATGCGAGATTTGCTGTTAAAGAATTGAGTATACAGAATGCAAACAAACGCTCCCCTACAAGTGAATCACCTTACCATTCAACACATTTCTAAAAACTGAATAGAATGCAGTTTTCACTCAGATGAAAGACGTATGCTTTCCTTCTTAAGAAGTGTTTTAAAGACGTTCACAGAGTGATTCTACAACGCCTTTTTACTGATGTTGGCTTTTAAACGTGATTTCACTGGAATTTCCGTCAAACGCAAGACACGAGATTTGCTGTTAAAGAATTGAGTATACAGAATGCAAACAAACACTTCCCTACAAGTGAATCGCCTAACCATTCAACACAGTTCTAAAAACTGAATAGAAAGCAGTTTCACTCCGATGAAAGACGTATGCATTCCTTCTTAAGAAGTGTTTTCAAAGACGTTCACAGAGTGATTCTACAAAGAATTTTTACTGATGTTGGCTTCTAAAAGTGATTTCACTGGAATTTCCGTCAAACAAAAGAGACGAGATTTGCTGTTAAAGAATTGAGTATACAGAATGCAAACAAACACTTCCCTACAAGTGAATGGCCTAACCATTCAACACAGTTCTAAAAACTGAATAGAATGCAGTTTTCACTCAGATGAAAGACATATGCTTTCCTTCTTAAGAAGTGTTTTCAAAGACGTTCACAGAGTGATTCTACAAAGCCTTTTTACTGACATTGGCTTTTAAACGTGATTTCACTGGAAATTCCGTCAAACGCAAGACACGAGATTTGCTGTTAAAAAATTGAGTATACAGAATGCAAACAAACACTTCCCTACACGTGAATCGCCTATCCATTCAACACAGTTATAAAAAATGAATAGAAAGCAGTTTTCACTCCGATGAAAGACGTATGCTTTCCTTCTTAAGAAGTGTTTTCAAAGACGTTCACAGAGTGATTCTACAAAGAATTTTTACTGATGTTGGCTTTTAAAAGTGATTTCACTGGAATTTCCGTCAAACAAAAGGCACGAGATTTGCTGTTAAAGAATTGAGTATACAGAATGCAAACAAACACTTCCCTACAAGTGAATCGCCTAACCATTCAACACAGTACTAAAAACTGAATAGAATGCAGTTTTCACTCAGATGAAAGACGTATGCTTTCATTCTTAAGAAGTGTTTAAAAACACATTCACAAAGTGATTCTACAAAGCCTTTTTACTGACATTGGCTTTTAAACGTGATTTCACTGGAATTTCTGTCAAACGCAAGACACGAGATTTGCTGTTAAAGAATTGAGTATACAGAATGCAAACAAATGCTTCCCTACAAGTGAATCGCCTAACCATTCAACACAGTTCTAAAAAGTGAATAGAATGCAGTTTTCACTCAGATGAAAGACGTATGCTTTCCTTCTTAAGAAGTGTTTTCAAAGACATTCACAGAGTGATTCTACAAAGCCTTTTTACTGACGTTTGCTTTTAAACGTGATTTCACTGGAATTTCTGTCAAACGCAAGAAGCGAGATTTGCTGTTAAAGAATTGAGTATACAGAATGCAAACAAACGCTTCCCTACAAGTGAATCGCCTAACCATTCAACACAGTACTAAAAACTGAATAGAACGCAGTTTTCACTCAGATGAAAGACGTATGCTTACCTTCTTAAGAAGTGTTTAAAAACACATTCACAGAGTGATTCTACAAAGCCTTTTTACTGACGTTTGCTTTTAAACGTGATTTCACTGGAATATCTGTCAAATGCAAGAATCGAGATTTGCTGTTAAGAATTGAGTATGCAGAATGCAAACAAAAGCTTCCCTACAAGTGAATCGCCTAACCATTCAACACAGTTCTAAAAACTGAATAGAATGCAGCTTTCACTCAGATGAAAGACGTATGCTTTCTTCTTAAGAAGTGTTTAAAAACACATTCACAGAGTGATTCTACAAAGCCTTTTTATTGACGTTGGCTTTTCAACGTGATTTCACTGGAATTTCTGTCAAAAGCAAGACACGAGATTGCTGTTAAAGAATTGAGTATACAGAATGCAAACAAACGCTTCCCTACAAGTGAATCGCCTAGCCATTCAACACAGTTCTAAAAACTGAATAGAATGCAGTTTTCACTCAGATGAATGACGTATGCTTTCCTTCTTAAGAAGTGTTTTCAAAGACATTCCCAGAGTGATTCGACAAAGCCTTTTTACTGATGTTGGCTTTTAAACGTGATTTCACTGGAATTTCTGTCAAATGAAAGACACGAGATTTGCTGTTAAAGAATTGAGTATACAGAATTCAAACAAACACTTCCCTACAACTGAATCACCTTACCATTCAACACATTTCTAAAAACTGAATAGAATGCAGTTTTCACTCAGATGAAAGACGTATGCTTTCCTTCTTAAAAAGTGTTTTCAAAGACGTTCACAGAGTGATTCTACAAAGCCTTTTTACTGACATTGGCTTTTAAACGTGATTTCACTGGAATTTCTGTCAAACGCAAGACACGAGATTTGCTGTCAAAGAATTGAGTATACAGAATGCAAACAAACACTTCCCTACAAGTTAATCACCTGACCATTCAACACATTTCTAAAAACTGAATAGAATGCAGTTTTCACTCAGATGAAAGACGTATGCTTTCCTTCTTAAAAAGTGTTTTCAAAGACGTTCACAGAGTGATTCTACAAAGCCTTTTTACTGACGTTGGCTTTTAAACGTGATTTCACTGGAATTTCTGTCAAATGAAAGATGCGAGATTTGCTGTTAAAGAATTGAGTATACAGAATGCAAACAAACGCTCCCCTACAAGTGAATCACCTTACCATTCAACACATTTCTAAAAACTGAATAGAATGCAGTTTTCACTCAGATGAAAGACGTATGCTTTCCTTCTTAAGAAGTGTTTTAAAGACGTTCACAGAGTGATTCTACAACGCCTTTTTACTGATGTTGGCTTTTAAACGTGATTTCACTGGAATTTCCGTCAAACGCAAGACACGAGATTTGCTGTTAAAGAATTGAGTATACAGAATGCAAACAAACACTTCCCTACAAGTGAATCGCCTAACCATTCAACACAGTTCTAAAAACTGAATAGAAAGCAGTTTCACTCCGATGAAAGACGTATGCATTCCTTCTTAAGAAGTGTTTTCAAAGACGTTCACAGAGTGATTCTACAAAGAATTTTTACTGATGTTGGCTTCTAAAAGTGATTTCACTGGAATTTCCGTCAAACAAAAGAGACAAGATTTGCTGTTAAAGAATAGAGTATACAGAATGCAAACAAACACTTCCCTACAAGTGAATCGCCTAACCATTCAACACAGTTCTAAAAACTGAATAGAATGCAGTTTTCACTCAGATGAAAGACATATGCTTTCCTTCTTAAGAAGTGTTTTCAAAGACGTTCACAGAGTGATTCTACAAAGCCTTTTTACTGACATTGGCTTTTAAACGTGATTTCACTGGAAATTCCGTCAAACGCAAGACACGAGATTTGCTGTTAAAAAATTGAGTATACAGAATGCAAACAAACACTTCCCTACACGTGAATCGCCTATCCATTCAACACAGTTATAAAAAATGAATAGAAAGCAGTTTTCACTCCGATGAAAGACGTATGCTTTCCTTCTTAAGAAGTGTTTTCAAAGACGTTCACAGAGTGATTCTACAAAGAATTTTTACTGATGTTGGCTTTTAAAAGTGATTTCACTGGAATTTCCGTCAAACAAAAGGCACGAGATTTGCTGTTAAAGAATTGAGTATACAGAATGCAAACAAACACTTCCCTACAAGTGAATCGCCTAACCATTCAACACAGTACTAAAAACTGAATAGAATGCAGTTTTCACTCAGATGAAAGACGTATGCTTTCATTCTTAAGAAGTGTTTAAAAACACATTCACAAAGTGATTCTACAAAGCCTTTTTACTGACATTGGCTTTTAAACGTGATTTCACTGGAATTTCTGTCAAACGCAAGACACGAGATTTGCTGTTAAAGAATTAAGTATACAGAATGCAAACAAATGCTTCCCTACAAGTGAATCGCCTAACCATTCAACACAGTTCTAAAAAGTGAATTGAATGCAGTTTTCACTCAGATGAAAGACGTATGCTTTCCTTCTTAAGAAGTGTTTTCAAAGACATTCACAGAGTGATTCTACAAAGCCTTTTTACTGACGTTTGCTTTTAAACGTGATTTCACTGGAATTTCTGTCAAACACAAGAAGCGAGATTTGCTGTTAAAGAATTGAGTATACAGAATGCAAACAAACGCTTCCCTACAAGTGAATCGCCTAACCATTCAACACAGTACTAAAAACTGAATAGAATGCAGTTTTCACTCAGATGAAAGACGTATGCTTACCTTCTTAAGAAGTGTTTAAAAACACATTCACAGAGTGATTCTACAAAGCCTTTTTACTGACGTTGGCTTTTAAACGTGATTTCACTGGAATTTCTGTCAAACGCAAGACACGAGATTTGCTGTTAAAGAATTGAGTATACAGAATTCAAACAAACACTTCCCTACAAGTGAATCACCTTACCATTCAACACATTTCTAAAAACTGAATAGAATGCAGTTTTCACTCAGATGAAAGACATATGCTTTCATTCTTAAGAAGTGTTTAAAAACACATTCACAGAGTGATTCTACAAAGCCTTTTTACTGAAGTTGGCTTTTAAACGTGATTTCACTGGAATTTCTTTCAAATGCAAGACGCGAGATTTGCTGTTAAAGAATTGAGTTTAGAGATAGCAAACAAACGCGTCCCTACAAGTGAATCGCCTAACCATTCAACACAGTTCTAAAAACTGAATAGAATGCAGTTTTCACTCAGATAAAACACATATGCTTTCCATCTTAAGAAGTGTTTCCAAAGACATTCACAGAGTGATTCTACAAAGCCTTTTTACTGACGTTGGCTTTTAAACGTGATTTCACTGGAATTTCTGTCAAACGCAAGACACGAGATTTGCTGTTAAAGAATTGAGTATACAGAATGCAAACAAATGCTTCCCTACAAGTGAATCGCCTAACCATTCAACACAGTTCTAAAAACTGAATAGAATGCAGTTTTCACTCAGATGAAAGACGTATGCTTTCCTTCTTAAGAAGTGTTTTCAAAGACATTCACAGAGTGATTCTACAAAGCCTTTTTACTGATGTTTGCTTTTAAACGTGATTTCACTGGAATTTCTGTCAAACGCAAGATGCGAGATTTGCTGTTAAAGAATTGAGTATACAGAATGCAAACAAACGCTTCCCTACAAGTGAATCGCCTAACCATTCAACACAGTACTAAAAACTGAATAGAACGCAGTTTTCACTCAGATGAAAGACGTATGCTTACCTTCTTAAGAAGTGTTTAAAAACACATTCACAGAGTGATTCTACAAAGCCTTTTTACTGAGTTTAGCTTTTAAACGTGATTTCACTGGAATTTCTGTCAAATGCAAGAATCGAGATTTGCTGTTAAGAATTGAGTATGCAGAATGCAAACAAAAGCTTCCCTACAAGTGAATCGCCTAACCATTCAACACAGTTCTAAAAACTGAATAGAATGCAGCTTTCACTCAGATGAAAGACGTATGCTTTCTTCTTAAGAAGTGTTTAAAAACACATTCACAGAGTGATTCTACAAAGCCTTTTTATTGACGTTGGCTTTTCAACGTGATTTCGCTGGAATTTCTGTCAAACGCAAGACACGAGATTGCTGTTAAAGAATTGAGTATACAGAATGCAAACAAACGCTTCCCTACAAGTGAATCGCCTAGCCATTCAACACAGTTCTAAAAACTGAATAGAATGCAGTTTTCACTCAGATGAATGACGTATGCTTTCCTTCTTAAGAAGTGTTTTCAAAGACATTCCCAGAGTGATTCGACAAAGCCTTTTTACTGATGTTGGCTTTTAAACGTGATTTCACTGGAATTTCTGTCAAATGAAAGACACGAGATTTGCTGTTAAAGAATTGAGTATACAGAATTCAAACAAACACTTCCCTACAACTGAATCACCTTACCATTCAACACATTTCTAAAAACTGAATAGAATGCAGTTTTCACTCAGATAAAACACATATGCTTTCCATCTTAAGAAGTGTTTCCAAAGACATTCACAGAGTGATACTACAAAGCCTTTTTACTGACGTTGGCTTTTAAACGTGATTTCACTGGAATTTCTGTCAAACGCAAGACACGAGATTTGCTGTTAAAGAATTGAGTATACAGAATGCAAACAAATGCTTCCCTACAAGTGAATCGCCTAACCATTCAACACAGTTCTAAAAACTGAATAGAATGCAGTTTTCACTCAGATGAAAGACGTATGCTTTCCTTCTTAAGAAGTGTTTTCAAAGACATTCACAGAGTGATTCTACAAAGCCTTTTTACTGATGTTTGCTTTTAAACGTGATTTCACTGGAATTTCTGTCAAACGCAAGATGCGAGATTTGCTGTTAAAGAATTGAGTATACAGAATGCAAACAAACGCTTCCCTACAAGTGAATCGCCTAACCATTCAACACAGTACTAAAAACTGAATAGAACGCAGTTTTCACTCAGATGAAAGACGTATGCTTACCTTCTTAAGAAGTGTTTAAAAACACATTCACAGAGTGATTCTACAAAGCCTTTTTACTGACTTTGGCTTTTAAACGTGATTTCACTGGAATTTCTGTCAAATGCAAGAATCGAGATTTGCTGTTAAGAATTGAGTATGCAGAATGCAAACAAAAGCTTCCCTACAAGTGAATCGCCTAACCATTCAACACAGTTCTAAAAACTGAATAGAATGCAGCTTTCACTCAGATGAAAGACGTATGCTTTCTTCTTAAGAAGTGTTTAAAAACACATTCACAGAGTGATTCTACAAAGCCTTTTTATTGACGTTGGCTTGTCAACGTGATTTCACTGGAATTTCTGTCAAACGCAAGACACGAGATTGCTGTTAAAGAATTGAGTATACAGAATGCAAACAAACGCTTCCCTACAAGTGAATCGCCTAGCCATTCAACACAGTTCTAAAAACTGAATAGAATGCAGTTTTCACTCAGATGAATGACGTATGCTTTCCTTCTTAAGAAGTGTTTTCAAAGACATTCCCAGAGTGATTCGACAAAGCCTTTTTACTGATGTTGGCTTTTAAACGTGATTTCACTGGAATTTCTGTCAAATGAAAGACACGAGATTTGCTGTTAAAGAATTGAGTATACAGAATTCAAACAAACACTTCCCTACAACTGAATCACCTTACCATTCAACACATTTCTAAAAACTGAATAGAATGCAGTTTTCACTCAGATGAAAGACGTATGCTTTCCTTCTTAAAAAGTGTTTTCAAAGACGTTCACAGAGTGATTCTACAAAGCCTTTTTACTGACATTGGCTTTTAAACGTGATTTCACTGGAATTTCTGTCAAACGCAAGACACGAGATTTGCTGTCAAAGAATTGAGTATACAGAATGCAAACAAACACTTCCCTACAAGTTAATCACCTGACCATTCAACACATTTCTAAAAACTGAATAGAATGCAGTTTTCACTCAGATGAAAGACGTATGCTTTCCTTCTTAAAAAGTGTTTTCAAAGACGTTCACAGAGTGATTCTACAAAGCCTTTTTACTGAAGTTGGCTTTTAAACGTGATTTCACTGGAATTTCTGTCAAATGAAAGATGCGAGATTTGCTGTTAAAGAATTGAGTATACAGAATGCAAACAAACGCTCCCCTACAAGTGAATCACCTTACCATTCAACACATTTCTAAAAACTGAATAGAATGCAGTTTTCACTCAGATGAAAGACGTATGCTTTCCTTCTTAAGAAGTGTTTTAAAGACGTTCACAGAGTGATTCTACAACGCCTTTTTACTGATGTTGGCTTTTAAACGTGATTTCACTGGAATTTCTGTCAAACGCAAGACACGAGATTTGCTGTTAAAGAATTGAGTATACAGAATGCAAACAAACACTTCCCTACAAGTGAATCGCCTAACCATTCAACACAGTTCTAAAAACTGAATAGAAAGCAGTTTCACTCCGATGAAAGACGTATGCATTCCTTCTTAAGAAGTGTTTTCAAAGACGTTCACAGAGTGATTCTACAAAGAATTTTTACTGATGTTGGCTTCTAAAAGTGATTTCACTGGAATTTCCGTCAAACAAAAGAGACGAGATTTGCTGTTAAAGAATTGAGTATACAGAATGCAAACAAACACTTCCCTACAAGTGAATCGCCTAACCATTCAACACAGTTCTAAAAACTGAATAGAATGCAGTTTTCACTCAGATGAAAGACATATGCTTTCCTTCTTAAGAAGTGTTTTCAAAGACGTTCACAGAGTGATTCTACAAAGCCTTTTTACTGACATTGGCTTTTAAACGTGATTTCACTGGAATTTCCGTCAAACGCAAGACACGAGATTTGCTGTTAAAAAATTGAGTATACAGAATGCAAACAAACACTTCCCTACACGTGAATCGCCTATCCATTCAACACAGTTATAAAAAATGAATAGAAAGCAGTTTTCACTCCGATGAAAGACGTATGCTTTCCTTCTTAAGAAGTGTTTTCAAAGACGTTCACAGAGTGATTCTACAAAGAATTTTTACTGATGTTGGCTTTTAAAAGTGATTTCACTGGAATTTCCGTCAAACAAAAGGCACGAGATTTGCTGTTAAAGAATTGAGTATACAGAATGCAAACAAACACTTCCCTACAAGTGAATCGCCTAACCATTCAACACAGTACTAAAAACTGAATAGAATGCAGTTTTCACTCAGATGAAAGACGTATGCTTTCATTCTTAAGAAGTGTTTAAAAACACATTCACAAAGTGATTCTACAAAGCCTTTTTACTGACATTGGCTTTTAAACGTGATTTCACTGGAATTTCTTTCAAATGCAAGACGCGAGATTTGCTGTTAAAGTATTGAGTTTAGAGATCGCAAACAAACGCGTCCCTGCAAGTGAATCGCCTAACCATTCAGCACAGTTCTAAAAACTGAATAGAATGGAGTTTTCACTCAGATGAAACACATATGCTTTCCTTCTTAAGAAGTGTTTCCAAAGACATTCACAGAGTGATTCTACAAAGCCTTTTTACTGACGTTGGCTTTTAAACGTGATTTCACTGGAATTTCTGTCAAACGCAAGACACGAGATTTGCTGTTAAAGAATTGAGTATACAGAATGCAAACAAATGCTTCCCTACAAGTGAATCGCCTAACCATTCAACACAGTTCTAAAAACTGAATAGAATGCAGTTTTCACTCAGATGAAAGACGTATGCTTTCCTTCTTAAGAAGTGTTTTCAAAGACATTCACAGAGTGATTCTACAAAGCCTTTTTACTGACGTTTGCTTTTAAACGTGATTTCACTGGAATTTCTGTCAAACGCAAGAAGCGAGATTTGCTGTTAAAGAATTGAGTATACAGAATGCAAACAAACGCTTCCCTACAAGTGAATCGCCTAACCATTCAACACAGTACTAAAAACTGAATAGAATGCAGTTTTCACTCAGATGAAAGACGTATGCTTACCTTCTTAAGAAGTGTTTAAAAACACATTCACAGAGTGATTCTACAAAGCCTTTTTACTGACGTTGGCTTTTAAACGTGATTTCACTGGAATTTCTGTCAAACGCAAGATGCGAGATTTGCTGTTAAGAATTGAGTATACAGAATGCAAACAAAAGCTTCCCTACAAGTGAATCGCCTAACCATTCAACACAGTTCTAAAAACTGAATAGAATGCAGCTTTCACTCAGATGAAAGACATATGCTTTCCTTCTTAAGAAGTGTTTAAAAACAAATTCACAGAGTGATTCTACAAAGCCTTTTTACTGACGTTGGCTTTTAAACGTGATTTCACTGGAATTTCTGTCAAATGCAAGACGCGAGATTTGCTGTTAAAGAATTGAGTATACAGAATTCAAACAAACACTTCCCTACAAGTGAATCACCTTACCATTCAACACATTTCTAAAAACTGAATAGAATGCAGTTTTCACTCAGATGAAAGACATATGCTTTCATTCTTAAGAAGTGTTTAAAAACACATTCACAGAGTGATTCTACAAAGCCTTTTTACTGACGTTGGCTTTTAAACGTGATTTCACTGGAATTTCTTTCAAATGCAAGACGCGAGATTTGCTGTTAAAGAATTGAGTTTAGAGATAGCAAACAAACGCGTCCCTACAAGTGAATCGCCTAACCATTCAACACAGTTCTAAAAACTGAATAGAATGCAGTTTTCACTCAGATAAAACACATATGCTTTCCATCTTAAGAAGTGTTTCCAAAGACATTCACAGAGTGATTCTACAAAGCCTTTTTACTGACGTTGGCTTTTAAACGTGATTTCACTGGAATTTCTGTCAAACGCAAGACACGAGATTTGCTGTTAAAGAATTGAGTATACAGAATGCAAACAAATGCTTCCCTACAAGTGAATCGCCTAACCATTCAACACAGTTCTAAAAACTGAATAGAATGCAGTTTTCACTCAGATGAAAGACGTATGCTTTCCTTCTTAAGAAGTGTTTTCAAAGACATTCACAGAGTGATTCTACAAAGCCTTTTTACTGATGTTTGCTTTTAAACGTGATTTCACTGGAATTTCTTTCAAACGCAACATGCGAGATTTGCTGTTAAAGAATTGAGTATACAGAATGCAAACAAACGCTTCCCTACAAGTGAATCGCCTAACCATTCAACACAGTACTAAAAACTGAATAGAACGCAGTTTTCACTCAGATGAAAGACGTATGCTTACCTTCTTAAGAAGTGTTTAAAAACACATTCACAGAGTGATTCTACAAAGCCTTTTTACTGACTTTGGCTTTTAAACGTGATTTCACTGGAATTTCTGTCAAATGCAAGAATCGAGATTTGCTGTTAAGAATTGAGTATGCAGAATGCAAACAAAAGCTTCCCTACAAGTGAATCGCCTAACCATTCAACACAGTTCTAAAAACTGAATAGAATGCAGCTTTCACTCAGATGAAAGACGTATGCTTTCTTCTTAAGAAGTGTTTAAAAACACATTCACAGAGTGATTCTACAAAGCCTTTTTATTGACGTTGGCTTTTAAACGTGATTTCACTGGAATTTCTGTCAAACGCAAGACACGAGATTGCTGTTAAAGAATTGAGTATACAGAATGCAAACAAACGCTTCCCTACAAGTGAATCGCCTAGCCATTCAACACAGTTCTAAAAACTGAATAGAATGCAGTTTTCACTCAGATGAATGACGTATGCTTTCCTTCTTAAGAAGTGTTTTCAAAGACATTCCCAGAGTGATTCGACAAAGCCTTTTTACTGATGTTGGCTTTTAAACGTGATTTCACTGGAATTTCTGTCAAATGAAAGACACGAGATTTGCTGTTAAAGAATTGAGTATACAGAATTCAAACAAACACTTCCCTACAACTGAATCACCTTACCATTCAACACATTTCTAAAAACTGAATAGAATGCAGTTTTCACTCAGATGAAAGACGTATGCTTTCCTTCTTAAAAAGTGTTTTCAAAGACGTTCACAGAGTGATTCTACAAAGCCTTTTTACTGACATTGGCTTTTAAACGTGATTTCACTGGAATTTCTGTCAAACGCAAGACACGAGATTTGCTGTCAAAGAATTGAGTATACAGAATGCAAACAAACACTTCCCTACAAGTTAATCACCTGACCATTCAACACATTTCTAAAAACTGAATAGAATGCAGTTTTCACTCAGATGAAAGACGTATGCTTTCCTTCTTAAAAAGTGTTTTCAAAGACGTTCACAGAGTGATTCTACAAAGCCTTTTTACTGACGTTGGCTTTTAAACGTGATTTCACTGGAATTTCTGTCAAATGAAAGATGCGAGATTTGCTGTTAAAGAATTGAGTATACAGAATGCAAACAAACGCTCCCCTACAAGTGAATCACCTTACCATTCAACACATTTCTAAAAACTGAATAGAATGCAGTTTTAACTCAGATGAAAGACGTATGCTTTCCTTCTTAAGAAGTGTTTTAAAGACGTTCACAGAGTGATTCTACAACGCCTTTTTACTGATGTTGGCTTTTAAACGTGATTTCACTGGAATTTCTGTCAAACGCAAGACACGAGATTTGCTGTTAAAGAATTGAGTATACAGAATGCAAACAAACACTTCCCTACAAGTAAATCGCCTAACCATTCAACACAGTTCTAAAAACTGAATAGAAAGCAGTTTCACTCCGATGAAAGACGTATGCATTCCTTCTTAAGAAGTGTTTTCAAAGACGTTCACAGAGTGATTCTACAAAGAATTTTTACTGATGTTGGCTTCTAAAAGTGATTTCACTGGAATTTCCGTCAAACAAAAGAGACGAGATTTGCTGTTAAAGAATTGAGTATACAGAATGCAAACAAACACTTCCCTACAAGTGAATCGCCTAACCATTCAACACAGTTCTAAAAACTGAATAGAATGCAGTTTTCACTCAGATGAAAGACATATGCTTTCCTTCTTAAGAAGTGTTTTCAAAGACGTTCACAGAGTGATTCTACAAAGCCTTTTTACTGACATTGGCTTTTAAACGTGATTTCACTGGAATTTCCGTCAAACGCAAGACACGAGATTTGCTGTTAAAAAATTGAGTATACAGAATGCAAACAAACACTTCCCTACACGTGAATCGCCTATCCATTCAACACAGTGATAAAAAATGAATAGAAAGCAGTTTTCACTCCGATGAAAGACGTATGCTTTCCTTCTTAAGAAGTGTTTTCAAAGACGTTCACAGAGTGATTCTACAAAGAATTTTTACTGATGTTGGCTTTTAAAAGTGATTTCACTGGAATTTCCGTCAAACAAAAGGCACGAGATTTGCTGTTAAAGAATTGAGTATACAGAATGCAAACAAACACTTCCCTACAAGTGAATCGCCTAACCATTCAACACAGTACTAAAAACTGAATAGAATGCAGTTTTCACTCAGATGAAAGACGTATGCTTTCATTTTTAAGAAGTGTTTAAAAACACATTCACAAAGTGATTCTACAAAGCCTTTTTACTGACATTGGCTTTTAAACGTGATTTCACTGGAATTTCTTTCAAATGCAAGACGCGAGATTTGCTGTTAAAGTATTGAGTTTAGAGATAGCAAACAAACGCGTCCCTGCAAGTGAATCGCCTAACCATTCAGCACAGTTCTAAAAACTGAATAGAATGGAGTTTTCACTCAGATGAAACACATATGCTTTCCTTCTTAAGAAGTGTTTCCAAAGACATTCACAGAGTGATTCTACAAAGCCTTTTTACTGACGTTGGCTTTTAAACGTGATTTCACTGGAATTTCTGTCAAACGCAAGACACGAGATTTGCTGTTAAAGAATTGAGTATACAGAATGCAAACAAATGCTTCCCTACAAGTGAATCGCCTAACCATTCAACACAGTTCTAAAAACTGAATAGAATGCAGTTTTCACTCAGATGAAAGACGTATGCTTTCCTTCTTAAGAAGTGTTTTCAAAGACATTCACAGAGTGATTCTACAAAGCCTTTTTACTGACGTTTGCTTTTAAACGTGATTTCACTGGAATTTCTGTCAAACGCAAGAAGCGAGATTTGCTGTTAAAGAATTGAGTATACAGAATGCAAACAAACGCTTCCCTACAAGTGAATCGCCTAACCATTCAACACAGTACTAAAAACTGAATAGAATGCAGTTTTCACTCAGATGAAAGACGTATGCTTACCTTCTTAAGAAGTGTTTAAAAACACATTCACAGAGTGATTCTACAAAGCCTTTTTACTGACGTTGGCTTTTAAACTTGATTTCACTGGAATTTCTGTCAAACGCAAGATGCGAGATTTGCTGTTAAGAATTGAGTATACAGAATGCAAACAAAAGCTTCCCTACAAGTGAATCGCCTAACCATTCAACACAGTTCTAAAAACTGAATAGAATGCAGCTTTCACTCAGATGAAAGACATATGCTTTCCTTCTTAAGAAGTGTTTAAAAACAAATTCACAGAGTGATTCTACAAAGCCTTTTTACTGACGTTTGCTTTTAAACGTGATTTCACTGGAATTTCTGTCAAACGCAAGAAGCGAGATTTGCTGTTAAAGAATTGAGTATACAGAATGCAAACAAACGCTTCCCTACAAGTGAATCGCCTAACCATTCAACACAGTACTAAAAACTGAATAGAATGCAGTTTTCACTCAGATGAAAGACGTATGCTTACCTTCTTAAGAAGTGTTTAAAAACACATTCACAGAGTGATTCTACAAAGCCTTTTTACTGACGTTGGCTTTTAAACGTGATTTCACTGGAATTTCTGTCAAACGCAAGATGCGAGATTTGCTGTTAAGAATTGAGTATACAGAATGCAAACAAAAGCTTCCCTACAAGTGAATCGCCTAACCATTCAACACAGTTCTAAAAACTGAATAGAATGAAGCTTTCACTCAGATGAAAGACATATGCTTTCCTTCTTAAGAAGTGTTTAAAAACAAATTCACAGAGTGATTCTACAAAGCCTTTTTACTGACGTTGGCTTTTAAACGTGATTTCACTGGAATTTCTGTCAAATGCAAGACACGAGATTTGCTGTTAAAGAATTGAGTATACAGAATTCAAACAAACACTTCCCTACAAGTGAATCACCTTACCATTCAACACATTTCTAAAAACTGAATAGAATGCAGTTTTCACTCAGATGAAAGACATATGCTTTCATTCTTAAGAAGTGTTTAAAAACACATTCACAGAGTGATTCTACAAAGCCTTTTTACTGACGTTGGCTTTTAAACGTGATTTCACTGGAATTTCTTTCAAATGCAAGACGCGAGATTTGCTGTTAAAGAATTGAGTTTAGAGAAAGCAAACAAACCCGTCCCTACAAGTGAATCGCCTAACCATTCAACACAGTTCTAAAAACTGAATAGAATGCAGTTTTCACTCAGATGAAACACATATGCTATCCTTCTAAAGAAGTGTTTCCAAAGACATTCACAGGGTGATTCTACAAAGCCTTTTTACTGACGTTGGCTTTTAAACGTGATTTCACTGGAATTTCTGTCAAAGGCAAGACACGAGATTTGCTGTTAAAGAATTGAGTATACAGAATGCAAACAAAGGCGTCCCTACAAGTGAATCGCCTAACCATTCAGCACAGTTCTAAAAACTGAATAGAATGCAGTTTTCACTCAGATGAAACACATATGCTTTCCTTCTTAAGAAGTGTTTCCAAAGACATTCACAGAGTGATTCTACAAAGCCTTTTTACTGACGTTGGCTTTTAAACGTGATTTCACTGGAATTTCTGTCAAACGCAAGACACGAGATTTGCTGTTAAAGAATTGAGTATACAGAATGCAAACAAATGCTTCCCTACAAGTGAATCGCCTAACCATTCAACACAGTTCTAAAAACTGAATAGAATGCAGTTTTCACTCAGATGAAAGACGAATGCTTACCTTCTTAAGAAGTGTTTAAAAACATATTCACAGAGTGATTCTACAAAGCCTTTTAACTGACGTTGGCTTTTAAACGTGATTATACTGGAATTTCTGTCAAAGGCAAGATGCGAGATTTGCTGTTAAGAATTGAGTATACAGAATGCAAACAAAAGCTTCCCTACAAGTGAATCGCCTAACCATTCAACACAGTTCTAAAAACTGAATTAATGCAGCTTTCACTCAGATGAAAGACGTATGCTTTCCTTCTTAAGAAGTGTTTAAAAACACATTCACAGAGTGATTCTACAAAGCCTTTTTACTGACGTTGGCTTTTAAACGTGATTTCACTGGAATTTCTGTCAAATGCAAGACACGAGATTGCTGTTAAAGAACTGAGTATACAGAATGCAAACAAACGCTTCCCTACAAGTGAATCGCCTAGCCATTCAACACAGTTCTAAAAACTGAATAGAATGCAGTTTTCACTCAGATGAATGACGTATGCTTTCCTTCTTAAGAAGTGTTTTCAAAGACATTCACAGAGTGATTCGACAAAGCCTTTTTACTGATGTTGGCTTTTAAACGTGATTTCACTGGAATTTCTGTCAAATGCAAGACACGAGATTTGCTGTTAAAGAATTGAGTATACAGAATTCAAACAAACACTTCCCTACAAGTGAATCACCATACCATTCAACACATTTCTAAAAACTAAATAGAATGCAGTTTTCACTCAGATGAAAGACATATGCTTTCATTCTTAAGAAGTGTTTAAAAACACATTCACAGAGTGATTCTACAAAGCCTTTTTACTGACGTTGGCTTTTAAACGTGATTTCACTGGAATTTCTTTCAAATGCAAGATGCGAGATTTGCTGTTAAAGAATTGAGTTTAGAGAAAGCAAACAAACCCGTCCCTACAAGTGAATCGCCTAACCATTCAGCACAGTTCTAAAAACTGAATAGAATGCAGTTTTCACTCAGATGAAACACATATGCTATCCTTCTAAAGAAGTGTTTCCAAAGACATTCACAGGGTGATTCTACAAAGCCTTTTTACTGACGTTGGCTTTTAAACGTGATTTCACTGGAATTTCTGTCAAACGCAAGACACGAGATTTGCTGTTAAAGAATTGAGTATACAGAATGCAAACAAATGCTTCCCTACAAGTGAATCGCCTAACCATTCAACACAGTTCTAAAAACTGAATAGAATGCAGTTTTCACTCAGATGAAAGACGTATGCTTACCTTCTTAAGAAGTGTTTTCAAAGACATTCACAGAGTGATTCTACAAAGCCTTTTTACTGACGTTTGCTTTTAAACGTGATTTCACTGGAATTTCTATCAAACGCAAGATGCGAGATTTGCTGTTAAAGAATTGAGTATACAGAATGCAAACAAACGCTTCCCTACAAGTGAATCGCCTAACCATTCAACACAGTACTAAAAACTGAATAGAATGCAGTTTTCACTCAGATGAAAGACGTATGCTTACCTTCTTAAG
Organism: Phyllotis vaccarum; assembly: GCA_033318265.1. Taxonomy (NCBI): domain Eukaryota; kingdom Metazoa; phylum Chordata; class Mammalia; order Rodentia; family Cricetidae; genus Phyllotis; species Phyllotis vaccarum. The sequence goes on from JARWLC010000049.1 coordinate 1,634,850, forward strand.
AAGTGTTTAAAAACACATTCACAGAGTGATTCTACAAAGCCTTTTTACTGACGTTGGCTTTTAAACGTGATTTCACTGGAATTTCTGTCAAATGCAAGATGCGAGATTTGCTGTTAAAGAATTGAGTATACAGAATGCAAACAAAAGCTTCCCTACAAGTGAATCGCCTAACCATTCAACACAGTTCTAAAAACTGAATAGAATGCAGCTTTCACTCAGATAAAAGACGTATGCTTTCCTTTTTAAGAAGTGTTTAAAAACACATTCACAGAGTGATTCTACAATGCCTTTTTACTGAAGTTGGATTTTAAACGTGATTTCACTGGAATTTCTGTCAAACGCAAGACACGAGATTGCTGTTAAAGAATTGAGTATACAGAATGCAAACAAACGCTTCCCTACAAGTGAATCGCCTAGCCATTCAACACAGTTCTAAAAACTGGATAGAATGCAGTTTTCACTCAGATGAATGACGTATGCTTTCCTTCTTAAGAAGTGTTTTCAAAGACATTCACAGAGTGATTCGACAAAGCCTTTTTACTGACGTTGGCTTTTAAACGTGATTTCACTGGAATTTCTGTCAAACGCAAGAGGTGAGATTTGCTGTTAAAGAATTAAGTATACAGAATGCAAACAAACGCTTCCCTACAAGTGAATCGCCTAACCATTCAACACAGTACTAAAAACTGAATAGAATGCAGTTTTCACTCAGATGAAAGACGTATGCTTTCCTTCTTAAGAAGTGTTTAAAAACACATTCACAGAGTGATTCTACAAAGCCTTTTTACTGACTTTGGCTTTTAAACGTGATTTCACTGGAATTTCTGTCAAACGCAAGACGCGAGATTTGCTGTTAAAGAATTGAGTATACAGAATGCAAACAAAAGCTTCCCTACAAGTGAATCGCCTAACCATTCAACACAGTTCTAAAAACTGAATAGAATGCAGTTTTCACTCAGATGAAAGACGTATGCTTTGCTTCTTAAGACGTGTTTCCAAAGACATTCACAGAGTGATTCTACAAAGCCTTTTTACTGACGTTGGCTTTTAAATGTGATTTCACTGGAATTTCTGTCAAACAAAAGACACGAGATTTGCTGTTAAAGAATTGAGTATACAGAATGCAAGCAAATGCTTCCCTACAAGTGAATCGCCTAACCATTCAACACAGTACTAAAAACTGAATAGAATGCAGTTTTCACTCAGATGAAAGACGTATGCTTTCTTTCTTAAGAAGTGTTTAAAAACACATTCACAGAGTGATTCTACAAAGCCTTTTTACTGACGTTGGCTTTTAAACGTGATTTCACTGGAATTTCTTTCAAATGCAAGACGCGAGATTTGCTGTTAAAGAATTGAGTTTAGAGAAAGCAAACAAACCCGTCCCTACAAGTGAATCGCCTAACCATTCAACACAGTTCTAAAAACTGAATAGAATGCAGTTTTCACTCAGATGAAACACATATGCTATCCTTCTAAAGAAGTGTTTCCAAAGACATTCACAGGGTGATTCTACAAAGCCTTTTTACTGACGTTGGCTTTTAAACGTGATTTCACTGGAATTTCTGTCAAACGCAAGACACGAGATTTGCTGTTAAAGAATTGAGTATACAGAATGTAAACAAATGCTTCCCTACAAGTGAATCGCCTAACCATTCAACACAGTTCTAAAAACTGAATAGAATGCAGTTTTCACTCAGATGAAAGACATATGCTTTCCTTCTTAAGAAGTGTTTAAAAACACATTCACAGAGTGATTCTACAAAGCCTTTTTACTGACGTTTGCTTTTAAACGTGATTTCACTGGAATTTCTATCAAACGCAAGATGCGAGATTTGCTGTTAAAGAATTGAGTATACAGAATGCAAACAAACGCTTCCCTACAAGTGAATCGCCTAACCATTCAACACAGTACTAAAAACTGAATAGAATGCAGTTTTCACTCAGATGAAAGACGTATGCTTACCTTCTTAAGAAGTGTTTTCAAAGACATTCACAGAGTGATTCTACAAAGCCTTTTTACTGATGTTGGCTTTTAAACGTGATTTCACTGGAATTTCTGTCAAATGCAAGACACGAGATTTGCTGTTAAAGAATTGAGTATACAGAATTCAAACAAACACTTCCCTACAAGTGAATCACCATACCATTCAACACATTTCTAAAAACTAAATAGAATGCAGTTTTCACTCAGATGAAAGACATATGCTTTCATTCTTAAGAAGTGTTTAAAAACACATTCACAGAGTGATTCTACAAAGCCTTTTTACTGACGTTGGCTTTTAAACGTGATTTCACTGGAATTTCTTTCAAATGCAAGACGCGAGATTTGCTGTTAAAGAATTGAGTTTAGAGAAAGCAAACAAACCCGTCCCTACAAGTGAATCGCCTAACCATTCAACACAGTTCTAAAAACTGAATAGAATGCAGTTTTCACTCAGATGAAACACATATGCTATCCTTCTAAAGAAGTGTTTCCAAAGACATTCACAGGGTGATTCTACAAAGCCTTTTTACTGACGTTGGCTTTTAAACGTGATTTCACTGGAATATCAGTCAAAGGCAAGACACGAGATTTGCTGTTAAAGAATTGAGTATACAGAATGTAAACAAATGCTTCCCTACAAGTGAATCGCCTAACCATTCAACACAGTTCTAAAAACTGAATAGAATGCAGTTTTCACTCAGATGAAAGACGTATGCTTTCCTCCTTAAGAAGTGTTTTCAAAGACATTCACAGAGTGATTCTACAAAGCCTTTTTACTGACGTTTGCTTTTAAACGTGATTTCACTGGAATTTCTTTCAAATGCAAGACGCGAGATTTGCTGTTAAAGAATTGAGTTTAGAGAAAGCAAACAAACCCGTCCCTACAAGTGAATCGCCTAACCATTCAACACAGTTCTAAAAACTGAATAGAATGCAGTTTTCACTCAGATGAAACACATATGCTATCCTTCTAAAGAAGTGTTTCCAAAGACATTCACAGAGTGATTCTACACAGCCTTTTTACTGACGTTGGCTTTTAAACGTGATTTCACTGGAATTTCTGTCAAACGCAAGACATGAGATTGCTGTTAAAGAATTGAGTATAGAGAATGCAAACAAATGCTTCCCTACAAGTGAATCGCCTAGCCATTCAACACAGTTCTAAAAACTGAATAGAATGCAGTTTTCACTCAGATGAATGACGTATGCTTTCCTTCTTAAGAAGTGTTTTCAAAGACATTCACAGAGTGATTCGACAAAGCCTTTTTACTGACGTTGGCTTTTAAACGTGATTTCACTGGAATTTCTGTCAAACGCAAGACGTGAGATTTGCTGTTAAAGAATTAAGTATACAGAATGCAAACAAACGCTTCCGTACAAGTGAATCGCCTAACCATTCAACACAGTACTAAAAACTGAATAGAATGCAGTTTTCACTCAGATGAAAGACGTATGCTTTCCTTCTTAAGAAGTGTTTAAAAACACATTCACAGAGTGATTCTACAAAGCCTTTTTACTGACGTTGGCTTTTAAACGTGATTTCACTGGAATTTCTGTCAAATGCAAGACGCGAGATTTGCTGTTAACGAATTGAGTATACAGAATGCAAACAAAAGCTTCCCTACAAGTGAATCGCCTAACCATTCAACACAGTTCTAAAAACGGAATAGAATGCAGTTTTCACTCAGATGAAAGACGTATGCTTTGCTTCTTAAGACGTGTTTCCAAAGACATTCACAGAGTGATTCTACAAAGCCTTTTTACTGACGTTGGCTTTTAAATGTGATTTCACTGGAATTTCTGTCAAACAAAAGACGCGAGATTTGCTGTTAAAGAATTGAGTATACAGAATGCAAGCAAATGCTTCCCTACAAGTGAATCGCCTAACCATTCAACACAGTACTAAAAACTGAATAGAATGCAGTTTTCACTCAGATGAAAGACGTATGCTTTCTTTCTTAAGAAGTGTTTAAAAACACATTCACAGAGTGATTCTACAAAGCCTTTTAACTGACGTTGGCTTTTAAACGTGATTATACTGGAATTTCTGTCAAAGGCAAGATGCGAGATTTGCTGTTAAGAATTGAGTATACAGAATGCAAACAAAAGCTTCCCTACAAGTGAATCGCCTAACCATTCAACACAGTTCTAAAAACTGAATTAATGCAGCTTTCACTCAGATGAAAGACGTATGCTTTCCTTCTTAAGAAGTGTTTAAAAACACATTCACAGAGTGATTCTACAAAGCCTTTTTACTGACGTTGGCTTTTAAACGTGATTTCACTGGAATTTCTGTCAAATGCAAGACACGAGATTGCTGTTAAAGAACTGAGTATACAGAATGCAAACAAACGCTTCCCTACAAGTGAATCGCCTAGCCATTCAACACAGTTCTAAAAACTGAATAGAATGCAGTTTTCACTCAGATGAATGACGTATGCTTTCCTTCTTAAGAAGTGTTTTCAAGACATTCACAGAGTGATTCGACAAAGCCTTTTTACTGATGTTGGCTTTTAAACGTGATTTCACTGGAATTTCTGTCAAATGCAAGACACGAGATTTGCTGTTAAAGAATTGAGTATACAGAATTCAAACAAACACTTCCCTACAAGTGAATCACCATACCATTCAACACATTTCTAAAAACTAAATAGAATGCAGTTTTCACTCAGATGAAAGACATATGCTTTCATTCTTAAGAAGTGTTTAAAAACACATTCACAGAGTGATTCTACAAAGCCTTTTTACTGACGTTGGCTTTTAAACGTGATTTCACTGGAATTTCTTTCAAATGCAAGATGCGAGATTTGCTGTTAAAGAATTGAGTTTAGAGAAAGCAAACAAACCCGTCCCTACAAGTGAATCGCCTAACCATTCAGCACAGTTCTAAAAACTGAATAGAATGCAGTTTTCACTCAGATGAAACACATATGCTATCCTTCTAAAGAAGTGTTTCCAAAGACATTCACAGGGTGATTCTACAAAGCCTTTTTACTGACGTTGGCTTTTAAACGTGATTTCACTGGAATTTCTGTCAAACGCAAGACACGAGATTTGCTGTTAAAGAATTGAGTATACAGAATGCAAACAAATGCTTCCCTACAAGTGAATCGCCTAACCATTCAACACAGTTCTAAAAACTGAATAGAATGCAGTTTTCACTCAGATGAAAGACGTATGCTTACCTTCTTAAGAAGTGTTTTCAAAGACATTCACAGAGTGATTCTACAAAGCCTTTTTACTGACGTTTCCTTTTAAACGTGATTTCACTGGAATTTCTATCAAACGCAAGATGCGAGATTTGCTGTTAAAGAATTGAGTATACAGAATGCAAACAAACGCTTCCCTACAAGTGAATCGCCTAACCATTCAACACAGTACTAAAAACTGAATAGAATGCAGTTTTCACTCAGATGAAAGACGTATGCTTACCTTCTTAAGAAGTGTTTAAAAACACATTCACAGAGTGATTCTACAAAGCCTTTTTACTGACGTTGGCTTTTAAACGTGATTTCACTGGAATTTCTGTCAAATGCAAGATGCGAGATTTGCTGTTAAAGAATTGAGTATACAGAATGCAAACAAAAGCTTCCCTACAAGTGAATCGCCTAACCATTCAACACAGTTCTAAAAAATGAATAGAATGCAGCTTTCACTCAGATAAAAGACGTATGCTTTCCTTTTTAAGAAGTGTTTAAAAACACATTCACAGAGTGATTCTACAATGCCTTTTTACTGAAGTTGGATTTTAAACGTGATTTCACTGGAATTTCTGTCAAACGCAAGACACGAGATTGCTGTTAAAGAATTGAGTATACAGAATGCAAACAAACGCTTCCCTACAAGTGAATCGCCTAGCCATTCAACACAGTTCTAAAAACTGGATAGAATGCAGTTTTCACTCAGATGAATGACGTATGCTTTCCTTCTTAAGAAGTGTTTTCAAAGACATTCACAGAGTGATTCGACAAAGCCTTTTTACTGACGTTGGCTTTTAAACGTGATTTCACTGGAATTTCTGTCAAACGCAAGAGGTGAGATTTGCTGTTAAAGAATTAAGTATACAGAATGCAAACAAACGCTTCCCTACAAGTGAATCGCCTAACCATTCAACACAGTACTAAAAACTGAATAGAATGCAGTTTTCACTCAGATGAAAGACGTATGCTTTCCTTCTTAAGAAGTGTTTAAAAACACATTCACAGAGTGATTCTACAAAGCCTTTTTACTGACTTTGGCTTTTAAACGTGATTTCACTGGAATTTCTGTCAAACGCAAGACGCGAGATTTGCTGTTAAAGAATTGAGTATACAGAATGCAAACAAAAGCTTCCCTACAAGTGAATCGCCTAACCATTCAACACAGTTCTAAAAACTGAATAGAATGCAGTTTTCACTCAGATGAAAGACGTATGCTTTGCTTCTTAAGACGTGTTTCCAAAGACATTCACAGAGTGATTCTACAAAGCCTTTTTACTGACGTTGGCTTTTAAATGTGATTTCACTGGAATTTCTGTCAAACAAAAGACACGAGATTTGCTGTTAAAGAATTGAGTATACAGAATGCAAGCAAATGCTTCCCTACAAGTGAATCGCCTAACCATTCAACACAGTACTAAAAACTGAATAGAATGCAGTTTTCACTCAGATGAAAGACGTATGCTTTCTTTCTTAAGAAGTGTTTAAAAACACATTCACAGAGTGATTCTACAAAGCCTTTTTACTGACGTTGGCTTTTAAAAGTGATTTCACTGGAATTTCTTTCAAATGCAAGACGCGAGATTTGCTGTTAAAGAATTGAGTTTAGAGAAAGCAAACAAACCCGTCCCTACAAGTGAATCGCCTAACCATTCAACACAGTTCTAAAAACTGAATAGAATGCAGTTTTCACTCAGATGAAACACATATGCTATCCTTCTAAAGAAGTGTTTCCAAAGACATTCACAGGGTGATTCTACAAAGCCTTTTTACTGACGTTGGCTTTTAAACGTGATTTCACTGGAATTTCTGTCAAACGCAAGACACGAGATTTGCTGTTAAAGAATTGAGTATACAGAATGTAAACAAATGCTTCCCTACAAGTGAATCGCCTAACCATTCAACACAGTTCTAAAAACTGAATAGAATGCAGTTTTCACTCAGATGAAAGACATATGCTTTCCTTCTTAAGAAGTGTTTTCAAAGACATTCACAGAGTGATTCTACAAAGCCTTTTTACTGACGTTTGCTTTTAAACGTGATTTCACTGGAATTTCTATCAAACGCAAGATGCGAGATTTGCTGTTAAAGAATTGAGTATACAGAATGCAAACAAACGCTTCCCTACAAGTGAATCGCCTAACCATTCAACACAGTACTAAAAACTGAATAGAATGCAGTTTTCACTCAGATGAAAGACGTATGCTTACCTTCTTAAGAAGTGTTTTCAAAGACATTCACAGAGTGATTCTACAAAGCCTTTTTACTGATGTTGGCTTTTAAACGTGATTTCACTGGAATTTCTGTCAAATGCAAGACACGAGATTTGCTGTTAAAGAATTGAGTATACAGAATTCAAACAAACACTTCCCTACAAGTGAATCACCATACCATTCAACACATTTCTAAAAACTAAATAGAATGCAGTTTTCACTCAGATGAAAGACATATGCTTTCATTCTTAAGAAGTGTTTAAAAACACATTCACAGAGTGATTCTACAAAGCCTTTTTACTGACGTTGGCTTTTAAACGTGATTTCACTGGAATTTCTTTCAAATGCAAGACGCGAGATTTGCTGTTAAAGAATTGAGTTTAGAGAAAGCAAACAAACCCGTCCCTACAAGTGAATCGCCTAACCATTCAACACAGTTCTAAAAACAGAATAGAATGCAGTTTTCACTCAGATGAAACACATATGCTATCCTTCTAAAGAAGTGTTTCCAAAGACATTCACAGGGTGATTCTACAAAGCCTTTTTACTGAAGTTGGCTTTTAAACGTGATTTCACTGGAATTTCAGTCAAAGGCAAGACACGAGATTTGCTGTTAAAGAATTGAGTATACAGAATGTAAACAAATGCTTCCCTACAAGTGAATCGCCTAACCATTCAACACAGTTCTAAAAACTGAATAGAATGCAGTTTTCACTCAGATGAAAGACGTATGCTTTCCTCCTTAAGAAGTGTTTTCAAAGACATTCACAGAGTGATTCTACAAAGCCTTTTTACTGACGTTTGCTTTTAAACGTGATTTCACTGGAATTTCTTTCAAATGCAAGACGCGAGATTTGCTGTTAAAGAATTGAGTTTAGAGAAAGCAAACAAACCCGTCCCTACAAGTGAATCGCCTAACCATTCAACACAGTTCTAAAAACTGAATAGAATGCAGTTTTCACTCAGATGAAACACATATGCTATCCTTCTAAAGAAGTGTTTCCAAAGACATTCACAGAGTGATTCTACACAGCCTTTTTACTGACGTTGGCTTTTAAACGTGATTTCACTGGAATTTCTGTCAAACGCAAGACACGAGATTGCTGTTAAAGAATTGAGTATAGAGAATGCAAACAAATGCTTCCCTACAAGTGAATCGCCTAGCCATTCAACACAGTTCTAAAAACTGAATAGAATGCAGTTTTCACTCAGATGAATGACGTATGCTTTCCTTCTTAAGAAGTGTTTTCAAAGACATTCACAGAGTGATTCGACAAAGCCTTTTTACTGACGTTGGCTTTTAAACGTGATTTCACTGGAATTTCTGTCAAACGCAAGACGTGAGATTTGCTGTTAAAGAATTAAGTATACAGAATGCAAACAAACGCTTCCGTACAAGTGAATCGCCTAACCATTCAACACAGTACTAAAAACTGAATAGAATGCAGTTTTCACTCAGATGAAAGACGTATGCTTTCCTTCTTAAGAAGTGTTTAAAAACACATTCACAGAGTGATTCTACAAAGCCTTTTTACTGACGTTGGCTTTTAAACGTGATTTCACTGGAATTTCTGTCAAATGCAAGACGCGAGATTTGCTGTTAACGAATTGAGTATACAGAATGCAAACAAAAGCTTCCCTACAAGTGAATCGCCTAACCATTCAACACAGTTCTAAAAACGGAATAGAATGCAGTTTTCACTCAGATGAAAGACGTATGCTTTGCTTCTTAAGACGTGTTTCCAAAGACATTCACAGAGTGATTCTACAAAGCCTTTTTACTGACGTTGGCTTTTAAATGTGATTTCACTGGAATTTCTGTCAAACAAAAGACGCGAGATTTGCTGTTAAAGAATTGAGTATACAGAATGCAAGCAAATGCTTCCCTACAAGTGAATCGCCTAACCATTCAACACAGTACTAAAAACTGAATAGAATGCAGTTTTCACTCAGATGAAAGACGTATGCTTTCTTTCTTAAGAAGTGTTTAAAAACACATTCACAGAGTGATTCTACAAAGCCTTTTTACTGACGTTGGCTTTTAAACGTGATTTCACTGGAATTTCTGTCAAAGGCAAGACGCGAGATTTGCTGTTAAAGAATTGAGTTTAGAGAAATCAAACAAAGGCGTCCCTACAAGTGAATCGCCTAACCATTCAACACAGTTCTAAAAGCTGAATAGAATGCAGTTTTCACTCAGATGAAACACATATGCTTTTCTTCTTAAGAAGTGTTTCCAAAGACATTCACAGAGTGATTCTACAAAGCCTTTTTACTGACGTTGGCTTTTAAACGTGATTTCCCTGGAATTTCTGTCTAAGGCAACACGCGAGATTTGCTGTTAAAGAATTGAGTATACAGAATGCAAACAAACGCTTCCCTACAAGTGAATCGCCTAACCATTCAACACAGTTCTAAAAACTGAATAGAATGCAGTTTTCACTCAGATGAATGACATATGATTTCCTTCTTAAGAAGTGTTTTCAAAGACTTTCACAGAGTGATTCTACAAAGCCTTTTTACTGACATTGGCTTTTAAACGTGATTTCACTGGAATTTCTGTCAAATGCAAGACGCGAGATTTGCTGTTAAAGAATTGAGTATACAGAATGCAAACAAACGGTTCCCTACAAGTGAATCGCCTAACCATTCAACACAGTACTAAAATCTGAATAGAATGCAGTTTTCACTCAGATGAAAGACGTATGCTTTCCTTCTTAAGAAGTGTTTAAAAACACATTCACAGAGTGATTCTACAAAGCCTTTTTACTGACGTTGGCTTTTAAACGTGATTTCACTGGAATTTCTGTCAAACGCAAGACACGAGATTTGCTGTTAAAGAATTGAGTATACAGAATGCAAACAAAAGCTTCCCTACAAGTGAATCGCCTAACCATTCAACACAGTTCTAAAAACTGAATAGAATGCAGCTTTCACTCAGATGAAAGACGTATGCTTTCCTTCTTAAGAAGTGTTTAAAAACACATTCACAGAGTGATTCTACAAAGCCTTTTTACTGACATTGGCTTTTACACGTGATTTCACTGGAATTTCTTTCAAAGGCAACACGCGAGATATTTTGTTAAAGAATTGAGTATACAGAATGCAAACAAACGCTTACCTACAAGTGAATCGCCTAACCATTCAACACAGTTCTAAAAACTGAATAGAATGCAGTTTTCACTCAGATGAAAGACGTATGCTTTCCTTCTTAAGAAGTGTTTTCAAAGACAGTCACAGAGTGATTCTACAAAGCCTTTTTACTGACGTTGGCTTTTAAACGTGATTTCACTGGAATTTCTGTCAAATGCAAGATGAGAGATTTGCTGTTAAAGAATTGAGTATACAGAATGCAAACAAAAGCTTCCCTACAAGTGAATCGCCTAACCATTCAACACAGTTCTAAAAACTGAATAGAATGCAGCTTTCACTCAGATGAAAGACGTATGCTTTCCTTCTTAAGAAGTGTTTAAAAACACATTCACAGAGTGATTCTACAAAGCCTTTTTACTGACGTTGGCTTTTAAACGTGATTTCACTGGAATTTCTGTCAAACGCAAGACACGAGATTGCTGGTAAAGAATTGAGTATACAGAATGCAAACAAACGCTTCCCTACAAGTGAATCGCCTAGCCATTCAACACAGTTCTAAAAACTGAATAGAATGCAGTTTTCACTCAGATGAATGACTTATGCTTTCCTTCTTAAGAAGTGTTTTCAAAGACATTCACAGAGTGATTCGACAAAGCCTTTTTACTGACGTTGGCTTTTAAACGTGATTTCACTGGAATTTCTGTCAAACGCAAGACATGAGATTTGCTGTTAAAGAATTGAGTATACAGAATGCAAACAAACGGTTCCCTACAAGTGAATCGCCTAACCATGCAACACAGTTCTAAAAACAGAATAGAATGCAGTTTTCACTCAGATGAATGACGTATGCTTTCCTTCTTAAGAAGTGTTTTCAAAGACATTCACAGAGTGATTCGACAAAGCCTTTTTACTGACATTGGCTTTTAAATGTGATTTCACTGGAATTTCTGTCAAATGCAAGACGCGAGATTTGCTGTTAAAGAATTGAGTATACAGAATGCAAACAAAAGCTTCCCTACAAGTGAATCGCCTAACCATTCAACACAGTACTAAAAACTGAATAGAATGCAGTTTTCACTCAGATGAAAGACGTATGCTTTCCTTCTTAAGAAGTGTTTAAAAACACATTCACAGAGTGAATATACAAAGCCTTTTTACTGTCGTTGGCTTTTAAACGTGATTTCACTGGAATTCCTGTCAAACTCAAGACACGAGATTTGCTGTTAAAGAATTGAGTATACAGAATGCAAACATACGCTTCCCTACAAGTGAATCGCCTAACCATGCAACACAGTTCTAAAAACAGAATAGAATACAGTTTTCACTCAGATGAAAGACGTATGCTTTCCTTCTTAAGAAGTGTTTTCAAAGACATTCACAGAGTGATTCTACAAAGCCTTTTTACTGACATTGGCTTTTAAACGTGATTTCACTGGAATTTCTGTCAAACGCAAGATGCGAGATTTGCTGTTAAAAATTGAGTATACAGAATGCAAACAAACGGTTCCCTACAAGTGAATCGCCTAACCATTCAACACAGTACTAAAAACTGAAGAGAATGCAGTTTTCACTCAGATGAAAGACGTATGCTTACCTTCTTAAGAAGTGTTTAAAAACACATTCACAGAGTGATTCTACAAAGCCTTTTTACTGACGTTGGCTTTTAAACGTGATTTCACTGGAATTTCTTTCAAATGCAAGATGCGAGATTTGCTGTTAAAGAATTGAGTATACAGAATGCAAACAAACGCATCCCTACAAGTGAATCGCCTAACCATTCAACACAGTTCTAAAAACTGAATAGAATGCAGCTTTCACTCAGATGAAACACATATGCTTTCCTTCTTAAGAAGTGTTTCCAAAGACATTCACAGAGTGATTCTACAAAGACTTTTTACTGACGTTGGCTTTTAAACGTGATTTCACTGGAATTTCTGTCAAACGCAAGACACAAGATTTGATGTTAAAGAATTGAATATACAGAATGCAAACAAATGCTTCACTACAAGTGAATCGCCTAACCATTCAACACAGTTCTAAAAACTGAATAGAATGCAGTTTTCACTCAGATGAAAGACGTATGCTTTCCTTCTTAAGAAGTGTTTAAAAACACATTCACAGAGTGATTCTACAAAGCCTTTTTACTGACGTTGGCTTTTAAACGTGATTTCACTGGAATTTCTGTCAAACGCAAGACACGAGATTTGCTGTTAAAGAATTGAGTATACAGAATGCAAACAAAAGCTTCCCTACAAGTGAATCGCCTAACCATTCAACACAGTTCTAAAAACTGAATAGAATGCAGCTTTCACTCAGATGAAAGACGTATGCTTTCCTTCTTAAGAAATGTTTAAAAACACATTCACAGAGTGATTCTACAAAGCCTTTTTACTGACGTTGGCTTTTACACGTGATTTCACTGGAATTTCTTTCAAAGGCAACACGCGAGATTTGCTGTTAAAGAATTGAGTATACAGAATGCAAACAAACGCTTACCTACAAGTGAATCGCCTAACCATTCAACACAGTTCTAAAAACTGAATAGAATGCAGTTTTCACTCAGATGAAACACATATGCTTTTCTTCTTAAGAAGTGTTTCCAAAGACATTCACAGAGTGATTCTACAAAGCCTTTTTACTGACGTTGGCTTTTAAACGTGATTTCCCTGGAATTTCTGTCAAACGCAACACGCGAGATTTGCTGTTAAAGAATTGAGTATACAGAATGCAAACAAAAGCTTCCCTACAAGTGAATCTCCTAACCATTCAACACAGTTCTAAAAACTGAATAGAATGCAGCTTTCACTCAGATGAAAGACGTATGCTTTCCTTCTTAAGAAGTGTTTAAAAACACATTCACAGAGTGATTCTACAAAGCCTTTTTACTGACGTTGGCTTTTACATGTGATTTCACTGGAATTTCTTTCAAAGGCAACACGCGAGATTTGCTGTTAAAGAATTGAGTATTCAGAAAGCAAACAAACGCGTCCCTTCAAGTGAATCGCCTAACCATTCCACACAGTTCTAAAAACTGAATAGAATGCAGTTTTCACTCAGATGAAAGACGTATGCTTTCCTTCTTAAGAAGTGTTTTCAAAGACATTCACAGAGTGATTCTACAAAGCCTTTTTACTGACGTTGGTTTTTAAACGTGATTTCACTTGAATTTCTATCAAACGCAAGACGCGAGATTTGCTGTTAAAGAATTGAGTATACAGAATTCAAACAAACACTTCCCTACAAGTGAATCACCTTACCATTCAACACATTTCTAAAAACTGAATAAAATGCAGTTTTCACTCAGATGAAAGACATATGCTTTCATTCTTAAGAAGTGTTTAAAAACACATTCACAGAGTGATTCTACAAAGCCTTTTTACTGATGTTGGCTTTTAAACGTGATTTCACTGGAATTTCTTTCAAATGCAAGATGCGAGATTTCCTGTTAAAGAATTGAGTTTAGAGAAAGCAAACAAACGCGTCGCTACAAGTGAATCGCCTAACCATTCAACACAGTTCTAAAAACTGAATAGAATGCAGTTTTCACTCAGATGAAACACATATGCCTTCCTTCTTAAGAAGTGTTTCCAAAGACATTCACAGAGTGATTCTACAAAGCCTTTTTACTGACGTTGGCTTTTAAACGTGATTTCACTGGAATTTCTGTCAAACGCATGACACGAGATTTGCTGTTAAAGAATTGAGTATACAGAATGCAAACAAATGCCTCCCTACAAGTGAATCGCCTAACCATTCAACACAGTTCTAAAAAGTGAATAGAATGCAGTTTTCACTCAGATGAAAGACGTATGCTTTCCTTCTTAAGAAGTGTTTTCAAAGACATTCACAGAGTGATTCTACAAAGCCTTTTTACTGACGTTTGCTTTTAAACGTGATTTCACTGGAATTTCTATCAAACGCAAGATGCGAGATTTGCTGTTAAAGAATTGAGTATACAGAATGCAAACAAACGCTTCCCTACAAGTGAATCGCCTAACCATTCAACACAGTTCTAAAAACTGAATAGAATGCAGCTTTCACTCAGATGAAAGACGTATGCTTTCCTTCTTAAGAAGTGTTTAAAAACACATTCACAGAGTGATTCTACAAAGCCTTTTTACTGACGTTGGCTTTTACACGTGATTATACTGGAATTTCTTTCAAAAGCAACATGCGAGATTTGCTGTTAAAGAATTGAGTATACAGAATGCAAACAAACGCGTCCCTACAAGTGAATCGCCTAACGATTCAACACAGTTCTAAAAACAGAATAGAATGCAGTTTTCACTCAGATGAATGACGTATGCTTTCCTTCTTAAGAAGTGTTTTCAAAGACATTCACAGAGTGATTCGACAAAGCCTTTTTACTGACGTTGGCTTCTAAATGTGATTTCACTGGAATTTCTGTCAAATGCAAGACGCGAGATTTGCTGTTAAAGAATTGAGTATACAGAATGCAAACAAAAGCTTCCCTACAAGTGAATCGCCTAACCATTCAACACAGTACTAAAAACTGAATAGAATGCAGTTTTCACTCAGATGAAAGACGTATGCTTTCCTTCTTAAGAAGTGTTTAAAAACACATTCACAGAGTGATTCTACAAAGCCTTTTTACTGAAGTTGGCTTTTAAACGTGATTTCACTGGAATTTCTGTCAAACGCAAGACATGAGATTTGCTGTTAAAGAATTGAGTATACAGAATGCAAACAAACGCTTCCCTACAAGTGAATCGCCTAACCATTCAACACAGTTCTAAAAACTGAATAGAATGCAGCTTTCACTCAGATGAAAGACGTATGCTTTCCTTCTTAAGAAGTGTTTAAAAACACATTCACAGAGTGATTCTACAAAGCCTTTTTACTGACGTTGGCTTTTACACGTGATTTCACTGGAATTTCTTTCAAAAGCAACATGCGAGATTTGCTGTTAAAGAATTGAGTATACAGAATGCAAACAAACGCATCCCTACAAGTGAATCGCCTAACCATTCAACACAGTTCTAAAAACTGAATAGAATGCAGCTTTCACTCAGATGAAACACATATGCTTTCCTTCTTAAGAAGTGTTTCCAAAGACATTCACAGAGTGATTCTACAAAGACTTTTTACTGACGTTGGCTTTTAAACGTGATTTCACTGGAATTTCTGTCAAACGCAAGACACAAGATTTGATGTTAAAGAATTGAATATACAGAATGCAAACAAATGCTTCACTACAAGTGAATCGCCTAACCATTCAACACAGTTCTAAAAACTGAATAGAATGCAGTTTTCACTCAGATGAAAGACGTATGCTTTCCTTCTTAAGAAGGGTTTAAAAACACATTCACAGAGTGATTCTACAAAGCCTTTTTACTGACGTTGGCTTTTAAACGTGATTTCACTGGAATTTCTGTCAAACGCAAGACACGAGATTTGCTGTTAAAGAATTGAGTATACAGAATGCAAACAAAAGCTTCCCTACAAGTGAATCGCCTAACCCTTCAACACAGTTCTAAAAACTGAATAGAATGCAGCTTTCACTCAGATGAAAGACGTATGCTTTCCTTCTTAAGAAGTGTTTAAAAACACATTCACAGAGTGATTCTACAAAGCCTTTTTACTGACGTTGGCTTTTACACGTGATTTCACTGGAATTTCTTTCAAAGGCAACACGCGAGATTTGCTGTTAAAGAATTGAGTATACAGAATGCAAACAAACGCTTACCTACAAGTGAATCGCCTAACCATTCAACACAGTTCTAAAAACTGAATAGAATGCAGTTTTCACTCAGATGAAACACATATGCTTTTCTTCTTAAGAAGTGTTTCCAAAGACATTCACAGAGTGATTCTACAAAGCCTTTTTACTGACGTTGGCTTTTAAACGTGATTTCCCTGGAATTTCTGTCAAACGCAACACGCGAGATTTGCTGTTAAAGAATTGAGTATACAGAATGCAAACAAAAGCTTCCCTACAAGTGAATCTCCTAACCATTCAACACAGTTCTAAAAACTGAATAGAATGCAGCTTTCACTCAGATGAAAGACGTATGCTTTCCTTCTTAAGAAGTGTTTAAAAACACATTCACAGAGTGATTCTACAAAGCCTTTTTACTGACGTTGGCTTTTACATGTGATTTCACTGGAATTTCTTTCAAAGGCAACACGCGAGATTTGCTGTTAAAGAATTGAGTATTCAGAAAGCAAACAAACGCGTCCCTTCAAGTGAATCGCCTAACCATTCCACACAGTTCTAAAAACTGAATAGAATGCAGTTTTCACTCAGATGAAAGACGTATGCTTTCCTTCTTAAGAAGTGTTTTCAAAGACATTCACAGAGTGATTCTACAAAGCCTTTTTACTGACGTTGGTTTTTAAATGTGATTTCACTTGAATTTCTATCAAACGCAAGACGCGAGATTTGCTGTTAAAGAATTGAGTATACAGAATTCAAACAAACACTTCCCTACAAGTGAATCACCTTAACATTCAACACATTTCTAAAAACTGAATAAAATGCAGTTTTCACTCAGATGAAAGACATATGCTTTCATTCTTAAGAAGTGTTTAAAAACACATTCACAGAGTGATTCTACAAAGCCTTTTTACTGACGTTGGCTTTTAAATGTGATTTCACTGGAATTTCTTTCAAATGCAAGATGCGAGATTTGCTGTTAAAGAATTGAGTTTAGAGAAAGCAAACAAACGCGTCCCTACAAGTGAATCGCCTAACCATTCAACACAGTTCTAAAAACTGAATAGAATGCAGTTTTCACTCAGATGAAACACATATGCCTTCCTTCTTAAGAAGTGTTTCCAAAGACATTCACAGAGTGATTCTACAAAGCCTTTTTACTGACGTTGGCTTTTAAACGTGATTTCACTGGAATTTCTGTCAAACGCATGACACGAGATTTGCTGTTAAAGAATTGAGTATACAGAATGCAAACAAATGCTTCCCTACAAGTGAATCGCCTAACCATTCAACACAGTTCTAAAAAGTGAATAGAATGCAGTTTTCACTCAGATGAAAGACGTATGCTTTCCTTCTTAAGAAGTGTTTTCAAAGACATTCACAGAGTGATTCTACAAAGCCTTTTTACTGACGTTTGCTTTTAAACGTGATTTCACTGGAATTTCTATCAAACGCAAGATGCGAGATTTCCTGTTAAAGAATTGAGTATACAGAATGCAAACAAACGCTTCCCTACAAGTGAATCGCCTAACCATTCAACACAGTACTAAAAACTGAATAGAATGCAGCTTTCACTCAGATGAAAGACGTATGCTTTCCTTCTTAAGAACTGTTTAAAAACACATTCACAGAGTGATTCTACAAAGCCTTTTTACTGACGTTGGCTTTTAAACGTGATTTCACTGGAATTTCTGTCAAACGCAAGACACGAGATTGCTGTTAAAGAATTGAGTATACAGAATGCAAACAAACGCTTCCCTACAAGTGAATCGCCTAGCCATTCAACACAGTTCTAAAAACTGAATAGAATGCAGTTTTCACTCAGATGAATGACTTATGCTTTCCTTCTTAAGAAGTGTTTTCAAAGACATTCACAGAGTGATTCGACAAAGCCTTTTTACTGACGTTGGCTTTTAAACGTGATTTCACTGGAATTTCTGTCAAACGCAAGACGTGAGATTTGCTGTTAAAGAATTAAGTATACAGAATGCAAACAAACGCTTCCCTACAAGTGAATCGCCTAACCATTCAACACAGTACTAAAAACTGAATAGAATGCAGTTTTCACTCAGATGAAAGACGTATGCTTTCCTTCTTAAGAAGTGTTTAAAAAGACATTCACAGAGTGATTCTACAAAGCCTTTTTACTGACGTTGGCTTTTAAACATGATTTCACTGGAATTTCTGTCAAACGCAAGACGCGAGATTTGCTGTTAAAGAATTGAGTATACAGAATGCAAACAAAAGCTTCCCTACAAGTGAATCGCCTAACCATTCAACACAGTTCTAAAAACTGAATAGAATGCAGTTTTCACTCAGATTAAAGACGTATGCTTTGCTTCTTAAAACGTGTTTCCAAAGACATTCACAGAGTGATTCTACAAAGCATTTTTACTGACGTTGGCTTTTAAATGTGATTTCACTGGAATTTCTGTCAAACAAAAGACGCGAGATTTGCTGTTAAAGAATTGAGTATACAGAATGCAAGCAAACGCTTCCCTACAAGTGAATCGCCTAACCATTCAACACAGTTCTAAAAACTGAATAGAATGCAGCTTTCACTCAGATGAAAGACGTATGCTTTCCTTCTTAAGAAGTGTTTAAAAACACATTCACAGAGTGATTCTACAAAGCCTTTTTACTGACGTTGGCTTTTACACGTGATTTCACTGGAATTTTTTTCAAAAGCAACATGCGAGATTTGCTGTTAAAGAATTGAGTATACAGAATGCAAACAAACGCGTCCCTACAAGTGAATCGCCTAACGATTCAACACAGTTCTAAAAACTGAATAGAATGCAGTTTTCACTCAGATGAAAGACGTATGCTTTCCTTCTTAAGAAGTGTTTTCAAAGACATTCACAGAGTGATTCTACAAAGCCTTTTTACTGACGTTGGTTTTTAAACGTGATTTCACTGGAATTTCTGTCAAACGCAAGACACGAGATTTGCTGTTAAAGAATTGAGTATACAGAATGCAAACAAACGGTTCCCTACAAGTGAATCGCCTAACCATGCAACACAGTTCTAAAAACAGAATAGAATGCAGTTTTCACTCAGATGAAAGACGTATGCTTTCCTTCTTATGAAGTGTTTTCAAAGACATTCACAGAGTGATTCTACAAAGCCTTTTTACTGACATTGGCTTTTAAACGTGATTTCACTGGAATTTCTGTCAAACGCAAGATGCGAGATTTGCTGTTAAAAATTGAGTATACAGAATGCAAACAAAAGCTTCCCGACAAGTGAATCGCCTAACCATTCAACACAGTTCTAAAAACTGAATAGAATGCAGCTTTCACTCAGATGAAAGACGTATGCTTTCCTTCTTAAGAAGTGTTTAAAAACACATTCACAGAGTGATTCTACAAAGCCTTTTTACTGACGTTGGCTTTTAAACGTGATTTCACTGGAATTTCTGTCAAACGCAAGACACGAGATTGCTGTTAAAGAATTGAGTATACAGAATGCAAACAAACGCTTCCCTACAAGTGAATCGCCTAGCCATTCAACACAGTTCTAAAAACTGAATAGAATGCAGTTTTCACTCAGATGAATGACTTATGCTTTCCTTCTTAAGAAGTGTTTTCAAAGACATTCACAGAGTGATTCGACAAAGCCTTTTTACTGACGTTGGCTTTTAAACGTGATTTCACTGGAATTTCTGTCAAACGCAAGACGTGAGATTTGCTGTTAAAGAATTAAGTATACAGAATGCAAACAAAAGCTTCCCTACAAGTGAATCGCCTAACCATTCAACACAGTACTAAAAACTGAATAGAATGCAGTTTTCACTCAGATGAAAGACGTATGCTTTCCTTCTTAAGAAGTGTTTAAAAACACATTCACAGAGTGATTCTACAAAGCCTTTTTACTGACGTTGGCTTTTAAACATGATTTCACTGGAATTTCTGTCAAACGCAAGACGCGAGATTTGCTGTTAAAGAATTGAGTATACAGAATGCAAACAAAAGCTTCCCTACAAGTGAATCGCCTAACCATTCAACACAGTTCTAAAAACTGAATAGAATGCAGTTTTCACTCAGATGAAAGACGTATGCTTTGCTTCTTAAGACGTGTTTCCAAAGACATTCACAGAGTGATTCTACAAAGCCTTTTTACTGACGTTGGCTTTTAAATGTGATTTCACTGGAATTTCTGTCAAACGCAAGACTCGAGATTTGCTGTTAAAGAATTGAGTATACAGAATGCAAGCAAATGCTTCCCTACAAGTGAATCGCCTAACCATTCAACACAGTACTAAAAACTGAATAGAATGCAGTTTTCACTCAGATGAAAGACGTATGCTTTCTTTCTTAAGAAGTGTTTAAAAACACATTCACAGAGTGATTCTACAAAGACTTTTTACTGACATTGGCTTTTAAACGTGATTTCCCTGGAATTTCAGTCAAACGCAAGACGCGAGTTTTGCTGTTAAAGAATTGAGTTTAGAGAAAGCAAACAAACGCATCCCTACAAGTGAATCGCCTAACCATTCAACACAGTTCTAAAAACTGAATAGAATGCAGTTTTCACTCAGATGAAACACATATGCTTTTCTTCTTAAGAAGTGTTTCCAAAGACATTCACAGAGTGATTCTACAAAGCCTTTTTACTGACGTTGGCTTTTAAACGTGATTTCCCTGGAATTTCTTTCAAAGGCAACACGCGAGATTTGCTGTTAAAGAATTGAGTACACAGAATGCAAACAAACGCATCCCTACAAGTGAATCGCCTAACCATTCAACACAGTTCTAAAAACTGAATAGAATGCAGCTTTCACTCAGATGAAACACATATGCTTTCCTTCTTAAGAAGTGTTTCCAAAGACATTCACAGAGTGATTCTACAAAGACTTTTTACTGACGTTGGCTTTTAAACGTGATTTCACTGGAATTTCTGTCAAACGCAAGACACAAGATTTGATGTTAAAGAATTGAATATACAGAATGCAAACAAATGCTTCACTACAAGTGAATCGCCTAACCATTCAACACAGTTCTAAAAACTGAATAGAATGCAGT
Source organism: Phyllotis vaccarum (assembly GCA_033318265.1). Lineage (NCBI taxonomy): Eukaryota > Metazoa > Chordata > Mammalia > Rodentia > Cricetidae > Phyllotis > Phyllotis vaccarum. The sequence goes on from JARWLC010000049.1 coordinate 1,656,041, forward strand.
TTTCACTCAGATGAAAGACGTATGCTTTCCTTCTTAAGAAGTGTTTAAAAACACATTCACAGAATGAATATACAAAGCCTTTTTACTGACGTTGGCTTTTAAACGTGATTTCACTGGAATTTCTGTCAAACGCAAGACACGAGATTGCTGTTAAAGAATTGAGTATACAGAATGCAAACAAACGCTTCCCTACAAGTGAATCGCCTAGCCATTCAACACAGTTCTAAAAACTGAATAGAATGCAGTTTTTACTCAGATGAATGACGTATGCTTTCCTTCTTAAGAAGTGTTTTCAAAGACATTCACAGAGTGATTCTACAAAGCCTTTTTACTGACGTTGGCTTTTAAACGTGATTTCACTGGAATTTCTGTCAAACACAAGACGCGAGATTTGCTGTTAAAGAATTAAGTATACAGAATGCAAACAAACGGTTCCCTACAAGTGAATCGCCTAACCATTCAACACAGTTCTAAAAACTGAATAGAATGCAGTTTTCACTCAGATGAAAGACGTATGCTTTCCTTCTTAAGAAGTGTTTAAAAACACATTCACAGAGTGATTCTACAAAGCCTTTTTACTGACGTTGGCTTTTAAACGTGATTTCACTGGAATTTCTGTCAAACGCAAGACTCGAGATTTGCTGTTAAAGAATTGAGTTTAGAGAAAGCAAACAAAGGCGTCCCTACAAGTGAATCGCCTAACCATTCAACACAGTTCTAAAAACTGAATAGAATGCAGTTTTCACTCAGATGAAACACATATGCTTTCCTTCTTAAGAAGTGTTTCCAAAGACATCCACAGAGTGATTCTACAAAGCCTTTTTACTGACGATGGCTTTTAAACGTGATTTCACTGGAATTTCTGTCAAACTCAAGACACGAGATTTGCTGTTAAAGAATTGAGTATACAGAATGCAAACAAATGCTTCCCTACATGTGATTCGCCTAACCATTCAACACAGTTCTAAAAACTGAATAGAATGCAGTTTTCACTCAGATGAAAGACGTATGCTTTCCTTCTTAAGAAGTGTTTTCAAAGACATTCACAGAGTGATTCTACAAAGCCTTTTTACTGATGTTGGCTTTTAAACGTGATTTCACTGGAATTTCTGTCAAACGCAAGATGCGAGATTTGCTGTTAAAGAATTGAGTATACAGAATGCAAACATACGCGTCCCTACAAGTGAATCGAATAACCATTCAACACAGTACTAAAAACTGAATAGAATGCAGTTTTCACTCAGATGAAAGACGTATGCTTTCCTTCTTAAGAAGTGTTTAAAAACACATTCACAGAGTGATTCTACAAAGCCTTTTTACTGACGTTGGCTTTTACACGTGATTTCACTGGAATTTCTTTCAAAAGCAACATGCGAGATTTGCTGTTAAAGAATTGAGTATACAGAATGCAAACAAACGCATCCCTACAAGTGAATCGCCTAACCATTCAACACAGTTCTAAAAACTGAATAGAATGCAGCTTTCACTCAGATGAAACACATATGCTTTCCTTCTTAAGAAGTGTTTCCAAAGACATTCACAGAGTGATTCTACAAAGACTTTTTACTGACGTTGGCTTTTAAACGTGATTTCACTGGAATTTCTGTCAAACGCAAGACACAAGATTTGATGTTAAAGAATTGAATATACAGAATGCAAACAAATGCTTCACTACAAGTGAATCGCCTAACCATTCAACACAGTTCTAAAAACTGAATAGAATGCAGTTTTCACTCAGATGAAAGACGTATGCTTTCCTTCTTAAGAAGTGTTTAAAAACACATTCACAGAATGAATATACAAAGCCTTTTTACTGACGTTGGCTTTTAAACGTGATTTCACTGGAATTTCTGTCAAACGCAAGACACGAGATTGCTGTTAAAGAATTGAGTATACAGAATGCAAACAAACGCTTCCCTACAAGTGAATCGCCTAGCCATTCAACACAGTTCTAAAAACTGAATAGAATGCAGTTTTTACTCAGATGAATGACGTATGCTTTCCTTCTTAAGAAGTGTTTTCAATGACATTCACAGAGTGATTCGACAAAGCCTTTTTACTGACGTTGGCTTTTAAACTTGATTTCACTGGAATTTCTGTCAAACACAAGACGCGAGATTTGCTGTTAAAGAATTAAGTATACAGAATGCAAACAAACGGTTCCCTACAAGTGAATCGCCTAACCATTAAACACAGTTCTAAAAACTGAATAGAATGCAGTTTTCACTCAGATGAAAGACGTATGCTTTCCTTCTTAAGAAGTGTTTAAAAACACATTCACAGAGTGATTCTACAAAGCCTTTTTACTGACGTTGGCTTTTAAACGTGATTTCACTGGAATTTCTGTCAAACGCAAGACTCGAGATTTGCTGTTAAAGAATTGAGTTTAGAGAAAGCAAACAAAGGCGTCCCTACAAGTGAATCGCCTAACCATTCAACACAGTTCTAAAAACTGAATAGAATGCAGTTTTCACTCAGATGAAACACATATGCTTTCCTTCTTAAGAAGTGTTTCCAAAGACATCCACAGAGTGATTCTACAAAGCCTTTTTACTGACGATGGCTTTTAAACGTGATTTCACTGGAATTTCTGTCAAACTCAAGACACGAGATTTGCTGTTAAAGAATTGAGTATACAGAATGCAAACAAATGCTTCCCTACATGTGATTCGCCTAACCATTCAACACAGTTCTAAAAACTGAATAGAATGCAGTTTTCACTCAGATGAAAGATGTATGCTTTCCTTCTTAAGAAGTGTTTTCAAAGACATTCACAGAGTGATTCTACAAAGCCTTTTTACTGACGTTGGCTTTTAAATGTGATTTCACTGGAATTTCTGTCAAACGCAAGATGCGAGATTTGCTGTTAAAAATTGAGTATACAGAATGCAAACATACGCGTCCCTACAAGTGAATCGAATAACCATTCAACACAGTACTAAAAACTGAATAGAATGCAGTTTTCACTCAGATGAAAGACGTATGCTTACCTTCTTAAGAAGTGTTTAAAAACACATTCACAGAGTGATTCTACAAAGCCTTTTTACTGACGTTGGTTTTTAAACGTGATTTCACTGGAATTTCTGTCAAACGCAAGACACGAGATTTGCTGTTAAAGAATTGAGTATACAGAATGCAAACAAACGGTTCCCTACAAGTGAATCGCCTAACCATGCAACACAGTTCTAAAAACAGAATAGAATGCAGTTTTCACTCAGATGAATGACATATGCTTTCCTTCTTAAGAATTGTTTTCAAAAACATTCACAGAGTGATTCCACAAAGCCTTTTTACTGACGTTGGCTTTTAAATGTGATTTCACTGGAATTTCTGTCAAACGCAAGACTCGAGATTTGCTGTTAAAGAATTGAGTATACAGAATGCAAACAAAAGCTTCCCTACAAGTGAATCGCCTAACCATTCAACACAGTACTAAAAACTGAATAGAATGCAGTTTTCACTCAGATGAAAGACGTATGCTTTCCTTCTTAAGAAGTGTTTAAAAACACATTCACACAGTGAATATACAAAGCCTTTTTACTGACGTTGGCTTTTAAACGTGATTTCACTGGAATTTCTGTCAAACTCAAGACACGAGATTTGCTGTTAAAGAATTGAGTATACAGAATGCAAACATACGCTTCCCTACAAGTGAATCGCCTAACCATGCAACACAGTTCTAAAAACAGAATAGAATGCAGTTTTCACTCAGATGAAAGACATATGCTTTCCTTCTTAAGAAGTGTTTTCAAAGACATTCACAGAGTGATTCTACAAAGCCTTTTTACTGACATTGGCTTTTAAACGTGATTTCACTGGAATTTCTGTCAAACGCAATATGCGAGATTTGCTGTTAAAAATTGAGTATACAGAATGCAAACAAACGCATCCCTACAAGTGAATCGCCTAACCATTCAACACAGTTCTAAAAACTGAATAGAATGCAGCTTTCACTCAGATGAAACACATATGCTTTCCTTCTTAAGAAGTGTTTCCAAAGACATTCACAGAGTGATTCTACAAAGACTTTTTACTGAAGTTGGCTTTTAAACGTGATTTCACTGGAATTTCTGTCAAACGCAAGACACAAGATTTGATGTTAAAGAATTGAGTATACAGAATGCAAACAAATGCTTCACTACAAGTGAATCGCCTAACCATTCAACACAGTTCTAAAAACTGAATAGAATGCAGTTTTCACTCAGATGAAAGACGTATGCTTTCCTTCTTAAGAAGTGTTTAAAAACACATTCACAGAATGAATATACAAAGCCTTTTTACTGACGTTGGCTTTTAAACGTGATTTCACTGGAATTTCTGTCAAATGCAAGACGTGAGATTTGCTGTTAAAGAATTAAGTATACAGAATGCAAACAAACGGTTCCCTACAAGTGAATCGCCTAACCATTCACACAGTACTAAAAACTGAATAGAATGCAGTTTTCACTCAGATGAAAGACGTATGCTTTCCTTCTTAAGAAGTGTTTAAAAACACATTCACAGAGTGATTCTACAAAGCCTTTTTACTGACGTTGGCTTTTAAACGTGATTTCACTGGAATTTCTGTCAAACGCAAGACGCGAGATTTGCTGTTAAAGAATTGAGTTTAGAGAAAGCAAACAAAGGCGTCCCTACAAGTGAATCGCCTAACCATTCAACACAGTTCTAAAAACTGAATAGAATGCAGTTTTCACTCAGATGAAAGACATATGTTTTCCTTCTTAAGAAGTGTTTCCAAAGACATCCACAGAGTGATTCTACAAAGCCTTTTTACTGACGATGGCTTTTAAACGTGATTTCACTGGAATTTCTGTCAAACTCAAGACACGAGATTTGCTGTTAAAGAATTGAGTATACAGAATGCAAACAAATGCTTCCCTACATGTGATTCGCCTAACCATTCAACACAGTTCTAAAAACTGAATAGAATGCAGTTTTCACTCAGATGAAAGACATATGCTTTCCTTCTTAAGAAGTGTTTTCAAAGACATTCACAGAGTGATTCTACAAAGCCTTTTTACTGACGTTGGCTTTTAAACGTGATTTCACTGGAATTTCTGTCAAACGCAAGATGCGAGATTTGATGTTAAAAATTGAGTATACAGAATGCAAACAAAGGCGTCCCTACAAGTGAATCGCCTAACCATTCAACACAGTACTAAAAACTGAATAGAATGCAGTTTTCACTCAGATGAAAGACGTATGCTTACCTTCTTAAGAAGTGTTTAAAAACACATTCACAGAGTGATTCTACAAAGCCATTTTACTGAAGTTGGCTTTTAAACGTGATTTCACTGGAATTTCTGTCAAACGCAAGATGCGAGATTTGCTGTAAAAAATTGAGTGTACAGAATGCAAACAAACGCGTCCCTACAAGTGAATCGCCTAACCATTCAAAACAGTACTAAAAACTGAATAGAATGCAGTTTTCACTCAGATGAAAGACGTATGCTTACCTTCTTAAGAAGTGTTTAAAAACACATTCACAGAGTGATTCTACAAAGCCATTTTACTGAAGTTGGCTTTTAAACGTGATTTCACTGGAATTTCTGTCAAACGCAAGATGCGAGATTTGCTGTTAAAGAATTGAGTATACAGAATGCAAACAAACGCTTCCCTACAAGTGAATCGCCTAACCATTCAACACAGTTCTAAAAACTGAATAGAGTGCAGCTTTCACTCAGATAAAAGACGTATGCTTTCCTTTTTAAGAAGTGTTTAAAAACACATTCACAGAGTGATTCTACAAAGCCTTTTTACTGACGTTGGCTTTTAAACGTGATTTCACTGGAATTTCTGACAAACGCAAGACACGAGATTTGCTGTTAAAGAATTGAGTTTAGAGAAAGCAAACAAAGGCGTCCCAACAAGTGAATCGCCTAACCATTCAACACAGTTCTAAAAACTGAATAGAATGCAGTTTTCACTCAGATGAAACACATATGCTTTCCTTCTTAAGAAGTGTTTCCAAAGACATCCACAGAGTGATTCTACAAAGCCTTTTTACTGACGTTGGCTTTTAAACGTGATTTCACTGGAATTTCTGTCAAACGCAAGACGCGAGATTTGCTGTTAAAGAATTGAGTTTAGAGAAAGCAAACAAAGGCTTCCCTACAAGTGAATCGCCTAACCATTCTACACAGTTCTAAAAACTGAATAGAATGCAGTTTTGACTCAGATGAAACACATATGCTTTCCTTCTTAAGAAGTGTTTCCAAAGACATCCACAGAGTGATTCTACAAAGCCTTTTTACTGACATTGGCTTTTAAACGTGATTTCACTGGAATTTCTGTCAAACGCAAGACAAGAGATTTGCTGTTAAAGAATTGAGTATACAGAATGAAAACAAATGCTTCCCTACATGTCATTCGCCTAACCATTCAACACAGTTCTAAAAACTGAATAGAATGCAGTTTTCACTCAGATGAAGGACATATGCTTTCCTTCTTAAGAAGTGTTTTCAAAGACATTCACAGAGTGATTCTACAAAGCCTTTTTACTGACGTTGGCTTTTAAACGTGATTTCACTGGAATTTCTGTCAAACGCAAGATGCGAGATTTGCTGTTAAAAATTGAGTATACAGAATGCAAACAAACACGTCCCTACAAGTGAATCGCCTAACCATTCAACACAGTACTAAAAACTGAATAGAATGCAGTTTTCACTCAGATGAAAGACGTATGCTTACCTTCTTATGAAGTGTTTAAAAACACATTCACAGAGTGATTCTACAAAGCCATTTTACTGAAGTTGGCTTTTAAACGTGATTTCACTGGAATTTCTTTCAAACGCAAGACGCGAGATTTGCTGTAAAAAATTGAGTGTACAGAATGCAAACAAACGCGTCCCTACAAGTGAATCGCCTAACCATTCAACACAGTACTAAAAACTGAATAGAATGCAGTTTTCACTCAGATGAAAGACATATGCTTACCTTCTTAAGAAGTGTTTAAAAACACATTCACAGAGTGATTCTACAAAGCCATTTTACTGAAGTTGGCTTTTAAACGTGATTTCACTGGAATTTCTGTCAAACGCAAGATGCGAGATTTGCTGTTAAAGAATTGAGTATACAGAATGCAAACAAATGCTTCCCTACAAGTGAATCGCCTAACCATTCAACACAGTTCTAAAAACTGAATAGAGTGCAGCTTTCACTCAGATGAAAGACGTATGCTTTCCTTCTTAAGAAGTGTTTAAAAACACATTCACAGAATGAATATACAAAGCCTTTTTACTGACGTTGGCTTTTAAACGTGATTTCACTGGAATTTCTGTCAAACGCAAGACACGAGATTGCTGTTAAAAAATTGAGTATACAGAATGAAAACAAACGCTTCCCTACAAGTGAATCGCCTAGCCATTCAACACAGTTCTAAAAACTGAATAGAATGCAGTTTTTACTCAGATGAATGACGTATGCTTTCCTTCTTAAGAAGTGTTTTCAAAGACATCCACAGAGTGATTCTACAAAGCCTTTTTACTGACGTTGGCTTTTAAACGTGATTTCACTGGAATTTCTGTCAAACGCAAGACACGAGATTTGCTGTTAAAGAATTGAGTATACAGAATGCAAACATATGCTTCCCTACAAGTGAATCGCCTAACCATGCAACACAGTTCTAAAAACAGAATAGAATGCAGTTTTCACTCAGATGATTGACGTATGCTTTCCTTCTTAAGAAGTGTTTTCAAAGACATTCACATAGTGATTCGACAAAGCTTTTTTACTGACGTTGGCTTTTAAACGTGATTTCCGTGGAATTTCTGTCAAACGCAAGATGCGAGATTTGCTCTTAAAGAATTGAGTATACAGAATGCAAACAAACGGTTCCCTACAAGTGAATCGCCTAACCATTCAACACAGTACTAAAAACTGAATAGAATGCAGTTTTCACTCAGATGAAAGACGTATGCTTTCCTTCTTAAGAAGTGTTTAAAAACACATTCACAGAGTGATTCTACAAAGCCTTTTTACTGACGTTGGCTTTTAAACGTGATTTCACTGGAATTTCTGTCAAACGCAAGACGCGAGATTTGCTGTTAAAGAATTGAGTTTAGAGAAAGCAAACAAAGGCGTCCCTACAAGTGAATCGCCTAACCATTCTACACAGTTCTAAAAACTGAATAGAATGCAGTTTTCACTCAGATGAAACACATAAGCTTTCCTTCTTAAGAAGTGTTTCCAAAGACATCCACAGAGTGATTCTACAAAGCCTTTTTACTGACATTGGCTTTTAAACGTGATTTCACTGGAATTTCTGTCAAACGCAAGACACGAGATTTGCTGTTAAAGAATTGAGTATACAGAATGCAAACAAATGCTTCCCTACATGTCATTCGCCTAACCATTCAACACAGTTCTAAAAACTGAATAGAATGCAGTTTTCACTCTGATGAAAGACATATGCTTTCCTTCTTAAGAAGTGTTTTCAAAGACATTCACAGAGTGATTCTACAAAGCCTTTTTACTGACGTTGGCTTTTAAACGTGATTTCACTGGAATTTCTGTCAAACGCAAGATGCGAGATTTGCTGTTAAAAATTGAGTATACAGAATGCAAACAAACGCGTCCCTACAAGTGAATCGCCTAACCATTCAACACAGTACTAAAAACTGAATAGAATGCAGTTTTCACTCAGATGAAAGACGTATGCTTACCTTCTTATGAAGTGTTTAAAAACACATTCACAGAGTGATTCTACAAAGCCATTTTACTGAAGTTGGCTTTTAAACGTGATTTCACTGGAATTTCTTTCAAACGCAAGACGCGAGATTTGCTGTAAAAAATTGAGTGTACAGAATGCAAACAAACGCGTCCCTACAAGTGAATCGCCTAACCATTCAACACAGTACTAAAAACTGAATAGAATGCAGTTTTCACTCAGATGAAAGACATATGCTTACCTTCTTAAGAAGTGTTTAAAAACACATTCACAGAGTGATTCTACAAAGCCATTTTACTGAAGTTGGCTTTTAAACGTGATTTCACTGGAATTTCTGTCAAACGCAAGATGCGAGATTTGCTGTTAAAGAATTGAGTATACAGAATGCAAACAAACGCTTCCCTACAAGTGAATCGCCTAACCATTCAACACAGTTCTAAAAACTGAATAGAGTGCAGCTTTCACTCAGATGAAAGACGTATGCTTTCCTTCTTAAGAAGTGTTTAAAAACACATTCACAGAATGAATATACAAAGCCTTTTTACTGACGTTGGCTTTTAAACGTGATTTCACTGGAATTTCTGTCAAACGCAAGACACGAGATTGCTGTTAAAGAATTGAGTATACAGAATGAAAACAAACGCTTCCCTACAAGTGAATCGCCTAGCCATTCAACACAGTTCTAAAAACTGAATAGAATGCAGTTTTTACTCAGATGAATGACGTATGCTTTCCTTCTTAAGAAGTGTTTTCAAAGACATTCACAGAGTGATTCGACAAAGCCTTTTTACTGACGTTGGCTTTTAAACGTGATTTCACTGGAATTTCTGTCAAACGCAAGACGCGAGATTTGCTGTTAAAGAATTAAGTATACAGAATGCAAACAAATGGTTCCCTACAAGTGAATCGCCTAACCATTCACACAGTACTAAAAACTGAATAGAATGCAGTTTTCACTCAGATGAAAGACATATGCTTTCCTTCTTAAGAAGTGTTTAAAAACACATTCACAGAGTGATTCTACAAAGCCTTTTTACTGACGTTGGCTTTTAAACGTGATTTCACTGGAATTTCTGTCAAACGCAAGACGCGAGATTTGCTGTTAAAGAATTGAGTTTAGAGAAAGCAAACAAAGGCGTCCCTACAAGTGAATCGCCTAACCATTCAACACAGTTCTAAAAACTGAATAGAATGCAGTTTTCACTCAGATGAAACACATATGCTTTCCTTCTTAAGAAGTGTTTCCAAAGACATCCACAGAGTGATTCTACAAAGCCTTTTTACTGACGATGGCTTTTAAACGTGATTTCACTGGAATTTCTGTCAAACTCAAGACACGAGATTTGCTGTTAAAGAATTGAGTATACAGAATGCAAACAAATGCTTCCCTACATGTGATTCGCCTAACCATTCAACACAGTTCTAAAAACTGAATAGAATGCAGTTTTCACTCAGATGAAAGACGTATGCTTTCCTTCTTAAGAAGTGTTTTCAAAGACATTCACAGAGTGATTCTACAAAGCCTTTTTACTGACGTTGGCTTTTAAACGTGATTTCACTGGAATTTCTGTCAAACGCAAGATGCGAGATTTGCTGTTAAAAATTGAGTATACAGAATGCAAACAAACGCGTCCCTACAAGTGAATCGCCTAACCATTCAACACAGTACTAAAAACTGAATAGAATGCAGTTTTCACTCAGATGAAAGACGTATGCTTACCTTCTTAAGAAGTGTTTAAAAACACATTCACAGAGTGATTCTACAAAGCCATTTTACTGAAGTTGGCTTTTAAACGTGATTTCACTGGAATTTCTGTCAAAGGCAAGATGCGAGATTTGCTGTAAAAAAGTGAGTGTACAGAATGCAAACAAACGTGTCCCTACAAGTGAATCGCCTAACCATTCAACACAGTACTAAAAACTGAATAGAATGCAGTTTTCACTCAGATGAAAGACGTATGCTTACCTTCTTAAGAAGTGTTTAAAAACACATTCACAGAGTGATTCTACAAAGCCATTTTACTGAAGTTGGCTTTTAAACGTGATTTCACTGGAATTTCTGTCAAATGCAAGATGCGAGATTTGCTGTTAAAGAATTGAGTATACAGAATGCAAACAAACGCTTCCCTACAAGTGAATCGCCTAACCATTCAACACAGTTCTAAAAACTGAATAGAGTGCAGCTTTCACTCAGATGAAAGACGTATGCTTTCCTACTTAAGAAGTGTTTAAAAACACATTCACAGAGTGATTCTACAAAGCCTTTTTACTGACGTTGGCTTTTAAACGTGATTTCACTGGAATTTCTGTCAAACGCAAGACACGAGATTTGCTGTTAAAGAATTGAGTTTAGAGAAAGCAAACAAAGGCGTCCCAACAAGTGAATCGCCTAACCATTCAACACAGTTCTAAAAACTGAATAGAATGCAGTTTTCACTCAGATGAAACACATATGCTTTCCTTCTTAAGAAGTGTTTCCAAAGACATCCAAAGAGTGATTCTACAAAGCCTTTTTACTGACGTTGGCTTTTATACGTGATTTCACTGGAATTTCTGTCAAACGCAAGACACGAGATTTGCTGTTAAAGAATTGAGTATACAGAATGCAAACATATGCTTCCCTACAAGTGAATTGCCTAACCATGCAACATAGTTCTAAAAACAGAATAGAATGCAGTTTTCACTCAGATGAATGACGTATGCTTTCCTTCTTAAGAAGTGTTTTCAAAGACATTCACAGAGTGATTCGACAAAGCTTTTTTACTGACTTTGGCTTTTAAACGTGATTTCCGTGGAATTTCTGTCAAACGCAAGATGCGAGATTTGCTCTTAAAGAATTGAGTATACAGAATGCAAACAAACGCATCCCTACAAGTGAATCGCCTAACCATTCAACACAGTTCTAAAAACTGAATAGAATGCAGCTTTCACTCAGATGAAACACATATGCTTTCCTTCTTAAGAAGTGTTTCCAAAGACATTCACAGAGTGATTCTACAAAGACTTTTTACTGACGTTGGCTTTTAAACGTGATTTCACTGGAATTTCTGTCAAACGCAAGACGCGAGATTTGCTGTTAAAGAATTGAGTTTAGAGAAAGCAAACAAAGGCGTCCCTACAAGTGAATCGCCTAACCATTCAACACAGTTCTAAAAACTGAATAGAATGCAGTTTTCACTCAGATGAAACACATATGCTTTCCTTCTTAAGAAGTGTTTCCAAAGACATCCACAGAGTGATTCTACAAAGCCTTTTTACTGACATTGGCTTTTAAACGTGATTTCACTGGAATTTCTGTCAAACGCAAGACACGAGATTTGCTGTTAAAGAATTGAGTATACAGAATGCAAACAAATGCTTCCCTACATGTCATTCGCCTAACCATTCAACACAGTTCTAAAAACTGAATAGAATGCAGTTTTCACTCAGATGAAAGACATATGCTTTCCTTCTTAAGAAGTGTTTTCAAAGACATTCACAGAGTGATTCTACAAAGCCTTTTTACTGACGTTGGCTTTTAAACGTGATTTCACTGGAATTTCTGTCAAACGCAAGACACGAGATTTGCTGTTAAAAATTGAGTATACAGAATGCAAACAAACGCGTCCCTACAAGTGAATCGCCTAACCATTCAACACAGTACTAAAAACTGAATAGAATGCAGTTTTCACTCAGATGAAAGACGTATGCTTACCTTCTTATGAAGTGTTTAAAAACACATTCACAGAGTGATTCTACAAAGCCATTTTACTGAAGTTGGCTTTTAAACGTGATTTCACTGGAATTTCTGTCAAACGCAAGACGCGAGATTTGCTGTAAAAAATTGAGTGTACAGAATGCAAACAAACGCGTCCCTACAAGTGAATCGCCTAACCATTCAACACAGTACTAAAAACTGAATAGAATGCAGTTTTCACTCAGATGAAAGACATATGCTTACCTTCTTAAGAAGTGTTTAAAAACACATTCGCAGAGTGATTCTACAAAGCCTTTTTACTGACGTTGGCTTTTAAACGTGATTTCACTGGAATTTCTGTCAAATGCAAGACGCGAGATTTGCTGTTAAAGAATTGAGTTTAGAGAAAGCAAACAAAGGCGTCCCTACAAGTGAATCGCCTAACCAATCAACACAGTTCTAAAAACTGAATAGAATGCAGTTTTCACTCAGATGAAACACATATGCTTTCCTTCTTAAGAAGTGTTTTCAAAGACATTCACAGAGTGATTCGACAAAGCCTTTTTACTGACGTTGGCTTTTAAACGTGATTTCACTGGAATTTCTGTCAAACGCAAGACGCGAGATTTGCTGTTAAAGAATTAAGTATACAGAATGCAAACAAACGTTCCCTACAAGTGAATCGCCTAACCATTCACACAGTACTAAAAACTGAATAGAATGCAGTTTTCACTCAGATGAAAGACGTATGCTTTCCTTCTTAAGAAGTGTTTAAAAACACATTCACAGAGTGATTCTACAAAGCCTTTTTACTGACGTTGGCTTTTAAACGTGATTTCACTGGAATTTCTGTCAAACGCAAGACACGAGATTTGCTGTTAAAGAATTGAGTTTAGAGAAAGCAAACAAAGGCGTCCCTACAAGTGAATCGCCTAACCATTCAACACAGTTCTAAAAACTGAATAGAATGCAGTTTTCACTCAGATGAAACACATATGCTTTCCTTCTTAAGAAGTGTTTCCAAAGACATCCACAGATTGATTCTACAAAACCTTTTTACTGACGATGGCTTTTAAACGTGATTTCACTGGAATTTCTGTCAAACTCAAGACACGAGATTTGCTGTTAAAGAATTGAGTATACAGAATGCAAACAAATGCTTCCCTACATGTGATTCGCCTAACCATTCAACACAGTTCTAAAAACTGAATAGAATGCAGTTTTCACTCAGATGAAAGACGTATGCTTTCCTTCTTAAGAAGTGTTTTCAAAGACATTCACAGAGTGATTCTACAAAGCCTTTTTACTGACGTTGGCTTTTAAACGTGATTTCACTGGAATTTCTGTCAAACGCAAGATGCGAGATTTGCTGTAAAAAATTGAGTGTACAGAATGCAAACAAACGCGTCCCTACAAGTGAATCGCCTAACCATTCAACACAGTACTAAAAACTGAATAGAATGCAGTTTTCACTCAGATGAAAGACATATGCTTACCTTCTTAAGAAGTGTTTAAAAACACATTCACAGAGTGATTCTACAAAGCCATTTTACTGAAGTTGGCTTTTAAACGTGATTTCACTGGAATTTCTGTCAAACGCAAGATGCGAGATTTGCTGTTAAAGAATTGAGTATACAGAATGCAAACAAACGCTTCCCTACAAGTGAATCGCCTAACCATTCCACACAGTTCTAAAAACTGAATAGAGGGCAGCTTTCACTCAGATGAAAGACGTATGCTTTCCTTCTTAAGAAGTGTTTAAAAACACATTCACAGAGTGATTCTACAAATCCTTTTTACTGATGTTGGCTTTTAAACGTGATTTCACTGGAATTTCTGTCAAACGCAAGACACGAGATTTGCTGTTAAAGAATTGAGTTTAGAGAAAGCAAACCAAGGCGTCCCTACAAGTGAATCGCCTAACCATTCAACACAGTTCTAAAAACTGAATAGAATGCAGTTTTCACTCAGATGAAACACATATGCTTTCCTTCTTAAGAAGTGTTTCCAAAGATATCCACAGAGTGATTCTACAAAGCCTTTTTACTGACGTTGGCTTTTAAACGTGATTTCACTGGAATTTCTGTCAAACGCAAGACACGAGATTTGCTGTTAAAGAATTGAGTATACAGAATGCAAACAAATGCTTCCCTACATGTCATTCGCCTAACCATTCAACACAGTTCTAAAAACTGAATAGAATGCAGTTTTCACTCAGATGAAATACATATGCTTTCCTTCTTAAGAAGTGTTTTCAAAGACATTCACAGAGTGATTCTACAAAGCCTTTTTACTGACGTTGGCTTTTAAACGTGATTTCACTGGAATTTCTGTCAAACGCAAGATGCGAGATTTGCTGTTAAAAATTGAGTATACAGAATGCAAACAAACGCGTCCCTACAAGTGAATCGCCTAACCATTCAACACAGTACTAAAAACTGAATAGAATGCAGTTTTCACTCAGATGAAAGACGTATGCTTACCTTCTTAAGAAGTGTTTAAAAACACATTCACAGAGTGATTCTACAAAGCCATTTTACTGAAGTTGGCTTTTAAACGTGATTTCACTGGAATTTCTGTCAAAGGCAAGATGCGAGATTTGCTGTAAAAAATTGAGTGTACAGAATGCAAACAAACGCGTCCCTACAAGTGAATCGCCTAACCATTCAACACAGTACTAGAAACTGAATAGAATGCAGTTTTCACTCAGATGAAAGACGTATGCTTACCTTCTTAAGAAGTGTTTAAAAACACATTCACAGAGTGATTCTACAAAGCCATTTTACTGAAGTTGGCTTTTAAACGTGATTTCACTGGAATTTCTGTCAAACGCAAGATGCGAGACTTGCTGTTAAAGAATTGAGTATACAGAATGCAAACAAACGCTTCCCTACAAGTGAATCGCCTAACCATTCAACACAGTTCTAAAAACTGAATAGAGTGCAGCTTTCACTCAGATGAAAGACGTATGCTTTCCTTCTTAAGAAGTGTTTAAAAACACATTCACAGAGTGATTCTACAAAGCCTTTTTACTGACGTTGGCTTTTAAACGTGATTTCACTGGAATTTCTGTCAAATGCAAGACACGAGATTTGCTGTTAAAGAATTGAGTTTAGAGAAAGCAAAAAAAGGCGTCCCTACAAGTGAATCGCCTAACCATTCAACACAGTTCTAAAAACTGAATAGAATGCAGTTTTCACTCAGATGAAACACATATGCTTTCCTTCTTAAGAAGTGTTTAAAAACACATTCACAGAGTGATTCTACAAAGCCTTTTTACTGACGTTGGCTTTTAAACGTGATTTCACTGGAATTTCTGTCAAACGCAAGATGCGAGATTTGCTGTTAAAAATTGAGTATACAGAATGCAAACAAACGCGTCCCTACAAGTGAATCGCCTAACCATTCAACACAGTACTAAAAACTGAATAGAATGCAGTTTTCACTCAGATGAAAGACATATGCTTACCTTCTTAAGAAGTGTTTTCAAAGAATTCACAGAGTGATTCTACAAAGCCTTTTTACTGACGTTGGCTTTTAAACGTGATTTCACTGGAATTTCTGTCAAATGCAAGATGCGAGATTTGCTGTTAAAAATTGAGTATACAGAATGCAAACAAACGCGTCCCTACAAGTGAATCGCCTAACCATTCAACACAGTACTAAAAACTGAATAGAATGCAGTTTTCACTCAGATGAAAGACGTATGCTTTCCTTCTTAAGAAGTGTTTTCAAAGACATTCACAGAGTGATTCTACAAAGCCATTTTACTGACGTTGGTTTTTAAACGTGATTTCCGTGGAATTTCTGTCAAACGCAAGACGCGAGATTGGCTCTTAAAGAATTGAGTATACAGAATGCAAACAAACGGTTCCCTACAAGTGAAACGCCTAACCATTCAACACAGTACTAAAAACTCAATAGAATGCAGTTTTCACTCAGATGAATGACGTATGCTTTCCTTCTTAAGAAGTGTTTTCAAAGACATTCACAGAGTGATTCTACAAAGCCTTTTTACTGATGTTGGCTTTTAAACGTGATTTCACTGGAAATTCTGTCAAACGCAAGATGCGAGATTTGCTGTTAAAAATTGAGTATACAGAATGCAAACAAACGCGTCCCTACAAGTGAATCGCCTAACCATTCAACACAGTACTAAAAACTGAATAGAATGCAGTTTTCACTCAGATGAAAGACGTATGCTTACCTTCTTAAGAAGTGTTTAAAAACACATTCACAGAGTGATTCTACAAAGCCATTTTACTGAAGTTGGCTTTTAAACGTGATTTCACTGGAATTTCTGTCAAACGCAAGATGCGAGATTTGCTGTTAAAAATTGAGTATACAGAATGCAAACAAACGCGTCCCTACAAGTGAATCGCCTAACCATTCAACACAGTACTAAAAACTGAATAGAATGCAGTTTTCACTCAGATGAAAGACGTATGCTTACCTTCTTAAGAAGTGTTTAAAAACACATTCACAGAGTGATTCTACAAAGCCATTTTACTGACGTTGGTTTTTAAACGTGATTTCACTGGAATTTCTGTCAAACGCAAGACACGAGATTTGCTGTTAAAGAATTGAGTATACAGAATGCAAACATATGCTTCCCTACAAGTGAATCGCCTAACCATGCAACACAGTTCTAAAAACAGAATAGAATGCTGTTTTCACTCAGATGAATGACGTATGCTTTCCTTCTTAAGAAGTTTTTTCAAAGACATTCACAGAGTGATTCGACAAAGCTTTTTTACTGACGTTGGCTTTTAAACGTGATTTCCGTGGAATTTCTGTCAAACGCAAGATGCGAGATTTGCTCTTAAAGAATTGAGTATACAGAATGCAAACAAACGGTTCCCTACAAGTGAATCGCCTAACCATTCAACACAGTACTAAAAACTGAATAGAATGCAGTTTTCACTCAGATGAAAGACGTATGCTTTCCTTCTTAAGAAGTGTTTAAAAACACATTCACAGAGTGATTCTACAAAGCCATTTTACTGACGTTGGTTTTTAAACGTGATTTCACTGGAATTTCTGTCAAACGCAAGACACGAGATTTGCTGTTAAAAAATTGAGTATACAGAATGCAAACATATGCTTCCCTACAAGTGAATCGCCTAACCATGCAACACAGTTCTAAAAACAGAATAGAATGCAGTTTTCACTCAGATGAATGATGTATGCTTTCCTTCTTAAGAAGTGTTTTCAAAGACATTCACAGAGTGATTCGACAAAGCTTTTTTACTGACGTTGGCTTTTAAACGTGATTTCCGTGGAATTTCTGTCAAACGCAAGGTGCGAGATTTGCTCTTAAAGAATTGAGTATACAGAATGCAAACAAACGGTTCCCTACAAGTGAATCGCCTAACCATTCAACACAGTACTAAAAACTGAATAGAATGCAGTTTTCACTCAGATGAAAGACGTATGCTTTCCTTCTTAAGAAGTGTTTAAAAACACATTCACAGAGTGATTCTACAAAGCCTTTTTACTGACGTTGGCTTTTAAACGTGATTTCACTGGAATTTCTGTCAAAGGCAAGACGCGAGATTTGCTGTTAAAGAATTGAGTTTAGAGAAAGCAAACAAAGGAGACCCTACAAGTGAATCGCCTAACCATTCTACACAGTTCTAAAAACTGAATAGAATGCAGTTTTCACTCAGATGAAACACATATGCTTTCCTTCTTAAGAAGTGTTTCCAAAGACATCCACAGAGTGATTCTACAAAGCCTTTTTACTGACGTTGGCTTTTAAACGTGATTTCACTGGAATTTCTGTCAAACGCAAGACACGAGATTTGCTGTTAAAGAATTGAGTATACAGAATGCAAACAAATGCTTCCCTACATGTCATTCGCCTAACCATTCAACACAGTTCTAAAAACTGAATAGAATGCAGTTTTCATTCAGATGAAAGACGTATGCTTACCTTCTTAAGAAGTGTTTAAAAACACATTCACAGAGTGATTCTACAAAGCCATTTTACTGACATTGGTTTTTAAACGTGATTTCACTGGAATTTCTGTCAAACTCAAGACACGAGATTTGCTGTTAAAGAATTGAGTATACAGAATGCAAACATATGCTTCCTTACAAGTGAATCGACTAACCATGCAACACAGTTCTAAAAACAGAATAGAATGCAGTTTTCACTGAGATGAAAGACGTATGCTTTCCTTCTTAAGAAGTGTTTTCAAAGACATTCACAGAGTGATTCGACAAAGCTTTTTTACTGACGTTGGCTTTTAAACGTGATTTCCGTGGAATTTCTGTCAAACGCAAGACGCGAGATTGGCTCTTAAAGAATTGAGTATACAGAATGCAAACAAACGGTTCCCTACAAGTGAATCGCCTAACCATTCAACACAGTACTAAAAACTGAATAGAATGCAGTTTTCACACAGATGAAAGACGTATGCTTTCCTTCTTAAGAAGTGTTTAAAAACACATTCACAGAGTGATTCTACAAAGCCTTTTTACTGACGTTGGCTTTTAAACGTGATTTCACTGGAATTTCAGTCAAACGCAAGACGCGAGATTTGCTGTTAAAGAATTAAGTATACAGAATGCAAACAAATGCTTCACTACAAGTGAATCGCCTAAACATTCAACACAGTTCTAAAAACTGAATAGAATGCAGTTTTCACTCAGATGAAAGACGTATGCTTTCCTTCTTAAGAAGTGTTTAAAAACACATTCACAGAGTGATTCTACAAAGCCTTTTTACTGACGTTGGCTTTTAAACGTGATTTCCGTGGAATTTCTGTCAAACGCAAGATGCGAGATTTGCTCTTAAAGAATTGAGTATACAGAATGCAAACAAACGGTTCCCTACAAGTGAATCGCCTAACCATTCAACACAGTACTAAAAACTGAATAGAATGCAGTTTTCACTCAGATGAAAGACGTATGCTTTCCTTCTTAAGAAGTGTTTAAAAACACATTCACAGAGTGATTCTACAAAGCCATTTTACTGACGTTGGTTTTTAAACGTGATTGCACTGGAATTTCTGTCAAACGCAAGACACGAGATTTGCTGTTAAAAAATTGAGTATACAGAATGCAAACATATGCTTCCCTACAAGTGAATCGCCTAACCATGCAACACAGTTCTAAAAACAGAATAGAATGCAGTTTTCACTCAGATGAATGATGTATGCTTTCCTTCTTAAGAAGTGTTTTCAAAGACATTCACAGAGTGATTCGACAAAGCTTTTTTACTGACGTTGGCTTTTAAACGTGATTTCCGTGGAATTTCTGTCAAACGCAAGGTGCGAGATTTGCTCTTAAAGAATTGAGTATACAGAATGCAAACAAACGGTTCCCTACAAGTGAATCGCCTAACCATTCAACACAGTACTAAAAACTGAATAGAATGCAGTTTTCACTCAGATGAAAGACGTATGCTTTCCTTCTTAAGAAGTGTTTAAAAACACATTCACAGAGTGATTCTACAAAGCCTTTTTACTGACGTTGGCTTTTAAACGTGATTTCACTGGAATTTCTGTCAAAGGCAAGACGCGAGATTTGCTGTTAAAGAATTGAGTTTAGAGAAAGCAAACAAAGGAGACCCTACAAGTGAATCGCCTAACCATTCTACACAGTTCTAAAAACTGAATAGAATGCAGTTTTCACTCAGATGAAACACATATGCTTTCCTTCTTAAGAAGTGTTTCCAAAGACATCCACAGAGTGATTCTACAAAGCCTTTTTACTGACGTTGGCTTTTAAACGTGATTTCACTGGAATTTCTGTCAAACGCAAGACACGAGATTTGCTGTTAAAGAATTGAGTATACAGAATGCAAACAAATGCTTCCCTACATGTCATTCGCCTAACCATTCAACACAGTTCTAAAAACTGAATAGAATGCAGTTTTCATTCAGATGAAAGACGTATGCTTACCTTCTTAAGAAGTGTTTAAAAACACATTCACAGAGTGATTCTACAAAGCCATTTTACTGACATTGGTTTTTAAACGTGATTTCACTGGAATTTCTGTCAAACTCAAGACACGAGATTTGCTGTTAAAGAATTGAGTATACAGAATGCAAACATATGCTTCCTTACAAGTGAATCGACTAACCATGCAACACAGTTCTAAAAACAGAATAGAATGCAGTTTTCACTCAGATGAATGACGTATGCTTTCCTTCTTAAGAAGTGTTTTCAAAGACATTCACAGAGTGATTCGACAAAGCTTTTTTACTGACATTGGCTTTTAAACGTGATTTCCGTGGAATTTCTGTCAAACGCAAGACGCGAGATTGGCTCTTAAAGAATTGAGTATACAGAATGCAAACAAACGGTTCCCTACAAGTGAATCGCCTAACCATTCAACACAGTACTAAAAACTGAATAGAATGCAGTTTTCACACAGATGAAAGACGTATGCTTTCCTTCTTAAGAAGTGTTTAAAAACACATTCACAGAGTGATTCTACAAAGCCTTTTTACTGACGTTGGCTTTTAAACGTGATTTCACTGGAATTTCAGTCAAACGCAAGACGCGAGATTTGCTGTTAAAGAATTAAGTATACAGAATGCAAACAAATGCTTCACTACAAGTGAATCGCCTAAACATTCAACACAGTTCTAAAAACTGAATAGAATGCAGTTTTCACTCAGATGAAAGACGTATGCTTTCCTTCTTAAGAAGTGTTTAAAAACACATTCACAGAGTGATTCTACAAAGCCTTTTTACTGACGTTGGCTTTTAAACGTGATTTCCGTGGAATTTCTGTCAAACGCAAGATGCGAGATTTGCTCTTAAAGAATTGAGTATACAGAATGCAAACAAACGGTTCCCTACAAGTGAATCGCCTAACCATTCAACACAGTACTAAAAACTGAATAGAATGCAGTTTTCACTCAGATGAAAGACGTATGCTTTCCTTCTTAAGAAGTGTGTAAAAACACATTCACAGAGTGATTCTACATAGCCATTTTACTGACGTTGGTTTTTAAACGTGATTTCACTGGAATTTCTGTCAAACGCAAGACACGAGATTTGCTGTTAAAAAATTGAGTATACAGAATGCAAACATATGCTTCCCTACAAGTGAATCGCCTAACCATGCAACACAGTTCTAAAAACAGAATAGAATGCAGTTTTCACTCAGATGAATGATGTATGCTTTCCTTCTTAAGAAGTGTTTTCAAAGACATTCACAGAGTGATTCGACAAAGCCATTTTACTGAAGTTGGCTTTTAAACGTGATTTCACTGGAATTTCTGTCAAACGCAAGACGCGAGATTTGCTGTAAAAAAGTGAGTGTACAGAATGCAAACAAACGCGTCCCTACAAGTGAATCGCCTAACCATTCAACACAGTACTAAAAACTGAATAAAATGCAGTTTTCACTCAGATGAAAGACGTATGCTTACCTTCTTAAGAAGTGTTTAAAAACACATTCACAGAGTGATTCTACAAAGCCATTTTACTGAAGTTGGCTTTTAAACGTGATTTCACTGGAATTTCTGTCAAACGCAAGATGCGAGATTTGCTGTTAAAAAATTGAGTATACAGAATGCAAACAAATGCTTTACTACAAGTGAATCGCCTAACCATTCAACACAGTTCTAAAAACTGAATAGAGTGCAGCTTTCACTCAGATGAAAGACGTATGCTTTCCTTCTTAAGAAGTGTTTAAAAACACATTCACAGAGTGATTCTACAAAGCCTTTTTACTGACGTTGGCTTTTAAACGTGATTTCACTGGTATTTCTGTCAAACGCAAGACGCGAGATTTGCTCTTAAAGAATTGAGTTTAGAGAAAGCAAACAAAGGCGTCCCTACAAGTGAATCGCCTAACCATTCAACACAGTTCTAAAAACTGAATAGAATGCAGTTTTCACTCAGATGAAACACATATGCTTTCCTTCTTAAGAAGTCTTTCCAAAGACATCCACAGAGTGATTCGACAAAGCTTTTTTACTGATGTTGGCTTTTAAACGTGATTTCCGTGGAATTTCTGTCAAACGCAAGACGCGAGATTTGCTCTTAAAGAATTGAGTATACAGAATGCAAACAAACGGTTCCCTACAAGTGAATCGCCTAACCATTCAACACAGTACTAAAAACTGAATAGAATGCAGTTTTCACTCAGATGAAAGACGTATGCTTTCCTTCTTAAGAAGTGTTTAAAAACACATTCACAGAGTGATTCTACAAAGCCTTTTTACTGACATTGGCTTTTAAACGTGATTTCACTGGAATTTCTGTCAAACGCAAGACGCGAGATTTGCTGTTAAAGAATTAAGTATACAGAATGCAAACAAATGGTTCCCTACAAGTGAATCGCCTAACCATTCAACACAGTACTAAAAACTGAATAGAATACAGTTTTCACTCAGATGAAAGACGTATGCTTTCCTTCTTAAGAAGTGTTTAAAAACACATTCACAGAGTGATTCTACAAAGCCTTTTTACTGACGTTGGCTTTTAAACGTGATTTCACTGGAATTTCTGTCAAATGCAAGACGCGAGATTTGCTGTTAAAGAATTGAGTTTAGAGAAAGCAAACAAAGGCGTCCCTACAAGTGAATCGCCTAACCATTCAACACAGTTCTAAAAACTGAATAGAATGCAGTTTTCACTCAGATGAAACACATATGCTTTCCTTCTTAAGAAGTGTTTCCAAAGACATCCACAGAGTCATTCTACAAAGCCTTTTTACTGACATTGGTTTTTAAACGTGATTTTACTGGAAATTCTGTCAAATGCAAGACACGAGATTTGCTGTTAAAGAATTGAGTATACAGAATGCAAACAAATGCTTCCCTACATGTGATTCGCCTAACCATTCAACACAGTTCTAAAAACTGAATAGAATGCAGTTTTCACTCAGATGAAAGACATATGCTTTCCTTCTTAAGAAGTGTTTTCAAAGACATTCACAGAGTGATTCTACAAAGCCTTTTTACTGACGTTGGCTTTTAAACGTGATTTCACTGGAATTTCTGTCAAACGCAAGATGCGAGATTTGCTGTTAAAGAATTAAGTATACAGAATGCAAACAAATGGTTCCCTACAAGTGAATCGCCTAACCATTCAACACAGTACTAAAAACTGAATAGAATACAGTTTTCACTCAGATGAAAGACGTATGCTTTCCTTCTTAAGAAGTGTTTAAAAACACATTCACAGAGTGATTCTACAAAGCCTTTTTACTGACGTTGGCTTTTAAACGTGATTTCACTGGAATTTCTGTCAAATGCAAGACGCGAGATTTGCTGTTAAAGAATTGAGTTTAGAGAAAGCAAACAAAGGCGTCCCTACAAGTGAATCGCCTAACCATTCAACACAGTTCTAAAAACTGAATAGAATGCAGTTTTCACTCAGATGAAACACATATGCTTTCCTTCTTAAGAAGTGTTTCCAAAGACATCCACAGAGTGATTCTACAAAGCCTTTTTACTGACATTGGTTTTTAAACGTGATTTCACTGGAAATTCTGTCAAATGCAAGACACGAGATTTGCTGTTAAAGAATTGAGTATACAGAATGCAAACAAATGCTTCCCTACATGTGATTCGCCTAACCATTCAACACAGTTCTAAAAACTGAATAGAATGCAGTTTTCACTCAGATGAAAGACATATGCTTTCCTTCTTAAGAAGTGTTTTCAAAGACATTCACAGAGTGATTCTACAAAGCCTTTTTACTGACGTTGGCTTTTAAACGTGATTTCACTGGAATTTCTGTCAAATGCAAGATGCGAGATTTGCTGTTAAAAATTGAGTATACAGAATGCAAACAAACGCGTCCCTACAAGTGAATCGCCTCACCATTCAACACAGTACTAAAAACTGAATAGAATGCAGTTTTCACTCAGATGAAAGACGTATGCTTACCTTCTTAAGAAGTGTTTAAAAACACATTCACAGAGTGATTCTACAAAGCCATTTTACTGACGTTGGTTTTTAAATGTGATTTCACTGGAATTTCTGTCAAACACAAGACACGAGATTGCTGTTAAAGAATTGAGTATACAGAATGCAAACAAACGCTTCCCTACAAGTGAATCGCCTAGCCATTCAACACAGTTCTAAAAACTGAATAGAATGCAGTTTTCACTCAGATGAATGACGTATGCTTTCCTTCTTAAGAAGTGTTTTCAAAGACATTCACAGAGTGATTCGACAAAGCCTTTTTACTGACGTTGGCTTTTAAACGTGATTTCACTGGAATTTCTGTCAAACGCAAGACGCGAGATTTGCTGTTAAAGAATTAAGTATACAGAATGCAAACAAACGGTTCCCTACAAGTGAATCGCCTAACCATTCAACACAGTACTAAAAACTGAATAGAATGCAGTTTTCACTCAGATGAATGACGTATGCTTTCCTTCTTAAGAAGTGTTTTCAAAGACATTCACAGAGTGATTCGACAAAGCCTTTTTACTGACGTTGGCTTTTAAACGTGATTTCACTGGAATTTCTGTCAAAGGCAAGATGCGAGATTTGCTGTTAAAAATTGAGTATACAGAATGCAAACAAACGCGTCCCTACATGTGAATCGCCTAACCATTCAACACAGTACTAAAAACTGAATAGAATGCAGTTTTCACTCAGATGAAAGACGTATGCTTACCTTCTTAAGAAGTGTTTAAAAACACATTCACAGAGTGATTCTACAAAGCCATTTTACTGAAGTTGGCTTTTAAACGTGATTTCACTGGAATTTCTATCAAACGCAATTGCGAGATTTGCTGTTAAAAATTGAGTATACAGAATGCAAACAAACGCGTCCCAACAAGTGAATCGCCTAACCATTCAACACAGTACTAAAAACTGAATAGAATGCAGTTTTCACTCAGATGAAAGACGTATGCTTACCTTCTTAAGAAGTGTTTAAAAACACATTCACAGAGTGATTCTACAAAGCCATTTTACTGAAGTTGGCTTTTAAACGTGATTTCACTGGAATTTCTGTGAAACGCAAGATGCGAGATTTGCTGTTAAAGAATTGAGTATACAGAATGTAAACAAACGCTTCCCTACAAGTGAATCGCCTAACCATTCAACACAGTTCTAAAAACTGAATAGAGTGCAGCTTTCACTCAGATGAAAGACATATGCTTTCCTTCTTAAGAAGTGTTTAAAAACACATTCACAGAGTGATTCTACAAAGCCTTTTTACTGACGTTGGCTTTTAAACGTGATTTCACTGGAATTTCTGTCAAATGCAAGACGCGAGATTTGCTCTTAAAGAATTGAGTTTAGAGAAAGCAAACAAAGGTGTCCCTACAAGTGAATCGCCTAACCATTCAACACAGTTCTAAAAACTGAATAGAATGCAGTTTTCACTCAGATGAAACACATATGCTTTCCTTCTTAAGAAGTGTTTCCAAAGACATCCACAGAGTGATTCTACAAAGCCTTTTTACTGATGTTGGCTTTTAAACGTGATTTCAATGGAATTTCTGTCAAACGCAAGACACGAGATTTGCTGTTAAAGAATTGAGTATACAGAATGCAAACAAATGCTTCCCTACATGTCATTCGCCTAACCATTCAACACAGTTCTAAAAACTGAATAGAATGCAGTTTTCACTCAGATGAAAGACATATGCTTTCCTTCTTAAGAAGTGTTTTCAAAGACATTCACAGAGTGATTCTACAAAGCCTTTTTACTGACATTGGCTTTTAAACGTGATTTCACTGGAATTTCTGTCAAAGGCAAGATGCGAGATTTGCTGTTAAAGAATTGAGTATACAGAATGCAAACAAACCCTTCCCTACAAGTGAATCGCCTAACCATTCAACACAGTTCTAAAAACTGAATAGAGTGCAGCTTTCACTCAGATGAAAGCCGTATGCT
The DNA here is from genome assembly GCA_033318265.1 of Phyllotis vaccarum. Classification (NCBI taxonomy): domain Eukaryota; kingdom Metazoa; phylum Chordata; class Mammalia; order Rodentia; family Cricetidae; genus Phyllotis; species Phyllotis vaccarum. Next base: position 1,682,215 of record JARWLC010000049.1, read on the forward strand.
TTCCTTCTTAAGAAGTGTTTAAAAACACATTCACAGAGTGATTCTACAAAGCCTTTTACTGACGTTGGCTTTTACACGTGATTTCACTGGAATTTCTTTCAAATGCAACATGCGAGATTTGCTGTTAAAGAATTGAGTATACAGAATGCAAACAAACGCGTCCCTACAAGTGAATCGCCTAACCATTCAACACAGTACTAAAAACTGAATAGAATGCAGTTTTCACTCAGATGAAAGACGTATGCTTACCTTCTTAAGAAGTGTTTAAAAACACATTCTCAGAGTGATTCTACAAAGCCATTTTACTGACATTGGCTTTTACACGTGATTTCACTGGAATTTCTTTCAAACGCAACATGCGAGATTTGCTGTTAAAGAATTGAGTATACAGAATGCAAACAAACGCGTCCCTACAAGTGAATCGCCTAACCATTCAACACAGTACTAACAACTGAATAGAATGCAGTTTTCACTCAGATGAAAGACGTATGCTTTCCTTCTTAAGAAGTGTTTAAAAACACATTCACAGAGTGAATATACAAAGCCTTATAACTGACGTTGACTTTTATACATGATTTCACTGGAATTTCTGTCAAACGCAACACGCGAGATTTGCTGTTAAAGAATTGAGTATACAGAATGCAAACAAACGCGTCCCTACAAGTGAATCGCCTAACCATTCAACACAGTACTAAAAACTGAATAGAATGCAGTTTTCACTCAGATGAAAGACGTATGCTTTCCTTCTTAAGAAGTGTTTAAAAACACATTCACAGAGTGATTCTACAAAGCCTTTTTACTGACGTTGGCTTTTACACGTGATTTCACTGGAATTTCTTTCAAAAGCAACATGCGAGATTTGCTGTTAAAGAATTGAGTATACAGAATGCAAACAAACGCGTCCCTACAAGTGAATCGCCTAACCATTCAACACAGTTCTAAAAACTGAATAGAATGCAGTTTTTACTCAGATGAAAGACGTATGCTTTCCTTCTTAAGACGTGTTTTCAAAGACATTCACAGAGTGATTCTACAAAGCCTTTTTACTGACGTTGGTTTTTAAACGTGATTTCACTGGAATTTCTGTCAAACGCAAGACAAGAGATTTGCTGTTAAAGAATTGAGTATACAGAATGCAAACAAACGGTTCCCTACAAGTGAATCGCCTAACCATGCAACACAGTTCTAAAAACAGAATAGAATGCAGTTTTCACTCAGATGAATGACGTATGCTATCCTTCTTAAGAAGTGTTTAAAAACACATTCACAGAGTGATTCGACAAAGCCTTTTTACTGACGTTGGCTTTTAAATGTGATTTCACTGGAATTTCTGTCAAATGCAAGACGCGAGATTTGCTGTTAAAGAATTGAGTATACAGAATGCAAACAAAAGCTTCACTACAAGTGAATCGCCTAACCATTCAACACAGTTCTAAAAACTGAATAGAATGAAGTTTTCACTCAGATGAAAGACGTATGCTTTCCTTCTTAAGAAGTGTTTTCAAAGACATTCACAGAGTGATTCTACAAAGCCTTTTTACTGACGTTTGCTTTTAAACGTGATTTCACTGGAATTTCTGTCAAATGCAACACGCGAGATTTGCTGTTAAAGAATTGAGTATACAGAATGCAAAAAAACGCTTCCCTACAAGTGAATCGCCTAACCATTCAACACAGTACTAAAAACTGAATAGAATGCAGTTTTCACTCAGATGAAAGACGTATGCTTTCCTTCTTAAGAAGTGTTTAAAAACACATTAACAGAGTGAATATACAAAGCCTTTTTACTGAAGTTGGCTTTTAAACGTGATTTCACTGGAATTTCTGTCAAACGCAACACGCGAGATTTGCTGTTAAAGAATTGCGTATACAGAATGCAAACAAACGCGTCCCTACAAGTGAATCGCCTAACCATTCAACACAGTTCTAAAAACTGAATAGAATGCAGTTTTCACTCAGATGATAGACGTATGCTTTCCTTCTTAAGACGTGTTTTCAAAGACATTCACAGAGTGATTCTACAAAGCCTTTTTACTGAAGTTGGCTTTTAAACGTGATTTCACTGGAATTTCTGTCAAACGCAAGACACGAGATTGCTGTTAAAGAATTGAGTATACAGAATGCAAACAAACGCTTCCCTACAAGTGAATCGCCTAGCGATTCAACACAGTTCTAAAAACTGAATAGAATGCAGTTTTCACTCAGATGAATGACGTATGCTTTCCTTCTTAAGAAGTGTTTTCAAAGACATTCACAGAGTGATTCGACAAAGCCTTTTTACTGACGTTGGCTTTTAAACGTGATTTCACTGGAATTTCTGTCAAATGCAAGACGCGAGATTTGCTGTTAAAGAATTAAGTATACAGAATGCAAACAAACGGTTCCCTACAAGTGAATCGCCTAACCATTCAACACAGTACTAAAAACTGAATAGAATGCAGTTTTCACTTAGATGAAAGACGTATGCTTTCCTTCTTAAGAAGTGTTTAAAAAGACATTCACAGTGTGATTCTACAAAGCCTTTTTACTGACGTTGGTTTTTAAATGTGATTTCACTGGAATTTCTGTCAAACGCAAGACACGAGATTTGCTGTTAAAGAATTGAGTATACAGAATGCAAACATATGCTTCCCTACAAGTGAATCGCCTAACCATGCAACACAGTTCTAAAAACAGAATAGAATGCAGTTTTCACTCAGATGAATGACGTATGCTTTCCTTCTTAAGAAGTGTTTTCAAAGACATTCACAGAGTGATTCGACAAAGCTTTTTTACTGAAGTTGGCTTTTAAACGTGATTTCCTTGGAATTTCTGTCAAACGCAAGACGCGAGATTTGCTGTTAAAGAATTGAGTATACAGAATGCAAACAAACTGTTCCCTACAAGTGAATCGCCTAACCATTCAACACAGTACTAAAAACTGAATAGAATGCAGTTTTCACTCAGATGAAAGACGTATGCTTTCCTTCTTAAGAAGTGTTTAAAAACACATTCACAGAGTGATTCTACAAAGCCTTTTTACTGACGTTGGCTTTTAAACGTGATTTCACTGGAATTTCTGTCAAACGCAAGACGCGAGATTTGCTGTTAAAGAATTAAGTATACAGAATGCAAACAAACGGTTCCCTACAAGTGAATCGCCTAACCATTCAACACAGTACTAAAAACTGAATAGAATACAGTTTTCACTCAGATGAAAGACGTATGCTTTCCTTCTTAAGAAGTGTTTAAAAACACATTCACAGAGTGATTCTACAAAGCCTTTTTACTGACTTTGGCTTTTAAACGTGATTTCACTGGAATTTCTGTCAAACGCAAGATGTGAGATTTGCTGTTAAAGAATTGAGTTTAGAGAAAGCAAACAAAGGCGTCCCTACAAGTGAATCGCCTAACCATTCAACACAGTTCTAAAAACTGAATAGAATGTAGTTTTCACTCAGATGAAACACATATGCTTTCCTTCTTAAGAAGTGTTTCCAAAGACATCCACAGAGTGATTCTACAAAGCCTTTTTACTGACGTTGGCTTTTAAACGTGATTTCACTGGAATTTCTGTCAAACGCAAGACACGAGATTTGCTGTTAAAGAATTGAGTATACAGAATGCAAACCAATGCTTCCCTACATGTGATTCGCCTAACCATTCAACACAGTACTAAAAACTGAATAGAATGCAGTTTTCACTCAGATGAAAGACATATGCTTACCTTCTTAAGAAGTGTTTAAAAACACATTCACAGAGTGATTCTACAAAGCCATTTTACTGAAGTTGGCTTTTCAACGTGATTTCACTGGAAATTCTGTCAAACGCAAGATGCGAGATTTGCTGTTAAAGAATTGAGTATACAGAATGCAAACAAACGCTTCCCTACAAGTGAATCGCCTAACCATTCAACACAGTTCTAAAAACTGAATAGAGTGCAGCTTTCACTCAGATGAAAGACGTATGCTTTCCTTCTTAAGAAGTGTTTAAAAACACATTCACAGAGTGAATATACAAAGCCTTATAACTGACGTTGGCTTTTAAACGTGATTTCACTGGAATTTCTGTCAAAAGCAAGACACGAGATTTGCTGTTAAAGAATTGAGTATACAGAATGCAAACAAATGCTTCCCTACATGTGATTCGCCTAACCATTCAACACAGTTCTAAAAACTGAATAGAATGCAGTTTTCACTCAGATGAAAGACGTATGCTTTCCTTCTTAAGAAGTGTTTTCAAAGACATTCACAGAGTGATTCTACAAAGCCTTTTTGCTGATGTTGGCTTTTAAACGTGATTTCACTGGAATGTCTGTCAAACGCAAGATGCGAGATTTGCTGTTAAAGAATTGAGTATACAGAATGCAAACAAACGCTTCCCTACAAGTGAATCGCCTAACCATTCAACACAGTTCTAAAAACTGAATAGAGTGCAGCTTTCAATCAGATGAAAAACGTATGCTTTCCTTCTTAAGAAGTGTTTAAAAACACATTCACAGAGTGATTCTACAAAGCCTTTTTACTGACGTTGGTTTTTAAACGTGATTTCACTGGAATTTCTGTCAAATGCAAGACACGAGATTTGCTGTTAAAGAATTGAGTATACAGAATGCAAACATATGCTTCCCTACAAGTGAATCGCCTAACCATGCAACACAGTTCTAAAAATAGAATAGAATGCAGTTTTCACTCAGATGAATGACGTATGCTTTCCTTCTTAAGAAGTGTTTTCAAAGACATTCACAGAGTGATTCGACAAAGCTTTTTTACTGACGTTGGCTTTTAAACATGATTTCCGTGGAATTTCTGTCAAACGCAAGACGCGAGATTTGCTGTTAAAGAATTGAGTATACAGAATGCAAACAAACGCTTCCCTACAAGTGAATCGCCTAACCATTCAACACAGTACTAAAAACAGAATAGAATGCAGTTTTCACTCAGATGAAAGACATATGCTTTCCTTCTTAAGAAGTGTTTAAAAACACATTCACAGAGTGATTCTACAAAGCCTTTTTACTGACGTTGGCTTTTAAACGTGATTTCACTGGAATTTCTGTCAAACGCAAGACGCGAGATTTGCTGTTAAAGAATTAAGTATACAGAATGCAAACAAACGGTTCCCTACAATTGAATCGCCTAACCATTCAACACAGTACTAAAAACTGAATAGAATACAGTTTTCACTCAGATGAAAGACGTATGCTTTCCTTCTTAAGAAGTGTTTTAAAACACATTCACAGAGTGATTCTACAAAGCCTTTTTACTGACGTTGGCTTTTAAACGTGATTTCACTGGAATTTCTGTCAAACGCAAGACGCGAGATTTGCTGTTAAAGAATTGAGTATACAGAATGTAAACAAACGCTTCCCTACAAGTGAATCGCCTAACCATTCAACACAGTTCTAAAAACTGAATAGAGTGCAGCTTTCACTCAGATGAAAGACATATGCTTTCCTTCTTAAGAAGTGTTTAAAAACACATTCACAGAGTGATTCTACAAAGCCTTTTTACTGACGTTGGCTTTTAAACGTGATTTCACTGGAATTTCTGTCAAATGCAAGACGCGAGATTTGCTCTTAAAGAATTGAGTTTAGAGAAAGCAAACAAAGGTGTCCCTACAAGTGAATCGCCTAACCATTCAACACAGTTCTAAAAACTGAATAGAATGCAGTTTTCACTCAGATGAAACACATATGCTTTCCTTCTTAAGAAGTGTTTCCAAAGACATCCACAGAGTGATTCTACAAAGCCTTTTTACTGATGTTGGCTTTTAAACGTGATTTCACTGGAATTTCTGTCAAACGCAAGACACGAGATTTGCTGTTAAAGAATTGAGTATACAGAATGCAAACAAATGCTTCCCTACATGTCATTCGCCTAACCATTCAACACAGTTCTAAAAACTGAATAGAATGCAGTTTTCACTCAGATGAAAGACATATGCTTTCCTTCTTAAGAAGTGTTTTCAAAGACATTCACAGAGTGATTCTACAAAGCCTTTTTACTGACATTGGCTTTTAAACGTGATTTCACTGGAATTTCTGTCAAACGCAAGATGCGAGATTTGCTGTTAAAGAATTGAGTATACAGAATGCAAACAAACCCTTCCCTACAAGTGAATCGCCTAACCATTCAACACAGTTCTAAAAACTGAATAGAGTGCAGCTTTCACTCAGATGAAAGCCGTATGCTTTCCTTCTTAAGAAGTGTTTAAAAACACATTCACAGAGTGATTCTACAAAGCCTTTTACTGACGTTGGCTTTTACACGTGATTTCACTGGAATTTCTTTCAAATGCAACATGCGAGATTTGCTGTTAAAGAATTGAGTATACAGAATGCAAACAAACGCGTCCCTACAAGTGAATCGCCTAACCATTCAACACAGTACTAAAAACTGAATAGAATGCAGTTTTCACTCAGATGAAAGACGTATGCTTACCTTCTTAAGAAGTGTTTAAAAACACATTCTCAGAGTGATTCTACAAAGCCATTTTACTGACATTGGCTTTTACACGTGATTTCACTGGAATTTCTTTCAAACGCAACATGCGAGATTTGCTGTTAAAGAATTGAGTATACAGAATGCAAACAAACGCGTCCCTACAAGTGAATCGCCTAACCATTCAACACAGTACTAACAACTGAATAGAATGCAGTTTTCACTCAGATGAAAGACGTATGCTTTCCTTCTTAAGAAGTGTTTAAAAACACATTCACAGAGTGAATATACAAAGCCTTATAACTGACGTTGACTTTTATACATGATTTCACTGGAATTTCTGTCACACGCAAGACGCGAGATTTGCTGTTAAAGAATTAAGTATACAGAATGCAAACCAACGGTTCCCTACAAGTGAATCGCCTAACCATTCAACACAGTACTAAAAACTGAATAGAATGCAGTTTTCACTCAGATGAAAGACGTATGCTTTCCTTCTTAAGAAGTGTTTAAAAACACATTCACAGAGTGATTCTACAAAGCCTTTTTACTGACGTTGGCTTTTACACGTGATTTCACTGGAATTTCTTTCAAAAGCAACATGCGAGATTTGCTGTTAAAGAATTGAGTATACAGAATGCAAACAAACGCGTCATTACAAGTGAATCGCCTAACCATTCAACACAGTTCTAAAAACTGAATAGAATGCAGTTTTCACTCAGATGAAAGACGTATGCTTTCCTTCTTAAGACGTGTTTTCAAAGACATTCACAGAGTGATTCTACAAAGCCTTTTTACTGACGTTGGTTTTTAAACGTGATTTCACTGGAATTTCTGTCAAACGCAAGACAAGAGATTTGCTGTTAAAGAATTGAGTATACAGAATGCAAACAAACGGTTCCCTACAAGTGAATCGCCTAACCATGCAACACAGTTCTAAAAACAGAATAGAATGCAGTTTTCACTCAGATGAATGACGTATGCTATCCTTCTTAAGAAGTGTTTAAAAACACATTCACAGAGTGATTCGACAAAGCCTTTTTACTGACGTTGGCTTTTAAATGTGATTTCACTGGAATTTCTGTCAAATGCAAGACGCGAGATTTGCTGTTAAAGAATTGAGTATACAGAATGCAAACAAAAGCTTCACTACAAGTGAATCGCCTAACCATTCAACACAGTTCTAAAAACTGAATAGAATGAAGTTTTCACTCAGATGAAAGACGTATGCTTTCCTTCTTAAGAAGTGTTTTCAAAGACATTCACAGAGTGATTCTACAAAGCCTTTTTACTGACGTTTGCTTTTAAACGTGATTTCACTGGAATTTCTGTCAAATGCAACACGCGAGATTTGCTGTTAAAGAATTGAGTATACAGAATGCAAAAAAACGCTTCCCTACAAGTGAATCGCCTAACCATTCAACACAGTACTAAAAACTGAATAGAATGCAGTTTTCACTCAGATGAAAGACGTATGCTTTCCTTCTTAAGAAGTGTTTAAAAACACATTAACAGAGTGAATATACAAAGCCTTTTTACTGAAGTTGGCTTTTAAACGTGATTTCACTGGAATTTCTGTCAAACGCAACACGCGAGATTTGCTGTTAAAGAATTGCGTATACAGAATGCAAACAAACGCGTCCCTACAAGTGAATCGCCTAACCATTCAACACAGTTCTAAAAACTGAATAGAATGCAGTTTTCACTCAGATGATAGACGTATGCTTTCCTTCTTAAGACGTGTTTTCAAAGACATTCACAGAGTGATTCTACAAAGCCTTTTTACTGAAGTTGGCTTTTAAACGTGATTTCACTGGAATTTCTGTCAAACGCAAGACACGAGATTGCTGTTAAAGAATTGAGTATACAGAATGCAAACAAACGCTTCCCTACAAGTGAATCGCCTAGCCATTCAACACAGTTCTAAAAACTGAATAGAATGCAGTTTTCACTCAGATGAATGACGTATGCTTTCCTTCTTAAGAAGTGTTTTCAAAGACATTCACAGAGTGATTCGACAAAGCCTTTTTACTGACGTTGGCTTTTAAACGTGATTTCACTGGAATTTCTGTCAAATGCAAGACGCGAGATTTGCTGTTAAAGAATTAAGTATACAGAATGCAAACAAACGGTTCCCTACAAGTGAATCGCCTAACCATTCAACACAGTACTAAAAACTGAATAGAATGCAGTTTTCACTTAGATGAAAGACGTATGCTTTCCTTCTTAAGAAGTGTTTAAAAAGACATTCACAGTGTGATTCTACAAAGCCTTTTTACTGACGTTGGCTTTTAAACGTGATTTCACCGGAATTTCGGTCAAACGCAAGACGCGAGATTTGCTGGTAAAGAATTGAGTTTATAGAAAGCAAACAAAGGCGTCCCTACAAGTGAATCGCCTAACCATTCAACACAGTTCTAAAAACTGAATAGAATGCAGTTTTCACTCAGATGAAACACATATGCTTTCCTTCTTAAAAGTGTTTCCAAAGACATCCACAGAGTGATTCTACAAAGCCTTTTTACTGACTTTGGCTTTTAAACGTGATTTCACTGGAATTTCTGTCAAACGCAAGACACGAGATTTGCTGTTAAAGAATTGAGTATACAGAATGCAAGCAAATGCTTCCCTACATGTGATTCGCCTAACCATTCAACACAGTTCTAAAAACTGAATAGAATGCAGTTTTCACTCAGATGAAAGACGTATGCTTTCCTTCTTAAGAAGTGTTTTCAAAGACATTCACAGAGTGATTCTACAAAGCCTTTTTACTGATGTTGGCTTTTAAACGTGATTTCACTGGAATTTCTGTCAAACGCAAGATGCGAGATTTGCTGTTAAAGAATTGAGTATACAGAATGCAAACAAACGCTTCCCTACAAGTGAATCGCCTAACCATTCAACACAGTTCTAAAAACTGAATAGAGTGCAGCTTTCTCTCAGATGAAAAACGTCTGCTTTCCTTCTTAAGAAGTGTTTAAAAACACATTCACAGAGTGATTCTACAAAGCCTTTTTACTGACGTTGGTTTTTAAACGTGATTTCACTGGAATTTCTGTCAAACGCAAGACACGAGATTTGCTGTTAAAGAATTGAGTATACAGAATGCAAACATATGCTTCCCTACAAGTGAATCGCCTAACCATGCAACACAGTTCTAAAAACAGAATAGAATGCAGTTTTCACTCAGATGAATGACGTATGCTTTCCTTCTTAAGAAGTGTTTTCAAAGACATTCACAGAGTGATTCGACAAAGCTTTTTTACTGAAGTTGGCTTTTAAACGTGATTTCCTTGGAATTTCTGTCAAACGCAAGACGCGAGATTTGCTGTTAAAGAATTGAGTATACAGAATGCAAACAAACTGTTCCCTACAAGTGAATCGCCTAACCATTCAACACAGTACTAAAAACTGAATAGAATGCAGTTTTCACTCAGATGAAAGACGTATGCTTTCCTTCTTAAGAAGTGTTTAAAAACACATTCACAGAGTGATTCTACAAAGCCTTTTTACTGACGTTGGCTTTTAAACGTGATTTCACTGGAATTTCTGTCAAACGCAAGACGCGAGATTTGCTGTTAAAGAATTAAGTATACAGAATGCAAACAAACGGTTCCCTACAAGTGAATCGCCTAACCATTCAACACAGTACTAAAAACTGAATAGAATACAGTTTTCACTCAGATGAAAGACGTATGCTTTCCTTCTTAAGAAGTGTTTAAAAACACATTCACAGAGTGATTCTACAAAGCCTTTTTACTGACTTTGGCTTTTAAACGTGATTTCACTGGAATTTCTGTCAAACGCAAGATGTGAGATTTGCTGTTAAAGAATTGAGTTTAGAGAAAGCAAACAAAGGCGTCCCTACAAGTGAATCGCCTAACCATTCAACACAGTTCTAAAAACTGAATAGAATGTAGTTTTCACTCAGATGAAACACATATGCTTTCCTTCTTAAGAAGTGTTTCCAAAGACATCCACAGAGTGATTCTACAAAGCCTTTTTACTGACGTTGGCTTTTAAACGTGATTTCACTGGAATTTCTGTCAAACGCAAGACACGAGATTTGCTGTTAAAGAATTGAGTATACAGAATGCAAACCAATGCTTCCCTACATGTGATTCGCCTAACCATTCAACACAGTACTAAAAACTGAATAGAATGCAGTTTTCACTCAGATGAAAGACATATGCTTACCTTCTTAAGAAGTGTTTAAAAACACATTCACAGAGTGATTCTACAAAGCCATTTTACTGAAGTTGGCTTTTCAACGTGATTTCACTGGAAATTCTGTCAAACGCAAGATGCGAGATTTGCTGTTAAAGAATTGAGTATACAGAATGCAAACAAACGCTTCCCTACAAGTGAATCGCCTAACCATTCAACACAGTTCTAAAAACTGAATAGAGTGCAGCTTTCACTCAGATGAAAGACGTATGCTTTCCTTCTTAAGAAGTGTTTAAAAACACATTCACAGAGTGAATATACAAAGCCTTATAACTGACGTTGGCTTTTAAACGTGATTTCACTGGAATTTCTGTCAAAAGCAAGACACGAGATTTGCTGTTAAAGAATTGAGTATACAGAATGCAAACAAATGCTTCCCTACATGTGATTCGCCTAACCATTCAACACAGTTCTAAAAACTGAATAGAATGCAGTTTTCACTCAGATGAAAGACGTATGCTTTCCTTCTTAAGAAGTGTTTTCAAAGACATTCACAGAGTGATTGTACAAAGCCTTTTTGCTGATGTTGGCTTTTAAACGTGATTTCACTGGAATGTCTGTCAAACGCAAGATGCGAGATTTGCTGTTAAAGAATTGAGTATACAGAATGCAAACAAACGCTTCCCTACAAGTGAATCGCCTAACCATTCAACACAGTTCTAAAAACTGAATAGAGTGCAGCTTTCAATCAGATGAAAAACGTATGCTTTCCTTCTTAAGAAGTGTTTAAAAACACATTCACAGAGTGATTCTACAAAGCCTTTTTACTGACGTTGGTTTTTAAACGTGATTTCACTGGAATTTCTGTCAAACGCAAGACACGAGATTTGCTGTTAAAGAATTGAGTATACAGAATGCAAACATATGCTTCCCTACAAGTGAATCGCCTAACCATGCAACACAGTTCTAAAAATAGAATAGAATGCAGTTTTCACTCAGATGAATGACGTATGCTTTCCTTCTTAAGAAGTGTTTTCAAAGACATTCACAGAGTGATTCGACAAAGCTTTTTTACTGACGTTGGCTTTTAAACATGATTTCCGTGGAATTTCTGTCAAACGCAAGACGCGAGATTTGCTGTTAAAGAATTGAGTATACAGAATGCAAACAAACGCTTCCCTACAAGTGAATCGCCTAACCATTCAACACAGTACTAAAAACAGAATAGAATGCAGTTTTCACTCAGATGAAAGACATATGCTTTCCTTCTTAAGAAGTGTTTAAAAACACATTCACAGAGTGATTCTACAAAGCCTTTTTACTGACGTTGGCTTTTAAACGTGATTTCACTGGAATTTCTGTCAAACGCAAGATGCGAGATTTGCTGTTAAAGAATTGAGTATACAGAATGTAAACAAACGCTTCCCTACAAGTGAATCGCCTAACCATTCAACACAGTTCTAAAAACTGAATAGAGTGCAGCTTTCACTCAGATGAAAGACATATGCTTTCCTTCTTAAGAAGTGTTTAAAAACACATTCACAGAGTGATTCTACAAAGCCTTTTTACTGACATTGGCTTTTAAACGTGATTTCACTGGAATTTCTGTCAAATGCAAGACGCGAGATTTGCTCTTAAAGAATTGAGTTTAGAGAAAGCAAACAAAGGTGTCCCTACAAGTGAATCGCCTAACCATTCAACACAGTTCTAAAAACTGAATAGAATGCAGTTTTCACTCAGATGAAACACATATGCTTTCCTTCTTAAGAAGTGTTTTCAAAGACATTCACAGAGTGATTCGACAAAGCCTTTTTACTGACGTTGGCTTTTAAACGTGATTTCACTGGAATTTCTGTCAAATGCAAGACGCGAGATTTGCTGTTAAAGAATTAAGTATACAGAATGCAAACAAACGGTTCCCTACAAGTGAATCGCCTAACCATTCAACACAGTACTAAAAACTGAATAGAATGCAGTTTTCACTTAGATGAAAGACGTATGCTTTCCTTCTTAAGAAGTGTTTAAAAAGACATTCACAGTGTGATTCTACAAAGCCTTTTTACTGACGTTGGCTTTTAAACGTGATTTCACCGGAATTTCGGTCAAACGCAAGACGCGAGATTTGCTGGTAAAGAATTGAGTTTATAGAAAGCAAACAAAGGCGTCCCTACAAGTGAATCGCCTAACCATTCAACACAGTTCTAAAAACTGAATAGAATGCAGTTTTCACTCAGATGAAACACATATGCTTTCCTTCTTAAAAGTGTTTCCAAAGACATCCACAGAGTGATTCTACAAAGCCTTTTTACTGACTTTGGCTTTTAAACGTGATTTCACTGGAATTTCTGTCAAACGCAAGACACGAGATTTGCTGTTAAAGAATTGAGTATACAGAATGCAAGCAAATGCTTCCCTACATGTGATTCGCCTAACCATTCAACACAGTTCTAAAAACTGAATAGAATGCAGTTTTCACTCAGATGAAAGACGTATGCTTTCCTTCTTAAGAAGTGTTTTCAAAGACATTCACAGAGTGATTCTACAAAGCCTTTTTACTGATGTTGGCTTTTAAACGTGATTTCACTGGAATTTCTGTCAAACGCAAGATGCGAGATTTGCTGTTAAAGAATTGAGTATACAGAATGCAAACAAACGCTTCCCTACAAGTGAATCGCCTAACCATTCAACACAGTTCTAAAAACTGAATAGAGTGCAGCTTTCTCTCAGATGAAAAACGTCTGCTTTCCTTCTTAAGAAGTGTTTAAAAACACATTCACAGAGTGATTCTACAAAGCCTTTTTACTGACGTTGGTTTTTAAACGTGATTTCACTGGAATTTCTGTCAAACGCAAGACACGAGATTTGCTGTTAAAGAATTGAGTATACAGAATGCAAACATATGCTTCCCTACAAGTGAATCGCCTAACCATGCAACACAGTTCTAAAAACAGAATAGAATGCAGTTTTCACTCAGATGAATGACGTATGCTTTCCTTCTTAAGAAGTGTTTTCAAAGACATTCACAGAGTGATTCGACAAAGCTTTTTTACTGAAGTTGGCTTTTAAACGTGATTTCCTTGGAATTTCTGTCAAACGCAAGACGCGAGATTTGCTGTTAAAGAATTGAGTATACAGAATGCAAACAAACTGTTCCCTACAAGTGAATCGCCTAACCATTCAACACAGTACTAAAAACTGAATAGAATGCAGTTTTCACTCAGATGAAAGACGTATGCTTTCCTTCTTAAGAAGTGTTTAAAAACACATTCACAGAGTGATTCTACAAAGCCTTTTTACTGACGTTGGCTTTTAAACGTGATTTCACTGGAATTTCTGTCAAACGCAAGACGCGAGATTTGCTGTTAAAGAATTAAGTATACAGAATGCAAACAAACGGTTCCCTACAAGTGAATCGCCTAACCATTCAACACAGTACTAAAAACTGAATAGAATACAGTTTTCACTCAGATGAAAGACGTATGCTTTCCTTCTTAAGAAGTGTTTAAAAACACATTCACAGAGTGATTCTACAAAGCCTTTTTACTGACTTTGGCTTTTAAACGTGATTTCACTGGAATTTCTGTCAAACGCAAGATGTGAGATTTGCTGTTAAAGAATTGAGTTTAGAGAAAGCAAACAAAGGCGTCCCTACAAGTGAATCGCCTAACCATTCAACACAGTTCTAAAAACTGAATAGAATGTAGTTTTCACTCAGATGAAACACATATGCTTTCCTTCTTAAGAAGTGTTTCCAAAGACATCCACAGAGTGATTCTACAAAGCCTTTTTACTGACGTTGGCTTTTAAACGTGATTTCACTGGAATTTCTGTCAAACGCAAGACACGAGATTTGCTGTTAAAGAATTGAGTATACAGAATGCAAACCAATGCTTCCCTACATGTGATTCGCCTAACCATTCAACACAGTACTAAAAACTGAATAGAATGCAGTTTTCACTCAGATGAAAGACATATGCTTACCTTCTTAAGAAGTGTTTAAAAACACATTCACAGAGTGATTCTACAAAGCCATTTTACTGAAGTTGGCTTTTCAACGTGATTTCACTGGAAATTCTGTCAAACGCAAGATGCGAGATTTGCTGTTAAAGAATTGAGTATACAGAATGCAAACAAACGCTTCCCTACAAGTGAATCGCCTAACCATTCAACACAGTTCTAAAAACTGAATAGAGTGCAGCTTTCACTCAGATGAAAGACGTATGCTTTCCTTCTTAAGAAGTGTTTAAAAACACATTCACAGAGTGAATATACAAAGCCTTATAACTGACGTTGGCTTTTAAACGTGATTTCACTGGAATTTCTGTCAAAAGCAAGACACGAGATTTGCTGTTAAAGAATTGAGTATACAGAATGCAAACAAATGCTTCCCTACATGTGATTCGCCTAACCATTCAACACAGTTCTAAAAACTGAATAGAATGCAGTTTTCACTCAGATGAAAGACGTATGCTTTCCTTCTTAAGAAGTGTTTTCAAAGACATTCACAGAGTGATTGTACAAAGCCTTTTTGCTGATGTTGGCTTTTAAACGTGATTTCACTGGAATGTCTGTCAAACGCAAGATGCGAGATTTGCTGTTAAAGAATTGAGTATACAGAATGCAAACAAACGCTTCCCTACAAGTGAATCGCCTAACCATTCAACACAGTTCTAAAAACTGAATAGAGTGCAGCTTTCAATCAGATGAAAAACGTATGCTTTCCTTCTTAAGAAGTGTTTAAAAACACATTCACAGAGTGATTCTACAAAGCCTTTTTACTGACGTTGGTTTTTAAACGTGATTTCACTGGAATTTCTGTCAAACGCAAGACACGAGATTTGCTGTTAAAGAATTGAGTATACAGAATGCAAACATATGCTTCCCTACAAGTGAATCGCCTAACCATGCAACACAGTTCTAAAAATAGAATAGAATGCAGTTTTCACTCAGATGAATGACGTATGCTTTCCTTCTTAAGAAGTGTTTTCAAAGACATTCACAGAGTGATTCGACAAAGCTTTTTTACTGACGTTGGCTTTTAAACATGATTTCCGTGGAATTTCTGTCAAACGCAAGACGCGAGATTTGCTGTTAAAGAATTGAGTATACAGAATGCAAACAAACGCTTCCCTACAAGTGAATCGCCTAACCATTCAACACAGTACTAAAAACAGAATAGAATGCAGTTTTCACTCAGATGAAAGACATATGCTTTCCTTCTTAAGAAGTGTTTAAAAACACATTCACAGAGTGATTCTACAAAGCCTTTTTACTGACGTTGGCTTTTAAACGTGATTTCACTGGAATTTCTGTCAAACGCAAGATGCGAGATTTGCTGTTAAAGAATTGAGTATACAGAATGTAAACAAACGCTTCCCTACAAGTGAATCGCCTAACCATTCAACACAGTTCTAAAAACTGAATAGAGTGCAGCTTTCACTCAGATGAAAGACATATGCTTTCCTTCTTAAGAAGTGTTTAAAAACACATTCACAGAGTGATTCTACAAAGCCTTTTTACTGACATTGGCTTTTAAACGTGATTTCACTGGAATTTCTGTCAAATGCAAGACGCGAGATTTGCTCTTAAAGAATTGAGTTTAGAGAAAGCAAACAAAGGTGTCCCTACAAGTGAATCGCCTAACCATTCAACACAGTTCTAAAAACTGAATAGAATGCAGTTTTCACTCAGATGAAACACATATGCTTTCCTTCTTAAGAAGTGTTTCCAAAGACATCCACAGAGTGATTCTACAAAGCCTTTTTACTGATGTTGGCTTTTAAACGTGATTTCACTGGAATTTCTGTCAAACGCAAGACACGAGATTTGCTGTTAAAGAATTGAGTATACAGAATGCAAACAAATGCTTCCCTACATGTCATTCGCCTAACCATTCAACACAGTTCTAAAAACTGAATAGAATGCAGTTTTCACTCAGATGAAAGACATATGCTTTCCTTCTTAAGAAGTGTTTTCAAAGACATTCACAGAGTGATTCTACAAAGCCTTTTTACTGACATTGGCTTTTAAACGTGATTTCACTGGAATTTCTGTCAAACGCAAGATGCGAGATTTGCTGTTAAAGAATTGAGTATACAGAATGCAAACAAACCCTTCCCTACAAGTGAATCGCCTAACCATTCAACACAGTTCTAAAAACTGAATAGAGTGCAGCTTTCACTCAGATGAAAGCCGTATGCTTTCCTTCTTAAGAAGTGTTTAAAAACACATTCACAGAGTGATTCTACAAAGCCTTTTACTGACGTTGGCTTTTACACGTGATTTCACTGGAATTTCTTTCAAATGCAACATGCGAGATTTGCTGTTAAAGAATTGAGTATACAGAATGCAAACAAACGCGTCCCTACAAGTGAATCGCCTAACCATTCAACACAGTACTAAAAACTGAATAGAATGCAGTTTTCACTCAGATGAAAGACGTATGCTTACCTTCTTAAGAAGTGTTTAAAAACACATTCTCAGAGTGATTCTACAAAGCCATTTTACTGACATTGGCTTTTACACGTGATTTCACTGGAATTTCTTTCAAACGCAACATGCGAGATTTGCTGTTAAAGAATTGAGTATACAGAATGCAAACAAACGCGTCCCTACAAGTGAATCGCCTAACCATTCAACACAGTACTAACAACTGAATAGAATGCAGTTTTCACTCAGATGAAAGACGTATGCTTTCCTTCTTAAGAAGTGTTTAAAAACACATTCACAGAGTGAATATACAAAGCCTTATAACTGACGTTGACTTTTATACATGATTTCACTGGAATTTCTGTCACACGCAAGACGCGAGATTTGCTGTTAAAGAATTAAGTATACAGAATGCAAACCAACGGTTCCCTACAAGTGAATCGCCTAACCATTCAACACAGTACTAAAAACTGAATAGAATGCAGTTTTCACTCAGATGAAAGACGTATGCTTTCCTTCTTAAGAAGTGTTTAAAAACACATTCACAGAGTGATTCTACAAAGCCTTTTTACTGACGTTGGCTTTTACACGTGATTTCACTGGAATTTCTTTCAAAAGCAACATGCGAGATTTGCTGTTAAAGAATTGAGTATACAGAATGCAAACAAACGCGTCCCTACAAGTGAATCGCCTAACCATTCAACACAGTTCTAAAAACTGAATAGAATGCAGTTTTTACTCAGATGAAAGACGTATGCTTTCCTTCTTAAGACGTGTTTTCAAAGACATTCACAGAGTGATTCTACAAAGCCTTTTTACTGACGTTGGTTTTTAAACGTGATTTCACTGGAATTTCTGTCAAACGCAAGACAAGAGATTTGCTGTTAAAGAATTGAGTATACAGAATGCAAACAAACGGTTCCCTACAAGTGAATCGCCTAACCATGCAACACAGTTCTAAAAACAGAATAGAATGCAGTTTTCACTCAGATGAATGACGTATGCTATCCTTCTTAAGAAGTGTTTAAAAACACATTCACAGAGTGATTCGACAAAGCCTTTTTACTGACGTTGGCTTTTAAATGTGATTTCACTGGAATTTCTGTCAAATGCAAGACGCGAGATTTGCTGTTAAAGAATTGAGTATACAGAATGCAAACAAAAGCTTCACTACAAGTGAATCGCCTAACCATTCAACACAGTTCTAAAAACTGAATAGAATGAAGTTTTCACTCAGATGAAAGACGTATGCTTTCCTTCTCAAGAAGTGTTTTCCAAGACATTCACAGAGTGATTCTACAAAGCCTTTTTACTGACGTTTGCTTTTAAACGTGATTTCACTGGAATTTCTGTCAAATGCAACACGCGAGATTTGCTGTTAAAGAATTGAGTATACAGAATGCAAAAAAAACGCTTCCCTACAAGTGAATCGCCTAACCATTCAACACAGTACTAAAAACTGAATAGAATGCAGTTTTCACTCAGATGAAAGACGTATGCTTTCCTTCTTAAGAAGTGTTTAAAAACACATTAACAGAGTGAATATACAAAGCCTTTTTACTGAAGTTGGCTTTTAAACGTGATTTCACTGGAATTTCTGTCAAACGCAACACGCGAGATTTGCTGTTAAAGAATTGCGTATACAGAATGCAAACAAACGCGTCCCTACAAGTGAATCGCCTAACCATTCAACACAGTTCTAAAAACTGAATAGAATGCAGTTTTCACTCAGATGATAGACGTATGCTTTCCTTCTTAAGACGTGTTTTCAAAGACATTCACAGAGTGATTCTACAAAGCCTTTTTACTGAAGTTGGCTTTTAAACGTGATTTCACTGGAATTTCTGTCAAACGCAAGACACGAGATTGCTGTTAAAGAATTGAGTATACAGAATGCAAACAAACGCTTCCCTACAAGTGAATCGCCTAGCCATTCAACACAGTTCTAAAAACTGAATAGAATGCAGTTTTCACTTAGATGAAAGACGTATGCTTTCCTTCTTAAGAAGTGTTTAAAAAGACATTCACAGTGTGATTCTACAAAGCCTTTTTACTGACGTTGGTTTTTAAACGTGATTTCACTGGAATTTCTGTCAAACGCAAGACACGAGATTTGCTGTTAAAGAATTGAGTATACAGAATGCAAACATATGCTTCCCTACAAGTGAATCGCCTAACCATGCAACACAGTTCTAAAAACAGAATAGAATGCAGTTTTCACTCAGATGAATGACGTATGCTTTCCTTCTTAAGAAGTGTTTTCAAAGACATTCACAGAGTGATTCGACAAAGCTTTTTTACTGAAGTTGGCTTTTAAACGTGATTTCCTTGGAATTTCTGTCAAACGCAAGACGCGAGATTTGCTGTTAAAGAATTGAGTATACAGAATGCAAACAAACTGTTCCCTACAAGTGAATCGCCTAACCATTCAACACAGTACTAAAAAATGAATAGAATGCAGTTTTCACTCAGATGAAAGACGTATGCTTTCCTTCTTAAGAAGTGTTTAAAAACACATTCACAGAGTGATTCTACAAAGCCTTTTTACTGACGTTGGCTTTTAAACGTGATTTCACTGGAATTTCTGTCAAACGCAAGACGCGAGATTTGCTGTTAAAGAATTAAGTATACAGAATGCAAACAAACGGTTCCCTACAAGTGAATCGCCTAACCATTCAACACAGTACTAAAAACTGAATAGAATACAGTTTTCACTCAGATGAAAGACGTATGCTTTCCTTCTTAAGAAGTGTTTAAAAACACATTCACAGAGTGATTCTACAAAGCCTTTTTACTGACTTTGGCTTTTAAACGTGATTTCACTGGAATTTCTGTCAAACGCAAGATGTGAGATTTGCTGTTAAAGAATTGAGTTTAGAGAAAGCAAACAAAGGCGTCCCTACAAGTGAATCGCCTAACCATTCAACACAGTTCTAAAAACTGAATAGAATGTAGTTTTCACTCAGATGAAACACATATGCTTTCCTTCTTAAGAAGTGTTTCCAAAGACATCCACAGAGTGATTCTACAAAGCCTTTTTACTGACGTTGGCTTTTAAACGTGATTTCACTGGAATTTCTGTCAAACGCAAGACACGAGATTTGCTGTTAAAGAATTGAGTATACAGAATGCAAACCAATGCTTCCCTACATGTGATTCGCCTAACCATTCAACACAGTACTAAAAACTGAATAGAATGCAGTTTTCACTCAGATGAAAGACATATGCTTACCTTCTTAAGAAGTGTTTAAAAACACATTCACAGAGTGATTCTACAAAGCCATTTTACTGAAGTTGGCTTTTCAACGTGATTTCACTGGAAATTCTGTCAAACGCAAGATGCGAGATTTGCTGTTAAAGAATTGAGTATACAGAATGCAAACAAACGCTTCCCTACAAGTGAATCGCCTAACCATTCAACACAGTTCTAAAAACTGAATAGAGTGCAGCTTTCACTCAGATGAAAGACGTATGCTTTCCTTCTTAAGAAGTGTTTAAAAACACATTCACAGAGTGAATATACAAAGCCTTATAACTGACGTTGGCTTTTAAACGTGATTTCACTGGAATTTCTGTCAAAAGCAAGACACGAGATTTGCTGTTAAAGAATTGAGTATACAGAATGCAAACAAATGCTTCCCTACATGTGATTCGCCTAACCATTCAACACAGTTCTAAAAACTGAATAGAATGCAGTTTTCACTCAGATGAAAGACGTATGCTTTCCTTCTTAAGAAGTGTTTTCAAAGACATTCACAGAGTGATTCTACAAAGCCTTTTTGCTGATGTTGGCTTTTAAACGTGATTTCACTGGAATGTCTGTCAAACGCAAGATGCGAGATTTGCTGTTAAAGAATTGAGTATACAGAATGCAAACAAACGCTTCCCTACAAGTGAATCGCCTAACCATTCAACACAGTTCTAAAAACTGAATAGAGTGCAGCTTTCAATCAGATGAAAAACGTATGCTTTCCTTCTTAAGAAGTGTTTAAAAACACATTCACAGAGTGATTCTACAAAGCCTTTTTACTGACGTTGGTTTTTAAACGTGATTTCACTGGAATTTCTGTCAAACGCAAGACACGAGATTTGCTGTTAAAGAATTGAGTATACAGAATGCAAACATATGCTTCCCTACAAGTGAATCGCCTAACCATGCAACACAGTTCTAAAAATAGAATAGAATGCAGTTTTCACTCAGATGAATGACGTATGCTTTCCTTCTTAAGAAGTGTTTTCAAAGACATTCACAGAGTGATTCGACAAAGCTTTTTTACTGACATTGGCTTTTAAACATGATTTCCGTGGAATTTCTGTCAAACGCAAGACGCGAGATTTGCTGTTAAAGAATTGAGTATACAGAATGCAAACAAACGCTTCCCTACAAGTGAATCGCCTAACCATTCAACACAGTACTAAAAACAGAATAGAATGCAGTTTTCACTCAGATGAAAGACATATGCTTTCCTTCTTAAGAAGTGTTTAAAAACACATTCACAGAGTGATTCTACAAAGCCTTTTTACTGACGTTGGCTTTTAAACGTGATTTCACTGGAATTTCTGTCAAACGCAAGACGCGAGATTTGCTGTTAAAGAATTAAGTATACAGAATGCAAACAAACGGTTCCCTACAATTGAATCGCCTAACCATTCAACACAGTACTAAAAACTGAATAGAATACAGTTTTCACTCAGATGAAAGACGTATGCTTTCCTTCTTAAGAAGTGTTTTAAAACACATTCACAGAGTGATTCTACAAAGCCTTTTTACTGACGTTGGCTTTTAAACGTGATTTCACTGGAATTTCTGTCAAACGCAAGACGCGAGATTTGCTGTTAAAGAATTGAGTATACAGAATGTAAACAAACGCTTCCCTACAAGTGAATCGCCTAACCATTCAACACAGTTCTAAAAACTGAATAGAGTGCAGCTTTCACTCAGATGAAAGACATATGCTTTCCTTCTTAAGAAGTGTTTAAAAACACATTCACAGAGTGATTCTACAAAGCCATTTTACTGACGTTGGCTTTTAAACGTGATTTCACTGGAATTTCTGTCAAATGCAAGACGCGAGATTTGCTCTTAAAGAATTGAGTTTAGAGAAAGCAAACAAAGGTGTCCCTACAAGTGAATCGCCTAACCATTCAACACAGTTCTAAAAACTGAATAGAATGCAGTTTTCACTCAGATGAAACACATATGCTTTCCTTCTTAAGAAGTGTTTCCAAAGACATCCACAGAGTGATTCTACAAAGCCTTTTTACTGATGTTGGCTTTTAAACGTGATTTCACTGGAATTTCTGTCAAACGCAAGACACGAGATTTGCTGTTAAAGAATTGAGTATACAGAATGCAAACAAATGCTTCCCTACATGTCATTCGCCTAACCATTCAACACAGTTCTAAAAACTGAATAGAATGCAGTTTTCACTCAGATGAAAGACATATGCTTTCCTTCTTAAGAAGTGTTTTCAAAGACATTCACAGAGTGATTCTACAAAGCCTTTTTACTGACATTGGCTTTTAAACGTGATTTCACTGGAATTTCTGTCAAACGCAAGATGCGAGATTTGCTGTTAAAGAATTGAGTATACAGAATGCAAACAAACCCTTCCCTACAAGTGAATCGCCTAACCATTCAACACAGTTCTAAAAACTGAATAGAGTGCAGCTTTCACTCAGATGAAAGCCGTATGCTTTCCTTCTTAAGAAGTGTTTAAAAACACATTCACAGAGTGATTCTACAAAGCCTTTTACTGATGTTGGCTTTTACACGTGATTTCACTGGAATTTCTTTCAAATGCAACATGCGAGATTTGCTGTTAAAGAATTGAGTATACAGAATGCAAACAAACGCGTCCCTACAAGTGAATCGCCTAACCATTCAACACAGTACTAAAAACTGAATAGAATGCAGTTTTCACTCAGATGAAAGACGTATGCTTACCTTCTTAAGAAGTGTTTAAAAACACATTCTCAGAGTGATTCTACAAAGCCATTTTACTGACATTGGCTTTTACACGTGATTTCACTGGAATTTCTTTCAAACGCAACATGCGAGATTTGCTGTTAAAGAATTGAGTATACAGAATGCAAACAAACGCGTCCCTACAAGTGAATCGCCTAACCATTCAACACAGTACTAACAACTGAATAGAATGCAGTTTTCACTCAGATGAAAGACGTATGCTTTCCTTCTTAAGAAGTGTTTAAAAACACATTCACAGAGTGAATATACAAAGCCTTATAACTGACGTTGACTTTTATACATGATTTCACTGGAATTTCTGTCACACGCAAGACGCGAGATTTGCTGTTAAAGAATTAAGTATACAGAATGCAAACCAACGGTTCCCTACAAGTGAATCGCCTAACCATTCAACACAGTACTAAAAACTGAATAGAATGCAGTTTTCACTCAGATGAAAGACGTATGCTTTCCTTCTTAAGACGTGTTTTCAAAGACATTCACAGAGTGATTCTACAAAGCCTTTTTACTGACGTTGGTTTTTAAACGTGATTTCACTGGAATTTCTGTCAAACGCAAGACAAGAGATTTGCTGTTAAAGAATTGAGTATACAGAATGCAAACAAACGGTTCCCTACAAGTGAATCGCCTAACCATGCAACACAGTTCTAAAAACAGAATAGAATGCAGTTTTCACTCAGATGAATGACGTATGCTATCCTTCTTAAGAAGTGTTTAAAAACACATTCACAGAGTGATTCGACAAAGCCTTTTTACTGACGTTGG
This sequence comes from Phyllotis vaccarum, assembly GCA_033318265.1. Classification (NCBI taxonomy): domain Eukaryota; kingdom Metazoa; phylum Chordata; class Mammalia; order Rodentia; family Cricetidae; genus Phyllotis; species Phyllotis vaccarum. Next base: position 1,705,988 of record JARWLC010000049.1, read on the forward strand.
CTTTTAAATGTGATTTCACTGGAATTTCTGTCAAATGCAAGACGCGAGATTTGCTGTTAAAGAATTGAGTATACAGAATGCAAACAAAAGCTTCACTACAAGTGAATCGCCTAACCATTCAACACAGTTCTAAAAACTGAATAGAATGAAGTTTTCACTCAGATGAAAGACGTATGCTTTCCTTCTTAAGAAGTGTTTTCAAAGACATTCACAGAGTGATTCTACAAAGCCTTTTTACTGACGTTTGCTTTTAAACGTGATTTCACTGGAATTTCTGTCAAATGCAACACGCGAGATTTGCTGTTAAAGAATTGAGTATACAGAATGCAAAAAAACGCTTCCCTACAAGTGAATCGCCTAACCATTCAACACAGTACTAAAAACTGAATAGAATGCAGTTTTCACTCAGATGAAAGACGTATGCTTTCCTTCTTAAGAAGTGTTTAAAAACACATTAACAGAGTGAATATACAAAGCCTTTTTACTGAAGTTGGCTTTTAAACGTGATTTCACTGGAATTTCTGTCAAACGCAACACGCGAGATTTGCTGTTAAAGAATTGCGTATACAGAATGCAAACAAACGCGTCCCTACAAGTGAATCGCCTAACCATTCAACACAGTTCTAAAAACTGAATAGAATGCAGTTTTCACTCAGATGATAGACGTATGCTTTCCTTCTTAAGACGTGTTTTCAAAGACATTCACAGAGTGATTCTACAAAGCCTTTTTACTGAAGTTGGCTTTTAAACGTGATTTCACTGGAATTTCTGTCAAACGCAAGACACGAGATTGCTGTTAAAGAATTGAGTATACAGAATGCAAACAAACGCTTCCCTACAAGTGAATCGCCTAGCCATTCAACACAGTTCTAAAAACTGAATAGAATGCAGTTTTCACTCAGATGAATGACGTATGCTTTCCTTCTTAAGAAGTGTTTTCAAAGACATTCACAGAGTGATTCGACAAAGCCTTTTTACTGACGTTGGCTTTTAAACGTGATTTCACTGGAATTTCTGTCAAATGCAAGACGCGAGATTTGCTGTTAAAGAATTAAGTATACAGAATGCAAACAAACGGTTCCCTACAAGTGAATCGCCTAACCATTCAACACAGTACTAAAAACTGAATAATGCAGTTTTCACTTAGATGAAAGACGTATGCTTTCCTTCTTAAGAAGTGTTTAAAAAGACATTCACAGTGTGATTCTACAAAGCCTTTTTACTGACGTTGGCTTTTAAACGTGATTTCACCGGAATTTCGGTCAAACGCAAGACGCGAGATTTGCTGGTAAAGAATTGAGTTTATAGAAAGCAAACAAAGGCGTCCCTACAAGTGAATCGCCTAACCATTCAACACAGTTCTAAAAACTGAATAGAATGCAGTTTTCACTCAGATGAAACACATATGCTTTCCTTCTTAAAAGTGTTTCCAAAGACATCCACAGAGTGATTCTACAAAGCCTTTTTACTGACTTTGGCTTTTAAACGTGATTTCACTGGAATTTCTGTCAAACGCAAGACACGAGATTTGCTGTTAAAGAATTGAGTATACAGAATGCAAGCAAATGCTTCCCTACATGTGATTCGCCTAACCATTCAACACAGTTCTAAAAACTGAATAGAATGCAGTTTTCACTCAGATGAAAGACGTATGCTTTCCTTCTTAAGAAGTGTTTTCAAAGACATTCACAGAGTGATTCTACAAAGCCTTTTTACTGATGTTGGCTTTTAAACGTGATTTCACTGGAATTTCTGTCAAACGCAAGATGCGAGATTTGCTGTTAAAGAATTGAGTATACAGAATGCAAACAAACGCTTCCCTACAAGTGAATCGCCTAACCATTCAACACAGTTCTAAAAACTGAATAGAGTGCAGCTTTCACTCAGATGAAAAACGTCTGCTTTCCTTCTTAAGAAGTGTTTAAAAACACATTCACAGAGTGATTCTACAAAGCCTTTTTACTGACGTTGGTTTTTAAACGTGATTTCACTGGAATTTCTGTCAAACGCAAGACACGAGATTTGCTGTTAAAGAATTGAGTATACAGAATGCAAACATATGCTTCCCTACAAGTGAATCGCCTAACCATGCAACACAGTTCTAAAAACAGAATAGAATGCAGTTTTCACTCAGATGAATGACGTATGCTTTCCTTCTTAAGAAGTGTTTTCAAAGACATTCACAGAGTGATTCGACAAAGCTTTTTTACTGAAGTTGGCTTTTAAACGTGATTTCCTTGGAATTTCTGTCAAACGCAAGACGCGAGATTTGCTGTTAAAGAATTGAGTATACAGAATGCAAACAAACTGTTCCCTACAAGTGAATCGCCTAACCATTCAACACAGTACTAAAAACTGAATAGAATGCAGTTTTCACTCAGATGAAAGACGTATGCTTTCCTTCTTAAGAAGTGTTTAAAAACACATTCACAGAGTGATTCTACAAAGCCTTTTTACTGACGTTGGCTTTTAAACGTGATTTCACTGGAATTTCTGTCAAACGCAAGACGCGAGATTTGCTGTTAAAGAATTAAGTATACAGAATGCAAACAAACGGTTCCCTACAAGTGAATCGCCTAACCATTCAACACAGTACTAAAAACTGAATAGAATACAGTTTTCACTCAGATGAAAGACGTATGCTTTCCTTCTTAAGAAGTGTTTAAAAACACATTCACAGAGTGATTCTACAAAGCCTTTTTACTGACTTTGGCTTTTAAACGTGATTTCACTGGAATTTCTGTCAAACGCAAGATGTGAGATTTGCTGTTAAAGAATTGAGTTTAGAGAAAGCAAACAAAGGCGTCCCTACAAGTGAATCGCCTAACCATTCAACACAGTTCTAAAAACTGAATAGAATGTAGTTTTCACTCAGATGAAACACATATGCTTTCCTTCTTAAGAAGTGTTTCCAAAGACATCCACAGAGTGATTCTACAAAGCCTTTTTACTGACGTTGGCTTTTAAACGTGATTTCACTGGAATTTCTGTCAAACGCAAGACACGAGATTTGCTGTTAAAGAATTGAGTATACAGAATGCAAACCAATGCTTCCCTACATGTGATTCGCCTAACCATTCAACACAGTACTAAAAACTGAATAGAATGCAGTTTTCACTCAGATGAAAGACATATGCTTACCTTCTTAAGAAGTGTTTAAAAACACATTCACAGAGTGATTCTACAAAGCCATTTTACTGAAGTTGGCTTTTCAACGTGATTTCACTGGAAATTCTGTCAAACGCAAGATGCGAGATTTGCTGTTAAAGAATTGAGTATACAGAATGCAAACAAACGCTTCCCTACAAGTGAATCGCCTAACCATTCAACACAGTTCTAAAAACTGAATAGAGTGCAGCTTTCACTCAGATGAAAGACGTATGCTTTCCTTCTTAAGAAGTGTTTAAAAACACATTCACAGAGTGAATATACAAAGCCTTATAACTGACGTTGGCTTTTAAACGTGATTTCACTGGAATTTCTGTCAAAAGCAAGACACGAGATTTGCTGTTAAAGAATTGAGTATACAGAATGCAAACAAATGCTTCCCTACATGTGATTCGCCTAACCATTCAACACAGTTCTAAAAACTGAATAGAATGCAGTTTTCACTCAGATGAAAGACGTATGCTTTCCTTCTTAAGAAGTGTTTTCAAAGACATTCACAGAGTGATTCTACAAAGCCTTTTTGCTGATGTTGGCTTTTAAACGTGATTTCACTGGAATGTCTGTCAAACGCAAGATGCGAGATTTGCTGTTAAAGAATTGAGTATACAGAATGCAAACAAACGCTTCCCTACAAGTGAATCGCCTAACCATTCAACACAGTTCTAAAAACTGAATAGAGTGCAGCTTTCAATCAGATGAAAAACGTATGCTTTCCTTCTTAAGAAGTGTTTAAAAACACATTCACAGAGTGATTCTACAAAGCCTTTTTACTGACGTTGGTTTTTAAACGTGATTTCACTGGAATTTCTGTCAAACGCAAGACACGAGATTTGCTGTTAAAGAATTGAGTATACAGAATGCAAACATATGCTTCCCTACAAGTGAATCGCCTAACCATGCAACACAGTTCTAAAAATAGAATAGAATGCAGTTTTCACTCAGATGAATGACGTATGCTTTCCTTCTTAAGAAGTGTTTTCAAAGACATTCACAGAGTGATTCGACAAAGCTTTTTTACTGACGTTGGCTTTTAAACATGATTTCCGTGGAATTTCTGTCAAACGCAAGACGCGAGATTTGCTGTTAAAGAATTGAGTATACAGAATGCAAACAAACGCTTCCCTACAAGTGAATCGCCTAACCATTCAACACAGTACTAAAAACAGAATAGAATGCAGTTTTCACTCAGATGAAAGACATATGCTTTCCTTCTTAAGAAGTGTTTAAAAACACATTCACAGAGTGATTCTACAAAGCCTTTTTACTGACGTTGGCTTTTAAACGTGATTTCACTGGAATTTCTGTCAAACGCAAGACGCGAGATTTGCTGTTAAAGAATTAAGTATACAGAATGCAAACAAACGGTTCCCTACAATTGAATCGCCTAACCATTCAACACAGTACTAAAAACTGAATAGAATACAGTTTTCACTCAGATGAAAGACGTATGCTTTCCTTCTTAAGAAGTGTTTTAAAACACATTCACAGAGTGATTCTACAAAGCCTTTTTACTGACGTTGGCTTTTAAACGTGATTTCACTGGAATTTCTGTCAAACGCAAGACGCGAGATTTGCTGTTAAAGAATTGAGTATACAGAATGTAAACAAACGCTTCCCTACAAGTGAATCGCCTAACCATTCAACACAGTTCTAAAAACTGAATAGAGTGCAGCTTTCACTCAGATGAAAGACATATGCTTTCCTTCTTAAGAAGTGTTTAAAAACACATTCACAGAGTGATTCTACAAAGCCTTTTTACTGACGTTGGCTTTTAAACGTGATTTCACTGGAATTTCTGTCAAATGCAAGACGCGAGATTTGCTCTTAAAGAATTGAGTTTAGAGAAAGCAAACAAAGGTGTCCCTACAAGTGAATCGCCTAACCATTCAACACAGTTCTAAAAACTGAATAGAATGCAGTTTTCACTCAGATGAAACACATATGCTTTCCTTCTTAAGAAGTGTTTCCAAAGACATCCACAGAGTGATTCTACAAAGCCTTTTTACTGATGTTGGCTTTTAAACGTGATTTCACTGGAATTTCTGTCAAACGCAAGACACGAGATTTGCTGTTAAAGAATTGAGTATACAGAATGCAAACAAATGCTTCCCTACATGTCATTCGCCTAACCATTCAACACAGTTCTAAAAACTGAATAGAATGCAGTTTTCACTCAGATGAAAGACATATGCTTTCCTTCTTAAGAAGTGTTTTCAAAGACATTCACAGAGTGATTCTACAAAGCCTTTTTACTGACATTGGCTTTTAAACGTGATTTCACTGGAATTTCTGTCAAACGCAAGATGCGAGATTTGCTGTTAAAGAATTGAGTATACAGAATGCAAACAAACCCTTCCCTACAAGTGAATCGCCTAACCATTCAACACAGTTCTAAAAACTGAATAGAGTGCAGCTTTCACTCAGATGAAAGCCGTATGCTTTCCTTCTTAAGAAGTGTTTAAAAACACATTCACAGAGTGATTCTACAAAGCCTTTTACTGACGTTGGCTTTTACACGTGATTTCACTGGAATTTCTTTCAAATGCAACATGCGAGATTTGCTGTTAAAGAATTGAGTATACAGAATGCAAACAAACGCGTCCCTACAAGTGAATCGCCTAACCATTCAACACAGTACTAAAAACTGAATAGAATGCAGTTTTCACTCAGATGAAAGACGTATGCTTACCTTCTTAAGAAGTGTTTAAAAACACATTCTCAGAGTGATTCTACAAAGCCATTTTACTGACATTGGCTTTTACACGTGATTTCACTGGAATTTCTTTCAAACGCAACATGCGAGATTTGCTGTTAAAGAATTGAGTATACAGAATGCAAACAAACGCGTCCCTACAAGTGAATCGCCTAACCATTCAACACAGTACTAACAACTGAATAGAATGCAGTTTTCACTCAGATGAAAGACGTATGCTTTCCTTCTTAAGAAGTGTTTAAAAACACATTCACAGAGTGAATATACAAAGCCTTATAACTGACGTTGACTTTTATACATGATTTCACTGGAATTTCTGTCACACGCAAGACGCGAGATTTGCTGTTAAAGAATTAAGTATACAGAATGCAAACCAACGGTTCCCTACAAGTGAATCGCATAACCATTCAACACAGTACTAAAAACTGAATAGAATGCAGTTTTCACTCAGATGAAAGACGTATGCTTTCCTTCTTAAGAAGTGTTTAAAAACACATTCACAGAGTGATTCTACAAAGCCTTTTTACTGACGTTGGCTTTTACACGTGATTTCACTGGAATTTCTTTCAAAAGCAACATGCGAGATTTGCTGTTAAAGAATTGAGTATACAGAATGCAAACAAACGCGTCCCTACAAGTGAATCACCTAACCATTCAACACAGTTCTAAAAACTGAATAGAATGCAGTTTTCACTCAGATGAAAGACGTATGCTTTCCTTCTTAAGACGTGTTTTCAAAGACATTCACAGAGTGATTCTACAAAGCCTTTTTACTGACGTTGGTTTTTAAACGTGATTTCACTGGAATTTCTGTCAAACGCAAGACAAGAGATTTGCTGTTAAAGAATTGAGTATACAGAATGCAAACAAACGGTTCCCTACAAGTGAATCGCCTAACCATGCAACACAGTTCTAAAAACAGAATAGAATGCAGTTTTCACTCAGATGAATGACGTATGCTATCCTTCTTAAGAAGTGTTTAAAAACACATTCACAGAGTGATTCGACAAAGCCTTTTTACTGACGTTGGCTTTTAAATGTGATTTCACTGGAATTTCTGTCAAATGCAAGACGCGAGATTTGCTGTTAAAGAATTGAGTATACAGAATGCAAACAAAAGCTTCACTACAAGTGAATCGCCTAACCATTCAACACAGTTCTAAAAACTGAATAGAATGAAGTTTTCACTCAGATGAAAGACGTATGCTTTCCTTCTTAAGAAGTGTTTTCAAAGACATTCACAGAGTGATTCTACAAAGCCTTTTTACTGACGTTTGCTTTTAAACGTGATTTCACTGGAATTTCTGTCAAATGCAACACGCGAGATTTGCTGTTAAAGAATTGAGTATACAGAATGCAAAAAAACGCTTCCCTACAAGTGAATCGCCTAACCATTCAACACAGTACTAAAAACTGAATAGAATGCAGTTTTCACTCAGATGAAAGACGTATGCTTTCCTTCTTAAGAAGTGTTTAAAAACACATTAACAGAGTGAATATACAAAGCCTTTTTACTGAAGTTGGCTTTTAAACGTGATTTCACTGGAATTTCTGTCAAACGCAACACGCGAGATTTGCTGTTAAAGAATTGCGTATACAGAATGCAAACAAACGCGTCCCTACAAGTGAATCGCCTAACCATTCAACACAGTTCTAAAAACTGAATAGAATGCAGTTTTCACTCAGATGATAGACGTATGCTTTCCTTCTTAAGACGTGTTTTCAAAGACATTCACAGAGTGATTCTACAAAGCCTTTTTACTGAAGTTGGCTTTTAAACGTGATTTCACTGGAATTTCTGTCAAACGCAAGACACGAGATTGCTGTTAAAGAATTGAGTATACAGAATGCAAACAAACGCTTCCCTACAAGTGAATCGCCTAGCCATTCAACACAGTTCTAAAAACTGAATAGAATGCAGTTTTCACTCAGATGAATGACGTATGCTTTCCTTCTTAAGAAGTGTTTTCAAAGACATTCACAGAGTGATTCGACAAAGCCTTTTTACTGACGTTGGCTTTTAAACGTGATTTCACTGGAATTTCTGTCAAACGCAAGACGCGAGATTTGCTGTTAAAGAATTAAGTATACAGAATGCAAACAAACGGTTCCCTACAAGTGAATCGCCTAACCATTCAACACAGTACTAAAAACTGAATAGAATGCAGTTTTCACTTAGATGAAAGACGTATGCTTTCCTTCTTAAGAAGTGTTTAAAAACACATTCACAGTGTGATTCTACAAAGCCTTTTTACTGACGTTGGCTTTTAAACGTGATTTCACCGGAATTTCGGTCAAACGCAAGACGCGAGATTTGCTGTTAAAGAATTGAGTTTAGAGAAAGCAAACAAAGGCGTCCCTACAAGTGAATCGCCTAACCATTCAACACAGTTCTAAAAACTGAATAGAATGCAGTTTTCACTCAGATGAAACACATATGCTTTCCTTCTTAAAAGTGTTTTCAAAGACATTCACAGAGTGATTCTACAAAGCCTTTTTACTGATGTTGGCTTTTAAACGTGATTTCACTGGAATTTCTGTCAAACGCAAGATGCGAGATTTGCTGTTAAAGAATTGAGTATACAGAATGCAAACAAACGCTTCCCTACAAGTGAATCGCCTAACCATTCAACACAGTTCTAAAAACTGAATAGAGTGCAGCTTTCACTCAGATGAAAAACGTCTGCTTTCCTTCTTAAGAAGTGTTTAAAAACACATTCACAGAGTGATTCTACAAAGCCTTTTTACTGACGTTGGTTTTTAAACGTGATTTCACTGGAATTTCTGTCAAACGCAAGACACGAGATTTGCTGTTAAAGAATTGAGTATACAGAATGCAAACATATGCTTCCCTACAAGTGAATCGCCTAACCATGCAACACAGTTCTAAAAACAGAATAGAATGCAGTTTTCACTCAGATGAATGACGTATGCTTTCCTTCTTAAGAAGTGTTTTCAAAGACATCCACAGAGTGATTCTACAAAGCCTTTTTACTGACGTTGGCTTTTAAACGTGATTTCACTGGAATTTCTGTCAAACGCAAGACACGAGATTTGCTGTTAAAGAATTGAGTATACAGAATGCAAACCAATGCTTCCCTACATGTGATTCGCCTAACCATTCAACACAGTACTAAAAACTGAATAGAATGCAGTTTTCACTCAGATGAAAGACATATGCTTACCTTCTTAAGAAGTGTTTAAAAACACATTCACAGAGTGATTCTACAAAGCCATTTTACTGAAGTTGGCTTTTCAACGTGATTTCACTGGAAATTCTGTCAAAGGCAAGATGCGAGATTTGCTGTTAAAGAATTGAGTATACAGAATGCAAACAAACGCTTCCCTACAAGAGAATCGCCTAACCATTCAACACAGTTCTAAAAACTGAATAGAGTGCAGCTTTCACTCAGATGAAAGACGTATGCTTTCCTTCTTAAGAAGTGTTTAAAAACACATTCACAGAGTGAATATACAAAGCCTTATAACTGACGTTGGCTTTTAAACGTGATTTCACTGGAATTTCTGTCAAAAGCAAGACACGAGATTTGCTGTTAAAGAATTGAGTATCCAGAATGCAAACAAATGCTTCCCTACATGTGATTCGCCTAACCATTCAACACAATTCTAAAAACTGAATAGAATGCAGTTTTCACTCAGATGAAAGACGTATGCTTTCCTTCTTAAGAAGTGTTTTCAAAGACATTCACAGAGTGATTCTACAAAGCCTTTTTGCTGATGTTGGCTTTTAAACGTGATTTCACTGGAATTTCTGTCAAACGCAAGATGCGAGATTTGCTGTTAAAGAATTGAGTATACAGAATGCAAACATATGCTTCCCTACAAGTGAATCGCCTAACCATGCAACACAGTTCTAAAAATAGAATAGAATGCAGTTTTCACTCAGATGAATGACGTATGCTTTCCTTCTTAAGAAGTGTTTTCAAAGACATTCACAGAGTGATTCGACAAAGCTTTTTTACTGACGTTGGCTTTTAAACATGATTTCCGTGGAATTTCTGTCAAACGCAAGACGCGAGATTTGCTGTTAAAGAATTGAGTATACAGAATGCAAACAAACGCTTCCCTACAAGTGAATCGCCTAACCATTCAACACAGTACTAAAAACAGAATAGAATGCAGTTTTCACTCAGATGAAAGACATATGCTTTCCTTCTTAAGAAGTGTTTAAAAACACATTCACAGAGTGATTCTACAAAGCCTTTTTACTGACATTGGCTTTTAAACGTGATTTCACTGGAATTTCTGTCAAACGCAAGACGCGAGATTTGCTGTTAAAGAATTAAGTATACAGAATGCAAACAAACGGTTCCCTACAATTGAATCGCCTAACCATTCAACACAGTACTAAAAACTGAATAGAATACAGTTTTCACTCAGATGAAAGACGTATGCTTTCCTTCTTAAGAAGTGTTTTAAAACACATTCACAGAGTGATTCTACAAAGCCTTTTTACTGACGTTGGCTTTTAAACGTGATTTCACTGGAATTTCTGTCAAACGCAAGACGCGAGATTTGCTGTTAAAGAATTGAGTTTAGAGAAAGCAAACAAAGGCGTCCCTACAAGTGAATTGCCTAACCATTCAACACAGTTCTAAAAACTGAATAGAATGTAGTTTTCACTCAGATGAAACACATATGCTTTCCTTCTTAAGAAGTGTTTCCAAAGACATCCACAGAGTGATTCTACAAAGCCTTTTTACTGACGTTGGCTTTTAAACGTGATTTCACTGGAATTTCTGTCAAATGCAAGACACGAGATTTGCTGTTAAAGAATTGAGTATACAGAACGCAAACAAATGCTTCCCTACATGTGATTCGCCTAACCATTCAACACAGTTCTAAAAACTGAATAGAATGCAGTTTTCACTCAGATGAAAGACATATGCTTTCCTTCTTAAGAAGTGTTTTCAAAGACATTCACAGAGTGATTCTACAAAGCCTTTTTACTGAAGTTGGCTTTTAAACGTGATTTCACTGGAATTTCTGTCAAATGCAAGATGCGAGATTTGCTGTTAAAAATTGAGTATACAGAATGCAAACAAATGCTTCCCTACAAGTGAATCGCCTAACCATTCAACACAGTACTAAAAACTGAATAGAATGCAGTTTTCACTCAGATGAAAGACATATGCTTACCTTCTTAAGAAGTGTTTAAAAACACATTCACAGAGTGATTCTACAAAGCCATTTTACTGAAGTTGGCTTTTAAACGTGATTTCACTGGAATTTCTGTCAAACGCAAGATGCGAGATTTGCTGTTAAAGAATTGAGTATACAGAATGCAAACAAACGCTTCCCTACAAGTGAATCGCCTAACCATTCAACATAGTTCTAAAAACTGAATAGAGTGCAGCTTTCACTCAGATGTAAGACGTATGCTTTCCTTCTTAAGAAGTGTTTAAAAACACATTCACAGAGTGATTCTACAAAGCCTTTTTACTGACGTTGGCTTTTAAACGTGATTTCACTGGAATTTCTTTCAAACGCAACATGCGAGATTTGCTGTTAAAGAATTGAGTTTAGAGAAAGCAAACAAACGCGTCCCTACAAGTGAATCGCCTAACCATTCAACAGAGTTCTAAAAACTGAATAGAATGCAGCTTTCACTCAGATGAAACACATATGCTTTCCTTCTTAAGAAGTGTTTCCAAAGACATTCACAGAGTGATTCTACAAAGACTTTTTACTGAAGTTGGCTTTTAAACGTGATTTCACTGGAATTTCTGTCAAAGCAAGACACAAGATTTGCTGTTAAAGAATTGAGTATACAGAATGCAAACAAATGCTTTACTACAAGTGAATCGCCTAACCATTCAACACAGTTCTAAAAACTGAATAGAATGCAGTTTTCACTCAGATGAAAGACGTATGCTTTCCTTCTTAAGAAGTGTTTTCAAAGACATTCACAGAGTGATTCTACAAAGCCTTTTTACTGACGTTTGCCTTTAAACGTGATTTCACAGGAATTTCTGTCAAACACAACATGCGAGATTTGCTGTTAAAGAATTGAGTATACAGAATGCAAAAAAAACGCTTCCCTACAAGTTAATCGCCTAACCATTCAACACAGTACTAAAAACTGAATAGAATGCAGTTTTCACTCAGATGAAAGACGTATGCTTTCCTTCTTAAGAAGTGTTTAAAAACACATTTTCACAGAGTGAATATACAAAGCCTTATAACTGACGTTGGCTTTTAAACGTGATTTCACTGGAATTTCTGTCAAAAGCAAGACACGAGATTTGCTGTTAAAGAATTGAGTATACAGAATGCAAACAAATGCTTCCCTACATGTGATTCGCCTAACCATTCAACACAGTTCTAAAAACTGAATAGAATGCAGTTTTCACTCAGATGAAAGACGTATGCTTTCCTTCTTAAGAAGTGTTTTCAAAGACATTCACAGAGTGATTCTACAAAGCCTTTTTTCTGATGTTGGCTTTTAAACGTGATTTCACTGGAATTTCTGTCAAACGCAAGATGCGAGATTTGCTGTTAAAGAATTGAGTATACAGAATGCAAACAAACGCTTCCCTACAAGTGAATCGCCTAACCATTCAACATAGTTCTAAAAACTGAATAGAGTGCAGCTTTCACTCAGATGTAAGACGTATGCTTTCCTTCTTAAGAAGTGTTTAAAAACACATTCACAGAGTGATTCTACAAAGCCTTTTTACTGACGTTGGCTTTTAAACGTGATTTCACTGGAATTTCTTTCAAACGCAACATGCGAGATTTGCTGTTAAAGAATTGAGTTTAGAGAAAGCAAACAAACGCGTCCCTACAAGTGAATCGCCTAACCATTCAACACAGTTCTAAAAACTGAATAGAATGCAGCTTTCACTCAGATGAAACACATATGCTTTCCTTCTTAAGAAGTGTTTCCAAAGACTTTCACAGAGTGATTCTACAAAGACTTTTTACTGACGTTGGCTTTTAAACGTGATTTCACTGGAATTTCTGTCAAAGCAAGACACAAGATTTGCTGTTAAAGAATTGAGTATACAGAATGCAAACAAATGCTTTACTACAAGTGAATCGCCTAACCATTCAACACAGTTCTAAAAACTGAATAGAATGCAGTTTTCACTCAGATGAAAGACGTATGCTTTCCTTCTTAAGAAGTGTTTTCAAAGACATTCACAGAGTGATTCTACAAAGCCTTTTTACTGACGTTTGCCTTTAAACGTGATTTCACAGGAATTTCTGTCAAACACAACATGCGAGATTTGCTGTTAAAGAATTGAGTATACAGAATGCAAAAAAAACGCTTCCCTACAAGTTAATCGCCTAACCATTCAACACAGTACTAAAAACTGAATAGAATGCAGTTTTCACTCAGATGAAAGACGTATGCTTTCCTTCTTAAGAAGTGTTTAAAAACACATTTTCACAGAGTGAATATACAAAGCCTTATAACTGACGTTGGCTTTTAAACGTGATTTCACTGGAATTTCTGTCAAAAGCAAGACACGAGATTTGCTGTTAAAGAATTGAGTATACAGAATGCAAACAAATGCTTCCCTACATGTGATTCGCCTAACCATTCAACACAGTTCTAAAAACTGAATAGAATGCAGTTTTCACTCAGATGAAAGATGTATGCTTTCCTTCTTAAGAAGTGTTTTCAAAGACATTCACAGAGTGATTCTACAAAGCCTTTTTGCTGATGTTGGCTTTTAAACGTGATTTCACTGGAATTTCTGTCAAACGCAAGATGCGAGATTTGCTGTTAAAGAATTGAGTATACAGAATGCAAACAAACGCTTCCCTACAAGTGAATCGCCTAACCATTCAACACAGTTCTAAAAACTGAATAGAGTGCAGCTTTCAATCAGATGAAAAACGTATGCTTTCCTTCTTAAGAAGTGTTTAAAAACACATTCACAGAGTGATTCTACAAAGCCTTTTTACTGACGTTGGTTTTTAAACGTGATTTCACTGGAATTTCTGTCAAACGCAAGACACGAGATTTGCTGTTAAAGAATTGAGTATACAGAATGCAAACATATGCTTCCCTACAAGTGAATCGCCTAACCATTCAACACAGTTCTAAAAACTGAATAGAGTGCAGCTTTCACTCAGATGTAAGACGTATGCTTTCCTTCTTAAGAAGTGTTTAAAAACATATTCACAGAGTGATTCTACAAAGCCTTTTTACTGACGTTGGCTTTTACACGTGATTTCACTGGAATTTCTTTCAAAGGCAACATGCGAGATTTGCTGTTAAAGAATTGAGTTTAGAGAAAGCAAACAAAGGCGTCCCTACAAGTGAATCGCCTAACCATTCAACACAGTTCTAAAAACTGAATAGAATGTAGTTTTCACTCAGATGAAACACATATGCTTTCCTTCTTAAGAAGTGTTTCCAAAGACATCCACAGAGTGATTCTACAAAGCCTTTTTACTGACGTTGGCTTTTAAACGTGATTTCACTGGAATTTCTGTCAAATGCAAGACACGAGATTTGCTGTTAAAGAATTGAGTATACAGAATGCAAACAAATGCTTCCCTACATGTGATTCGCCTAACCATTCAACACAGTTCTAAAAACTGAATAGAATGCAGTTTTCACTCAGATGAAAGACATATGCTTTCCTTCTTAAGAAGTGTTTTCAAAGACATTCACAGAGTGATTCTACAAAGCCTTTTTACTGAAGTTGGCTTTTAAAGGTGATTTCACTGGAATTTCTATCAAATGCAAAATGCGAGATTTGCTGTTAAAAATTGAGTATACAGAATGCAAACAAACGCTTCCCTACAAGTGAATCGCCTAACCATTCAACACAGTACTAAAAACTGAATAGAATGCAGTTTTCACTCAGATGAAAGACATATGCTTACTTTCTTAAGAAGTGTTTAAAAACACATTCACAGAGTGATTCTACAAAGCCATTTTACTGAAATTGGCTTTTAAACGTGATTTCACTGGAATTTCTGTCAAACGCAAGATGCGAGATTTGCTGTTAAAGAATTGAGTATACAGAATGCAAACAAACGCTTCCCTACAAGTGAATCGCCTAACCATTCAACATAGTTCTAAAAACTGAATAGAGTGCAGCTTTCACTCAGATGTAAGACGTATGCTTTCCTTCTTAAGAAGTGTTTAAAAACACATTCACAGAGTGATTCTACAAAGCCTTTTTACTGACCTTGGCTTTTACACGTGATTTCACTGGAATTTCTTTCAAAGGCAACATGCGAGATTTGCTGTTAAAGAATTGAGTTTAGAGAAAGCAAACAAACGCGTCCCTACAAGTGAATCGCCTAACCATTCAACACAGTTCTAAAAACTGAATAGAATGCAGCTTTCACTCAGATGAAACACATATGCTTTCCTTCTTAAGAAGTGTTTCCAAAGACATTCACAGAGTGATTCTACAAAGACTTTTTACTGACGTTGGCTTTTAAACGTGATTTCACTGGAATTTCTGTCAAAGCAAGACACAAGATTTGCTGTTAAAGAATTGAGTATACAGAATGCAAACAAATGCTTTACTACAAGTGAATCGCCTAACCATTCAACACAGTTCTAAAAACTGAATAGAATGCAGTTTTCACTCAGATGAAAGACGTATGCTTTCCTTCTTAAGAAGTGTTTTCAAAGACATTCACAGAGTGATTCTACAAAGCCTTTTTACTGACGTTTGCCTTTAAACGTGATTTCACTGGAATTTCTGTCAAACGCAACATGCGAGATTTGCTGTTAAAGAATTGAGTATACAGAATGCAAAAAAACGCTTCCCTACAAGTGAATCGCCTAACCATTCAACACAGTACTAAAAACTGAATAGAATGCAGTTTTCACTCAGATGAAAGACGTATGCTTTCCTTCTTAAGAAGTGTTTAAAAACACATTCACAGAGTGAATATACAAAGCCTTATAACTGACGTTGGCTTTTAAACATGATTTCACTGGAATTTCTGTCAAACGCAAGACACGAGATTTGCTGTTAAAGAATTGAGTATACAGAATGCAAACATACGCTTCCCTACAAGTGAATCGCCTAACCATGCAACACAGTTCTAAAAACAGAATAGAATGCAGTTTTCACTCAGATGAAAGACGTATGCTTTCCTTCTTAAGAAGCGTTTTCAAGACATTCACAGAGTGATTCTACAAAGTCTTTTTACTGACATTGGCTTTTAAACGTGATTTCACTGGAATTTCTGTCAAACGCAAGATGCGAGATTTGCTGTTAAAAATTGAGTATACAGAATGCAAACAAACGCTTCCCTACAAGTGAATCGCCTAACCATTCAACACAGTACTAAAAACTGAATAGAATGCAGTTTTCACTCAGATGAAAGACGTATGCTTACCTTCTTAAGAAGTGTTTAAAAACACATTCACAGAGTGATTCTACAAAGCCTTTTTACTGAAGTTGGCTTTTAAACATGATTTCACTGGAATTTCTGTCAAACGCAAGACACGAGATTTGCTGTTAAAGAATTGAGTATACAGAATGCAAACAAACGCTTCCCTACAAGTGAATCGCCTAACCATTCAACACAGTTCTAAAAACTGAATAGAATGCAGCTTTCACTCAGATGAAAGACGTATGCTTTCCTTCTTAAGAAGTGTTTTCAAAGACATTCACAGAGTGATTCGACAAAGCCTTTTTACTGACCTTGGCTTTTAAACGTGATTTCACTGGAATTTCTGTCAAACGCAAGATGCGAGATTTGCTGTTAAAGAATTAAGTATACAGAATGCAAACAAACGGTTCCCTACAAGTGAATCGCCTAACCATTCAACACAGTACTAAAAACTGAATAGAATGCAGTTTTCACTCAGATGAAAGACGTATGCTTTCCTTCTTAAGAAGTGTTTTCAAAGACATTCACAGAGTGATTCTACAAAGCCTTTTTACTGACGTTGGCTTTTAAACGTGATTTCACTGGAATTTCTGTCAAATGCAACACGCGAGATTTGCTGTTAAAGAATTGAGTATACAGAATGCAATCAAACGCGTCCCTACAAGTGAATCGCCTAACCATTCAACACAGTTCTAAAAACTGAATAGAATGCAGTTTTCACTCAGGTGATAGACGTATGCTTTCCTTCTTAAGACGTGTTTTCAAAGACATTCACAGAGTGATTCTACAAAGCCTTTTTACTGAAGTTGGCTTTTAAACGTGATTTCACTGGAATTTCTGTCAAACGCAAGACACGAGATTGCTGTTAAAGAATTGAGTATACAGAATGCAAACAAAAGCTTCCCTACAAGTGAATCGCCTAGCCATTCAACACAGTTCTAAAAACTGAATAGAATGCAGTTTTCACTCAGATGAATGACGTATGCTTTCCTTCTTAAGAAGTGTTTAAAAACACATTCACAGAGTGATTCTACAAATCCTTTTTACTGATGTTGGCTTTTAAACGTGATTTCACTGGAATTTCTGTCAAACGCAAGACGCGAGATTTGCTGTTAAAGAATTGAGTTTAGAGAAAGCAAACAAAGGCGTCCCTACAAGTGAATCGCCTAACCATTCAACACAGTTCTAAAAACTGAATAGAATGCAGTTTTCACTCAGATGAAACACATATGCTTTCCTTCTTAAGAAGTGTTTCCAAAGACATTCACAGAGTGATTCTACAAAGCCTTTTTACTGACGTTGGCTTTTAAACGTGATTTCACTGGAATTTCTGTCAAACGCAAGACACGAGATTTGCTGTTAAAGAATTGAGTATACAGAATGCAAACAAACGCGTCCCTACAAGTGAATCGCCTAACCATTCAACACAGTTCTAAAAACTGAATAGAATGCAGTTTTCACTCAGATGAAAGACGTATGCTTTCCTTCTTAAGAAGTGTTTTCAAAGACATTCACAGAGTGATTCTACAAAGCCTTTTTACTGATGTTGGCTTTTAAATGTGATTTCACTGGAATTTCTGTCAAACGCAAGATGCGAGATTTGCTGTTAAAAATTGAGTATACAGAATGCAAACAAACGCGTCCCTACAAGTGAATCGCCTAACCATTCAACACAGTACTAAAAACTGAATAGAATGCAGTTTTCACTCAGATGAAAGACGTATGCTTACCTTCTTAAGAAGTGTTTAAAAACACATTCACAGAGTGATTCTACAAAGCCATTTTACTGAAGTTGGCTTTTAAACGTGATTTCACTGGAATTTCTGTCAAACGCAATATGCGAGATTTGCTGTTAAAGAATTGAGTATACAGAATGCAAACAAACGCTTCCCTACAAGTGAATCGCCTAACCATTCAACACAGTTCTAAAAACTGAATAGAGTGCAGCTTTCACTCAGATGAAAGACGTATGCTTTCCTTCTTAAGAAGTGTTTAAAAACACATTCACAGAGTGATTCTACAAAGCCTTTTTACTGAAGTTGGTTTTTAAACGTGATTTCAGTGGAATTTCTGTCAAACGCAAGACACGAGATTTGCTGTTAAAGAATTGAGTATACAGAATGCAAACATATGCTTCCCTACAAGTGAATCGCCTAACCATGCAACACAGTTCTAAAAACAGAATAGAATGCAGTTTTCACTCAGATGAATGACGTATGCTTTCCTTCTTAAGAAGTGTTTTCAAAGACATTCACAGAGTGATTCGACAAAGCTTTTTTACTGACATTGGCTTTTAAACGTGATTTCCGTGGAATTTCTGTCAAATGCAAGACGCGAGATATGCTGTTAAAGAATTGAGTATACAGAATGCAAACAAATGCTTCCCTACAAGTGAATCGCCTAACCATTCAACACAGTTCAAAAACTGAATAGAATGCAGTTTTCACTCAGATGAAAGACGTATGATTTCCTTCTTAAGAAGTGTTTTCAAAGACATTCACAGAGTGATTCGACAAAGCCTTTTTACTGACATTGGCTTTTAAACGTGATTTCACTGGAATTTCTGTCAAACGCAAGTCGCGAGATTTGCTGTTAAAGAATTAAGTATACAGAATGCAAACAAACGGTTCCCTACAAGTGAATCGCCTAACCATTCAACACAGTACTAAAAACTGAATAGAATACAGTTTTCACTCAGATGAAAGACGTATGCTTTCCTTCTTAAGAAGTGTTTAAAAACACATTCACAGAGTGATTCTACAAAGCCTTTTTACTGACGTTGGCTTTTAAACGTGATTTCACTGGAATTTCTGTCAAACGCAAGACGCGAGATTTGCTGTTAAAGAATTGAGTTTAGAGAAAGCAAACAAAGGCGTCCCTACAAGTGAATCGCCTAACCATTCAACACAGTTCTAAAAACTGAATAGAATGCAGTTTTCACTCAGATGAAACACATATGCTTTCCTTCTTAAGAAGTGTTTAAAAACACATTCACAGAGTGAATATACAAAGCCTTATAACTGACGTTGGCTTTTAAACATGATTTCACTGGAATTTCTGTCAAACGCAAGACACGAGATTTGCTGTTAAAGAATTGAGTATACAGAATGCAAACATACGCTTCCCTACAAGTGAATCGCCTAACCATGCAACACAGTTCTAAAAACAGAATAGAATGCAGTTTTCACTCAGATGAAAGACGTATGCTTTCCTTCTTAAGAAGCGTTTTCAAGACATTCACAGAGTGATTCTACAAAGTCTTTTTACTGACATTGGCTTTTAAACGTGATTTCACTGGAATTTCTGTCAAACGCAAGATGCGAGATTTGCTGTTAAAAATTGAGTATACAGAATGCAAACAAACGCTTCCCTACAAGTGAATCGCCTAACCATTCAACACAGTACTAAAAACTGAATAGAATGCAGTTTTCACTCAGATGAAAGACGTATGCTTACCTTCTTAAGAAGTGTTTAAAAACACATTCACAGAGTGATTCTACAAAGCCTTTTTACTGAAGTTGGCTTTTAAACATGATTTCACTGGAATTTCTGTCAAACGCAAGACACGAGATTTGCTGTTAAAGAATTGAGTATACAGAATGCAAACAAACGCTTCCCTACAAGTGAATCGCCTAACCATTCAACACAGTTCTAAAAACTGAATAGAATGCAGCTTTCACTCAGATGAAAGACGTATGCTTTCCTTCTTAAGAAGTGTTTTCAAAGACATTCACAGAGTGATTCGACAAAGCCTTTTTACTGACCTTGGCTTTTAAACGTGATTTCACTGGAATTTCTGTCAAACGCAAGATGCGAGATTTGCTGTTAAAGAATTAAGTATACAGAATGCAAACAAACGGTTCCCTACAAGTGAATCGCCTAACCATTCAACACAGTACTAAAAACTGAATAGAATGCAGTTTTCACTCAGATGAAAGACGTATGCTTTCCTTCTTAAGAAGAGTTTTCAAAGACATTCACAGAGTGATTCTACAAAGCCTTTTTACTGACGTTGGCTTTTAAACGTGATTTCACTGGAATTTCTGTCAAATGCAACACGCGAGATTTGCTGTTAAAGAATTGAGTATACAGAATGCAATCAAACGCGTCCCTACAAGTGAATCGCCTAACCATTCAACACAGTTCTAAAAACTGAATAGAATGCAGTTTTCACTCAGGTGATAGACGTATGCTTTCCTTCTTAAGACGTGTTTTCAAAGACATTCACAGAGTGATTCTACAAAGCCTTTTTACTGAAGTTGGCTTTTAAACGTGATTTCACTGGAATTTCTGTCAAACGCAAGACACGAGATTGCTGTTAAAGAATTGAGTATACAGAATGCAAACAAAAGCTTCCCTACAAGTGAATCGCCTAGCCATTCAACACAGTTCTAAAAACTGAATAGAATGCAGTTTTCACTCAGATGAATGACGTATGCTTTCCTTCTTAAGAAGTGTTTAAAAACACATTCACAGAGTGATTCTACAAATCCTTTTTACTGATGTTGGCTTTTAAACGTGATTTCACTGGAATTTCTGTCAAACGCAAGACGCGAGATTTGCTGTTAAAGAATTGAGTTTAGAGAAAGCAAACAAAGGCGTCCCTACAAGTGAATCGCCTAACCATTCAACACAGTTCTAAAAACTGAATAGAATGCAGTTTTCACTCAGATGAAACACATATGCTTTCCTTCTTAAGAAGTGTTTCCAAAGACATTCACAGAGTGATTCTACAAAGCCTTTTTACTGACGTTGGCTTTTAAACGTGATTTCACTGGAATTTCTGTCAAACGCAAGACACGAGATTTGCTGTTAAAGAATTGAGTATACAGAATGCAAACAAATGCTTCCCTACATGTGATTCGCCTAACCATTCAACACAGTTCTAAAAACTGAATAGAATGCAGTTTTCACTCAGATGAAAGACGTATGCTTTCCTTCTTAAGAAGTGTTTTCAAAGACATTCACAGAGTGATTCTACAAAGCCTTTTTACTGATGTTGGCTTTTAAACGTGATTTCACTGGAATTTCTGTCAAACGCAAGATGCGAGATTTGCTGTTAAAAATTGAGTATACAGAATGCAAACAAACGCGTCCCTACAAGTGAATCGCCTAACCATTCAACACAGTACTAAAAACTGAATAGAATGCAGTTTTCACTCAGATGAAAGACGTATGCTTACCTTCTTAAGAAGTGTTTAAAAACACATTCACAGAGTGATTCTACAAAGCCATTTTACTGAAGTTGGCTTTTAAACGTGATTTCACTGGAATTTCTGTCAAACGCAAGATGCGAGATTTGCTGTTAAAGAATTGAGTATACAGAATGCAAACAAACGCTTCCCTACAAGTGAATCGCCTAACCATTCAACACAGTTCTAAAAACTGAATAGAGTGCAGCTTTCACTCAGATGAAAGACGTATGCTTTCCTTCTTAAGAAGTGTTTAAAAACACATTCACAGAGTGATTCTACAAAGCCTTTTTACTGAAGTTGGTTTTTAAACGTGATTTCAGTGGAATTTCTGTCAAACGCAAGACACGAGATTTGCTGTTAAAGAATTGAGTATACAGAATGCAAACATATGCTTCCCTACAAGTGAATCGCCTAACCATGCAACACAGTTCTAAAAACAGAATAGAATGCAGTTTTCACTCAGATGAATGACGTATGCTTTCCTTCTTAAGAAGTGTTTTCAAAGACATTCACAGAGTGATTCGACAAAGCTTTTTTACTGACATTGGCCTTTAAATTTGATTTCCGTGGAATTTCTGTCAAATGCAAGACGCGAGATATGCTGTTAAAGAATTGAGTATACAGAATGCAAACAAACGCTTCCCTACAAGTGAATCGCCTAACCATTCAACACAGTTCAAAAACTGAATAGAATGCAGTTTTCACTCAGATGAAAGACGTATGATTTCCTTCTTAAGAAGTGTTTTCAAAGACATTCACAGAGTGATTCGACAAAGCCTTTTTACTGACATTGGCTTTTAAACGTGATTTCACTGGAATTTCTGTCAAACGCAAGTCGCGAGATTTGCTGTTAAAGAATTAAGTATACAGAATGCAAACAAACGGTTCCCTACAAGTGAATCGCCTAACCATTCAACACAGTACTAAAAACTGAATAGAATACAGTTTTCACTCAGATGAAACACATATGCTTTCCTTCTTAAGAAGTGTTTCCAAAGACATTCACAGAGTGATTCTACAAAGCCTTTTTACTGAAGTTGGCTTTTAAACATGATTTCACTGGAATTTCTGTCAAACGCAAGACACGAGATTGCTGTTAAAGAATTGAGTATACAGAATGCAAACAAACGCTTCCCTACAAGTGAATCGCCTAGCCATTCAACACAGTTCTAAAAACTGAATAGAATGCAGTTTTCACTCAGATGAATGACGTATGCTTTCCTTCTTAAGAAGTGTTTTCAAAGACATTCACAGAGTGATTCGACAAAGCCTTTTTACTGACATTGGCTTTTAAACGTGATTTCACTGGAATTTCTGTCAAACGCAAGACGGGAGATTTGCTGTTAAAGAATTAAGTATACAGAATGCAAACAAACGGTTCCCTACAAGT
Source organism: Phyllotis vaccarum (assembly GCA_033318265.1). Lineage (NCBI taxonomy): Eukaryota > Metazoa > Chordata > Mammalia > Rodentia > Cricetidae > Phyllotis > Phyllotis vaccarum. The sequence continues at coordinate 1,728,798 of JARWLC010000049.1, forward strand.
GAATCGCCTAACCATTCAACACAGTACTAAAAACTGAATAGAATGCAGTTTTCACTCAGATGAAAGACGTATGCTTTCCTTCTTAAGAAGTGTTTAAAAACACATTCACAGAGTGATTCTACAAATCCTTTTTACTGATGTTGGCTTTTAAACGTGATTTCACTGGAATTTCTGTCAAACGCAAGACGCGAGATTTGCTGTTAAAGAATTGAGTTTAGAGAAAGCAAACAAAGGCATCCCTACAAGTGAATCGCCTAACCATTCAACACAGTTCTAAAAACTGAATAGAATGCAGTTTTCACTCAGATGAAACACATATGCTTTCCTTCTTAAGAAGTGTTTCCAAAGACATCCACAGAGTGATTCTACAAAGCCTTTTTACTGACGTTGGCTTTTAAACGTGATTTCACTGGAATTTCTGTCAAACGCAAGACACGAGATTTGCTGTTAAAGAATTGAGTATACAGAATGCAAACAAATGCTTCCCTACATGTGATTCGCCTAACCATTCAACACAGTTCTAAAAACTGAATAGAATGCAGTTTTCACTCAGATGAAAGACGTATGCTTTCCTTCTTAAGAAGTGTTTTCAAAGACATTCACAGAGTGATTCTACAAAGCCTTTTTATTTACATTGGCTTTTAAACGTGATTTCACTGGAATTTCTGTCAAATGCAAGATGCGAGATTTGCTGTTAAAAATTGAGTATACAGAATGCAAACAAACGCGTCCCTACAAGTGAATCGCCTAACCATTCAACACAGTACTAAAAACTGAATAGAATGCAGTTTTCACTCAGATGAAAGACGTATGCTTACCTTCTTAAGAAGTGTTTAAAAACACATTCACAGAGTGATTCTACAAAGCCATTTTACTGAAGTTGGCTTTTAAACGTGATTTCACTGGAATTTCTGTCAAACGCAAGACGCGAGATTTGCTGTTAAAGAATTAAGTATACAGAATGCAAACAAACGGTTCCCTACAAGTGAATCGCCTAACCATTCAACACAGTACTAAAAACTGAATAGAATACAGTTTTCACTCAGATGAAAGACGTATGCTTTCCTTCTTAAGAAGTGTTTTCAAAGACATTCACAGAGTGATTCTACAAAGCCTTTTTACTGACATTGGTTTTTAAACGTGATTTCACTGGAATTTCTGTCAAACGCAAGACACGAGATTTGCTGTTAAAGAATTGAGTATACAGAATGCAAACATATGCTTCCCTACAAGTGAATCGCCTAACCATGCAACACAGTTCTAAAAACAGAATAGAATGCAGTTTTCACTCAGATGAAAGACATATGCTTTCCTTCTTAAGAAGTGTTTAAAAACACATTCACAATGTGATTCTACAAAGCCTTTTTACTGACGTTGGCTTTTAAACGTGATTTCACAGGAATTTCTGTCAAACGCAAGACGCAAGATTTGCTGTTAAAGAATTAAGTATACAGAATGCAAACAAACGGTTCCCTACAATTGAATCGCCTAACCATTCAACACAGTACTAAAAACTGAATAGAATACAGTTTTCACTCAGATGAAACACATATGCTTTCCTTCTTAAGAAGTGTTTCCAAAGACATTCACAGAGTGATTCTACAAAGACTTTTTACTGAAGTTGGCTTTTAAACGTGATTTCACTGGAATTTCTGTCAAACGCAAGACGCGAGATTTGCTGTTAAAGAATTGAGTTTAGAGAAAGCAAACAAAGGCGTCCCTACAAGTGAATCGCCTAACCATTCAACACAGTTCTAAAAACTGAATAGAATGTAGTTTTCACTCAGATGAAACACATATGCTTTCCTTCTTAAGAAGTGTTTCCAAAGACATCCACAGAGTGATTCTACAAAGCCTTTTTACTGATGTTGGCTTTTAAACGTGATTTCACTGGAATTTCTGTCAAACGCAAGACACGAGATTTGCTGTTAAAGAATTGAGTATACAGAATGCAAACAAATGCTTCCCTACATGTAAATCGCCTAACCATTCAACACAGTTCTAAAAACTGAATATAATGCAGTTTTCACTCAGATGAAAGACATATGCTTTCCTTCTTAAGAAGTGTTTTCAAAGACATTCACAGAGTGATTCTACAAAGCCTTTTTACTGAAGTTGGCTTTTAAAGGTGATTTCACTGGAATTTCTATCAAATGCAAGATGCGAGATTTGCTGTTAAAAATTGAGTATACAGAATGCAAACAAACGCTTCCCTACAAGTGAATCGCCTAACCATTCAACACAGTACTAAAAACTGAATAGAATGCAGTTTTCACTCAGATGAAAGACATATGCTTACTTTCTTAAGAAGTGTTTAAAAACACATTCACAGAGTGATTCTACAAAGCCATTTTACTGAAGTTGGCTTTTAAACGTGATTTCACTGGAATTTCTGTCAAACGCAAGATGCGAGATTTGCTGTTAAAAATTGAGTATACAGAATGCAAACAAACGCTTCCCTACAAGTGAATCGCCTAACCATTCAACACAGTACTAAAAACTGAATAGAATGCAGTTTTCACTCAGATGAAAGACGTATGCTTTCCTTCTTAAGAAGTGTTTAAAAACACATTCACAGAGTGAATATACAAAGCCTTATAACTGACGTTGGCTTTTAAACGTGATTTCACTGGAATTTCTGTCAAACGCAAGACACGAGATTTGCTGTTAAAGAATTGAGTATACAGAATGCAAACATACGCTTCCCTACAAGTGAATCGCCTAACCATGCAACACAGTTCTAAAAACAGAATAGAATGCAGTTTTCACTCAGATGAAAGACGTATGCTTTCCTTCTTAAGAAGCGTTTTCAAGACATTCACAGAGTGATTCTACAAAGTCTTTTTACTGACATTGGCTTTTAAACGTGATTTCACTGGAATTTCTTTCAAACGCAAGATGCGAGATTTGCTGTTAAAAATTGAGTATACAGAATGCAAACAAACGCTTCCCTACAAGTGAATCGCCTAACCATTCAACACAGTACTAAAAACTGAATAGAATGCAGTTTTCACTCAGATGAAAGACGTATGCTTACCTTCTTAAGAAGTGTTTAAAAACACATTCACAGAGTGATTCTACAAAGCCTTTTTACTGAAGTTGGCTTTTAAACATGATTTCACTGGAATTTCTGTCAAACGCAAGACACGAGATTTGCTGTTAAAGAATTGAGTATACAGAATGCAAACAAACGCTTCCCTACAAGTGAATCGCCTAACCATTCAACACAGTTCTAAAAACTGAATAGAATGCATCTTTCACTCAGATGAAAGACGTATGCTTTCCTTCTTAAGAAGTGTTTTCAAAGACATTCACAGAGTGATTCGACAAAGCCTTTTTACTGACCTTGGCTTTTAAACGTGATTTCACTGGAATTTCTGTCAAACGCAACATGCGAGATTTGCTGTTAAAGAATTAAGTATACAGAATGCAAACAAACGGTTCCCTACAAGTGAATCGCCTAACCATTCAACACAGTACTAAAAACTGAATAGAATGCAGTTTTCACTCAGATGAAAGACATATGCTTTCCTTCTTAAGAAGTGTTTTCAAAGACATTCACAGAGTGATTCTACAAAGCCTTTTTACTGACGTTGGCTTTTAAACGTGATTTCACTGGAATTTCTGTCAAACGCAAGACACGAGATTTGCTGTTAAAGAATTGAGTATACAGAATGCAAACAAATGCTTCCCTACATGTGATTCGCCTAACCATTCAACACAGTTCTAAAAACTGAATAGAATGCAGTTTTCACTCAGATGAAAGACATATGCTTACCTTCTTAAGAAGTGTTTAAAAACACATTCACAGAGTGATTCTACAAATCCTTTTTACTGATGTTGGCTTTTAAACGTGATTTCACTGGAATTTCTGTCAAACGAAAGACGCGAGATTTGCTGTTAAAGAATTAAGTATACAGAATGCAAACAAACGGTTCCCTACAAGTGAATCGCCTAACCATTCAACACAGTACTAAAAACTGAATAGAATACAGTTTTCACTCCGATGAAAGACGTATGCTTTCCTTCTTAAGAAGTGTTTAAAAACACATTCACAGAGTGATTCTACAAAGCCTTTTTACTGACGTTGGCTTTTAAACGTGATTTCACTGGAATTTCTGTCAAACGCAAGACGCGAGATTTGCTGTTAAAGAATTGAGTTTAGAGAAAGCAAACAAAGGCGTCCCTACAAGTGAATCGCCTAACCATTCAACACAGTTCTAAAAACTGAATAGAATGCAGTTTTCACTCAGATGAAACACATATGCTTTCCTTCTTAAGAAGTGTTTCCAAAGACATTCACAGAGTGATTCTACAAAGCCTTTTTACTGAAGTTGGCTTTTAAACATGATTTCACTGGAATTTCTGTCAAACGCAAGACACGAGATTGCTGTTAAAGAATTGAGTATACAGAATGCAAACAAACGCTTCCCTACAAGTGAATCGCCTAGCCATTCAACACAGTTCTAAAAACTGAATAGAATGCAGTTTTCACTCAGATGAATGACGTATGCTTTCCTTCTTAAGAAGTGTTTTCAAAGACATTCACAGAGTGATTCGACAAAGCCTTTTTACAGACATTGGCTTTTAAACGTGATTTCACTGGAATTTCTGTCAAACGCAAGACGCGAGATTTGCTGTTAAAGAATTAAGTATACGGAATGCAAACAAACGGTTCCCTACAAGTGAATCGCCTAACCATTCAACACAGTACTAAAAACAGAATAGAATGCAGTTTTCACTGAGATGAAAGACGTATGCTTTCCTTCTTACGAAGTGTTTAAAAACACATTCACAGAGTGATTCTACAAATCCTTTTTACTGATGTTGGCTTTTAAACGTGATTTCACTGGAATTTCTGTCAAACGCAAGACGCGAGATTTGCTGTTAAAGAATTGAGTTTAGAGAAAGCAAACAAAGGCATCCCTACAAGTGAATCGCCTAACCATTCAACACAGTTCTAAAAACTGAATAGAAGGCAGTTTTCACTCAGATGAAACACATATGCTTTCCTTCTTAAGAAGTGTTTCCAAAGACATCCACAGAGTGATTCTACAAAGCCTTTTTCTGACGTTGGCTTTTAAACGTGATTTCACTGGAATTTCTGTCAAACGCAAGACACGAGATTTGCTGTTAAAGAATTGAGTATACAGAATGCAAACAAATGCTTCCCTACATGTGATTCGCCTAACCATTCAACACAGTTCTAAAAACTGAATAGAATGCAGTTTTCACTCAGATGAAAGACGTATGCTTTCCTTCTTAAGAAGTGTTTTCAAAGACATTCACAGAGTGATTCTACAAAGCCTTTTTATTTACATTGGCTTTTAAACATGATTTCACTGGAATTTCTGTCAAACGCAAGATGCGAGATTTGCTGTTAAAAATTGAGTATACAGAATGCAAACAAACGCGTCCCTACAAGTGAATCGCCTAACCATTCAACACAGTACTAAAAACTGAATAGAATGCAGTTTTCACTCAGATGAAAGACGTATGCTTACCTTCTTAAGAAGTGTTTAAAAACACATTCACAGAGTGATTCTACAAAGCCATTTTACTGAAGTTGGCTTTTAAACGTGATTTCACTGGAATTTCTGTCAAACGCAAGACACGAGATTGCTGTTAAAGAATTGAGTATACAGAATGCAAACAAACGCTTCCCTACAAGTGAATCGCCTAGCCATTCAACACAGTTCTAAAAACTGAATAGAATGCAGTTTTCACTCAGATGAATGACTTATGCTTTCCTTCTTAAGAAGTGTTTTCAAAGACATTCACAGAGTGATTCGACAAAGCCTTTTTACTGACATTGGCTTTTAAACGTGATTTCACTGGAATTTCTGTCAAAGGCAAGAAGCGAGATTTGCTGTTAACGAATTAAGTATACAGAATGCAAACAAACGGTTCCCTACAAGTGAATCGCCTAACCATTCAACACAGTACTAAAAACTGAATAGAATGCAGTTTTCACTCAGATGAAAGACGTATGCTTTCCTTCTTAAGAAGTGTTTAAAAACACATTCACAGAGTGATTCTACAAATCCTTTTTACTGATGTTGGCTTTTAAACGTGATTTCACTGGAATTTCTGTCAAACGCAAGACGCGAGATTTGCTGTTAAAGAATTGAGTTTAGAGAAAGCAAACAAAGGCGTCCCTACAAGTGAATCGCCTAACCATTCAACACAGTTCTAAAAACTGAATAGAATGCAGTTTTCACTCAGATGAAACACATATGCTTTCCTTCTTAAGAAGTGTTTCCAAAGACATCCACAGAGTGATTCTACAAAGCCTTTTTACTGACGTTGGCTTTTAAACGTGATTTCACTGGACTTTCTGTCAAACGCAAGACACGAGATTTGCTGTTAAAGAATTGAGTATACAGAATGCAAACAAATGCTTCCCTACATGTGATTCGCCTAACCATTCAACACAGTTCTAAAAAATGAATAGAATGCAGTTTTCACTCAGATGAAAGACGTATGCTTTCCTTCTTAAGAAGTGTTTTCAAAGACATTCACAGAGTGATTCTACAAAGCCTTTTTACTGACATTGGCTTTTAAACGTGATTTCACTGGAATTTCGGTCAAACGCAAGATGCGAGATTTGCTGTTAAAAATTGAGTATACAGAATGCAAACAAACGCGTCCCTACAAGTGAATCGCCTAACCATTCAACACAGTACTAAAAACTGAATAGAATACAGTTTTCACTCAGATGAAAGACGTATGCTTTCCTTCTTAAGAAGTGTTTAAAAACACATTCACAGAGTGATTCTACAAAGCCTTTTTACTGACGTTGGCTTTTAAACGTGATTTCACTGGAATTTCTGTCAAACGCAAGACGCGAGATTTGCTGTTAAAGAATTAAGTATACAGAATGCAAACAAACGGTTCCCTACAAGTGAATCGCCTAACCATTCAACACAGTTCTAAAAAATGAATAGAATGCAGTTTTCACTCAGATGAAAGACGTATGCTTTCCTTCTTAAGAAGTGTTTTCAAAGACATTCACAGAGTGATTCTACAAAGCCTTTTTACTGACATTGCCTTTTAAACGTGATTTCACTGGAATTTCGGTCAAACGCAAGATGCGAGATTTGCTGTGAAAAATTGAGTATACAGAATGCAAACAAACGCGTCCCTACAAGTGAATCGCCTAACCATTCAACACAGTACTAAAAACTGAATAGAATGCAGTTTTCACTCAGATGAAAGACGTATGCTTACCTTCTTAAGAAGTGTTTAAAAACACATTCACAGAGTGATTCTACAAAGCCATTTTACTGAAGTTGGCTTTTAAACGTGATTTCACTGGAATTTCTGTCAAATGCAAGATGCGAGATTTGCTGTTAAAGAATTGAGTATACAGAATGCAAACAAATGCTTCCCTACATGTGATTCGCCTAACCATTCAACACAGTTCTAAAAACTGAATAGAATGCAGTTTTCACTCAGATGAAAGACATATGCTTACCTTCTTAAGAAGTGTTTAAAAACACATTCACAGAGTGATTCTACAAATCCTTTTTACTGATGTTGGCTTTTAAACGTGATTTCACTGGAATTTCTGTCAAACGAAAGACGCGAGATTTGCTGTTAAAGAATTAAGTATACAGAATGCAAACAAACGGTTCCCTACAAGTGAATCGCCTAACCATTCAACACAGTACTAAAAACTGAATAGAATACAGTTTTCACTCCGATGAAAGACGTATGCTTTCCTTCTTAAGAAGTGTTTAAAAACACATTCACAGAGTGATTCTACAAAGCCTTTTTACTGACGTTGGCTTTTAAACGTGATTTCACTGGAATTTCTGTCAAACGCAAGACGCGAGATTTGCTGTTAAAGAATTGAGTTTAGAGAAAGCAAACAAAGGCGTCCCTACAAGTGAATCGCCTAACCATTCAACACAGTTCTAAAAACTGAATAGAATGCAGTTTTCACTCAGATGAAACACATATGCTTTCCTTCTTAAGAAGTGTTTCCAAAGACATTCACAGAGTGATTCTACAAAGCCTTTTTACTGAAGTTGGCTTTTAAACATGATTTCACTGGAATTTCTGTCAAACGCAAGACACGAGATTGCTGTTAAAGAATTGAGTATACAGAATGCAAACAAACGCTTCCCTACAAGTGAATCGCCTAGCCATTCAACACAGTTCTAAAAACTGAATAGAATGCAGTTTTCACTCAGATGAATGACGTATGCTTTCCTTCTTAAGAAGTGTTTTCAAAGACATTCACAGAGTGATTCGACAAAGCCTTTTTACTGACATTGGCTTTTAAACGTGATTTCACTGGAATTTCTGTCAAACGCAAGACGCGAGATTTGCTGTTAAAGAATTAAGTATACAGAATGCAAACAAACGGTTCCCTACAAGTGAATCGCCTAACCATTCAACACAGTACTAAAAACAGAATAGAATGCAGTTTTCACTGAGATGAAAGACGTATGCTTTCCTTCTTACGAAGTGTTTAAAAACACATTCACAGAGTGATTCTACAAATCCTTTTTACTGATGTTGGCTTTTAAACGTGATTTCACTGGAATTTCTGTCAAACGCAAGACGCGAGATTTGCTGTTAAAGAATTGAGTTTAGAGAAAGCAAACAAAGGCATCCCTACAAGTGAATCGCCTAACCATTCAACACAGTTCTAAAAACTGAATAGAAGGCAGTTTTCACTCAGATGAAACACATATGCTTTCCTTCTTAAGAAGTGTTTCCAAAGACATCCACAGAGTGATTCTACAAAGCCTTTTTCTGAGGTTGGCTTTTAAACGTGATTTCACTGGAATTTCTGTCAAACGCAAGACACGAGATTTGCTGTTAAAGAATTGAGTATACAGAATGCAAACAAATGCTTCCCTACATGTGATTCGCCTAACCATTCAACACAGTTCTAAAAACTGAATAGAATGCAGTTTTCACTCAGATGAAAGACGTATGCTTTCCTTCTTAAGAAGTGTTTTCAAAGACATTCACAGAGTGATTCTACAAAGCCTTTTTATTTACATTGGCTTTTAAACATGATTTCACTGGAATTTCTGTCAAACGCAAGATGCGAGATTTGCTGTTAAAAATTGAGTATACAGAATGCAAACAAACGCGTCCCTACAAGTGAATCGCCTAACCATTCAACACAGTACTAAAAACTGAATAGAATGCAGTTTTCACTCAGATGAAAGACGTATGCTTACCTTCTTAAGAAGTGTTTAAAAACACATTCACAGAGTGATTCTACAAAGCCATTTTACTGAAGTTGGCTTTTAAACGTGATTTCACTGGAATTTCTGTCAAACGCAAGACACGAGATTGCTGTTAAAGAATTGAGTATACAGAATGGAAACAAACGCTTCCCTACAAGTGAATCGCCTAGCCATTCAACACAGTTCTAAAAACTGAATAGAATGCAGTTTTCACTCAGATGAATGACTTATGCTTTCCTTCTTAAGAAGTGTTTTCAAAGACATTCACAGAGTGATTCGACAAAGCCTTTTTACTGACATTGGCTTTTAAACGTGATTTCACTGGAATTTCTGTCAAAGGCAAGACGCGAGATTTGCTGTTAACGAATTAAGTATACAGAATGCAAACAAACGGTTCCCTACAAGTGAATCGCCTAACCATTCAACACAGTACTAAAAACTGAATAGAATGCAGTTTTCACTCAGATGAAAGACGTATGCTTTCCTTCTTAAGAAGTGTTTAAAAACACATTCACAGAGTGATTCTACAAATCCTTTTTACTGATGTTGGCTTTTAAACGTGATTTCACTGGAATTTCTGTCAAACGCAAGACGCGAGATTTGCTGTTAAAGAATTGAGTTTAGAGAAAGCAAACAAAGGCGTCCCTACAAGTGAATCGCCTAACCATTCAACACAGTTCTAAAAACTGAATAGAATGCAGTTTTCACTCAGATGAAACACATATGCTTTCCTTCTTAAGAAGTGTTTCCAAAGACATCCACAGAGTGATTCTACAAAGCCTTTTTACTGACGTTGGCTTTTAAACGTGATTTCACTGGACTTTCTGTCAAACGCAAGACACGAGATTTGCTGTTAAAGAATTGAGTATACAGAATGCAAACAAATGCTTCCCTACATGTGATTCGCCTAACCATTCAACACAGTTCTAAAAAATGAATAGAATGCAGTTTTCACTCAGATGAAAGACGTATGCTTTCCTTCTTAAGAAGTGTTTTCAAAGACATTCACAGAGTGATTCTACAAAGCCTTTTTACTGACATTGCCTTTTAAACGTGATTTCACTGGAATTTCGGTCAAACGCAAGATGCGAGATTTGCTGTGAAAAATTGAGTATACAGAATGCAAACAAACGCGTCCCTACAAGTGAATCGCCTAACCATTCAACACAGTACTAAAAACTGAATAGAATGCAGTTTTCACTCAGATGAAAGACGTATGCTTACCTTCTTAAGAAGTGTTTAAAAACACATTCACAGAGTGATTCTACAAAGCCATTTTACTGAAGTTGGCTTTTAAACGTGATTTCACTGGAATTTCTGTCAAATGCAAGATGCGAGATTTGCTGTTAAAGAATTGAGTATACAGAATGCAAACAAACGCTTCCCTACAAGTGAATCGCCTAACCATTCAACACAGTTCTAAAAACTGAATAGAGTGCAGCTTTCACTCAGATGAAAGACGTATGCTTTCCTTCTTAAGAAGTGTTTAAAAACACATTCACAGAGTGATTCTACAAAGCCTTTTTACTGACGTTGGTTTTTAAACGTGATTTCAGTGGAATTTCTGTCAAACGCAAGACCCGAGATTTGCTGTTAAAGAATTGAGTATACAGAATGCAAACATATGCTTCCCTACAAGTGAATCGCCTAACCATGCAACACAGTTCTAAAAACAGAATAGAATGCAGTTTTCACTCAGATGAATGACGTATGCTTTCCTTCTTAAGAAGTGTTTTCAAAGACATTCACAGAGTGATTCGACAAAGCTTTTTTACTGACATTGGCTTTTAAACGTGATTTCCGTGGAATTTCTGTCAAATGCAAGACGCGAGATATGCTGTTAAAGAATTGAGTATACAGAATGCAAACAAACGGTTCCCTACAAGTGAATCGCCTAACCATTCAACACAGTACTAAAAACTGAATAGAATGCAGTTTTCACTCAGATGAAAGACATATGATTTCCTTCTTAAGAAGTGTTTAAAAACACATTCACAGAGTGATTCTACAAAGCCTTTTTACTGACGTTGGCTTTTAAACGTGATTTCACTGGAATTTCTGTCAAACGCAAGACGCGAGATTTGCTGTTAAAGAATTAAGTATACAGAATGCAAACAAACGGTTCCCTACAAGTGAATCGCCTAACCATTCAACACAGTACTAAAAACTGAATAGAATACAGTTTTCACTCAGATGAAAGACGTATGCTTTCCTTCCTAAGAAGTGTTTAAAAACACATTCACAGAGTGATTCTACAAAGCCTTTTTACTGATGTTGGCTTTTAAACGTGATTTCACTGGAATTTCTGTCAAACGCAAGACGCGAGATTTGCTGTTAAAGAATTGAGTTTAGAGAAAGCAAACAAAGGCGTCCCTACAAGTGAATCGCCTAACCATTCAACACAGTTCTAAAAACTGAATAGAATGCAGTTTTCACTCAGATGAAAGACGTATGCTTTCCTTCTTAAGAAGTGTTTTCAAAGACATTCACAGAGTGATTCTACAAAGCCTTTTTACTGACATTGGCTTTTAAACGTGATTTCACTGGAATTTCTGTCAAACGCAAGATGCGAGATTTGCTGTTAAAAATTGAGTATACAGAATGCAAACAAACGCGTCCCTACAAGTGAATCGCCTAACCATTCAACACAGTACTAAAAACTGAATAGAATGCAGTTTTCACTCAGATGAAAGACGTATGTTTACCTTCTTAAGAAGTGTTTAAAAACACATTCACAGAGTGATTCTACAAAGCCATTTTACTGAAGTTGGCTTTTAAACGTGATTTCACTGGAATTTCTGTCAAACACAAGATGCGAGATTTGCTGTTAAAGAATTGAGTATACAGAATGCAAACAAACGCTGCCCTACAAGTGAATTGCCTAACCATTCAACACAGTTCTAAAAACTGAATAGAGTGCAGCTTTCACTCAGATGAAAGACGTATGCTTTCCTTCTTAAGAAGTGTTTAAAAACACATTCACAGAGTGATTCTACAAAGCCTTTTTACTGACGTTGGTTTTTAAACGTGATTTCAGTGGAATTTCTGTCAAACGCAAGACACGAGATTTGCTGTTAAAGAATTGAGTATACAGAATGCAAACATATGCTTCCCTACAAGTGAATCGCCTAACCATGCAACACAGTTCTAAAAACAAATAGAATGCAGTTTTCACTCAGATGAATGACGTATGCTTTCCTTCTTAAGAAGTGTTTTCAAAGACATTCACAGAGTGATTCTACAAAGCCTTTTTACTGACGTTGGCTTTTAAACGTGATTTCACTGGAATTTCTGTCAAACGCAAGACACGAGATTTGCTGTTAAAGAATTGAGTATACAGAATGCAAACATACGCTTCCCTACAAGTGAATCGCCTAACCATGCAACACAGTTCTAAAAACAGAATAGAATGCAGTTTTCACTCAGATGAAAGACGTATGCTTTCCTTCTTAAGAAGCGTTTTCAAGACATTCACAGAGTGATTCTACAAAGTCTTTTTACTGACATTGGCTTTTAAAGGTGATTTCACTGGAATTTCTTTCAAACGCAAGATGCGAGATTTGCTGTTAAAAATTGAGTATACAGAATGCAAACAAACGCTTCCCTACAAGTGAATCGCCTAACCATTCAACACAGTACTAAAAACTGAATAGAATGCAGTTTTCACTCAGATGAAAGACGTATGCTTACCTTCTTAAGAAGTGTTTAAAAACACATTCACAGAGTGATTCTACAAAGCCTTTTTACTGAAGTTGGCTTTTAAACATGATTTCACTGGAATTTCTGTCAAACGCAAGACACGAGATTGCTGTTAAAGAATTGAGTATACAGAATGCAAACAAACGCTTCCCTACAAGTGAATCGCCTAGCCATTCAACACAGTTCTAAAAACTGAATAGAATGCAGTTTTCACTCAGATGAATGACGTATGCTTTCCTTCTTAAGAAGTGTTTTCAAAGACATTCACAGAGTGATTCGACAAAGCCTTTTTACTGACATTGGCTTTTAAACGTGATTTCACTGGAATTTCTGTCAAAGGCAAGACGCGAGATTTGCTGTTAAAGAATTAAGTATACAGAATGCAAACAAACGGTTCCCTACAAGTGAATCGCCTAACCATTCAACACAGTACTAAAAACTGAATAGAATGCAGTTTTCACTCAGATGAAAGACGTATGCTTTCCTTCTTAAGAAGTGTTTAAAAACACATTCACAGAGTGATTCTACAAATCCTTTTTACTGATGTTGGCTTTTAAACGTGATTTCACTGGAATTTCTGTCAAACGCAAGACGCGAGATTTGCTGTTAAAGAATTGAGTTTAGAGAAAGCAAACAAAGGCGTCCCTACAAGTGAATCGCCTAACCATTCAACACAGTTCTAAAAACTGAATAGAATGCAGTTTTCACTCAGATGAAACACATATGCTTTCCTTCTTAAGAAGTGTTTCCAAAGACATCCACAGAGTGATTCTACAAAGCCTTTTTACTGACGTTGGCTTTTAAACGTGATTTCACTGGACTTTCTGTCAAACGCAAGACACGAGATTTGCTGTTAAAGAATTGAGTATACAGAATGCAAACAAATGCTTCCCTACATGTGATTCGCCTAACCATTCAACACAGTTCTAAAAAATGAATAGAATGCAGTTTTCACTCAGATGAAAGACGTATGCTTTCCTTCTTAAGAAGTGTTTTCAAAGACATTCACAGAGTGATTCTACAAAGCCTTTTTACTGACATTGGCTTTTAAACGTGATTTCACTGGAATTTCGGTCAAAAGCAAGATGCGAGATTTGCTGTTAAAAATTGAGTATACAGAATGCAAACAAACGCGTCCCTACAAGTGAATCGCCTAACCATTCAACACAGTACTAAAAACTGAATAGAATACAGTTTTCACTCAGATGAAAGACGTATGCTTTCCTTCTTAAGAAGTGTTTAAAAACACATTCACAGAGTGATTCTACAAAGCCTTTTTACTGACGTTGGCTTTTAAACGTGATTTCACTGGAATTTCTGTCAAACGCAAGACGCGAGATTTGCTGTTAAAGAATTAAGTATACAGAATGCAAACAAACGGTTCCCTACAAGTGAATCGCCTAACCATTCAACACAGTTCTAAAAAATGAATAGAATGCAGTTTTCACTCAGATGAAAGACGTATGCTTTCCTTCTTAAGAAGTGTTTTCAAAGACATTCACAGAGTGATTCTACAAAGCCTTTTTACTGACATTGCCTTTTAAACGTGATTTCACTGGAATTTCGGTCAAACGCAAGATGCGAGAATTGCTGTGAAAAATTGAGTATACAGAATGCAAACAAACGCGTCCCTACAAGTGAATCGCCTAACCATTCAACACAGTACTAAAAACTGAATAGAATGCAGTTTTCACTCAGATGAAAGACGTATGCTTACCTTCTTAAGAAGTGTTTAAAAACACATTCACAGAGTGATTCTACAAAGCCATTTTACTGAAGTTGGCTTTTAAACGTGATTTCACTGGAATTTCTGTCAAATGCAAGATGCGAGATTTGCTGTTAAAGAATTGAGTATACAGAATGCAAACAAACGCTTCCCTACAAGTGAATCGCCTAACCATTCAACACAGTTCTAAAAACTGAATAGAGTGCAGCTTTCACTCAGATGAAAGACGTATGCTTTCCTTCTTAAGAAGTGTTTAAAAACACATTCACAGAGTGATTCTACAAAGCCTTTTTACTGACGTTGGTTTTTAAACGTGATTTCAGTGGAATTTCTGTCAAACGCAAGACCCGAGATTTGCTGTTAAAGAATTGAGTATACAGAATGCAAACATATGCTTCCCTACAAGTGAATCGCCTAACCATGCAACACAGTTCTAAAAACAGAATAGAATGCAGTTTTCACTCAGATGAATGACGTATGCTTTCCTTCTTAAGAAGTGTTTTCAAAGACATTCACAGAGTGATTCGACAAAGCTTTTTTACTGACATTGGCTTTTAAACGTGATTTCCGTGGAATTTCTGTCAAATGCAAGACGCGAGATATGCTGTTAAAGAATTGAGTATACAGAATGCAAACAAACGGTTCCCTACAAGTGAATCGCCTAACCATTCAACACAGTACTAAAAACTGAATAGAATGCAGTTTTCACTCAGATGAAAGACGTATGATTTCCTTCTTAAGAAGTGTTTAAAAACACATTCACAGAGTGATTCTACAAAGCCTTTTTACTGACGTTGGCTTTTAAACGTGATTTCACTGGAATTTCTGTCAAACGCAAGACGCGAGATTTGCTGTTAAAGAATTAAGTATACAGAATGCAAACAAACGGTTCCCTACAAGTGAATCGCCTAACCATTCAACACAGTACTAAAAACTGAATAGAATACAGTTTTCACTCAGATGAAAGACGTATGCTTTCCTTCCTAAGAAGTGTTTAAAAACACATTCACAGAGTGATTCTACAAAGCCTTTTTACTGATGTTGGCTTTTAAACGTGATTTCACTGGAATTTCTGTCAAACGCAAGACGCGAGATTTGCTGTTAAAGAATTGAGTTTAGAGAAAGCAAACAAAGGCGTCCCTACAAGTGAATCGCCTAACCATTCAACACAGTTCTAAAAACTGAATAGAATGCAGTTTTCACTCAGATGAAAGACGTATGCTTTCCTTCTTAAGAAGTGTTTTCAAAGACATTCACAGAGTGATTCTACAAAGCCTTTTTACTGATGTTGGCTTTTAAACGTGATTTCACTGGAATTTCTGTCAAACGCAAGATGCGAGATTTGCTGTTAAAAATTGAGTATACAGAATGCAAACAAACGCGTCCCTACAAGTGAATCGCCTAACCATTCAACACAGTACTAAAAACTGAATAGAATGCAGTTTTCACTCAGATGAAAGACGTATGTTTACCTTCTTAAGAAGTGTTTAAAAACACATTCACAGAGTGATTCTACAAAGCCATTTTACTGAAGTTGGCTTTTAAACGTGATTTCACTGGAATTTCTGTCAAACACAAGATGCGAGATTTGCTGTTAAAGAATTGAGTATACAGAATGCAAACAAACGCTTCCCTACAAGTGAAACGCCTAACCATTCAACACAGTTCTAAAAACTGAATAGAGTGCAGCTTTCACTCAGATGAAAGACGTATGCTTTCCTTCTTAAGAAGTGTTTAAAAACACATTCACAGAGTGATTCTACAAAGCCTTTTTACTGACGTTGGTTTTTAAACGTGATTTCAGTGGAATTTCTGTCAAACGCAAGACACGAGATTTGCTGTTAAAGAATTGAGTATACAGAATGCAAACATATGCTTCCCTACAAGTGAATCGCCTAACCATGCAACACAGTTCTAAAAACAAATAGAATGCAGTTTTCACTCAGATGAATGACGTATGCTTTCCTTCTTAAGAAGTGTTTTAAAAGACATTCACAGAGTGATTCTACAAAGCCTTTTTACTGACGTTGGCTTTTAAACGTGATTTCACTGGAATTTCTGTCAAACGCAAGACACGAGATTTGCTGTTAAAGAATTGAGTATACAGAATGCAAACATACGCTTCCCTACAAGTGAATCGCCTAACCATGCAACACAGTTCTAAAAACAGAATAGAATGCAGTTTTCACTCAGATGAAAGACGTATGCTTTCCTTCTTAAGAAGCGTTTTCAAGACATTCACAGAGTGATTCTACAAAGTCTTTTTACTGACATTGGCTTTTAAACGTGATTTCACTGGAATTTCTTTCAAACGCAAGATGCGAGATTTGCTGTTAAAAATTGAGTATACAGAATGCAAACAAACGCTTCCCTACAAGTGAATCGCCTAACCATTCAACACAGTACTAAAAACTGAATAGAATGCAGTTTTCACTCAGATGAAAGACGTATGCTTACCTTCTTAAGAAGTGTTTAAAAACACATTCACAGAGTGATTCTACAAAGCCTTTTTACTGAAGTTGGCTTTTAAACATGATTTCACTGGAATTTCTGTCAAACGCAAGACACGAGATTTGCTGTTAAAGAATTGAGTATACAGAATGCAAACAAACGCTTCCCTACAAGTGAATCGCCTAACCATTCAACACAGTTCTAAAAACTGAATAGAATGCATCTTTCACTCAGATGAAAGACGTATGCTTTCCTTCTTAAGAAGTGTTTTCAAAGACATTCACAGAGTGATTCGACAAAGCCTTTTTACTGACCTTGGCTTTTAAACGTGATTTCACTGGAATTTCTGTCAAATGCAACATGCGAGATTTGCTGTTAAAGAATTAAGTATACAGAATGCAAACAAACGGTTCCCTACAAGTGAATCGCCTAACCATTCAACACAGTACTAAAAACTGAATAGAATGCAGTTTTCACTCAGATGAAAGACGTATGCTTACCTTCTTAAGAAGTGTTTAAAAACACATTCACAGAGTGATTCTACAAAGCCTTTTTACTGAAGTTGGCTTTTAAACATGATTTCACTGGAATTTCTGTCAAACGCAAGACACGAGATTGCTGTTAAAGAATTGAGTATACAGAATGCAAACAAACGCTTCCCTACAAGTGAATCGCCTAGCCATTCAACACAGTTCTAAAAACTGAATAGAATGCAGTTTTCACTCAGATGAATGACGTATGCTTTCCTTCTTAAGAAGTGTTTTCAAAGACATTCACAGAGTGATTCGACAAAGCCTTTTTACTGACATTGGCTTTTAAACGTGATTTCACTGGAATTTCTGTCAAAGGCAAGACGCGAGATTTGCTGTTAAAGAATTAAGTATACAGAATGCAAACAAACGGTTCCCTACAAGTGAATCGCCTAACCATTCAACACAGTACTAAAAACTGAATAGAATGCAGTTTTCACTCAGATGAAAGACGTATGCTTTCCTTCTTAAGAAGTGTTTAAAAACACATTCACAGAGTGATTCTACAAATCCTTTTTACTGATGTTGGCTTTTAAACGTGATTTCACTGGAATTTCTGTCAAACGCAAGACGCGAGATTTGCTGTTAAAGAATTGAGTTTAGAGAAAGCAAACAAAGGCGTCCCTACAAGTGAATCGCCTAACCATTCAACACAGTTCTAAAAACTGAATAGAATGCAGTTTTCACTCAGATGAAACACATATGCTTTCCTTCTTAAGAAGTGTTTCCAAAGACATCCACAGAGTGATTCTACAAAGCCTTTTTACTGACGTTGGCTTTTAAACGTGATTTCACTGGACTTTCTGTCAAACGCAAGACACGAGATTTGCTGTTAAAGAATTGAGTATACAGAATGCAAACAAATGCTTCCCTACATGTGATTCGCCTAACCATTCAACACAGTTCTAAAAAATGAATAGAATGCAGTTTTCACTCAGATGAAAGACGTATGCTTTCCTTCTTAAGAAGTGTTTTCAAAGACATTCACAGAGTGATTCTACAAAGCCTTTTTACTGACATTGGCTTTTAAACGTGATTTCACTGGAATTTCGGTCAAAAGCAAGATGCGAGATTTGCTGTTAAAAATTGAGTATACAGAATGCAAACAAACGCGTCCCTACAAGTGAATCGCCTAACCATTCAACACAGTACTAAAAACTGAATAGAATACAGTTTTCACTCAGATGAAAGACGTATGCTTTCCTTCTTAAGAAGTGTTTAAAAACACATTCACAGAGTGATTCTACAAAGCCTTTTTACTGACGTTGGCTTTTAAACGTGATTTCACTGGAATTTCTGTCAAACGCAAGACGCGAGATTTGCTGTTAAAGAATTAAGTATACAGAATGCAAACAAACGGTTCCCTACAAGTGAATCGCCTAACCATTCAACACAGTTCTAAAAAATGAATAGAATGCAGTTTTCACTCAGATGAAAGACGTATGCTTTCCTTCTTAAGAAGTGTTTTCAAAGACATTCACAGAGTGATTCTACAAAGCCTTTTTACTGACATTGCCTTTTAAACGTGATTTCACTGGAATTTCGGTCAAACGCAAGATGCGAGAATTGCTGTGAAAAATTGAGTATACAGAATGCAAACAAACGCGTCCCTACAAGTGAATCGCCTAACCATTCAACACAGTACTAAAAACTGAATAGAATGCAGTTTTCACTCAGATGAAAGACGTATGCTTACCTTCTTAAGAAGTGTTTAAAAACACATTCACAGAGTGATTCTACAAAGCCATTTTACTGAAGTTGGCTTTTAAACGTGATTTCACTGGAATTTCTGTCAAATGCAAGATGCGAGATTTGCTGTTAAAGAATTGAGTATACAGAATGCAAACAAACGCTTCCCTACAAGTGAATCGCCTAACCATTCAACACAGTTCTAAAAACTGAATAGAGTGCAGCTTTCACTCAGATGAAAGACGTATGCTTTCCTTCTTAAGAAGTGTTTAAAAACACATTCACAGAGTGATTCTACAAAGCCTTTTTACTGACGTTGGTTTTTAAACGTGATTTCAGTGGAATTTCTGTCAAACGCAAGACCCGAGATTTGCTGTTAAAGAATTGAGTATACAGAATGCAAACATATGCTTCCCTACAAGTGAATCGCCTAACCATGCAACACAGTTCTAAAAACAGAATAGAATGCAGTTTTCACTCAGATGAATGACGTATGCTTTCCTTCTTAAGAAGTGTTTTCAAAGACATTCACAGAGTGATTCGACAAAGCTTTTTTACTGACATTGGCTTTTAAACGTGATTTCCGTGGAATTTCTGTCAAATGCAAGACGCGAGATATGCTGTTAAAGAATTGAGTATACAGAATGCAAACAAACGGTTCCCTACAAGTGAATCGCCTAACCATTCAACACAGTACTAAAAACTGAATAGAATGCAGTTTTCACTCAGATGAAAGACGTATGATTTCCTTCTTAAGAAGTGTTTAAAAACACATTCACAGAGTGATTCTACAAAGCCTTTTTACTGACGTTGGCTTTTAAACGTGATTTCACTGGAATTTCTGTCAAACGCAAGACGCGAGATTTGCTGTTAAAGAATTAAGTATACAGAATGCAAACAAACGGTTCCCTACAAGTGAATCGCCTAACCATTCAACACAGTACTAAAAACTGAATAGAATACAGTTTTCACTCAGATGAAAGACGTATGCTTTCCTTCCTAAGAAGTGTTTAAAAACACATTCACAGAGTGATTCTACAAAGCCTTTTTACTGATGTTGGCTTTTAAACGTGATTTCACTGGAATTTCTGTCAAACGCAAGACGCGAGATTTGCTGTTAAAGAATTGAGTTTAGAGAAAGCAAACAAAGGCGTCCCTACAAGTGAATCGCCTAACCATTCAACACAGTTCTAAAAACTGAATAGAATGCAGTTTTCACTCAGATGAAAGACGTATGCTTTCCTTCTTAAGAAGTGTTTTCAAAGACATTCACAGAGTGATTCTACAAAGCCTTTTTACTGATGTTGGCTTTTAAACGTGATTTCACTGGAATTTCTGTCAAACGCAAGATGCGAGATTTGCTGTTAAAAATTGAGTATACAGAATGCAAACAAACGCGTCCCTACAAGTGAATCGCCTAACCATTCAACACAGTACTAAAAACTGAATAGAATGCAGTTTTCACTCAGATGAAAGACGTATGTTTACCTTCTTAAGAAGTGTTTAAAAACACATTCACAGAGTGATTCTACAAAGCCATTTTACTGAAGTTGGCTTTTAAACGTGATTTCACTGGAATTTCTGTCAAACACAAGATGCGAGATTTGCTGTTAAAGAATTGAGTATACAGAATGCAAACAAACGCTTCCCTACAAGTGAAACGCCTAACCATTCAACACAGTTCTAAAAACTGAATAGAGTGCAGCTTTCACTCAGATGAAAGACGTATGCTTTCCTTCTTAAGAAGTGTTTAAAAACACATTCACAGAGTGATTCTACAAAGCCTTTTTACTGACGTTGGTTTTTAAACGTGATTTCAGTGGAATTTCTGTCAAACGCAAGACACGAGATTTGCTGTTAAAGAATTGAGTATACAGAATGCAAACATATGCTTCCCTACAAGTGAATCGCCTAACCATGCAACACAGTTCTAAAAACAAATAGAATGCAGTTTTCACTCAGATGAATGACGTATGCTTTCCTTCTTAAGAAGTGTTTTAAAAGACATTCACAGAGTGATTCTACAAAGCCTTTTTACTGACGTTGGCTTTTAAACGTGATTTCACTGGAATTTCTGTCAAACGCAAGACACGAGATTTGCTGTTAAAGAATTGAGTATACAGAATGCAAACATACGCTTCCCTACAAGTGAATCGCCTAACCATGCAACACAGTTCTAAAAACAGAATAGAATGCAGTTTTCACTCAGATGAAAGACGTATGCTTTCCTTCTTAAGAAGCGTTTTCAAGACATTCACAGAGTGATTCTACAAAGTCTTTTTACTGACATTGGCTTTTAAACGTGATTTCACTGGAATTTCTTTCAAACGCAAGATGCGAGATTTGCTGTTAAAAATTGAGTATACAGAATGCAAACAAACGCTTCCCTACAAGTGAATCGCCTAACCATTCAACACAGTACTAAAAACTGAATAGAATGCAGTTTTCACTCAGATGAAAGACGTATGCTTACCTTCTTAAGAAGTGTTTAAAAACACATTCACAGAGTGATTCTACAAAGCCTTTTTACTGAAGTTGGCTTTTAAACATGATTTCACTGGAATTTCTGTCAAACGCAAGACACGAGATTTGCTGTTAAAGAATTGAGTATACAGAATGCAAACAAACGCTTCCCTACAAGTGAATCGCCTAACCATTCAACACAGTTCTAAAAACTGAATAGAATGCATCTTTCACTCAGATGAAAGACGTATGCTTTCCTTCTTAAGAAGTGTTTTCAAAGACATTCACAGAGTGATTCGACAAAGCCTTTTTACTGACCTTGGCTTTTAAACGTGATTTCACTGGAATTTCTGTCAAATGCAACATGCGAGATTTGCTGTTAAAGAATTAAGTATACAGAATGCAAACAAACGGTTCCCTACAAGTGAATCGCCTAACCATTCAACACAGTACTAAAAACTGAATAGAATGCAGTTTTCACTCAGATGAAAGACGTATGCTTTCCTTCTTAAGAAGTGTTTTCAAAGACATTCACAGAGTGATTCTACAAAGCCTTTTTACTGACGTTGGCTTTTAAACGTGATTTCACTGGAATTTCTGTCAAACGCAAGACACGAGATTTGCTGTTAAAGAATTGAGTATACAGAATGCAAACAAATGCTTCCCTACATGTGATTCGCCTAACCATTCAACACAGTTCTAAAAACTGAATAGAATGCAGTTTTCACTCAGATGAAAGACATATGCTTACCTTCTTAAGAAGTGTTTAAAAACACATTCACAGAGTGATTCTACAAATCCTTTTTACTGATGTTGGCTTTTAAACGTGATTTCACTGGAATTTCTGTCAAACGAAAGACGCGAGATATGCTGTTAAAGAATTGAGTATACAGAATGCAAACAAACGGTTCCCTACAAGTGAATCGCCTAACCATTCAACACAGTACTAAAAACTGAATAGAATGCAGTTTTCACTCAGATGAAAGACGTATGATTTCCTTCTTAAGAAGTGTTTAAAAACACATTCACAGAGTGATTCTACAAAGCCTTTTTACTGAAGTTGGCTTTTAAACATGATTTCACTGGAATTTCTGTCAAACGCAAGACACGAGATTTGCTGTTAAAAATTGAGTAAACAGAATGCAAACAAACGCGTCCCTACAAGTGAATCGCCTAACCATTCAACACAGTACTAAAAACTGAATAGAATGCAGTTTTCACTCAGATGAAAGACGTATGCTTACCTTCTTAAGAAGTGTTTAAAAACACATTCACAGAGTGATTCTACAAAGCCATTTTACTGAAGTTGGCTTTTAAACGTGATTTCACTGGAATTTCTGTCAAATGCAAGATGCGAGATTTGCTGTTAAAGAATTGAGTATACAGAATGCAAACAAACGCTTCCCTACAAGTGAATCGCCTAACCATTCAACACAGTTCTAAAAACTGAATAGAGTGCAGCTTTCACTCAGATGAAAGACGTATGCTTTCCTTCTTAAGAAGTGTTTAAAAACACATTCACAGAGTGATTCTACAAAGCCTTTTTACTGACGTTGGTTTTTAAACGTGATTTCAGTGGAATTTCTGTCAAACGCAAGACACGAGATTTGCTGTTAAAGAATTGAGTATACAGAATGCAAACATATGCTTCCCTACAAGTGAATCGCCTAACCATGCAACACAGTTCTAAAAACAGAATAGAATGCAGTTTTCACTCAGATGAATGACGTATGCTTTCCTTCTTAAGAAGTGTTTTCAAAGACATTCACAGAGTGATTCGACAAAGCTTTTTTACTGACATTGGCTTTTAAACGTGATTTCCGTGGAATTTCTGTCAAATGCAAGACGCGAGATATGCTGTTAAAGAATTGAGTATACAGAATGCAAACAAACGGTTCCCTACAAGTGAATCGCCTAACCATTCAACACAGTACTAAAAACTGAATAGAATGCAGTTTTCACTCAGATGAAAGACGTATGATTTCCTTCTTAAGAAGTGTTTAAAAACACATTCACAGAGTGATTCTACAAAGCCTTTTTACTGACGTTGGCTTTTAAACGTGATTTCACTGGAATTTCTGTCAAACGCAAGACGCGAGATTTGCTGTTAAAGAATTAAGTATACAGAATGCAAACAAACGGTTCCCTACAAGTGAATCGCCTAACCATTCAACACAGTACTAAAAACTGAATAGAATACAGTTTTCACTCAGATGAAAGACGTATGCTTTCCTTCCTAAGAAGTGTTTAAAAACACATTCACAGAGTGATTCTACAAAGCCTTTTTACTGATGTTGGCTTTTAAACGTGATTTCACTGGAATTTCTGTCAAACGCAAGACGCGAGATTTGCTGTTAAAGAATTGAGTTTAGAGAAAGCAAACAAAGGCGTCCCTACAAGTGAATCGCCTAACCATTCAACACAGTTCTAAAAACTGAATAGAATGCAGTTTTCACTCAGATGAAAGACGTATGCTTTCCTTCTTAAGAAGTGTTTTCAAAGACATTCACAGAGTGATTCTACAAAGCCTTTTTACTGATGTTGGCTTTTAAACGTGATTTCACTGGAATTTCTGTCAAACGCAAGATGCGAGATTTGCTGTTAAAAATTGAGTATACAGAATGCAAACAAACGCGTCCCTACAAGTGAATCGCCTAACCATTCAACACAGTACTAAAAACTGAATAGAATGCAGTTTTCACTCAGATGAAAGACGTATGTTTACCTTCTTAAGAAGTGTTTAAAAACACATTCACAGAGTGATTCTACAAAGCCATTTTACTGAAGTTGGCTTTTAAACGTGATTTCACTGGAATTTCTGTCAAACACAAGATGCGAGATTTGCTGTTAAAGAATTGAGTATACAGAATGCAAACAAACGCTTCCCTACAAGTGAATCGCCTAACCATTCAACACAGTTCTAAAAACTGAATAGAGTGCAGCTTTCACTCAGATGAAAGACGTATGCTTTCCTTCTTAAGAAGTGTTTAAAAACACATTCACAGAGTGATTCTACAAAGCCTTTTTACTGATGTTGGTTTTTAAACGTGATTTCAGTGGAATTTCTGTCAAACGCAAGACACGAGATTTGCTGTTAAAGAATTGAGTATACAGAATGCAAACATATGCTTCCCTACAAGTGAATCGCCTAACCATGCAACACAGTTCTAAAAACAAATAGAATGCAGTTTTCACTCAGATGAATGACGTATGCTTTCCTTCTTAAGAAGTGTTTTAAAAGACATTCACAGAGTGATTCTACAAAGCCTTTTTACTGACGTTGGCTTTTAAACGTGATTTCACTGGAATTTCTGTCAAACGCAAGACACGAGATTTGCTGTTAAAGAATTGAGTATACAGAATGCAAACATACGCTTCCCTACAAGTGAATCGCCTAACCATGCAACACAGTTCTAAAAACAGAATAGAATGCAGTTTTCACTCAGATGAAAGACGTATGCTTTCCTTCTTAAGAAGCGTTTTCAAGACATTCACAGAGTGATTCTACAAAGTCTTTTTACTGACATTGGCTTTTAAACGTGATTTCACTGGAATTTCTTTCAAACGCAAGATGCGAGATTTGCTGTTAAAAATTGAGTATACAGAATGCAAACAAACGCTTCCCTACAAGTGAATCGCCTAACCATTCAACACAGTACTAAAAACTGAATAGAATGCAGTTTTCACTCAGATGAAAGACGTATGCTTACCTTCTTAAGAAGTGTTTAAAAACACATTCACAGAGTGATTCTACAAAGCCTTTTTACTGAAGTTGGCTTTTAAACATGATTTCACTGGAATTTCTGTCAAACGCAAGACACGAGATTTGCTGTTAAAGAATTGAGTATACAGAATGCAAACAAACGCTTCCCTACAAGTGAATCGCCTAACCATTCAACACAGTTCTAAAAACTGAATAGAATGCATCTTTCACTCAGATGAAAGACGTATGCTTTCCTTCTTAAGAAGTGTTTTCAAAGACATTCACAGAGTGATTCGACAAAGCCTTTTTACTGACCTTGGCTTTTAAACGTGATTTCACTGGAATTTCTGTCAAATGCAACATGCGAGATTTGCTGTTAAAGAATTAAGTATACAGAATGCAAACAAACGGTTCCCTACAAGTGAATCGCCTAACCATTCAACACAGTACTAAAAACTGAATAGAATGCAGTTTTCACTCAGATGAAAGACGTATGCTTTCCTTCTTAAGAAGTGTTTTCAAAGACATTCACAGAGTGATTCTACAAAGCCTTTTTACTGACGTTGGCTTTTAAACGTGATTTCACTGGAATTTCTGTAAAACGCAAGACACGAGATTTGCTGTTAAAGAATTGAGTATACAGAATGCAAACAAATGCTTCCCTACATGTGATTCGCCTAACCATTCAACACAGTTCTAAAAACTGAATAGAATGCAGTTTTCACTCAGATGAAAGACATATGCTTACCTTCTTAAGAAGTGTTTAAAAACACATTCACAGAGTGATTCTACAAATCCTTTTTACTGATGTTGGCTTTTAAACGTGATTTCACTGGAATTTCTGTCAAACGAAAGACGCGAGATTTGCTGTTAAAGAATTAAGTATACAGAATGCAAACAAACGGTTCCCTACAAGTGAATCGCCTAACCATTCAACACAGTACTAAAAACTGAATAGAATACAGTTTTCACTCAGATGAAAGACATATGCTTTCCTTCTTAAGAAGTGTTTAAAAACACATTCACAGAGTGATTCTACAAAGCCTTTTTACTGACGTTGGCTTTTAAACGTGATTTCACTGGAATTTCTGTCAAACGCAAGACGCGAGATTTGCTGTTAAAGAATTGAGTTTAGAGAAAGCAAACAAAGGCGTCCCTACAAGTGAATCGCCTAACCATTCAACACAGTTCTAAAAACTGAATAGAATGCAGTTTTCACTCAGATGAAACACATATGCTTTCCTTCTTAAGAAGTGTTTCCAAAGACATTCACAGAGTGATTCTACAAAGCCTTTTTACTGAAGTTGGCTTTTAAACATGATTTCACTGGAATTTCTGTCAAACGCAAGACACGAGATTGCTGTTAAAGAATTGAGTATACAGAATGCAAACAAACGCTTCCCTACAAGTGAATCGCCTAGCCATTCAACACAGTTCTAAAAACTGAATAGAATGCAGTTTTCACTCAGATGAATGACGTATGCTTTCCTTCTTAAGAAGTGTTTTCAAAGACATTCACAGAGTGATTCGACAAAGCCTTTTTACTGACATTGGCTTTTAAACGTGATTTCACTGGAATTTCTGTCAAACGCAAGATGCGAGATTTGCTGTTAAAAATTGAGTATACAGAATGCAAACAAACGCGTCCCTACAAGTGAATCGCCTAACCATTCAACACAGTACTAAAAACTGAATAGAATGCAGTTTTCACTCAGATGAAAGACGTATGCTTACCTTCTTAAGAAGTGTTTAAAAACACATTCACAGAGTGATTCTACAAAGCCATTTTACTGAAGTTGGCTTTTAAACGTGATTTCACTGGAATTTCTGTCAAACGCAAGACGCGAGATTTGCTGTTAAAGAATTAAGTATACAGAATGCAAACAAACGGTTCCCTACAAGTGAATCGCCTAACCATTCAACACAGTACTAAAAACTGAATAGAATACAGTTTTCACTCAGATGAAAGACGTATGCTTTCCTTCTTAAGAAGTGTTTTCAAAGACATTCACAGAGTGATTCTACAAAGCCTTTTTACTGACGTTGGTTTTTAAACGTGATTTCACTGGAATTTCTGTCAAACGCAAGACACGAGATTTGCTGTTAAAGAATTGAGTATACAGAATGCAAACATACGCTTCCCTACAAGTGAATCGCCTAACCATGCAACACAGTTCTAAAAACAGAATAGAATGCAGTTTTCACTCAGATGAAATATGTATGCCTTCCTTCTTAAGAAGTGTTTTCAAAGACATTCACAGAGTGATTCTACAAAGCCTTTTTACTGACATTGGCTTTTAAACGTGATTTCACTGGAATTTTTGTCAAATGCAAGATGCGAGATTGCTGTTAAAGAATTGAGTATACAGAATGCAAAGAAACGCGTCCCTACAAGTGAATCGCCTAGCCATTCAACACAGTTCTAAAAACTGAATAGAATGCAGTTTTCACTCAGATGAATGACGTATGCTTTCCTTCTTAAGAAGTGTTTTCAAAGACATTCACAGAGTGATTCGACAAAGCCTTTTTACTGACATTGGCTTTTAAACGTGATTTCACTGGAATTTCTGTCAAAGGCAAGACGCGAGATTTGCTGTTAAAGAATTAAGTATACAGAATGCAAACAAACGGTTCCCTACAAGTGAATCGCCTAACCATTCAACACAGTACTAAAAACTGAATAGAATGCAGTTTTCACTCAGATGAAAGACGTATGCTTTCCTTCTTAAGAAGTGTTTAAAAACACATTCACAGAGTGATTCTACAAATCCTTTTTACTGATGTTGGCTTTTAAACGTGATTTCACTGGAATTTCTGTCAAACGCAAGACGCGAGATTTGCTGTTAAAGAATTGAGTTTAGAGAAAGCAAACAAAGGCGTCCCTACAAGTGAATCGCCTAACCATTCAACACAGTTCTAAAAACTGAATAGAATGCAGTTTTCACTCAGATGAAACACATATGCTTTCCTTCTTAAGAAGTGTTTCCAAAGACATCCACAGAGTGATTCTACAAAGCCTTTTTACTGACGTTGGCTTTTAAACGTGATTTCACTGGACTTTCTGTCAAACGCAAGACACGAGATTTGCTGTTAAAGAATTGAGTATACAGAATGCAAACAAATGCTTCCCTACATGTGATTCGCCTAACCATTCAACACAGTTCTAAAAAATGAATAGAATGCAGTTTTCACTCAGATGAAAGACGTATGCTTTCCTTCTTAAGAAGTTTTTCAAAGACATTCACAGAGTGATTCTACAAAGCCTTTTTACTGACATTGGCTTTTAAACGTGATTTCACTGGAATTTCGGTCAAACGCAAGATGCGAGATTTGCTGTTAAAAATTGAGTATACAGAATGCAAACAAACGCGTCCCTACAAGTGAATCGCCTAACCATTCAACACAGTACTAAAAACTGAATAGAATACAGTTTTCACTCAGATGAAAGACGTATGCTTTCCTTCTTAAGAAGTGTTTAAAAACACATTCACAGAGTGATTCTACAAAGCCTTTTTACTGACGTTGGCTTTTAAACGTGATTTCACTGGAATTTCTGTCAAACGCAAGACGCGAGATTTGCTGTTAAAGAATTAAGTATACAGAATGCAAACAAACGGTTTCCTACAAGTGAATCGCCTAACCATTCAACACAGTTCTAAAAAATGAATAGAATGCAGTTTTCACTCAGATGAAAGACGTATGCTTTCCTTCTTAAGAAGTGTTTTCAAAGACATTCACAGAGTGATTCTACAAAGCCTTTTTACTGACATTGCCTTTTAAACGTGATTTCACTGGAATTTCGGTCAAACGCAAGATGCGAGATTTGCTGTTAAAAATTGAGTAAACAGAATGCAAACAAACGCGTCCCTACAAGTGAATCGCCTAACCATTCAACACAGTACTAAAAACTGAATAGAATGCAGTTTTCACTCAGATGAAAGACGTATGCTTACCTTCTTAAGAAGTGTTTAAAAACACATTCACAGAGTGATTCTACAAAGCCATTTTACTGAAGTTGGCTTTTAAACGTGATTTCACTGGAATTTCTGTCAAATGCAAGATGCGAGATTTGCTGTTAAAGAATTGAGTATACAGAATGCAAACAAACGCTTCCCTACAAGTGAATCGCCTAACCATTCAACACAGTTCTAAAAACTGAATAGAGTGCAGCTTTCACTCAGATGAAAGACGTATGCTTTCCTTCTTAAGAAGTGTTTAAAAACACATTCACAGAGTGATTCTACAAAGCCTTTTTACTGACGTTGGTTTTTAAACGTGATTTCAGTGGAATTTCTGTCAAACGCAAGACACGAGATTTGCTGTTAAAGAATTGAGTATACAGAATGCAAACATATGCTTCCCTACAAGTGAATCGCCTAACCATGCAACACAGTTCTAAAAACAGAATAGAATGCAGTTTTCACTCAGATGAATGACGTATGCTTTCCTTCTTAAGAAGTGTTTTCAAAGACATTCACAGAGTGATTCGACAAAGCTTTTTTACTGACATTGGCTTTTAAACGTGATTTCCGTGGAATTTCTGTCAAATGCAAGACGCGAGATATGCTGTTAAAGAATTGAGTATACAGAATGCAAACAAACGGTTCCCTACAAGTGAATCGCCTAACCATTCAACACAGTACTAAAAACTGAATAGAATGCAGTTTTCACTCAGATGAAAGACGTATGATTTCCTTCTTAAGAAGTGTTTAAAAACACATTCACAGAGTGATTCTACAAAGCCTTTTTACTGACGTTGGCTTTTAAACGTGATTTCACTGGAATTTCTGTCAAACGCAAGACGCGAGATTTGCTGTTAAAGAATTAAGTATACAGAATGCAAACAAACGGTTCCCTACAAGTGAATCGCCTAACCATTCAACACAGTACTAAAAACTGAATAGAATACAGTTTTCACTCAGATGAAAGACGTATGCTTTCCTTCCTAAGAAGTGTTTAAAAACACATTCACAGAGTGATTCTACAAAGCCTTTTTACTGACGTTGGCTTTTAAACGTGATTTCACTGGAATTTCTGTCAAACGCAAGACGCGAGATTTGCTGTTAAAGAATTGAGTTTAGAGAAAGCAAACAAAGGCGTCCCTACAAGTGAATCGACTAACCATTCAACACAGTTCTAAAAACTGAATAGAATGCAGTTTTCACTCAGATGAAAGACGTATGCTTTCCTTCTTAAGAAGTGTTTTCAAAGACATTCACAGAGTGATTCTACAAAGCCTTTTTACTGACGTTGGCTTTTAAACGTGATTTCACTGGAATTTCTGTCAAACGCAAGATGCGAGATTTGCTGTTAAAAATTGAGTATACAGAATGCAAACAAACGCGTCCCTACAAGTGAATCGCCTAACCATTCAACACAGTACTAAAAACTGAATAGAATGCAGTTTTCACTCAGATGAAAGACGTATGTTTACCTTCTTAAGAAGTGTTTAAAAACACATTCACAGAGTGATTCTACAAAGCCATTTTACTGAAGTTGGCTTTTAAACGTGATTTCACTGGAATTTCTGTCAAACACAAGATGCGAGATTTGCTGTTAAAGAATTGAGTATACAGAATGCAAACAAACGCTTCCCTACAAGTGAATCGCCTAACCATTCAACACAGTTCTAAAAACTGAATAGAGTGCAGCTTTCACTCAGATGAAAGACGTATGCTTTCCTTCTTAAGAAGTGTTTAAAAACACATTCACAGAGTGATTCTACAAAGCCTTTTTACTGACGTTGGTTTTTAAACGTGATTTCAGTGGAATTTCTGTCAAACGCAAGACACGAGATTTGCTGTTAAAGAATTGAGTATACAGAATGCAAACATATGCTTCCCTACAAGTGAATCGCCTAACCATGCAACACAGTTCTAAAAACAAATAGAATGCAGTTTTCACTCAGATGAATGACGTATGCTTTCCTTCTTAAGAAGTGTTTTCAAAGACATTCACAGAGTGATTCGACAAAGCTTTTTTACTGACATTGGCTTTTAAACGTGATTTCCGTGGAATTTCTGTCAAATGCAAGACGCGAGATATGCTGTTAAAGAATTGAGTATACAGAATGCAAACAAACGCTTCCCTACAAGTGAATCGCCTAACCATTCAACACAGTTCAAAAACTGAATAGAATGCAGTTTTCACTCAGATGAAAGACGTATGCTTTCCTTCTTAAGAAGTGTTTAAAAACACATTCACAGAGTGATTCTACAAAGCCTTTTTACTGACGTTGGTTTTTAAACGTGATTTCAGTGGAATTTCTGTCAAACGCAAGACACGAGATTTGCTGTTAAAGAATTGAGTTTAGAGAAAGCAAACAAAGGCGTCCCTATAAGTGAATCGCCTAACCATTCAACACAGTTCTAAAAACTGAATAGAATGCAGTTTTCACTCAGATGAAAGACGTATGCTTTCCTTCTTAAGAAGTGTTTTCAAAGACATTCACAGAGTGATTCTACAAAGCCTTTTTACTGACGTTGGCTTTTAAACGTGATTTCACTGGAATTTCTGTCAAACGCAAGATGCGAGATTTGCTGTTAAAGAATTGAGTATACAGAATGCAAACAAACGCTTCCCTACAAGTGAATCGCCTAACCATTCAACACAGTTCTAAAAACTGAATAGAGTGCAGTTTTCACTCAGATGAAAGACGTATGCTTTCCTTCTTAAGAAGTGTTTAAAAACACATTCACAGAGTGATTCTACAAAGCCTTTTTACTGACGTTGGTTTTTAAACGTGATTTCAGTGGAATTTCTGTCAAACGCAAGACACGAGATTTGCTGTTAAAGAATTGAGTATACAGAATGCAAACATATGCTTCCCTACAAGTGAATCGCCTAACCATGCAACACAGTTCTAAAAACAGAATAGAATGCAGTTTTCACTCAGATGAATGACGTATGCTTTCCTTCTTAAGAAGTGTTTTCAAAGACATTCACAGAGTGATTCGACAAAGCTTTTTTACTGACATTGGCTTTTAAACGTGATTTCCGTGGAATTTCTGTCAAATGCAAGACGCTAGATATGCTGTTAAAGAATTGAGTATACAGAATGCAAACAAACGCTTCCCTACAAGTGAATCGCCTAACCATTCAACACAGTTCAAAAACTGAATAGAATGCAGTTTTCACTCAGATGAAAGACGTATGATTTCCTTCTTAAGAAGTGTTTTCAAAGACATTCACAGAGTGATTCGACAAAGCCTTTTTACTGACGTTGGCTTTTAAACGTGATTTCACTGGAATTTCTGTCAAACGCAAGACGCGAGATTTGCTGTTCAAGAATTAAGTATACAGAATGCAAACAAACGGTTCCCTACTAGTGAATCGCCTAACCATTCAACACAGTTCTAAAAACTGAATAGAATGCAGTTTTCACTCAGATGAAACACATATGCTTTCCTTCTTAAGAAGTGTTTCCAAAGACATTCACAGAGTGATTCTACAAAGCCTTTTTACTGAAGTTGGCTTTTAAACGTGATTTCACTGGAATTTCTGTCAAACGCAAGACACGAGATTGCTGTTAAAGAATTGAGTATACAGAATGCAAACAAACGCTTCCCTACAAGTGAATCGCCTAGCCATTCAACACAGTTCTAAAAACTGAATAGAATGCAGTTTTCACTCAGATGAATGACGTATGCTTTCCTTCTTAAGAAGTGTTTTCAAAGACATTCACAGAGTGATTCGACAAAGCCTTTTTACTGACATTGGCTTTTAAACGTGATTTCACTGGAATTTCTGTCAAACGCAAGATGCGAGATTTGCTGTTAAAGAATTAAGTATACAGAATGCAAACAAACGCTTCCCTACAAGTGAATCGCCTAACCATTCAACACAGTACTAAAAACTGAATAGAATGCAGTTTTCACTCAGATGAAAGACGTATGCTTTCCTTCTTAAGAAGTGTTTAAAAACACATTCACAGAGTGATTCTACAAATCCTTTTTACTGATGTTGGCTTTTAAACGTGATTTCACTGGAATTTCTGTCAAACGCAAGACGCGAGATTTGCTGTTAAAGAATTGAGTTTAGAGAAAGCAAACAAAGGCGTCCCTACAAGTGAATCGCCTAACCATTCAACACAGTTCTAAAAACTGAATAGAATGCAGTTTTCACTCAGATGAAACACATATGCTTTCCTTCTTAAGAAGTGTTTCCAAAGACATCCACAGAGTGATTCTACAAAGCCTTTTTACTGACGTTGGCTTTTAAATGTGATTTCACTGGAATTTCTGTCAAACACAAGATGCGAGATTTGCTGTTAAAGAATTGAGTATACAGAATGCAAACAAACGCTTCCCTACAAGTGAATCGCCTAACCATTCAACACAGTTCTAAAAACTGAATAGAGTGCAGCTTTCACTCAGATGAAAGACGTATGCTTTCCTTCTTAAGAAGTGTTTAAAAACACATTCACAGAGTGATTCTACAAAGCCTTTTTACTGACGTTGGTTTTTAAACGTGATTTCAGTGGAATTTCTGTCAAACGCAAGACACGAGATTTGCTGTTAAAGAATTGAGTATACAGAATGCAAACATATGCTTCCCTACAAGTGAATCGCCTAACCATGCAACACAGTTCTAAAAACAAATAGAATGCAGTTTTCACTCAGATGAATGACGTATGCTTTCCTTCTTAAGAAGTGTTTTCAAAGACATTCACAGAGTGATTCGACAAAGCCTTTTTACTGACGTTGGCTTTTAAACGTGATTTCACTGGAATTTCTGTCAAACGCAAGATGCGAGATTTGCTGTTAAAGAATTGAGTATACAGAATGCAAACAAACGCTTCCCTACAAGTGAATCGCCTAACCATTCAACACAGTTCTAAAAACTGAATAGAGTGCAGTTTTCACTCAGATGAAAGACGTATGCTTTCCTTCTTAAGAAGTGTTTAAAAACACATTCACAGAGTGATTCTACAAAGCCTTTTTACTGACGTTGGTTTTTAAACGTGATTTCAGTGGAATTTCTGTCAAACGCAAGACACGAGATTTGCTGTTAAAGAATTGAGTTTAGAGAAAGCAAACAAAGGCGTCCCTATAAGTGAATCGCCTAACCATTCAACACAGTTCTAAAAACTGAATAGAATGCAGTTTTCACTCAGATGAAAGACGTATGCTTTCCTTCTTAAGAAGTGTTTTCAAAGACATTCACAGAGTGATTCTACAAAGCCTTTTTACTGACGTTGGCTTTTAAACGTGATTTCACTGGAATTTCTGTCAAACGCAAGATGCGAGATTTGCTGTTAAAGAATTGAGTATACAGAATGCAAACAAACGCTTCCCTACAAGTGAATCGCCTAACCATTCAACACAGTTCTAAAAACTGAATAGAGTGCAGTTTTCACTCAGATGAAAGACGTATGCTTTCCTTCTTAAGAAGTGTTTAAAAACACATTCACAGAGTGATTCTACAAAGCCTTTTTACTGACGTTGGTTTTTAAACGTGATTTCAGTGGAATTTCTGTCAAACGCAAGACACGAGATTTGCTGTTAAAGAATTGAGTATACAGAATGCAAACATATGCTTCCCTACAAGTGAATCGCCTAACCATGCAACACAGTTCTAAAAACAGAATAGAATGCAGTTTTCACTCAGATGAATGACGTATGCTTTCCTTCTTAAGAAGTGTTTTCAAAGACATTCACAGAGTGATTCGACAAAGCTTTTTTACTGACATTGGCTTTTAAACGTGATTTCCGTGGAATTTCTGTCAAATGCAAGACGCTAGATATGCTGTTAAAGAATTGAGTATACAGAATGCAAACAAACGCTTCCCTACAAGTGAATCGCCTAACCATTCAACACAGTTCAAAAACTGAATAGAATGCAGTTTTCACTCAGATGAAAGACGTATGATTTCCTTCTTAAGAAGTGTTTTCAAAGACATTCACAGAGTGATTCGACAAAGCCTTTTTACTGACGTTGGCTTTTAAACGTGATTTCACTGGAATTTCTGTCAAACGCAAGACGCGAGATTTGCTGTTCAAGAATTAAGTATACAGAATGCAAACAAACGGTTCCCTACTAGTGAATCGCCTAACCATTCAACACAGTTCTAAAAACTGAATAGAATGCAGTTTTCACTCAGATGAAACACATATGCTTTCCTTCTTAAGAAGTGTTTCCAAAGACATTCACAGAGTGATTCTACAAAGCCTTTTTACTGAAGTTGGCTTTTAAACGTGATTTCACTGGAATTTCTGTCAAACGCAAGACACGAGATTGCTGTTAAAGAATTGAGTATACAGAATGCAAACAAACGCTTCCCTACAAGTGAATCGCCTAGCCATTCAACACAGTTCTAAAAACTGAATAGAATGCAGTTTTCACTCAGATGAATGACGTATGCTTTCCTTCTTAAGAAGTGTTTTCAAAGACATTCACAGAGTGATTCGACAAAGCCTTTTTACTGACATTGGCTTTTAAACGTGATTTCACTGGAATTTCTGTCAAACGCAAGATGCGAGATTTGCTGTTAAAGAATTAAGTATACAGAATGCAAACAAACGCTTCCCTACAAGTGAATCGCCTAACCATTCAACACAGTACTAAAAACTGAATAGAATGCAGTTTTCACTCAGATGAAAGACGTATGCTTTCCTTCTTAAGAAGTGTTTTCAAAGACATTCACAGAGTGATTCTACAAAGCCTTTTTACTGACATTGGCTTTTAAACGTGATTTCACTGGAATTTCGGTCAAACGCAAGATGCGAGATTTGCTGTTAAAAATTGAGTATACAGAATGCAAACAAACGCGTCCCTACAAGTGAATCGCCTAACCATTCAACACAGTACTAAAAACTGAATAGAATGCAGTTTTCACTCAGATGAAAGACGTATGCTTACCTTCTTAAGAAGTGTTTAAAAACACATTCACAGAGTGATTCTACAAAGCCATTTTACTGAAGTTGGCTTTTAAACGTGATTTCACTGGAATTTCTGTCAAATGCAAGATGCGAGATTTGCTGTTAAAGAATTGAGTATACAGAATGCAAACAAACGCTTCCCTACAAGTGAATCGCCTAACCATTCAACACAGTTCTAAAAACTGAATAGAGTGCAGCTTTCACTCAGATGAAAGACGTATGCTTTCCTTCTTAAGAAGTGTTTAAAAACACATTCACAGAGTGATTCTACAAAGGCTTTTTACTGACGTTGGTTTTTAAACGTGATTTCAGTGGAATTTCTGTCAAACGCAAGACACGAGATTTGCTGTTAAAGAATTGAGTATACAGAATGCAAACATAAGCTTCCCTACAAGTGAATCGCCTAACCATGCAACACAGTTCTAAAAACAGAATAGAATGCAGTTTTCACTCAGATGAATGACGTATGCTTTCCTTCTTAAGAAGTGTTTTCAAAGACATTCACAGAGTGATTCGACAAAGCTTTTTTACTGACATTGGCTTTTAAACGTGATTTCCGTGGAATTTCTGTCAAATGCAAGACGCGAGATATGCTGTTAAAGAATTGAGTATACAGAATGCAAACAAACGGTTCCCTACAAGTGAATCGCCTAACCATTCAACACAGTACTAAAAACTGAATAGAATGCAGTTTTCACTCAGATGAAAGACGTATGATTTCCTTCTTAAGAAGTGTTTAAAAACACATTCACAGAGTGATTCTACAAAGCCTTTTTACTGACGTTGGCTTTTAAACGT
Organism: Phyllotis vaccarum; assembly: GCA_033318265.1. Classification (NCBI taxonomy): domain Eukaryota; kingdom Metazoa; phylum Chordata; class Mammalia; order Rodentia; family Cricetidae; genus Phyllotis; species Phyllotis vaccarum. The sequence goes on from JARWLC010000049.1 coordinate 1,765,949, forward strand.
GATTTCACTGGAATTTCTGTCAAACGCAAGACGCGAGATTTGCTGTTAAAGAATTAAGTATACAGAATGCAAACAAACGGTTCCCTACAAGTGAATCGCCTAACCATTCAACACAGTACTAAAAACTGAATAGAATACAGTTTTCACTCAGATGAAAGACGTATGCTTTCCTTCTTAAGAAGTGTTTAAAAACACATTCACAGAGTGATTCTACAAAGCCTTTTTACTGACGTTGGCTTTTAAACGTGATTTCACTGGAATTTCTGTCAAACGCAAGACGCGAGATTTGCTGTTAAAGAATTGAGTTTCGAGAAAGCAAACAAAGGCGTCCCTACAAGTGAATCGCCTAACCATTCGACACAGTTCTAAAAACTGAATAGAATGCAGTTTTCACTCAGATGAAACACATATGCTTTCCTTCTTAAGAAGTGTTTCCAAAGACATCCACAGAGTGATTCTACAAAGCCTTTTTACTGACGTTGGCTTTTAAACGTGATTTCACTGGAATTTCTGTCAAACGCAAGACACGAGATTTGCTGTTAAAGAATTGAGTATACAGAATGCAAACAAATGCTTCCCTACATGTGATTCGCCTAACCATTCAACACAGTTCTAAAAACTGAATAGAATGCAGTTTTCACTCAGATGAAAGACGTATGCTTTCCTTCTTAAGAAGTGTTTTCAAAGACATTCACAGAGTGATTCTACAAAGCCTTTTTACTGACGTTGGCTTTTAAATGTGATTTCACTGGAATTTCTGTCAAACGCAAGATGCGAGATTTGCTGTTAAAAATTGAGTATACAGAATGCAAACAAACGCTTCCCTACAAGTGAATCACCTAACCATTCAACACAGTACTAAAAACTGAATAGAATGCAGTTTTCACTCAGATGAAAGACATATGCTTACCTTCTTAAGAAGTGTTTAAAAACACATTCACAGAGTGATTCTACAAAGCCATTTTACTGAAGTTGGCTTTTAAACGTGATTTAACTGGAATTTCTGTCAAATGCAAGATGCGAGATTTGCTGTTAAAGAATTGAGTATACAGAATGCAAACAAACGCTTCCCTACAAGGGAATCGCCTAACCATTCAACACAGTTCTAAAAACTGAATAGAGTGCAGCTTTCACTCAGATGAAAGACGTATGCTTTCCTTATTAAGAAGTGTTTAAAAACACATTCACAGAGTGATTCTACAAAGCCTTTTTACTGACGTTGGCTTTTACACGTGATTTCACTGGAATTTCTTTCAAACGCAACATGCGAGATTTGCTGTTAAAGAATTGAGTATACAGAATGCAAACAAACGCGTCCCTACAAGTGAATCGCCTAACCATTCAACACAGTTCTAAAAATTGAATAGAATGCAGTTTTCACTCAGATGAAAGACGTATGCTTTCCTTCTTAAGAAGTGTTTTCAAAGACATTCACAGAGTGATTCTACAAAGCCTTTTTACTGACGTTGGTTTTTAAACGTGATTTCACTGGAATTTCTGTCAAACGCAAGACACGAGATTTGCTGTTAAAGAATTGAGTATACAGAATGCAAACAAAGGCTTCCCTACAAGTGAATCGCCTAACCATTCAACACAGTTCTAAAAACAGAATAGAATGCAGTTTTCACTCAGATGAAAGACGTATGCCTTCCTTCTTAAGAAGTGTTTTCAAAGACATTCACAGATTGATTCTACAAAGCCTTTTTACTGACATTGGCTTTTAAACGTGATTTCACTGGAATTTCTGTCAAACGCAAGATGCGAGTTTTGTTGTTAAAAATTGAGTATACAGAATGCAAACAAACGCTTCCCTACAAGTGAATCGCCTAACCATTCAACACAGTACTAAAAACAGAATAGAATGCAGTTTTCACTCTGATGAAAGACGTATGCTTACCTTCTTAAGAAGTGTTTAAAAACACATTCACAGAATGATTCTACAAAGCCTTTTTACTGAAGTTGGCTTTTAAACGTGATTTCACTGGAATTTCTGTCAAACGCAAGACAGGAGATTTGCTGTTAAAGAATTGAGTATACAGAATGCAAACAAACGCTTCCCTACAAGTGAATCGCCTAACCATACAACACAGTTCTAAAAACTGAATAGAATGCAGCTTTCACTCAGATGAAAGACGTATGCTTTCCTTCTTGAGAAGTGTTTAAAAACACATTCACAGAGTGATTCTACAAAGCCTTTTTACTGAAGTTGGCTTTTACACGTGATTTCACTGGAATTTCTTTCAAACGCAACATGCGAGATTTGCTGTTAAAGAATTGAGTATACAGAATGCAAACAAACGCGTCCCTACAAGTGATTCGCCTAACCATTCAACACAGTTCTAAAAACTGAATAGAATGCAGTTTTCACTCAGATGAAAGACGTATGCTTTCCTTCTTAAGAAGTGTTTTCAAAGACATTCACAGAGTGATTCTACAAAGCCTTTTTACTGACGTTGGTTTTTAAACGTGATTTCACTGGAATTTCTGTCAAACGCAAGACACGAGATTTGCTGTTAAAGAATTGAGTATACAGAATGCAAAGAAACGGTTCCCTAAAGTGAATCGCCTAACCATGCAACACAGTTCTAAAAACAGAATAGAATGCAGTTTTCACTCAGATGAATTACGTATGCTTTCCTTCTTAAGAAGTGTTTTCAAAGACATTCACAGAGTGATTCTACAAAGCCTTTTTACTGACGTTGGCTTTTAAACGTGATTTCCCTGGAATTTCTGTCAAACGCAACACGCGAGATTTGCTGTTAAAGAATTGAGTATACAGAATGCAAACAAATGCGTCCCTACAAGTGAATCGCCTAACCATTCAACACAGTTCTAAAATCTGAATAGAATGCAGTTTTCACTCAGATGAAAGATGTATGCTTTCCTTCTTAAGAAGTGTTTAAAAACACATTCACAGAGTGATTCTACAAAGCCGTTTTACTGACGTTGGCTTTTTAACGTGATTTCACTGGAATTACTGTCAAACGCAAGATGCGAGATTTGCTGTTAAAGAATTGAGTATACAGAATGCAAACAAAAGCTTCCCTACAAGTGAATCGCCTAACCATTCAACACAGTTCTAAAAACTGAATAGAATGCAGCTTTCACTCAGATGAAAGACGTATGCTTTCCTTCTTAAGAAGTGTTTAAAAACACATTCACAGAGTGATTCTACAAAGCCTTTTTACTGACGTTGGCTTTTACAAGTGATTTCACTGGAATTTCTTTCAAACGCAACACGCGAGATTTGCTGTTAAAGAATTGAGTATACAGAATGCAAAAAACGCGTCCCTACAAGTGAATCGCCTAACCATTGAACACAGTTCTAAAAATTGAATAGAATGCAGTTTTCACTCAGATGAAAGACGTATGCTTTCCTTCTTAAGAAGTGTTTTCAAAGACATTCACAGAGTGATTCTACAAAGCCTTTTTACTGACATTGGCTTTTAAACGTGATTTCACTGGAATTTCTGTCAAACGCAAGATGCGAGATTTGCTGTTAAAAATTGAGTATACAGAATGCAAACAAACGCGTCCCTACAAGTGAATCGCCTAACCATTCAACACAGTACTAAAAACTGAATAGAATGCAGTTTTCACTCAGATGAAAGACGTATGCTTACCTTCTTAAGAAGTGTTTAAAAACACATTCACAGAGTGATTCTACAAAGCCATTTTACTGAAGTTGGCTTTTAAACGTGATTTCACTGGAATTTCTGTCAAACGCAAGATGCGAGATTTGCTGTTAAAGAATTGAGTATACAGAATGCAAACAAACGCTTCCCTACAAGTGAATCGCCTAACCATTCAACACAGTTCAAAAACTGAATAGAATGCAGTTTTCACTCAGATGAAAGACGTATGATTTCCTTCTTAAGAAGTGTTTTCAAAGACATTCACAGAGTGATTCAACAAAGCCTTTTTACTGACCTTGGCTTTTAAACGTGATTTCACTGGAATTTCTGTCAAACGCAAGACGCGAGATTTGCTGTTCAAGAATTAAGTATACAGAATGCAAACAAACGGTTCCCTACTAGTGAATCGCCTAACCATTCAACACAGTTCTAAAAACTGAATAGAATGCAGTTTTCACTCAGATGAAACACATATGCTTTCCTTCTTAAGAAGTGTTTCCAAAGACATTCACAGAGTGATTCTACAAAGCCTTTTTACTGAAGTTGGCTTTTAAACGTGATTTCACTGGAATTTCTGTCAAACGCAAGACACGAGATTGCTGTTAAAGAATTGAGTATACAGAATGCAAACAAACGCTTCCCTACAAGTGAATCGCCTAGCCATTCAACACAGTTCTAAAAACTGAATAGAATGCAGTTTTCACTCAGATGAATGACGTATGCTTTCCTTCTTAAGAAGTGTTTTCAAAGACATTCACAGAGTGATTCGACAAAGCCTTTTTACTGACATTGGCTTTTAAACGTGATTTCACTGGAATTTCTGTCAAACGCAAGACGCGAGATTTGCTGTTAAAGAATTAAGTATACAGAATGCAAACAAACGGTTCCCTACAAGTGAATCGCCTAACCATTCAACACAGTACTAAAAACTGAATAGAATGCAGTTTTCACTCAGATGAAAGACGTATGCTTTCCTTCTTAAGAAGTGTTTAAAAACACATTCACAGAGTGATTCTACAAATCCTTTTTACTGATGTTGGCTTTTAAACGTGATTTCACTGGAATTTCTGTCAAACGCAAGACGCGAGATTTGCTGTTAAAGAATTGAGTTTAGAGAAAGCAAACAAAGGCGTCCCTACAAGTGAATCGCCTAACCATTCAACACAGTTCTAAAAACTGAATAGAATGCAGTTTTCACTCAGATGAAACACATATGCTTTCCTTCTTAAGAAGTGTTTCCAAAGACATCCACAGAGTGATTCTACAAAGCCTTTTTACTGACGTTGGCTTTTAAACGTGATTTCACTGGAATTTCTGTCAAACGCAAGACACGAGATTTGCTGTTAAAGAATTGAGTATACAGAATGCAAACAAATGCTTCCCTACATGTGATTCGCCTAACCATTCAACACAGTTCTAAAAAATGAATAGAATGCAGTTTTCACTCAGATGAAAGACGTATGCTTTCCTTCTTAAGAAGTGTTTTCAAAGACATTCACAGAGTGATTCTACAAAGCCTTTTTACTGACATTGGCTTTTAAACGTGATTTCACTGGAATTTCGGTCAAACGCAAGATGCGAGATTTGCTGTTAAAAATTGAGTATACAGAATGCAAACAAACGCGTCCCTACAAGTGAATCGCCTAACCATTCAACACAGTTCTAAAAACTGAATAGAGTGCAGCTTTCACTCAGATGAAAGACGTATGCTTTCCTTCTTAAGAAGTGTTTAAAAACACATTCACAGAGTGATTCTACAAAGCCTTTTTACTGACGTTGGTTTTTAAACGTGATTTCAGTGGAATTTCTGTCAAACGCAAGACACGAGATTTGCTGTTAAAGAATTGAGTATACAGAATGCAAACATATGCTTCCCTACAAGTGAATCGCCTAACCATGCAACACAGTTCTAAAAACAGAATAGAATGCAGTTTTCACTCAGATGAATGACGTATGCTTTCCTTCTTAAGAAGTGTTTTCAAAGACATTCACAGAGTGATTCGACAAAGCTTTTTTACTGACATTGGCTTTTAAACGTGATTTCCGTGGAATTTCTGTCAAATGCAAGACGCGAGATATGCTGTTAAAGAATTGAGTACACAGAATGCAAACAAACGGTTCCCTACAAGTGAATCGCCTAACCATTCAACACAGTACTAAAAACTGAATAGAATGCAGTTTTCACTCAGATGAAAGACGTATGATTTCCTTCTTAAGAAGTGTTTAAAAACACATTCACAGAGTGATTCTACAAAGCCTTTTTACTGACGTTGGCTTTTAAACTTGATTTCACTGGAATTTCTGTCAAACACAAGACGCGAGATTTGCTGTTAAAGAATTAAGTATACAGAATGCAAACAAACGGTTCCCTACAAGTGAATCGCCTAACCATTCAACACAGTACTAAAAACTGAATAGAATACAGTTTTCACTCAGATGAAAGACGTATGCTTTCCTTCTTAAGAAGTGTTTAAAAACACATTCACAGAGTGATTCTACAAAGCCTTTTTACTGACGTTGGCTTTTAAACGTGATTTCACTGGAATTTCTGTCAAACGCAAGACGCGAGATTTGCTGTTAAAGAATTGAGTTTAGAGAAAGCAAACAAAGGCGTCCCTACAAGTGAATCGCCTAACCATTCGACACAGTTCTAAAAACTGAATAGAATGCAGTTTTCACTCAGATGAAACACATATGCTTTCCTTCTTAAGAAGTGTTTCCAAAGACATCCACAGAGTGATTCTACAAAGCCTTTTTACTGACGTTGGCTTTTAAACGTGATTTCACTGGAATTTCTGTCAAATGCAAGACACGAGATTTGCTGTTAAAGAATTGAGTATACAGAATGCAAACAAATGCTTCCCTACATGTGATTCGCCTAACCATTCAACACAGTTCTAAAAACTGAATAGAATGCAGTTTTCACTCAGATGAAAGACGTATGCTTTCCTTCTTAAGAAGTGTTTTCAAAGACATTCACAGAGTGATTCTACAAAGCCTTTTTACTGACGTTGGCTTTTAAATGTGATTTCACTGGAATTTCTGTCAAACGCAAGATGCGAGATTTGCTGTTAAAAATTGAGTATACAGAATGCAAACAAACGCTTCCCTACAAGTGAATCACCTAACCATTCAACACAGTACTAAAAACTGAATAGAATGCAGTTTTCACTCAGATGAAAGACATATGCTTACCTTCTTAAGAAGTGTTTAAAAACACATTCACAGAGTGATTCTACAAAGCCATTTTACTGAAGTTGGCTTTTAAACGTGATTTAACTGGAATTTCTGTCAAATGCAAGATGCGAGATTTGCTGTTAAAGAATTGAGTATACAGAATGCAAACAAACGCTTCCCTACAAGTGAATCGCCTAACCATTCAACACAGTTCTAAAAACTGAATAGAGTGCAGCTTTCACTCAGATGAAAGACGTATGCTTTCCTTCTTAAGAAGTGTTTAAAAACACATTCACAGAGTGATTCTACAAAGCCTTTTTACTGACGTTGGCTTTTACACGTGATTTCACTGGAATTTCTTTCAAACGCAACATGCGAGATTTGCTGTTAAAGAATTGAGTATACAGAATGCAAACAAACGCGTCCCTACAAGTGAATCGCCTAACCATTCAACACAGTTCTAAAAATTGAATAGAATGCAGTTTTCACTCAGATGAAAGACGTATGCTTTCCTTCTTAAGAAGTGTTTTCAAAGACATTCACAGAGTGATTCTACAAAGCCTTTTTCTGACGTTGGTTTTTAAACGTGATTTCACTGGAATTTCTGTCAAACGCAAGACACGAGATTTGCTGTTAAAGAATTGAGTATACAGAATGCAAACATACGCTTCCCTACAAGTGAATCGCCTAACCATTCAACACAGTTCTAAAAACAGAATAGAATGCAGTTTTCACTCAGATGAAAGACGTATGCCTTCCTTCTTAAGAAGTGTTTTCAAAGACATTCACAGAGTGATTCTACAAAGCCTTTTTACTGACATTGGCTTTTAAACGTGATTTCACTGGAATTTCTGTCAAACGCAAGATGCGAGTTTTGTTGTTAAAAATTGAGTATACAGAATGCAAACAAACGCTTCCCTACAAGTGAATCGCCTAACCATTCAACACAGTACTAAAAACAGAATAGAATGCAGTTTTCACTCAGATGAAAGACGTATGCTTACCTTCTTAAGAAGTGTTTAAAAACACATTCACAGAATGATTCTACAAAGCCTTTTTACTGAAGTTGGCTTTTAAACGTGATTTCACTGGAATTTCTGTCAAACGCAAGACAGGAGATTTGCTGTTAAAGAATTGAGTATACAGAATGCAAACAAACGCTTCCCTACAAGTGAATCGCCTAACCATACAACACAGTTCTAAAAACTGAATAGAATGCAGCTTTCACTCAGATGAAAGACGTATGCTTTCCTTCTTGAGAAGTGTTTAAAAACACATTCACAGAGTGATTCTACAAAGCCTTTTTACTGAAGTTGGCTTTTACACGTGATTTCACTGGAATTTCTTTCAAACGCAACATGCGAGATTTGCTGTTAAAGAATTGAGTATACAGAATGCAAACAAACGCGTCCCTACAAGTGATTCGCCTAACCATTCAACACAGTTCTAAAAACTGAATAGAATGCAGTTTTCACTCAGATGAAAGACGTATGCTTTCCTTCTTAAGAAGTGTTTTCAAAGACATTCACAGAGTGATTCTACAAAGCCTTTTTACTGACGTTGGTTTTTAAACGTGATTTCACTGGAATTTCTGTCAAACGCAAGACACGAGATTTGCTGTTAAAGAATTGAGTATACAGAATGCAAAGAAACGGTTCCCTAAAGTGAATCGCCTAACCATGCAACACAGTTCTAAAAACAGAATAGAATGCAGTTTTCACTCAGATGAATTACGTATGCTTTCCTTCTTAAGAAGTGTTTTCAAAGACATTCACAGAGTGATTCTACAAAGCCTTTTTACTGACGTTGGCTTTTAAACGTGATTTCCCTGGAATTTCTGTCAAACGCAACACGCGAGATTTGCTGTTAAAGAATTGAGTATACAGAATGCAAACAAATGCGTCCCTACAAGTGAATCGCCTAACCATTCAACACAGTTCTAAAATCTGAATAGAATGCAGTTTTCACTCAGATGAAAGATGTATGCTTTCCTTCTTAAGAAGTGTTTAAAAACACATTCACAGAGTGATTCTACAAAGCCGTTTTACTGACGTTGGCTTTTTAACGTGATTTCACTGGAATTACTGTCAAACGCAAGATGCGAGATTTGCTGTTAAAGAATTGAGTATACAGAATGCAAACAAAAGCTTCCCTACAAGTGAATCGCCTAACCATTCAACACAGTTCTAAAAACTGAATAGAATGCAGCTTTCACTCAGATGAAAGACGTATGCTTTCCTTCTTAAGAAGTGTTTAAAAACACATTCACAGAGTGATTCTACAAAGCCTTTTTACTGACGTTGGCTTTTACAAGTGATTTCACTGGAATTTCTTTCAAACGCAACACGCGAGATTTGCTGTTAAAGAATTGAGTATACAGAATGCAAAAAACGCGTCCCTACAAGTGAATCGCCTAACCATTGAACACAGTTCTAAAAATTGAATAGAATGCAGTTTTCACTCAGATGAAAGACGTATGCTTTCCTTCTTAAGAAGTGTTTTCAAAGACATTCACAGAGTGATTCTACAAAGCCTTTTTACTGACATTGGCTTTTAAACGTGATTTCACTGGAATTTCTGTCAAACGCAAGATGCGAGATTTGCTGTTAAAAATTGAGTATACAGAATGCAAACAAACGCGTCCCTACAAGTGAATCGCCTAACCATTCAACACAGTACTAAAAACTGAATAGAATGCAGTTTTCACTCAGATGAAAGACGTATGCTTACCTTCTTAAGAAGTGTTTAAAAACACATTCACAGAGTGATTCTACAAAGCCATTTTACTGAAGTTGGCTTTTAAACGTGATTTCACTGGAATTTCTGTCAAACGCAAGATGCGAGATTTGCTGTTAAAGAATTGAGTATACAGAATGCAAACAAACGCTTCCCTACAAGTGAATCGCCTAACCATTCAACACAGTTCAAAAACTGAATAGAATGCAGTTTTCACTCAGATGAAAGACGTATGATTTCCTTCTTAAGAAGTGTTTTCAAAGACATTCACAGAGTGATTCAACAAAGCCTTTTTACTGACCTTGGCTTTTAAACGTGATTTCACTGGAATTTCTGTCAAACGCAAGACGCGAGATTTGCTGTTCAAGAATTAAGTATACAGAATGCAAACAAACGGTTCCCTACTAGTGAATCGCCTAACCATTCAACACAGTTCTAAAAACTGAATAGAATGCAGTTTTCACTCAGATGAAACACATATGCTTTCCTTCTTAAGAAGTGTTTCCAAAGACATTCACAGAGTGATTCTACAAAGCCTTTTTACTGAAGTTGGCTTTTAAACGTGATTTCACTGGAATTTCTGTCAAACGCAAGACACGAGATTGCTGTTAAAGAATTGAGTATACAGAATGCAAACAAACGCTTCCCTACAAGTGAATCGCCTAGCCATTCAACACAGTTCTAAAAACTGAATAGAATGCAGTTTTCACTCAGATGAATGACGTATGCTTTCCTTCTTAAGAAGTGTTTTCAAAGACATTCACAGAGTGATTCGACAAAGCCTTTTTACTGACATTGGCTTTTAAACGTGATTTCACTGGAATTTCTGTCAAACGCAAGACGCGAGATTTGCTGTTAAAGAATTAAGTATACAGAATGCAAACAAACGGTTCCCTACAAGTGAATCGCCTAACCATTCAACACAGTACTAAAAACTGAATAGAATGCAGTTTTCACTCAGATGAAAGACGTATGCTTTCCTTCTTAAGAAGTGTTTAAAAACACATTCACAGAGTGATTCTACAAATCCTTTTTACTGATGTTGGCTTTTAAACGTGATTTCACTGGAATTTCTGTCAAACGCAAGACGCGAGATTTGCTGTTAAAGAATTGAGTTTAGAGAAAGCAAACAAAGGCGTCCCTACAAGTGAATCGCCTAACCATTCAACACAGTTCTAAAAACTGAATAGAATGCAGTTTTCACTCAGATGAAACACATATGCTTTCCTTCTTAAGAAGTGTTTCCAAAGACATCCACAGAGTGATTCTACAAAGCCTTTTTACTGACGTTGGCTTTTAAACGTGATTTCACTGGAATTTCTGTCAAACGCAAGACACGAGATTTGCTGTTAAAGAATTGAGTATACAGAATGCAAACAAATGCTTCCCTACATGTGATTCGCCTAACCATTCAACACAGTTCTAAAAAATGAATAGAATGCAGTTTTCACTCAGATGAAAGACGTATGCTTTCCTTCTTAAGAAGTGTTTTCAAAGACATTCACAGAGTGATTCTACAAAGCCTTTTTACTGACATTGGCTTTTAAACGTGATTTCACTGGAATTTCGGTCAAACGCAAGATGCGAGATTTGCTGTTAAAAATTGAGTATACAGAATGCAAACAAACGCGTCCCTACAAGTGAATCGCCTAACCATTCAACACAGTACTAAAAACTGAATAGAATGCAGTTTTCACTCAGATGAAAGACGTATGCTTACCTTCTTAAGAAGTGTTTAAAAACACATTCACAGAGTGATTCTACAAAGCCATTTTACTGAAGTTGGCTTTTAAACGTGATTTCACTGGAATTTCTGTCAAATGCAAGATGCGAGATTTGCTGTTAAAGAATTGAGTATACAGAATGCAAACAAACGCTTCCCTACAAGTGAATCGCCTAACCATTCAACACAGTTCTAAAAACTGAATAGAGTGCAGCTTTCACTCAGATGAAAGACGTATGCTTTCCTTCTTAAGAAGTGTTTAAAAACACATTCACAGAGTGATTCTACAAAGCCTTTTTACTGACGTTGGTTTTTAAACGTGATTTCAGTGGAATTTCTGTCAAACGCAAGACACGAGATTTGCTGTTAAAGAATTGAGTATACAGAATGCAAACATATGCTTCCCTACAAGTGAATCGCCTAACCATGCAACACAGTTCTAAAAACAGAATAGAATGCAGTTTTCACTCAGATGAATGACGTATGCTTTCCTTCTTAAGAAGTGTTTTCAAAGACATTCACAGAGTGATTCGACAAAGCTTTTTTACTGACATTGGCTTTTAAACGTGATTTCCGTGGAATTTCTGTCAAATGCAAGACGCGAGATATGCTGTTAAAGAATTGAGTACACAGAATGCAAACAAACGGTTCCCTACAAGTGAATCGCCTAACCATTCAACACAGTACTAAAAACTGAATAGAATGCAGTTTTCACTCAGATGAAAGACGTATGATTTCCTTCTTAAGAAGTGTTTAAAAACACATTCACAGAGTGATTCTACAAAGCCTTTTTACTGACGTTGGCTTTTAAACTTGATTTCACTGGAATTTCTGTCAAACACAAGACGCGAGATTTGCTGTTAAAGAATTAAGTATACAGAATGCAAACAAACGGTTCCCTACAAGTGAATCGCCTAACCATTCAACACAGTACTAAAAACTGAATAGAATACAGTTTTCACTCAGATGAAAGACGTATGCTTTCCTTCTTAAGAAGTGTTTAAAAACACATTCACAGAGTGATTCTACAAAGCCTTTTTACTGACGTTGGCTTTTAAACGTGATTTCACTGGAATTTCTGTCAAACGCAAGACGCGAGATTTGCTGTTAAAGAATTGAGTTTAGAGAAAGCAAACAAAGGCGTCCCTACAAATGAATCGCCTAACCATTCGACACAGTTCTAAAAACTGAATAGAATGCAGTTTTCACTCAGATGAAACACATATGCTTTCCTTCTTAAGAAGTGTTTCCAAAGACATCCACAGAGTGATTCTACAAAGCCTTTTTACTGACGTTGGCTTTTAAACGTGATTTCACTGGAATTTCTGTCAAATGCAAGACACGAGATTTGCTGTTAAAGAATTGAGTATACAGAATGCAAACAAATGCTTCCCTACATGTGATTCGCCTAACCATTCAACACAGTTCTAAAAACTGAATAGAATGCAGTTTTCACTCAGATGAAAGACGTATGCTTTCCTTCTTAAGAAGTGTTTTCAAAGACATTCACAGAGTGATTCTACAAAGCCTTTTTACTGACGTTGGCTTTTAAATGTGATTTCACTGGAATTTCTGTCAAACGCAAGATGCGAGATTTGCTGTTAAAAATTGAGTATACAGAATGCAAACAAACGCTTCCCTACAAGTGAATCACCTAACCATTCAACACAGTACTAAAAACTGAATAGAATGCAGTTTTCACTCAGATGAAAGACATATGCTTACCTTCTTAAGAAGTGTTTAAAAACACATTCACAGAGTGATTCTACAAAGCCATTTTACTGAAGTTGGCTTTTAAACGTGATTTAACTGGAATTTCTGTCAAATGCAAGATGCGAGATTTGCTGTTAAAGAATTGAGTATACAGAATGCAAACAAACGCTTCCCTACAAGTGAATCGCCTAACCATTCAACACAGTTCTAAAAACTGAATAGAGTGCAGCTTTCACTCAGATGAAAGACGTATGCTTTCCTTCTTAAGAAGTGTTTAAAAACACATTCACAGAGTGATTCTACAAAGCCTTTTTACTGACGTTGGCTTTTACACGTGATTTCACTGGAATTTCTTTCAAACGCAACATGCGAGATTTGCTGTTAAAGAATTGAGTATACAGAATGCAAACAAACGCGTCCCTACAAGTGAATCGCCTAACCATTCAACACAGTTCTAAAAATTGAATAGAATGCAGTTTTCACTCAGATGAAAGACGTATGCTTTCCTTCTTAAGAAGTGTTTTCAAAGACATTCACAGAGTGATTCTACAAAGCCTTTTTCTGACGTTGGTTTTTAAACGTGATTTCACTGGAATTTCTGTCAAACGCAAGACACGAGATTTGCTGTTAAAGAATTGAGTATACAGAATGCAAACATACGCTTCCCTACAAGTGAATCGCCTAACCATTCAACACAGTTCTAAAAACAGAATAGAATGCAGTTTTCACTCAGATGAAAGACGTATGCCTTCCTTCTTAAGAAGTGTTTTCAAAGACATTCACAGAGTGATTCTACAAAGCCTTTTTACTGACATTGGCTTTTAAACGTGATTTCACTGGAATTTCTGTCAAACGCAAGATGCGAGTTTTGTTGTTAAAAATTGAGTATACAGAATGCAAACAAACGCTTCCCTACAAGTGAATCGCCTAACCATTCAACACAGTACTAAAAACAGAATAGAATGCAGTTTTCACTCAGATGAAAGACGTATGCTTACCTTCTTAAGAAGTGTTTAAAAACACATTCACAGAATGATTCTACAAAGCCTTTTTACTGAAGTTGGCTTTTAAACGTGATTTCACTGGAATTTCTGTCAAACGCAAGACACGAGATTTGCTGTTAAAGAATTGAGTATACAGAATGCAAACAAACGCTTCCCTACAAGTGAATCGCCTAACCATACAACACAGTTCTAAAAACTGAATAGAATGCAGCTTTCACTCAGATGAAAGACGTATGCTTTCCTTCTTGAGAAGTGTTTAAAAACACATTCACAGAGTGATTCTACAAAGCCTTTTTACTGAAGTTGCCTTTTACACGTGATTTCACTGGAATTTCTTTCAAACGCAACATGCGAGATTTGCTGTTAAAGAATTGAGTATACAGAATGCAAACAAACGCTTCCCTACAAGTGATTCGCCTAACCATTCAACACAGTTCTAAAAACTGAATAGAATGCAGTTTTCACTCAGATGAAAGACGTATGCTTTCCTTCTTAAGAAGTGTTTTCAAAGACATTCACAGAGTGATTCTACAAAGCCTTTTTACTGACGTTGGTTTTTAAACGTGATTTCACTGGAATTTCTGTCAAACGCAAGACACGAGATTTGCTGTTAAAGAATTGAGTATACAGAATGCAAACAAACGGTTCCCTAAAGTGAATCGCCTAACCATGCAACACAGTTCTAAAAACAGAATAGAATGCAGTTTTCACTCAGATGAATGACGTATGCTTTCCTTCTTAAGAAGTGTTTTCAAAGACATTCACAGAGTGATTCTACAAAGCCTTTTTACTGACGTTGGCTTTTAAACGTGATTTCCCTGGAATTTCTGTCAAACGCAACACGCGAGATTTGCTGTTAAAGAATTGAGTATACAGAATGCAAACAAATGCGTCCCTACAAGTGAATCGCCTAACCATTCAACACAGTTCTAAAATCTGAATAGAATGCAGTTTTCACTCAGATGAAAGATGTATGCTTTCCTTCTTAAGAAGTGTTTAAAAACACATTCACAGAGTGATTCTACAAAGCCGTTTTACTGACTTTGGCTTTTTAACGTGATTTCACTGGAATTACTGTCAAACGCAAGATGCGAGATTTGCTGTTAAAGAATTGAGTATACAGAATGCAAACAAAAGCTTCCCTACAAGTGAATCGCCTAACCATTCAACACAGTTCTAAAAACTGAATAGAATGCAGCTTTCACTCAGATGAAATACGTATGCTTTCCTTCTTAAGAAGTGTTTAAAAACACATTCACAGAGTGATTCTACAAAGCCTTTTTACTGACGTTGGCTTTTACAAGTGATTTCACTGGAATTTCTTTCAAACGCAACACGCGAGATTTGCTGTTAAAGAATTGAGTATACAGAATGCAAAAAACGCGTCCCTACAAGTGAATCGCCTAACCATTCAACACAGTTCTAAAAACTGAATAGAATGCAGTTTTCACTCAGATGAAAGACGTATGCTTTCCTTCTTAAGAAGTGTTTTCAAAGACATTCACAGAGTGATTCTACAAAGCCTTTTTACTGACATTGGCTTTTAAACGTGATTTCACTGGAATTTCTGTCAAACGCAAGATGCGAGATTTGCTGTTAAAAATTGAGTATACAGAATGCAAACAAACGCGTCCCTACAAGTGAATCGCCTAACCATTCAACACAGTACTAAAAACTGAATAGAATGCAGTTTTCACTCAGATGAAAGACGTATGCTTACCTTCTTAAGAAGTGTTTAAAAACACATTCACAGAGTGATTCTACAAAGCCATTTTACTGAAGTTGGCTTTTAAACGTGATTTCACTGGAATTTCTGTCAAACGCAAGATGCGAGATTTGCTGTTAAAGAATTGAGTATACAGAATGCAAACAAACGCTTCCCTACAAGTGAATCGCCTAACCATTCAACACAGTTCTAAAAACTGAATAGAGTGCAGCTTTCACTCAGATGAAAGACGTATGCTTTCCTTCTTAAGAAGTGTTTAAAAACACATTCACAGAGTGATTCTACAAAGCCTTTTTACTGACGTTGGTTTTTAAACGTGATTTCAGTGGAATTTCTGTCAAACGCAAGACACGAGATTTGCTGTTAAAGAATTGAGTATACAGAATGCAAACATATGCTTCCCTACAAGTGAATCGCCTAACCATGCAACACAGTTCTAAAAACAGAATAGAATGCAGTTTTCACTCAGATGAAAGACGTATGCTTTCCTTCTTAAGAAGTGTTTTCAAAGACATTCACAGAGTGATTCTACAAAGCCTTTTTCTGACGTTGGTTTTTAAACGTGATTTCACTGGAATTTCTGTCAAACGCAAGACACGAGATTTGCTGTTAAAGAATTGAGTATACAGAATGCAAACATACGCTTCCCTACAAGTGAATCGCCTAACCATGCAACACAGTTCTAAAAACAGAATAGAATGCAGTTTTCACTCAGATGAAAGACGTATGCCTTCCTTCTTAAGAAGTGTTTTCAAAGACATTCACAGAGTGATTCTACAAAGCCTTTTTACTGACATTGGCTTTTAAACGTGATTTCACTGGAATTTCTGTCAAACGCAAGATGCGAGTTTTGTTGTTAAAAATTGAGTATACAGAATGCAAACAAACGCTTCCCTACAAGTGAATCGCCTAACCATTCAACACAGTACTAAAAACAGAATAGAATGCAGTTTTCACTCAGATGAAAGACGTATGCTTACCTTCTTAAGAAGTGTTTAAAAACACATTCACAGAATGATTCTACAAAGCCTTTTTACTGAAGTTGGCTTTTAAACGTGATTTCACTGGAATTTCTGTCAAACGCAAGACACGAGATTTGCTGTTAAAGAATTGAGTATACAGAATGCAAACAAACGCTTCCCTACAAGTGAATCGCCTAACCATACAACACAGTTCTAAAAACTGAATAGAATGCAGCTTTCACTCAGATGAAAGACGTATGCTTTCCTTCTTGAGAAGTGTTTAAAAACACATTCACAGAGTGATTCTACAAAGCCTTTTTACTGAAGTTGGCTTTTACACGTGATTTCACTGGAATTTCTTTCAAACGCAACATGCGAGATTTGCTGTTAAAGAATTGAGTATACAGAATGCAAACAAACGCTTCCCTACAAGTGATTCGCCTAACCATTCAACACAGTTCTAAAAACTGAATAGAATGTAGTTTTCACTCAGATGAAAGACGTATGCTTTCCTTCTTAAGAAGTGTTTTCAAAGACATTCACAGAGTGATTCTACAAAGCCTTTTTACTGACGTTGGTTTTTAAACGTGATTTCACTGGAATTTCTGTCAAACGCAAGACACGAGATTTGCTGTTAAAGAATTGAGTATACAGAATGCAAACAAACGGTTCCCTAAAGTGAATCGCCTAACCATGCAACACAGTTCTAAAAACAGAATAGAATGCAGTTTTCACTCAGATGAATGACGTATGCTTTCCTTCTTAAGAAGTGTTTTCAAAGACATTCACAGAGTGATTCTACAAAGCCTTTTTACTGACGTTGGCTTTTAAACGTGATTTCCCTGGAATTTCTGTCAAACGCAACACGCGAGATTTGCTGTTAAAGAATTGAGTATACAGAATGCAAACAAAAGCTTCCCTACAAGTGAATCGCCTAACCATTCAACACAGTTCTAAAAACTGAATAGAATGCAGCTTTCACTCAGATGAAAGACGTATGCTTTCCTTCTTAAGAAGTGTTTAAAAACACATTCACAGAGTGATTCTACAAAGCCTTTTTACTGACGTTGGCTTTTACAAGTGATTTCACTGGAATTTCTTTCAAACGCAACACGCGAGATTTGCTGTTAAAGAATTGAGTATACAGAATGCAAAAAACGCGTCCCTACAAGTGAATCGCCTAACCATTCAACACAGTTCTAAAAACTGAATAGAATGCAGTTTTCACTCAGATGAAAGACGTATGCTTTCCTTCTTAAGAAGTGTTTTCAAAGACATTCACAGAGTGATTCTACAAAGCCTTTTTACTGACATTGGCTTTTAAACGTGATTTCACTGGAATTTCTGTCAAACGCAAGATGCGAGATTTGCTGTTAAAAATTGAGTATACAGAATGCAAACAAACGCGTCCCTACAAGTGAATCGCCTAACCATTCAACACAGTACTAAAAACTGAATAGAATGCAGTTTTCACTCAGATGAAAGACGTATGCTTACCTTCTTAAGAAGTGTTTAAAAACACATTCACAGAGTGATTCTACAAAGCCATTTTACTGAAGTTGGCTTTTAAACGTGATTTCAGTGGAATTTCTGTCAAACGCAAGACACGAGATTTGCTGTTAAAGAATTGAGTATACAGAATGCAAACATATGCTTCCCTACAAGTGAATCGCCTAACCATGCAACACAGTTCTAAAAACAGAATAGAATGCAGTTTTCACTCAGATGAATGACGTATGCTTTCCTTCTTAAGAAGTGTTTTCAAAGACATTCACAGAGTGATTCGACAAAGCTTTTTTACTGACATTGGCTTTTAAACGTGATTTCCGTGGAATTTCTGTCAAATGCAAGACGCGAGATATGCTGTTAAAGAATTGAGTATACAGAATGCAAACAAACGGTTCCCTACAAGTGAATCGCCTAACCATTCAACACAGTACTAAAAACTGAATAGAATGAAGTTTTCACTCAGATGAAAGACGTATGATTTCCTTCTTAAGAAGTGTTTAAAAACACATTCACAGAGTGATTCTACAAAGCCTTTTTACTGACGTTGGCTTTTAAACGTGATTTCACTGGAATTTCTGTCAAACGCAAGACGCGAGATTTGCTGTTAAAGAATTAAGTATACAGAATGCAAACAAACGGTTCCCTACAAGTGAATCGCCTAACCATTCAACACAGTACTAAAAACTGAATAGAATACAGTTTTCACTCAGATGAAAGACGTATGCTTTCCTTCCTAAGAAGTGTTTAAAAACACATTCACAGAGTGATTCTACAAAGCCTTTTTACTGACGTTGGCTTTTAAACATGATTTCACTGGAATTTCTGTCAAACGCAAGACGGGAGATTTGCTGTTAAAGAATTGAGTTTAGAGAAAGCAAACAAAGGCATCCCTACAAGTGAATCGCCTAACCATTCGACACAGTTCTAAAAACTGAATAGAATGCAGTTTTCACTCAGATGAAACACATATGCTTTCCTTCTTAAGAAGTGTTTCCAAAGACATCCACAGAGTGATTCTACAAAGCCTTTTTACTGACGTTGGCTTTTAAACGTGATTTCACTGGAATTTCTGTCAAACGCAAGACGCGAGATTTGCTGTTAAAGAATTGAGTATACAGAATGCAAACAAACAGTTCCCTACAAGTGAATCGCCTAACCATTCAACACAGTACTAAAATCTGAATAGAATGCAGTTTTCACTCAGATGAAAGACGTATGCTTTCCTTCTTAAGAAGTGTTTAAAAAAACATTCACAGAGTGATTCTACAAAGCCGTTTTACTGACGTTGGCTTTTTAACGTGATTTCCCTGGAATTACTGTCAAACGCAAGATGCGAGATTTGCTGTTAAAGAATTGAGTATACAGAATGCAAACAAAAGCTTCCCTACAAGTGAATCGCCTAACCATTCAACACAGTTCTAAAAACTGAATAGAATGCAGCTTTCACTCAGATGAAAGACTTATGCTTTCCTTCTTAAGAAGTGTTTAAAAACACATTCACACAGTGATTCTACAAAGCCTTTTTACTGAAGTTGGCTTTTAAACGTGATTTCACTGGAATTTCTGTCAAACGCAAGACACGAGATTGCTGTTAAAGAATTGAGTATACAGAATGCAAACAAACGCTTCCCTACAAGTGAATCGCCTAACCATGCAACACAGTTCTAAAAACAGAATAGAATGCAGTTTTCACTCAGATGAAACACATATGCTTTCCTTCTTAAGAAGTGTTTTCAAAGACATTCAAAGAGTGATTCTACAAAGCCTTTTTACTGACGTTTGCTTTTAAACGTGACTTCACTGGAATTTCTGTCAAAGGCAACACCCGAGATTTGCTGTTAAAGAATTGAGTATACAGAATGCAAACAAATGCGTCCCTACAAGTGAATCGCCTAACCATTCAACACAGTTCTAAAATCTGAATAGAATGCAGTTTTCACTCAGATGAAAGATGTATGCTTTCCTTCTTAAGAAGTGTTTAAAAACACATTCACAGAGTGATTCTACAAAGCCGTTTTACTGACTTTGGCTTTTTAACGTGATTTCACTGGAATTACTGTCAAACGCAAGATGCGAGATTTGCTGTTAAAGAATTGAGTATACAGAATGCAAACAAAAGCTTCCCTACAAGTGAATCGCCTAACCATTCAACACAGTTCTAAAAACTGAATAGAATGCAGCTTTCACTCAGATGAAATACGTATGCTTTCCTTCTTAAGAAGTGTTTAAAAACACATTCACAGAGTGATTCTACAAAGCCTTTTTACTGACGTTGGCTTTTACAAGTGATTTCACTGGAATTTCTTTCAAACGCAACACGCGAGATTTGCTGTTAAAGAATTGAGTATACAGAATGCAAAAAACGCGTCCCTACAAGTGAATCGCCTAACCATTCAACACAGTTCTAAAAACTGAATAGAATGCAGTTTTCACTCAGATGAAAGACGTATGCTTTCCTTCTTAAGAAGTGTTTTCAAAGACATTCACAGAGTGATTCTACAAAGCCTTTTTACTGACATTGGCTTTTAAACGTGATTTCACTGGAATTTCTGTCAAACGCAAGATGCGAGATTTGCTGTTAAAAATTGAGTATACAGAATGCAAACAAACGCGTCCCTACAAGTGAATCGCCTAACCATTCAACACAGTACTAAAAACTGAATAGAATGCAGTTTTCACTCAGATGAAAGACGTATGCTTACCTTCTTAAGAAGTGTTTAAAAACACATTCACAGAGTGATTCTACAAAGCCATTTTACTGAAGTTGGCTTTTAAACGTGATTTCACTGGAATTTCTGTCAAACGCAAGATGCGAGATTTGCTGTTAAAGAATTGAGTATACAGAATGCAAACAAACGCTTCCCTACAAGTGAATCGCCTAACCATTCAACACAGTTCTAAAAACTGAATAGAGTGCAGCTTTCACTCAGATGAAAGACGTATGCTTTCCTTCTTAAGAAGTGTTTAAAAACACATTCACAGAGTGATTCTACAAAGCCTTTTTACTGAAGTTGGCTTTTACACGTGATTTCACTGGAATTTCTTTCAAACGCAACATGCGAGATTTGCTGTTAAAGAATTGAGTATACAGAATGCAAACAAACGCTTCCCTACAAGTGATTCGCCTAACCATTCAACACAGTTCTAAAAACTGAATAGAATGTAGTTTTCACTCAGATGAAAGACGTATGCTTTCCTTCTTAAGAAGTGTTTTCAAAGACATTCACAGAGTGATTCTACAAAGCCTTTTTACTGACGTTGGTTTTTAAACGTGATTTCACTGGAATTTCTGTCAAACGCAAGACACGAGATTTGCTGTTAAAGAATTGAGTATACAGAATGCAAACAAACGGTTCCCTAAAGTGAATCGCCTAACCATGCAACACAGTTCTAAAAACAGAATAGAATGCAGTTTTCACTCAGATGAATGACGTATGCTTTCCTTCTTAAGAAGTGTTTTCAAAGACATTCACAGAGTGATTCTACAAAGCCTTTTTACTGACGTTGGCTTTTAAACGTGATTTCCCTGGAATTTCTGTCAAACGCAACACGCGAGATTTGCTGTTAAAGAATTGAGTATACAGAATGCAAACAAAAGCTTCCCTACAAGTGAATCGCCTAACCATTCAACACAGTTCTAAAAACTGAATAGAATGCAGCTTTCACTCAGATGAAAGACGTATGCTTTCCTTCTTAAGAAGTGTTTAAAAACACATTCACAGAGTGATTCTACAAAGCCTTTTTACTGACGTTGGCTTTTACAAGTGATTTCACTGGAATTTCTTTCAAACGCAACACGCGAGATTTGCTGTTAAAGAATTGAGTATACAGAATGCAAAAAACGCGTCCCTACAAGTGAATCGCCTAACCATTCAACACAGTTCTAAAAACTGAATAGAATGCAGTTTTCACTCAGATGAAAGACGTATGCTTTCCTTCTTAAGAAGTGTTTTCAAAGACATTCACAGAGTGATTCTACAAAGCCTTTTTACTGACATTGGCTTTTAAACGTGATTTCACTGGAATTTCTGTCAAACGCAAGATGCGAGATTTGCTGTTAAAAATTGAGTATACAGAATGCAAACAAACGCGTCCCTACAAGTGAATCGCCTAACCATTCAACACAGTACTAAAAACTGAATAGAATGCAGTTTTCACTCAGATGAAAGACGTATGCTTACCTTCTTAAGAAGTGTTTAAAAACACATTCACAGAGTGATTCTACAAAGCCATTTTACTGAAGTTGGCTTTTAAACGTGATTTCAGTGGAATTTCTGTCAAACGCAAGACACGAGATTTGCTGTTAAAGAATTGAGTATACAGAATGCAAACATATGCTTCCCTACAAGTGAATCGCCTAACCATGCAACACAGTTCTAAAAACAGAATAGAATGCAGTTTTCACTCAGATGAATGACGTATGCTTTCCTTCTTAAGAAGTGTTTTCAAAGACATTCACAGAGTGATTCGACAAAGCTTTTTTACTGACATTGGCTTTTAAACGTGATTTCCGTGGAATTTCTGTCAAATGCAAGACGCGAGATATGCTGTTAAAGAATTGAGTATACAGAATGCAAACAAACGGTTCCCTACAAGTGAATCGCCTAACCATTCAACACAGTACTAAAAACTGAATAGAATGAAGTTTTCACTCAGATGAAAGACGTATGATTTCCTTCTTAAGAAGTGTTTAAAAACACATTCACAGAGTGATTCTACAAAGCCTTTTTACTGACGTTGGCTTTTAAACGTGATTTCACTGGAATTTCTGTCAAACGCAAGACGCGAGATTTGCTGTTAAAGAATTAAGTATACAGAATGCAAACAAACGGTTCCCTACAAGTGAATCGCCTAACCATTCAACACAGTACTAAAAACTGAATAGAATACAGTTTTCACTCAGATGAAAGACGTATGCTTTCCTTCCTAAGAAGTGTTTAAAAACACATTCACAGAGTGATTCTACAAAGCCTTTTTACTGACGTTGGCTTTTAAACATGATTTCACTGGAATTTCTGTCAAACGCAAGACGGGAGATTTGCTGTTAAAGAATTGAGTTTAGAGAAAGCAAACAAAGGCATCCCTACAAGTGAATCGCCTAACCATTCGACACAGTTCTAAAAACTGAATAGAATGCAGTTTTCACTCAGATGAAACACATATGCTTTCCTTCTTAAGAAGTGTTTCCAAAGACATCCACAGAGTGATTCTACAAAGCCTTTTTACTGACGTTGGCTTTTAAACGTGATTTCACTGGAATTTCTGTCAAACGCAAGACACGAGATTTGCTGTTAAAGAATTGAGTATACAGAATGCAAACAAATGCGTCCCTACAAGTGAATCGCCTAACCATTCAACAGAGTTCTAAAAACTGAATAGAATGCAGTTTTCACTCAGATGAATGACGTATGCTTTCCTTGTTAAGAAGTGTTTTCAAAGACATTCACAGAGTGATTCTACAAAGCCTTTTTACTGACGTTGGCTTTTAAATGTGATTTCACTGGAATTTCTGTCAAACGCAAGACGCGAGATTTGCTGTTAAAGAATTGAGTATACAGAATGCAAACAAACAGTTCCCTACAAGTGAATCGCCTAACCATTCAACACAGTACTAAAATCTGAATAGAATGCAGTTTTCACTCAGATGAAAGACGTATGCTTTCCTTCTTAAGAAGTGTTTAAAAAAACATTCACAGAGTGATTCTACAAAGCCGTTTTACTGACGTTGGCTTTTTAACGTGATTTCCCTGGAATTACTGTCAAACGCAAGATGCGAGATTTGCTGTTAAAGAATTGAGTATACAGAATGCAAACAAAAGCTTCCCTACAAGTGAATCGCCTAACCATTCAACACAGTTCTAAAAACTGAATAGAATGCAGCTTTCACTCAGATGAAAGACGTATGCTTTCCTTCTTAAGAAGTGTTTAAAAACACATTCACACAGTGATTCTACAAAGCCTTTTTACTGAAGTTGGCTTTTAAACGTGATTTCACTGGAATTTCTGTCAAACGCAAGACACGAGATTGCTGTTAAAGAATTGAGTATACAGAATGCAAACAAACGCTTCCCTACAAGTGAATCGCCTAACCATGCAACACAGTTCTAAAAACAGAATAGAATGCAGTTTTCACTCAGATGAAACACATATGCTTTCCTTCTTAAGAAGTGTTTTCAAAGACATTCAAAGAGTGATTCTACAAAGCCTTTTTACTGACGTTGGCTTTTAAACGTGATTTCACTGGAATTTCTGTCAAATGCAACACGCGAGATTTGCTGTTAAAGAATTGAGTATACAGAATGCAAAAAAACGCTTCCCTACAAGTGAATCGCCTAACCATTCAACAAAGTACTAAAAACTGAATAGAATGCAGTTTTCACTCAGATGAAAGACGTATGCTTTCCTTCTTAAGAAGTGTTTAAAAACACATTCACAGAGTGATTCTACAAAGCCTTTTTACTGATGTTGGCTTTTAAACGTGATTTCACTGCAATTTCTGTCAATCGCAAGACGCGAGATTTGCTGTTAAAGAATTGAGTTTAGAGAAAGCAAACAAAGGCGTCTATACAAGTGAATCGCCTAACCATTCAACACAGTTCTAAAAACTGAATAGAATGCAGTTTTCACTCAGATGAAACACATATGCTTTCCTTCTTAAGAAGTGTTTCCAAAGACATCCACAGAGTGATTCTACAAAGCCTTTTTACTGACGTTGGCTTTTAAACGTGATTTCACTGGAATTTCTGTCAAATGCAAGATGCGAGATTTGCTGTTAAAGAATTGAGTATACAGAATGCAAACAAACGCTTCCCTACAAGTGAATCGCCTAACCATTCAACACAGTTCTAAAAACTGAATAGAATGCAGCTTTCACTCAGATGAAAGACGTATGCTTTCCTTCTTAAGAAGTGTTTAAAAACACATTCACACAGTGATTCTACAAAGCCTTTTTACTGACGTTGGCTTTTACACGTGATTTCACTGGAATTTCTTTCAAACGCAACATGCGAGATTTGCTGTTAAAGAATTGAGTATACAGAATGCAAACAAACGCATCCCTACAAGTGAATCGCCTAACCATTCAACACAGTTCTAAAAATTGAATAGAATGCAGTTTTCACTCAGATGAAAGACGTATGCTTTCCTTCTTAAGAAGTGTTTTCAAAGACATTCACAGAGTAATTCTACAAAGCCTTTTTACTGACGTTGGTTTTAAACGTGATTTCACTGGAATTTCTGTCAAAAGCAAGACACGAGATTTGCTGTTAAAGAATTGAGTATACAGAATGCAAACATACGCTTCCCTACAAGTGAATCGCCTAACCATTCAACACAGTTCTAAAAACAGAATAGAATGCAGTTTTCCCTCAGATGAAAGACGTATGCCTTCCTTCTTAAGAAGTGTTTTCAAAGACATTCACAGAGTGATTCTACAAAGCCTTTTTACTGACATTGGCTTTTAAACGTGATTTCACTGGAATTTCTGTCAAACGCAAGATGCGAGTTTTGTTGTTAAAAATTGAGTATACAGAATGCAAACAAACGCTTCCCTACAAGTGAATCGCCTAACCATTCAACACAGTACTAAAAACAGAATAGAATGCAGTTTTCACTCAGATGAAAGACGTATGCTTACCTTCTTAAGAAGTGTTTAAAAACACATTCACAAAATGATTCTACAAAGCCTTTTTACTGAAGTTGGCTTTTAAACGTGATTTCACTGGAATTTCTGTCAAACGCAAGACACGAGATTTGCTGTTAAAGAATTGAGTATACAGAATGCAAACAAACGCTTCCCTACAAGTGAATCGCCTAACCATACAACACAGTTCTAAAAACTGAATAGAATGCAGCTTTCACTCAGATGAAAGACGTATGCTTTCCTTCTTGAGAAGTGTTTAAAAACACATTCACAGAGTGATTCTACAAAGCCTTTTTACTGAAGTTGGCTTTTACACGTGATTTCACTGGAATTTCTTTCAAACGCAACATGCGAGATTTGCTGTTAAAGAATTGAGTATACAGAATGCAAACAAACGCGTCCCTACAAGTGATTCGCCTAACCATTCAACACAGTTCTAAAAACTGAATAGAATGCAGTTTTCACTCAGATGAAAGACGTATGCTTTCCTTCTTAAGAAGTGTTTTCAAAGACATTCACAGAGTGATTCTACAAAGCCTTTTTACTGACGTTGGTTTTTAAACGTGATTTCACTGGAATTTCTGTCAAACGCAAGACACGAGATTTGCTGTTAAAGAATTGAGTATACAGAATGCAAACAAACGGTTCCCTAAAGTGAATCGCCTAACCATGCAACACAGTTCTAAAAACAGAATAGAATGCAGTTTTCACTCAGATGAATAACGTATGCTTTCCTTCTTAAGAAGTGTTTTCAAAGACATTCACAGAGTGATTCTACAAAGCCTTTTTACTGACGTTGGCTTTTAAACGTGATTTCCCTGGAATTTCTGTCAAAGCAACACGCGAGATTTGCTGTTAAAGAATTGAGTATACAGAATGCAAACAAATGCGTCCCTAAAAGTGAATCGCCTAACCATTCAACACAGTTCTAAAATCTGAATAGAATGCAGTTTTCACTCAGATGAAAGACGTATGCTTTCCTTCTTAAGAAGTGTTTAAAAACACATTCACAGAGTGATTCTACAAAGCCGTTTTACTGACGTTGGCTTTTTAACGTGATTTCACTGGAATTACTGTCAAACGCAAGATGCGAGATTTGCTGTTAAAGAATTGAGTATACAGAATGCAAACAAAAGCTTCCCTACAAGTGAATCGCCTAACCATTCTACACAGTTCTAAAAACTGAATAGAATGCAGCTTTCACTCAGATGAAAGACGTATGCTTTCCTTCTTAAGAAGTGTTTAAAAACACATTCACAGAGTGATTCTACAAAGCCTTTTTACTGACGTTGGCTTTTACAAGTGATTTCACTGGAATTTCTTTCAAAGGCAACACGCGAGATTTGCTGTTAAAGAATTGAGTATACAGAATGCAAAAAACACGTCCCTACAAGTGAATCGCCTAACCATTCAACACAGTTCTAAAAACTGAATAGAATGCAGTTTTCACTCAGATGAAAGACGTATGCTTTCCTTCTTAAGAAGTGTTTTCAAAGACATTCACAGAGTGATTCTACAAAGCCTTTTTACTGACATTGGCTTTTAAACGTGATTTCACTGGAATTTCTGTCAAACGCAAGATGCGAGATTTGATGTTAAAAATTGAGTATACAGAATGCAAACAAACGCGTCCCTACAAGTGAATCGCCTAACCATTCAACACAGTACTAAAAACTGAATAGAATGCAGTTTTCACTCAGATGAAAGACGTATGCTTACCTTCTTAAGAAGTGTTTAAAAACACATTCACAGAGTGATTCTACAAAGCCATTTTACTGAAGTTGGCTTTTAAACGTGATTTCACTGGAATTTCTGTCAAACGCAAGATGCGAGATTTGCTGTTAAAGAATTGAGTATACAGAATGCAAACAAACGCTTCCCTACAAGTGAATCGCCTAACCATTCAACACAGTTCTAAAAACTGAATAGAGTGCAGCTTTCACTCAGATGAAAGACGTATGCTTTCCTTCTTAAGAAGTGTTTAAAAACACATTCACAGAGTGATTCTACAAAGCCTTTTTACTGACGTTGGTTTTTAAACGTGATTTCAGTGGAATTTCTGTCAAACGCAAGACACGAGATTTGCTGTTAAAGAATTGAGTATACAGAATGCAAACATATGCTTCCCTACAGGTGAATCGCCTAACCATGCAACACAGTTCTAAAAACAGAATAGAATGCAGTTTTCACTCAGATGAATGACGTATGCTTTCCTTCTTAAGAAGTGTTTTCAAAGACATTCACAGAGTGATTCGACAAAGATTTTTTACTGACATTGGCTTTTAAACGTGATTTCACTGGAATTTCTGTCAAATGCAAGACGCGAGATATGCTGTTAAAGAATTGAGTATACAGAATGCAAACAAACGGTTCCCTACAAGTGAATCGCCTAACCATTCAACACAGTACTAAAAACTGAATAGAATGCAGTTTTCACTCAGATGAAAGACGTATGATTTCCTTCTTAAGAAGTGTTTAAAAACACATTCACAGAGTGATTCTACAAAGCCTTTTTACTGACGTTGGCTTTTAAACGTGATTTCACTGGAATTTCTGTCAAATGCAAGACGCGAGATTTGCTGTTAAAGAATTAAGTATACAGAATGCAAACAAACGGTTCCCTACAAGTGAATCGCCTAACCATTCAACACAGTACTAAAAACTGAATAGAATACAGTTTTCACTCAGATGAAAGACGTATGCTTTCCTTCTTAAGAAGTGTTTAAAAACACATTCAAAGAGTGATTCTACAAAGCCTTTTTACTGACGTTGGCTTTTAAACGTGATTTCACTGGAATTTCTGTCAAATGCAAGACGCGAGATTTGCTGTTAAAGAATTGAGTTTAGAGAAAGCAAACAAAGGCGTCCCTACAAGTGAATCGCCTAACCATTCGACACAGTTCTAAAAACTGAATAGAATGCAGTTTTCACTCAGATGAAACACATATGCTTTCCTTCTTAAGAAGTGTTTCCAAAGACATCCACAGAGTGATTCTACAAAGCCTTTTTACTGACGTTGGCTTTTAAACGTGATTTCACTGGAATTTCTGTCAAACGCAAGACACGAGATTTGCTGTTAAAGAATTGAGTATACAGAATGCAAACAAACGGTTCCCTAAAGTGAATCGCCTAACCATGCAACACAGTTCTAAAAACAGAATAGAATGCAGTTTTCACTCAGATGAATGACGTATGCTTTCCTTCTTAAGAAGTGTTTTCAAAGACATTCACAGAGTGATTCGACAAAGCCTTTTTACTGACGTTGGCTTTTAAACGTGATTTCCCTGGAATTTCTGTCAAACGCAACACGCGAGATTTGCTGTTAAAGAATTGAGTATACAGAATGCAAACAAAGGCGTCCCTACAAGTGAATCGCCTAACCATTCAACAGAGTTCTAAAAACTGAATAGAATGCAGTTTTCACTCAGATGAATGACGTATGCTTTCCTTGTTAAGAAGTGTTTTCAAAGACATTCACAGAGTGATTCTACAAAGCCTTTTTACTGACGTTGGCTTTTAAATGTGATTTCACTGGAATTTCTGTCAAACGCAAGACGCGAGATTTGCTGTTAAAGAATTGAGTATACAGAATGCAAACAAATGCGTCCCTACAAGTGAATCGCCTAACCATTCAACACAGTTCTAAAATCTGAATAGAATGCAGTTTTCACTCAGATGAAAGACATATGCTTTCCTTCTTAAGAAGTGTTTAAAAACACATTCACAGAGTGATTCTACAAAGCCGTTTTACTGACGTTGGCTTTTTAACGTGATTTCACTGGAATTACTGTCAAACGCAAGATGCGAGATTTGCTGTTAAAGAATTGAGTATACAGAATGCAAACAAAAGCTTCCCTACAAGTGAATCGCCTAACCATTCAACACAGTTCTAAAAACTGAATAGAATGCAGCTTTCACTCAGATGAAAGACGTATGCTTTCCTTCTTTAGAATTGTTTAAAAACACATTCACAGAGTGATTCTACAAAGCCTTTTTACTGACGTTGGTTTTTAAACGTGATTTCAGTGGAATTTCTGTGAAACGCAAGACACGAGATTTGCTGTTAAAGAATTGAGTATACAGAATGCAAACATATGCTTCCCTACAAGTGAATCGCCTAACCATGCAACACAGTTCTAAAAACAGAATAGAATGCAGTTTTCATTCAGATGAATGACGTATGCTTTCCTTCTTAAGAAGTGTTTTCAAAGACATTCACAGAGTGATTCGACAAAGCCTTTTTCTGACGTTGGCTTTTAAACGTGATTTCCGTGGAATTTCTGTCAAATGCAAGACGCGAGATATGCTGTTAAAGAATTGAGTATACAGAATGCAAACAAACGGTTCCCTACAAGTGAATCGCCTAACCATTCAACACAGTACTAAAAACTGAATAGAATGCAGTTTTCACTCAGATGAAAGACGTATGATTTCCTTCTTAAGAAGTGTTTAAAAACACATTCACAGAGTGATTCTACAAAGCCTTTTTACTGACGTTGGCTTTTAAACGTGATTTCACTGGAATTTCTGTCAAACGCAAGACGCGAGATTTGCTGTTAAAGAATTAAGTATACAGAATGCAAACAAACGGTTCCCTACAAGTGAATCGCCTAACCATTCAACACTGTACTAAAAACTGAATAGAATACAGTTTTCACTCAGATGAAAAACGTATGCTTTCCTTCTTAAGAAGTGTTTAAAAACACATTCACAGAGTGATTCTACAAAGCCTTTTTACTGACGTTGGCTTTTAAACGTGATTTCACTGGAATTTCTGTCAAACGCAAGACGCGAGATTTGCTGTTAAAGAATTGAGTTTAGAGAAAGCAAACAAAGGGGTCCCTACAAGTGAATCGCCTAACCATTCGACACAGTTCTAAAAACTGAATAGAATGCAGTTTTCACTCAGATGAAACACATATGCTTTCCTTCTTAAGAAGTGTTTCCAAAGACATCCACAGAGTGATTCTACAAAGCCTTTTTACTGACGTTGGCTTTTAAACGTGATTTCACTGGAATTTCTGTCAAACGCAAGACACGAGATTTGCTGTTAAAGAATTGAGTATACAGAATGCAAACAAACGGTTCCCTAAAGTGAATCGCCTAACCATGCAACACAGTTCTAAAAACAGAATAGAATGCAGTTTTCACTCAGATGAATGACGTATGCTTTCCTTCTTAAGAAGTGTTTAAAAACACATTCACAGAGTGAATCTACAAAGCTTTTTTACTGACGTTGGCTTTTAAATGTGATTTCACTGGAATTTCTGTCAAACGCAACACGCGAGATTTGCTGTTAAAGAATTGAGTATACAGAATGCAAAGAAACGCGTCCCTACAAGTGAATCGCCTAACCATTCAACACAGTTCTAAAAACTGAATAGAATGCAGTTTTCACTCAGATGATAGACGTATGCTTTCCTTCTTAAGACGTGTTTTCAAAGACATTCACAGAGTGATTCTACAAAGCCTTTTTACTGAAGTTGGCTTTTAAACGTGATTTCACTGGAATTTCTGTCAAACGCAAGACACGAGATTGCTGTTAAAGAATTGAGTATACAGAATGCAAACAAACGCTTCCCTACAAGTGAGTCGCCTAGCCATTCAACACAGTTCTAAAAACTGAATAGAATGCAGTTTTCACTCAGATGAATGACGTATGCTTTCCTTCTTAAGAAGTGTTTTCAAAGACATTCACAGAGTGATTCGACAAAGCCTTTTTACTGACGTTGGCTTTTAAACGTGATTTCACTGGAATTTCTGTTAAATGCAAGACGCGAGATTTGCTGTTAAAGAATTAAGTATACAGAATGCAAACAAACGCGTCCCTACAAGTGAATCGCCTAACCATTCAACACAGTACTAAAAACTGAATAGAATGCAGTTTTCACTCAGATGAAAGACGTATGCTTTCCTTCTTAAGAAGTGTTTAAAAACACATTCACAGAGTGATTCTACAAAGCTTTTTTACTGATGTTGGCTTTTAAACGTGATTTCACTGGAATTTCTGTCAAACGCAAGATGCGAGATTTGCTGTTAAAGAATTGAGTATACAGAATGCAAACAAACGCGTCCCTACAAGTGAATCGCCTAACCATTCAACACAGTACTAAAAATTGAATAGAATGCAGTTTTCACTCAGATGAAAGACGTATGCTTACCTTCTTAAGAAGTGTTTAAAAACACATTCACAGAGTGATTCTACAAAGCCACTTTACTCTAGATGGCTTTTAAACGTGATTTCACTGGAATTTCTGTCAAACGCAAGATGCGAGATTTGCTGTTAAAGAATTGAGTATACAGAATGCAAACAAACGCTTCCCTACAAGTGAATCGCCTAACCATTCAACACAGTTCTAAAAGCTGAATAGAATGCAGTTTTCACTCAGATGAAACACATATGCTTTCCTTCTTATGAAGTGTTTCCAAAGACATCCACAGAGTGATTCTACAAAGCTTTTTACTGACGTTGGCTTTTAAACGTGATTTCACTGGAATTTCTGTCAAACGCAAGACGCGAGATTTGCTGTTAAAGAATTGAGTATACAGAATGCAAACAAATGCGTCCCTAAAAGTGAATCGCCTAACCATTCAACACAGTTCTAAAATCTGAATAGAATGCAGTTTTCACTCAGATGAAAGACGTATGCTTTCCTTCTTAAGAAGTGTTTAAAAACACATTCACAGAGTGATTCTACAAAGCCGTTTTACTGACGTTGGCTTTTTAACGTGATTTCACTGGAATTACTGTCAAACGCAAGATGCGAGATTTGCTGTTAAAGAATTGAGTATACAGAATGCAAACAAAAGCTTCCCTACAAGTGAATCGCCTAACCATTCTACACAGTTCTAAAAACTGAATAGAATGCAGCTTTCACTCAGATGAAAGACGTATGCTTTCCTTCTTAAGAAGTGTTTAAAAACACATTCACAGAGTGATTCTACAAAGCCTTTTTACTGACGTTGGCTTTTACAAGTGATTTCACTGGAATTTCTTTCAAAGGCAACACGCGAGATTTGCTGTTAAAGAATTGAGTATACAGAATGCAAAAAACACGTCCCTACAAGTGAATCGCCTAACCATTCAACACAGTTCTAAAAACTGAATAGAATGCAGTTTTCACTCAGATGAAAGACGTAAGCTTTCCTTCTTAAGAAGTGTTTTCAAAGACATTCACAGAGTGATTCTACAAAGCCTTTTTACTGACATTGGCTTTTAAACGTGATTTCACTGGAATTTCTGTCAAACGCAAGATGCGAGATTTGATGTTAAAAATTGAGTATACAGAATGCAAACAAACGCGTCCCTACAAGTGAATCGCCTAACCATTCAACACAGTACTAAAAACTGAATAGAATGCAGTTTTCACTCAGATGAAAGACGTATGCTTACCTTCTTAAGAAGTGTTTAAAAACACATTCACAGAGTGATTCTACAAAGCCATTTTACTGAAGTTGGCTTTTAAACGTGATTTCACTGGAATTTCTGTCAAACGCAAGATGCGAGATTTGCTGTTAAAGAATTGAGTATACAGAATGCAAACAAACGCTTCCCTACAAGTGAATCGCCTAACCATTCAACACAGTTCTAAAAACTGAATAGAGTGCAGCTTTCACTCAGATGAAAGACGTATGCTTTCCTTCTTAAGAAGTGTTTAAAAACACATTCACAGAGTGATTCTACAAAGGCTTTTTACTGACGTTGGTTTTTAAACGTGATTTCAGTGGAATTTCTGTCAAACGCAAGACACGAGATTTGCTGTTAAAGAATTGAGTATACAGAATGCAAACATATGCTTCCCTACAGGTGAATCGCCTAACCATGCAACACAGTTCTAAAAACAGAATAGAATGCAGTTTTCACTCAGATGAATGACGTATGCTTTCCTTCTTAAGAAGTGTTTTCAAAGACATTCACAGAGTGATTCGACAAAGATTTTTTACTGACATTGGCTTTTAAACGTGATTTCACTGGAATTTCTGTCAAATGCAAGACGCGAGATATGCTGTTAAAGAATTGAGTATACAGAATGCAAACAAACGGTTCCCTACAAGTGAATCGCCTAACCATTCAACACAGTACTAAAAACTGAATAGAATGCAGTTTTCACTCAGATGAAAGACGTATGATTTCCTTCTTAAGAAGTGTTTAAAAACACATTCACAGAGTGATTCTACAAAGCCTTTTTACTGACGTTGGCTTTTAAACGTGATTTCACTGGAAT